>CM056996.1:55688485-56315047 GCA_029891345.1 Dryococelus australis
TGCAATAATTGCAAGAAAATGAAAGTAAGCTACAGTGTATAATTATCTATGCATTTATCGCTTACTACAGATTTCTTTTTGTTATTTTATAACTTGTTGATAATACTGAGTAAACCAATACGTGTAAGTTGGGTAGTATGTACAATGTTTTCAAACTAACCTCTAATGCTGTCAATGTGTGTATTTTCAGCTATTCTTTAACCACATGTATTCTTATGGACACACATTTGATTCACTTTTATTTAATTTTTTTTTTTATTTATTTCAAGGCCTTGTGCATGGTTTTTACTGTAACAACTCGTATTTGACGTGTGCCAATTATACCAATATACCAAACACGACTACGACTCATCCTAACATGCTTCAACAACCCAAGGTAACGACTCCAAGATGCTAACATGATATGATTCCAGGAAGGGACATTAATGCTACTTGGTTTCCGGACTGTTCCTGGCCTGGCCTGGCCTGGCCTGGCCTGACCTGACCTGACCTGACCTGACCTTCTCTACTAAGGAGTCTTAAAACCTGAGGAAGAGTCAAACCAAGCACGGAGTTTTACGAGTGCACTGAGAATAGTTTCACCTCAGACTGAATATTCCTCTACTTAAAACTAAGAGTATTATAATCGGCGATGTTGACACGTCAGCCTCCGCGAAGCACCCTGCAGACAGTGTCGCCACACCGCCGAAGATGGCAGAGCCCCTGAGGCCATATATTGAGCATACGAGGGTAATTCTCCCACCCTGCTTGTTCCAGGTAGACATCACAGGGGCACGTCACACCTCCCACCCTGGTCCTGGAGCACACCTGTTTATGAGCAAGATATAAGGTAGTGCGCGGCTGAGGTTGGAAGTTATCGCATCCAGTAGCTCGCCTCAACACTTTTTGTGCTGGAGCTCGCTACTGATTTAAGCCCTCATGGTCCTCTCTACAAGAGCTTCTAGTTCTTCAACCACCACCAGTGGCTACCGCCACCACCATCCAGAGGCTTCAACACCTTCTGGTATTCGCTTATCACCAGATGCCATAGTCTGCAGATGACATTGATCAGTTACTTAACACTTCCGTTGCCGATCCTCCTGGCTCGACGACCACCACTACTTGCTGGTATTGGTCCCCTGTAAGCTAGTGTCTTGTCCAGGCAGCTCCATAGGTATAGTTGCGTAGTTATAGTTTAATTATTCACTTGCATCATTAGTAGTCTTAGGAGTGGGTCACCTCCACCCGTTATCTTGCATAGCTTGACTTCCACCACAGAACATGCATGGTTTACATACGAGGCACGTAGTATTTGTACTTGGAGAGGTTATTGCTTCAATAAATACTAATTCTTTATTGTATCCGAGAGTACTTTGTCCTAGTAGTAAAACCTATCGGTCACCTAGTATAGACTTCAGAAGGGGCAAGCAAGGAACCGGGCTGATTTTTACTACGAACCTGGAGCAGGATGTCAGATCCCTTCCAGGGGCCTGCCTGTCACCACATACACCTCATCTTTCGATGGCCACCTATTCTATATACCCTGGTATATAGAATGGTAAAGGAACCTCTACCACTAGGTATACACCCCACCGAGGCATGACAGCCACCTCAAGTTATATCGCTGACCGGATCGCCTAGCTAAGGTGCTGGCAGTGGTATTTGCTTGGGACTGGAGGCCCTACCTTTGTGGACCCCACCCGGCAGTGGCAGGAAGACAGTCTACGACCCACAACTCTAGGTGCTTGCACTGTTTGGAGCCAGGGAATGCACCGTCAGCCATTGTCGGCATACACGCTAGCTAGGACTTCATCAATTGCTTGCTGCTTTCGAGGGATATTGAGTGTGTTGTACTTCTATGCCATCCCACATCAGGCATGGGTCTTGGAGAGCAGTGAAGAAGATGTAATTTAGTATTGCTAAGCAGGTGTGTGCAGCCAACCTCGTCACTCCGGGTATAGAGTTCCCACGGGGGCAGGCCCAAGCCACTCGACATGCAGGGAGACCGGCTTCTCCCATCGGGAGTTTCGTATTCCACTTCAACTCAATTACGATAGGCAGCGGGTATCATACAGTGGTCCAGGCCTTGGTTACTGGGAGTGACCCCAGGCTCGGCATGCCAACCCACATTTCGGTGGCTGGGAAGGTACCCAGTATAATTGCCGGCACCTGGAGAGAACACTACAGTAGCTCCACACCCGCCAAGGCCAGGAGGACAATGGAGACCTCCCGGCTAACCTGCAGCATAACTACCGCCTCGCCGATGCCAAGCGCACCGAATTCTGGTAAGTCGACTTTGCCCCAGAGGGCTAGTGTTCCAGTCCGACATATCGCCCGACCAATAGAACCGGACTTTATGCCTAATAGACAGCCCACACTGCCAACCCTAGTGACCAGTAAACGACCGAACTAAATTCCTTAATATAAGTGTGGGACTGACCTAGTGCAGTCCCAAAAGCCATTTGCACACAGACAGGTTCAAGTGACACGCGTCGTATTATTTTTAGGTTTATATTCTTCTCCAAGTGATAAATGAATTCATTTTTCTTGGCAGCTGAAACAACTTAAACTTCTGAATTGTAGGCAGTTACTCGAGCAATAAACTACTTGATAAATCTGTAATGTACCTTTAAAAGTATCAATCATTTTACCTTTAAAATGCAAATTCTCTTCCATATGTTCAATTTCTTTCTCTTTCACTGTAAATAATTGGACTCCTTTACAGGTACCTTTCATAACTTTTACAAGTGTTTTAAAATTTTCAACATCCTTACCTTTTGCAACTAATCTATTAGCACTCCGCTTAAGACATCCATCTACTCCATCAGGAGCACCCTTGCCGTGCCTTGATTAGCAAAAGTTCCAAGTGAAGGTTTCATCTGTTGGCAAAAACGTTTCAAGAAAGTTTGACATAATGTATAAAGCATATTTATTCCTGTATTGACTTACAGCTCCATCGCTTAAAATGTGTACAGTATGCAAATTATCTATGTCTTGTGGCCGCTGAAAAACAGGCAGTAGGTGAGACCAAACTGCCACTGTGTCATGGCGTAAACTTGGATTAATAGAATGAAATGATTTTACTGAAGTACCAGTTTCACCAGCAGAATAAAGAACACCGGTGTGTTGTGTTAGATGCTGCCTTCCACCCCCAAAATGCACTGACTGAATTCCTTCATGGTATTTACAAGCATAATTCTCACTGAAGTCTATGTGTAAAACTACATTCCCTGGTGTTAATTCACTCCTGACCTTTATTTCTTTGTGTTGGTGAATAATGTTTGCTACATGTTTCATATATTTATGCAAGATTGTTTTAACTGGTTTCTTAATTTTCTTACACTTCCTTTGCTTAAGAGTATCACTTCTTTACTACCCCATTATTTTATAGTAATTTCTTTCCCAGCATCTGAAGCATCATACAAGAGATAGTTTACAATTGTTGCACTTCCTCCTCAAACATTTAGGATTGGAACTATCGCAGCTCAAAGATCAGAGAATTTCATCTGGAATTTTATACGGAAAAATACTCTCTTCATAGAGTTTTGCAACCAGGAGTTCTGTGTTAGCATGAATCATACATTTGCATGTTTCCCGATCAGAATGCTTTGGGGTTACTACCCAAAATTGTTTCATCCTTCAAAAAGATGCATAACTTATCCTATAAGTAACATTTTTAGAAAAGTCTTGTGTAATTTCTGCAAGGTATTACCAAGCAGACGCTTCTGCTTCTTAACTCTATTCTTTTTAAGTTCTTAACTCCAGTCTTTTTTTTTTCGTTGACATATACAAGACATGCCATTTTTCTCAAGAAATTTTATAACATCTTTCTTGATACAATTTGTCAACACCTTACCTCTAGCTTGGCACGTACTACTATTTAATAGTGCACTTACATTCCTACTGGAAACTGGACCAACTAAGTAACTAAGATTACCGTTTTTTTGTAGTGGAATAAATTCTGTATTTCTTCAGCACTCTGCCTACAATTCTTTGAAGCGTCTTCTTGCTGTTGTCACTATGCCCAGCTAGTTTCACACTTTCTTTTAATTCAGCGTTAATGACTTCCCCAAATAGTAATCTCCTTCTGACTTCTGACTATACTTTCTTCTGTCCTATGGTCTTTGTAACTTTAGTTCGAGGAGTTTATTCAACATTCTTTGAGTACTGTTTCTCAAATTTTTGGTATCTTTTTTGTATATCTCAGCACAGTTTTCAGCCTTCTTTAGTTTTTTTCTCAAGTTTTTTGATTTTTCAACACATAGCACTTCGGTTCCTTGTGACACTCATCCGTTCACATTTTTTCTTGTTGGTGGTGGCTCAGAATCATGTTGTAAACCAACATAATTGCCTGGTCTGAATCAATAGTAGGTATCATATCTAGACTATGTAGGGGTGTCTCGATACTCTATACTCTTGAGTAAGAAAATTTCAATAATGCAATCATATTTTTGTAAACTATATTTTCATTGTTCTCAACCAAATTTACGATAGAGTTTAAAATTAAAGAAAATCACGCAAGATAATATTACAGATGATGGAAACCAATTTGAAATTTATATAACTTAGCATCTATGGTAGGCCTTCAAGTGTTAAAAAATTATAAATATTTATATGAAAAAAAAAAAAAACCAGGCATGTCAATTTTCGAACTAAGAAAGCTTAAAAAAAATTATTTAGATTAACAAGCATTACATTTTTTTCTGATGGGGTATCTGTAAATGGCACATTGCTTGGGCTTCAAACATTGGCGAGAGCTGATTGAGCGAGGCGATGAGGGCGAGCATAAGCTTTTCCAAACACCCAGGGGCAGTTAGCACCTGTTTGACTTTCTCTTGGATACCGTTCCGACGGGAGTAAGGCATCTGGATTGAAACACACACTCACGTTGGTGAAGTGACTGCAGGTAATGTGTAGTCCTACATGGTGTAAAACTACGTGAAACGTCTGCCGACTCAATGGACACCTTATTTCTGTACTTAGTGCTGGAACGCGGTGACCATTGAGAGTCAGGCCTCGTCATGGACAGTCCCTGCATGTGGGTGAGGGTCTTAGGGGGGTCTCCCTAGACTTGTAGAACATTAACTCCAGTGCTGAAATGCGGTGGAGAGAGTGGGCTACTGAACAGGCAAGCTGGCCTCACAAGACAGAGTACCTAGTGTCAGGGCTCTACTGTTCTGGACTGCGGGAGCACAGAATATATGGCTTTCCTAGGTGTTTGTATGGGTATTAAATTTTTTGATTATGGCTTGTGTAATTCCACAATACCTGCAGTCCCTTAAGCAGTGTGTTATACTGGAGAGATTCTATGAGTATGGAAAGGATACCCTCGAGTCGATAAAACTTCTGTTTATTCCTTTTGATGGGGAATACAGATGGTGTTGCACTACCTCCTAATGCTGGCAAGAGCTTAGGGAAGCTTAACCCTACGTTATCCAGGTAGAGGCGACCTGGTCCTAAGCTAACAATGGTGGGGTAGATGACCGCTATTAAAATAACTTAAACTGGTACTACTCCCTATGCATGTGTTGCCCAGAAGAGGCTGCAGTGTCTAGGTTTGTAGACAACATTTGGCATGTATCTTCAGCACGAATGTGTTGAAGACTAAGCAGGTAGAGAAGGATGGCTCTGGCAACGAGGCGCGGTGAAGACCAAAGAGAGGCGTTTCCTTTGGCATGAATACGGCGTCATGCGTCAATCTAATAGATCTGTCAACCTTTATATAATTACACA
This sequence comes from Dryococelus australis, assembly GCA_029891345.1. Classification (NCBI taxonomy): domain Eukaryota; kingdom Metazoa; phylum Arthropoda; class Insecta; order Phasmatodea; family Phasmatidae; genus Dryococelus; species Dryococelus australis. The sequence continues at coordinate 55,694,198 of CM056996.1, forward strand.
CAGCTTAATTACCAGGAATTAATTGTTCTTTACCCAAAGCTTTGAAAATATGCCTCTGTTATCTTTCTGTTTCTTAAAACTTTTATTTAGGGCAACATCTTATATTGCTGAAATAATTCATACTGTCCAACATATATACAACAAAAGCAAACAAAACATGAAACCAAAATTGTGCCACAAGATGGAAAAAGTGGCTGGCTACTTATGCCCTGAACAAATATGTAATTTAGAAATATCTTTTGTGAATGTTAATGTGAAGTGTATGAAAATAGTAGTCTCCAAACCAGTTATGAATCTCGTCCTCTTCATAGTCTGGACAGTAAGTTATGACGAGTAAATTTATGTAAATGTTTGGTGTAACATCAGCAAATTTAGACCAACTTAACGGGAATGTATGTTTGCAGATTGTGATGCATCTTTTGGCTACGTATTTGGACTCACAGCTGCCACCGGTACCTCAGAATCCAGATGGCCGCCCATTCACCTCGCAGCACTTTGTGAAGGTGCCGGACAAGCCACCCAAGAACAAGAATGTGCTGTTTATATACCAGACTCAGATCAACCCACCTCACTATGTGGTGGTGTCCGAGAATGAAACATTTGATGTTGGAAAGGTGACATCTTATAGTTTTTCCAATCCATATCTGTTTATGTTTATACAGTGGATTATCGATAATTCGTTTTTCAGTGGACCAGCAAGAAAAAAACTAAGCATGCTGGAAAACAATGGATGCAGACTTGGATTTTAAACCCGAGAAATATCTTGCATTATCTCAAAATGCACGTTTGTTTAAACCAGCAGCCTAAAGATGTCTTTAAAATAACTTATTCAAGTCAAGTTATGATAAAGTTTTTAATTCACAAATATTTAAACTCTTGAATTTGAGGTGAATTTAATATTTATTTATATTAATATCTTTGTCCAGTGTTCTTTTGTCAGCCGTACCATACTCAAGCCCTCTGTTAAAATTACCACAACTGATCTATTTTGACAATTTCTGCCAATCATTACTTGTAGGGTCTTTTTCAAACCTTTATAATTCTTATCAAACCTGCAACCTATAATTTCCTATAATAATCACGCCAGTCAAATTACCACTACTATTATCATAACCTCATTCCAAATTACATTTGTATAACAAGACCATAGATTGTTGAATATAGTGTCAGAAATTTGGTAATTTCATCCTCATAGTTGCCAACCTTCGTGTGTAGTAAATGCATAAGGAGAATAAGAATACTAGATGCTTTCTCATTGTTACCAACCTATTATGAATGTAGAAAAGACAAAAGAAGAAGGTATAACACGAAAAAATCGTGAGATGTAAACAATACTAGTGATAGCACAAGTTGTCAATTATCAACGTTGGTTTGCATTCGCATAGGGTTCCAAAACAATTGGATGTACCGACAGATAATATGATTAAACATAAATAAGGGGAACGAGTCATCGAAAATTCACCGTATTTTGTAGCTAAACAATTGTTCCAAATATATTTTGGCTTTCAGACAGAATATCTGATAGATGGATGTAGTAAATTAATATTTGAAGAGTCATAGTATGCAGGTTATTTAAACATTGTTTGTACAGGACATTTGTTGGGACCATCCAACAAAAAAAGACTGATATTGGAAAACTGAATAAACAGGAATGAAACAATGAGGTTCCACTGTATGAATGTACTTACTAATATTTATTTTGATTGTATTTGTATTTATGTTGAGAAAGTTGTAGTTTTATTTGCCAGGACTTTATAGTAGTACTAGCTGTTACCCGCGGCTCCACCCGCATGCAAAATATAAAAAACAGACCACCAATCAGCGCCTTTCGTAAATAGTTGGTTGCATATTTTATATATTCCCTAAGAAACTGTTTGTTTTTCTGGAATGAAAAGTACCCTATGTGCTAATCCAGAATATAATCTACCCCTGTAGCAAATTTCATCCAAATTCGTTGAGTCGTTATAACATGATTGAGTAACCATCAAACATACAAACTTCCACATTTATAATATTATTAAGATTAAAATCTCTTCCTGTTTGTTTCCAAGGGATTTCTTTGGAAAACAAAATTAATATATGTGCGCTGAATATTAGTTTCATCATTGAGGTGAAAACAAGTAAATTTTTCAATTTTCACAATTGTATGTGGGAATCATGTCGGGCGATGATGCTAGTCTGCTGGTTTTCTTGGGGATCTGCCATTTACTGTGCCCTTTAATTCTGGTGCTGCTTCATACTCACCTCATTTCACCCTCATCGGTTCTCAAGACCTCGCTGTTAAGAGCCGTCCAAATCTCTCTGCTGACTCCCACCCATTTTGTTGAGATTAAAAAAATGGAATACTTACATAGTATGGTTGATGCAGTTTAGTAATGCATATCTGGTATCAGGAAATTATTATTATTGTTTTCATTGTTATTTAAAAATAGTTGACGCGTAATGCTTATACTGACTATACTACACACTACTTCGCCTCATCTGAACTTGCTTACACATAACCTCAGACGGAGTTGGAACCTGAACTATTTGCTTCCAGAGTGCCTATGGTATATGCCCCTTGTCGCAGGGGCCATTACAGACACGTAAGGTTGTACTGTTCACCCGAAGTCAGTCACATCAACCTCTCTGAAGTGTGATTTAACCACCGGCCGAGACCGCATCCCCGAGCCGCATTAGTTCAACAGAGGGCCAAGGGGTGGCACTAGCATACAGCTTCGCTCAGGAGGCGGAGCTCATTGACCCTGCACCCCCGCACCTCAAGAGTGCCCACAGGCATGGGAGGAACATATGTCTGTGCTGACGCGTGCCTGGATAGGCTACTAGGCACGGTGATAGAGGATTTTGTCCGCTACACCAAAAGCTGGGTGGTCTAGATTAAATAGACTGCGAGAGACAAGAGGTGTTGGCTAGTATGTACTTATTATCGCTTCTTGGGTGCCATGGTCGTAGTTGATTTTACCCAGATGTAGCGAGCTTGACCGACACCGAACTGGCAATTCCACAAGCGAGCTTCGTTTGTTCAGAAGTGGACGTTATCCCAGCCGAATCCTGTAGCAGTGCCGGTTAACAATCCTTTCACAATGGGATGGCACGATGGATGAATTCAGATACACGGAGATACAAATAAAATGGTTACAGGAGCAGCCGAAACTGACTCGTACCTGAGTTGGGCGACGCGGTCCCATTCCACCTGTCGCTCCGGAGTGGGTTAAGGAAGTGCACTCAAATGTCTGGCGGCAAGGAACACTGCATTTTGTTTCTACGTTTCCGACCGTGCCTATGGTCGTAAGGCATAGTGTGTCTGCTTACAGTATGCTAGGTACACCTTGACGTGAACCAACTAAACACAGTTTATAGTGTCAGTCCGGTTTTGGCTTGCTGACCAGGCTCTGTTAAGTCTCCACTGATCCCGCACACATGCGGGCTGATCAGAGACGGGGAGCTGTTTGGGTCACCAATGCCGCCACTGGATGTGCATTCACACAGAGATGGGTGGCAGGGTCTCAAGCTACAGATATCCCAGCACTAACAATGCTGTGGGATGATAAGGTAGTAACTCGATTGTCGTTTCTCCCTGGGTGAAGGTGTTGCTAGTGGTTGTGGCTCCTCTGTTCCTTCTACCGGCACTGGTACAGTGCTATAGCAGTTGGAAAGCAACTGATGGCCGTCTAATAGGTGTGTAGAAAATATGGTGGACCCTTGAGGGGCACCCGATACTGAAGTTAATTAGGTTAGATCAAATATCCGGTTCTTGTCAATGGCATATGTAGCAACCTGTGTATGGCAGGCAAACAGATAGATACTCTCGAAAATAAAAGTGGTAAGGTACGAAACAAAAGTATGTTTATTGATGGTTCAATAAACATGTGACGCGTGCTACTTCCTACCAGGCAATTGAGTGCTGAAGGTTACTACGCTGGCCAGGTGTAGACGATCTGGTTCTAATGGAAAAGTAGGAAAGAAATATGTAAATGAGAAAAGATATAATACTTCTAAACTGATCTAAGAAAGGTGTCTTGAGGAGACAAAGTGAATTTAAAGTGTTAGCGTGTTCGCTGGTTGACTGAGAGTCGACAGTGAAGTAGCCGCAGGGGGAGTACTCAATGCTTCGAAGTTCTCTAGAGATCCCAGCACTGAGCAGTGCTGTGGGAAGTCGTGGAGCTCAGCAGAGTCTTATATAGTGGAAGCTTGTTGGCTGCCGGTGCGGGGTGCGAGGGAGGTGTGACGTCCTCCTGCCATGTTTGGCATGGGAATACTATGACCAGCGTTACTGCTTTGTGCCTCGTCAGTGGCGCTCGGCCACCTCCAGGTGAAGAGAATACGTTCATATATTCCTGTTGTCTGTAGGGTATGCAACATGTCCTCACGTCTGTAGTGGTAGAAGATGGACTCTTGATGAGTCGTAATAGTATTAGATTGGTTGTATAGGCGGCACGCATAAATCCTCCCCTCAATGTGATGAAGACTCATCGTGGAAGGTTGAGGAGAAAGGTGTTAGCCCCGTGTCTGGAAGGTCTAGAAGGTCTGGTAGACGTCAGTAGACGTAAGAGGTAGATAGCATGACACGTATCTGATTAGATTGACTGGACACGGTAGTTACTGATTTCACTTGCTAGACCAAAAGCAACTTAGGTAGTGGGGATGAGGCAAGTAGTGTTGGCTAGTTCTGATACTCTCTCACCTCTAGTAAGGTAGTTGAGGTAAGTTTAGTTGTAAGCGTAGTGAATGCCTGCACAAATGTTCCAAAGTCGTGCATTTTTCGTCCAGAAGACCAAGTTGTCCCAACCTAGGCAAACTTCCACTCCAGTTAAGAAGCCGTAGACAACAGGGTGATACTTGTAGCCGGTACGGACACACGTTGGAAACTAAATTAATAATACGGTGCAGGCTCAACTGCTTGACGTCTTGAGTTCAGCGGCATGGACCCGTTCCGCCTATCTATCCTGCGTAGGATAGAGTGAGACTATCCTTGACCAGGCAGCAGGGTGAGCCAGGTGTTGCTCTTTATGTCTCCTACCACTCCTCTCATTAGGCATTGGGTAACAGTTCTATAAATCATGTTGTGCACTGAAACGGAAATACTAACAGTGTACCCCAATAGTGGGGGTAGCCGGCTCGATAAAGAGTCCCCACTGATCGCCCACTGTAGACGAACTGATCAGGGATGTTGAGCCGGAGTCACGCCAAACCACTTTTGGTTGTGCTTCCACCCAGAATACTTGGCAGCACTGCAGGTGCTGAAGCAATCTGGTAACTCCAGGGCAGTTATCGGAAATACAACCCAAAACCAGGGCTGTCCGAATGGCGCAATCCGACGCAACCCTGCACGTAGACAGCTGAGTTACCTTAATGGTAAACTACAGCACATCTCGACACCCACGGAGTTCATAGTACCCCCCTCCGTGTCAGAATCAATGATACTGGGATGCCCGTGGCTCTGTCAAAACCTATGTTTAGTTGATCATGGGCAGAACCATGTGCACATGGGAAAAACGAACAGAGTAATAAAAAACTGGAACCGTATCGCAGACAACGTTGTATCCACGCCCATCGATAATACACAACTAATCAAGGAAACCGAAATTAAGTCAGTGCCAAAGGACCGGCCAGACGCCTTGTCCCGCTTCTTGACACTGAGAGGGAAAGCCAAAGAGGATGTCTTCCCCTTCCCAACTTGAACGAAGTCCCAACGAACAAAACCGTCTCCTACAGTTGCAGATTACCCGAAACCAAATCTCAATAAGCTAGCAAATAGAACCCGATGTGCACCGACTCCTGTGGGAGCAACCACAGCCCTTTGAAGCCCCGGATGATGTCGTGTGGACACGAAGTGGCCAACCCAACACTCGTTGGAAAAACTGGGTTCCACAACAGCTGCAAGCCGACATTTGCCGCCACCACCACGACCACCCCCAAGCTGGACATCTGGGACCCGAGAAACCCTGCTGGACATCGGGATCCGCTATAGTTGGGACGGAATGAGCAATGACGTCCGGCAGTACGTCAGCAACTGCATAGCATGCTACCGTGGCAAAGCTTACCCGGTTCCCTCTCCTACCACACAACCAAGGAAACTCAAGATGATGTGGACACATAGCCGCCGATCTAATGGGACCACATCCCCAGAGCACGAAGGAAAACTGCTACCTCCTAGTCGTTACTGATCAATTCTCCAGGTGGATGGAAGCCTTTCCTCTACCCAGCCAGGAAACAGCCCCCATAGTGCAAAAGGTGGGGGCAGAAATATTTGCACATTGGTGATACCCGAATGCGATACTGACTGACAATGACTCTCAGTTCATGAGTCGCCAATGACAGTCAGCATGCCAGGGATGGGGGGATCGAGACGTGGACGACAACACCATATCACCCGCAGGCCAACCCCGACAGAACGGAGGAATCAAGAAATGCCTCTGTATCAGTGTGGGGAATGACCACAGACACTGGGATAAACATATCCCCACCATCTTGTTTGCCCTACGCCGTCACACGAACAAAGCGGTAGACACCAGCCCAAGTACACTCCTCTTGAGACAGATGCTACACCGACCAGGTGACTGGCAGTGAGACAGCGAACCCACCAACATGCCTCAGCCAGAGGACATCAGGCTAGCCGCGCTAGCTCGCACTACCACTTCCCAGAAGGCCCAGGATGATTATATCCGAAGAAAGTACCCACAACCCAAGACAGGGGTACGCGAATTCAACCTCGGAGAAGCTGTGTTACTCCGAACATATCCTCTCAGCAAGGCCAGCAGTCAGTTTAGTGCTGGCCTCGCTGACAAATGGGACGGGCCTTGCCGAATTGTCGGCAAACGGGATATAGTTTACTTAGCCGAAGATGTCAGAGGAAGGATATGTAAGGCTACCCGAAGCCAAATATGCCCCTATTCAGTAGACATGCCATGAGTAGAGCACCCCGACGATGTAGGGGACTCCGACAATGACGATGAACCACAACCCCAAAGGGCAGCTCCAGAACTTGATCCACGACTCATGAGACCACCTGAAGCAAGACCCTTTGCCATCCGAGTGCCGAGCTACATGCCACCATGGAGGCCAGACGGGGAAACACGCAGAGCAGCAGTTAGCGTAAGATCACTGTCCTCCACGCCACGTAGCATCGTGGACAAAGTCTCAGCCCGGTGTGACAGAACTATCCTGAACTGCTCCAAAGTGTCATGGCGGAGCCCATGAGATCACCAAACACCCCGCCAATCTAGTCACATCAGTGAAAGGTTAGATGCACCTTCAGTGAGGGACATAGAACCAACCCGGGCGCCACCCTCCCTCCCTCCCCCCTCCCCCACCTGTTATAACTCTCCAGCCCGAGATCAAGGCCATTCCACAATCTAGACGGCAATCTCGAGCCCCAACAAGGAAGTGCCTACTGTTGCTACTAGGCCACCGAAGAGTAAAACCTCGTTAATTGAAAGTGCTCGGGACCTAATTTTTCGACTTTGAATTACATTATTTCGAATGATCGGATTTTTAAAAAAGTTTGTGTATTAAAGAAATTCACATTTTTCCTTTTGAAAGTAAACACAACTATGGCCCCGGGAATAACTACCCTTTCAAAGTTACAACCCTGTTTGGGGAACCATAACATTTTTGTTTAAAAAAGGCAAAAATTTGAAGTAAACAGTCCATAAAATAAGTTTGTTGCATTTATCTTTGTCATTAATAATATTTTCACGTGCAGTAAAATATAGGTGTTGTAATTGCTGCCATTAATTGTTATGCCAAAATATTTAAATAAAAGAAAAGTAAAGTTTGGTTAAAAACTGCAGCCCTGGTAGCCAGAATCCTCTCACTCCCTCTACTATGAACGCACTTCCCTTGAATGTTGTCTAATCACATGGTGCCTGGTCGGTCAGCCGGGCATTGGAGCCAAGTGCATGTGGTGTTTGTGTGGGGCAGCACCCCTCACTAAGCTGGGTCTGGCCTCTGAAAAGGTTGCTCGCTCCCTTCTGCCTTGTCCCCCCCCCCCCCCCCCCCCCCCCACTGCCTTCTGCCTTCAACCATGTACGGTCTACCCTCCATCAGCTGTCAGTCATCCCTTCCATTAGCACCACCCACCTGCACCACTTCCCTCCCTTTCTCTCCATCATCAAGCCACGCCCACACAGCACTAAGCTTCCTTCCTCCCCCCAACTGTCACAAGCAGCCCGGCACTTTCTTTGTCCTGCTCTCCCTAACTTCACCCAGTGTATGGCACTGTCGCATCTTTTCACCTCTTCAGGGGGCGGAAGAGGTGACGAAAACCCGTCAGTAGCAGTGAAAACTGTGGCACGATCAATGGCATCACTGTGGCTGTGGCGGGTGGTGGCAGTGGCCGCATCAGGTGATTACCGCGCCTCCACCCATTGCCTCATACTTTGAATTATATATGATTTTGAATTAATTGACTTTGAATTAACGAGATTTTATTGTATACACACCGAAATACTGTGATTTATGTCTTCTGACTTAGTCTACAACCAATACTAATGTATCGGCCTGATACCATACCCCATACAGATACATCGGAAAAAGGTGAAGTATCTGCAGATACAGATACTTGGTATCGGTATCGGAACAACTCTAATTTAGATATCCTTGGCTAACGTTCATAAAAAAAGGGAAATTACAATACGAAACACAATAGTGAGTGGAAGGACGATCCACATTTTCATGAGTGGTTAAGAGTAAAAAGTGTCATTTTTATGCATTTTGTTCATTTCGTGCTCAATATTTGAGTCTATTGTCGAGGAAAGGTGATATGTGTAAAGAAATACATTACAGTTTTACAAAATGTTAAACAGTGCAGTACTCTTGCGAGGCAAGTTAGTGACAGACTTCATTGTTAATGCAGAATTAATCCATTTTTTAAACAATGAAATGTATATGTGAAACAATGACTATGACTGTGAATAACAGAGTTTGACATTAAGAAGACTGTTATCATTGTTTTTTCAACTAATTTTTGTTAAACATTCTCATGAATAGTGTTTGTGAATGAACATCATAAATAGTATTGTGCCTACAACAAAGCGAAGAATAAATCTACTCGTGAATATGCTTTGTTGGAAGAAGTAAAGTTCGATTTTTTTCCTTTTTATTATTCCTTTAATCCGCTTTTAATCTACGTACATACATTTTCCGGTAGGCATTGCCAGTTGTGTTTCCATTGTGCAAACAATATGCCCATTTGTACATTTTTTTTTCTAAAAGAACTTTAATACTTATATATTTCCAGATTGTTCTGAAAATCTTCAGATTTTATTATTCAGAATACTGATTTTTTTCTGACTTATTGAAAGTATATGTTCGATTTTATTTCTTTACACCTTACAACATTGTGAAATGGTAATTTTAATGTGTTGAATTTTGAGGTTAATATTGTGTATGGAAAAAATAAAATGGCTTCAAAGCATAAATGTATAACAGTGTGTGGAACAGTGGCAGAAAATTATTCAAACTATACATTTTTGTAATTTTTGTTCTACGAAAATTTCAGAGGTGGAAAGCCTCGGACAACCAACATGACGAAACACTGTAAACCAAACATGAATGTTGCCAAAACAAATAAAGGAATCCATAAAACACACAGTTATGAAAAAGTATTTTTATTATGCAGCATATAAACGCAAACGTTCATATCTTTACACTGCTAATTTTAAATTTCTGTTGACGATGCTTGAACTGTACGACCGTATACAAAATGTTGCATTGTATTTATCATTTTTTGGTAATCAAATTTACCCCAGAATCGAGAATCAAAACAAAAATTTGGGATTTGAATCAATAATCTGTATAGACAAAAACCTGGAATCGTCCCATCACAGCTCCTAAAGTTTGCCGCAAGACAGCACGAGGACCCCTGCACATTAATCAGTGAATGCGAACGGGGAATTCCACCTTCTTGAGATCCTTGAGAAACACTGGGTTTGTCGCGCCCAGATCAATTTAAAAGAAAAGGCCCTCGATTGGTGAAACATATATAGAGAATTCGTAACAGACTGGCAGCAGCTCAGCACTGTTTGGCACAGCACTTCGCTGGAGAAAAAGTAGTCGTACACTTTATGACGGAATTCTACAGCTAGCATCAGAAACCCTGAAATGAGGTAGAAATCTTTGTAAGAAGAAAAGTACAGATGTACCAACAAATAATTTCCTTACGGGGACAAAGACGGGTGTACATGCCAAATCACGCGTCTATTGTAGCCACGGATATGGAACATTTTGCTACTACCCAAACCTACATAGGTAGACGAACTGATTGACAGAGCACGGGAAGCTGAACGAAACTTCCAGGCATGAGGTTTGCTTGACCAACCAAAGCCAATTAACCCCGTCTACGCAGGAAAGGCAGGAGAGTGGCGCACCAAGTCACCCCTGCCTCCTTCACCGGAAACTCCAAGATTACCCAAGTGCTGGTACTGTCCTGGGAATCACTTTAATACGGATTGCCCACAGAGACCAGAGTAACCGCTCAAACGTATGGAATCGTGGGACGTAACCCACTCAGGTTGAGCGGCAGCCGAAGGGAAACTGCAACACCGGCTGAAAGAAGGGAGCGATCCTGTCGGCCAAACGGAACCACCCGTCAGGCACACACACCTGTAGCACCCTACATCAAAATCCGTATAAATGGCAGAAATTCCCCAGCCCTTTTGGATTCCGCTGCATCAGGAAACTTTCCACGCTGTGACTTACTCCAAAAGCACCAACTCAAGGAACTGGAACCTCAGACTAAGGCAGTAAGAATGGCCAAGCCTGAATGAACTCTCACCATGTATGGATGCATTTCACTGCCATTCAAACTCCAGAGACTGGAGGCTCACGCCAATTTTGTCATCACACCGGATATCAAGGAGGGCGTTATCCTTGAACGTCCATGGTTCTGTGCACAACAATGCATCATAGATCACAGGAAACGCAAGGTATACCTGGGCGGCGGGCGACAAGTCATGTTACATTGGGAGTATCCAGCCATACAACAAGAAGCTATCTCTCTTGATGCTCAGGAAACCCAACATGAACTGACGGTAGCACAGTTTCATCACCTGAAGGAGGTTTTAAGTGAACGTGCTGCTGCCTTTGGAACTGGTGGGGATTTGCTTCAGACATGAACCATCCAGTATGAGATTCTACTAAGTAACTCCACGTCTGTCAACAATCGGGCATTTAAAGTCTCAGTGAGAGGTCAGAAGTTGATAATGGAGCAAACAGAAGAAATGAAGCGGCAAAGGATTGTCGAGCCATCAACTTCTCCCTATAATTCTCATGTGGTACTTGTGCCAAAAAAGAATGGGCATTTACCCTTTCGCGTAAACTATAAAGCTTTGGATGACGCTACCCTGCCCATTTCTCCACCGGCTCTCGACCTCACACGTGCACACACTGCGCGACATAGGCGAGGCCCGGATTTTTAGCACACTAAACATGCAGTCAGTCTACTGGCAAATAGCAGTGCATCCGGATAGCCGACAGTATACCGCCTTCATGTCTCCAGAAGGGGAAACTTTGCAGTTCAGGGTCATGCCCTTTGGACTCAAGCATGCACAAACTACGTTTCAGTGGAAAGCAACTATCTGCAAGACAGATCACTATGAGCCATACAGGAACCCGAGGAACCCCAAATGAAGAATCAACTTTGCAGATTCTTAGGACAGTGCAACTGGCGCAGGGATTTTGTTCCCAATATTGCCGAGATAATGACTTCACTTCACCCACTGCTAAGGAAAGATGCGAGGTGGAAATGGACCTTGGAACATCGAGCAGCCTTTGAAGCCCTCAAGGCAAGCTTTCAGCACATTGACCCCCTACACTGCCCTCAAGGAAAGGGACCTCTCATCTTGCAGACAGACACTTGTAAGAATTGATTGGTAGCTGTTTTCTACCAGCAGTACTACCAAGTATTACAGATTTTCCGTAATTATTACCAATTTTAATGTACATTTACGTAATTACGGAGGCTTGCTTGTCTATTACGGAAGTTGAGAGCTTTGACAGTGCATCTGAATTTTTTTGTATTTTTTATATCGTATATATTTACAGTACAATGTATTGTCTGCCGTGCAGTAAATATTGTACTTTTACCAGAAGCTTGGATGCGAGTCGACAATTTCGATATTCTCTGCAAACAGTGCGATACATATTTACAGTACGATGTATTGTCTGCCGTACGGTAAATATTGTAGTTTTACCAGAAGCCTGCATGCGAGTCGAAATTTTGGTATTCTTCGCAAACAGTGCAATAAATTCAGTATCACGAGCAGTAAAGATCATGGCAACACTGGAAAGAGAAAATGAGCACTGTTATGAGTAGTGATGCGGTGTCGCTATTGTGCATTTACTCTGTGGTCATTGTGTACTGTACAAGATTAAGTATGTTGTTTTCAGGAAACGTGCGCAGTGGTGATTTTACTGAATGATTTTGCAAATAAATTATTTAATGCTAGTGATGAACAGACGTCATTTTAGTGAAGAAAACTTGCAAGGATTACAAGTGAAAAACAGGTGTTCAAGAGGTCGTGAAATTTACAAACAGGTAAGTTTGCGTGTTTTGTAAATAATGTGTTTGCAAATCGTTACTATAATCATTGAAATGCACGTGGCCTGAAAAAGCTATGCTTTCAACACTTTTGTAGTGTGTGAATAATATTTGTTTTTGTCTATATCGTAAAGTCGGTCAAAGTGTGTGTGTGTGTGTGTATTTCTGTATCTGTACAAATACGAACAGTGATGTGTGTATCACATTTTGTTTTTTAATTGAAGTTAAAGTTTTCAAAGTCACATTAATTTAAATGTTATTTCCATACGTGCAAAATTTTCCACTGCTCCATCAAAACAATATGCAACCCAAAATGTCACACACTGGCGAGAACATCAAAACAATACTGTCTCATAAAAGACGTTAAACTAAAGCCCCCAACCCATCACTGTTTACTTTTTACCCTGAAAATAAAATAATCAGAATCCCAACAAATTTAACTTGGCAATTACAAAAATAAAACAGGTTGGAATGCCAACCTAGCAATTTTTCAACAGAGAATTTTCTGCAGTGTTCGCCGCAATCAAACTGAATTTGGAGCATCTCTGTCAACAGCAACTTTGACCGCTCTTATGATTGAGAAAGTAAAAAGTAATTCAATCCAGGAGGTGTGTTAATAAAAAAAAAACAAACCACCAAGGAGTTTCAAGAAGCTAAACATATAACTGTGCATTTCCTAGTGAGTTATAAGTAAGAAGTTATGGTTGTATCTTATTTAAGGTTTTAACATATCCTGGTGATTATTATGTTGAAATCATTTTTCAGGTTCACCCATGTGCATATATTTTATTATTTAATGCATGTGTGTTGTGTGGATGCCTATTCAATTTTGTGAGTATATCTATATTTTGGAGAGAAATTTTATCGCTCATGATTTAAACATATTATTTGCATATTACTTTGATTACTGATGGGTGTGCTTGGAGCTTGGCAGCTCTGTACCAGGATTATCCTGAAGGCAGACCCCTGGTCATTGCTTAGGCAAGCACTCGGTTGAACCCAATGGAACAAAATTACCACATAAACGAACAAGAATGTCTTGCTGTGATTTGGGCAATCAGAAAGTTTCGCTACCATTTGGAAGGACACCACTTCATCCTTCGAACGAAAAGCAAGGCACTTAAATGTTTTAGGGAATCCAGGCACAATAAGGCTAAATTGGGACTATGGGATCTACTACTGTCAATACGACCTACCCAGTGCCTTATCCTGACAGCCAAGTAAGCAAGAAGACGCCAAGCCAGATGAAAATTGGGAAATCATCCTCCCTTCGGAACCGCCGAAACTTCCGCCTAAAGAGCAATCAGATTACTGCAATTACAGCTAAGCCACAGACAAATCGAACACCAGCAACTCAACCCAGAGATCAAAGATCTACTCCAGCAATAGCCGCAACAGTATGAAATGTGTCACAGCGTCGTGTAGTCATGCAACCGCCAGCTGGATGCCCCTTGGAAGATCTGAATACCTCAATCTCTGTGGAAAGATTTGTGTCTTCATTTCCATGATCACCTAGGCACAGGACACCCAAGAACCCGTGAGACCTTAGCCGACATCAGTGTTCGGTATACCTGGGATGGTATGAGCCGTGGCATCCGTCAGCATGTTAGCGAATGCCCCAAATGGTGTCAGCACAAGATATTTACAGCCCGGCGGAATACTGCGAAACATCGCAAGCCCTACGCACCCTGGAATCAAGTGGTAACAGATCTGATGGTACTTTACCCCAGAAGTACCCTGAGGAATTGCTCCCTGCTAATGATCACCTATGTTTTCTAGTTTGGTAGAAGTTTTTTCCCCTACCTAGCCAAGAAACCCTACATATTATTGCCAAATTTAACCAAGATGTAGTTGCATGCTGGGGATATCCCCAAAGTATTCTCACAGACAATGGCACCCAGTTTAGTTTACCAGCGCAGTATGGTATAAAGCTTGCCAAGGATGGGGAGTTGAGACGTGGATGATGCTGCAGTACCACCCCCAAGCCAACCCAACCAAATGACGAAACCAGGAATAAGTGGACCAGCACCATTGGGATCACCATCTGTCAAGAATACTTTTTGCCCTACACAGAAGAAAAACGAACCCTCAGCTTCCAGTCCGAGTTATCTTCTGCTAGGCCACACATTGCAATGATCAGGAGAGTGACAATGGGAGCACGCCCCTACCACAATGGCACAATCCGAAGTGATTCGTCAACCCGCCAAACTACACTATGAAAGGGCCCTGGAGAAGCAGGAAGAGTATGTAAGCCAGAAATATTTGCCTCCCCACACTGGAGTCAGCCCCTTCACCATGGGAGAAACAGTACTACTTCACAGCCACCCACTGAGTAAAGGGGTCAACCAGTTCAGCGCTGGATTGGCTGGCAAGTGGGAAGGGCCCTATAGTTGTCGGATGCCAGGAGAATGTTTATTGGGCAGAGGTTCGTTGTGGGAAAATTGGAAAAATTACCAGAGGCCAGATGCACCCGTACCCAGAAACCGGCACTTGCTCGGTACACGCAGCCATCATTACCTGCTGACCCATTTAATGATGTTAAGGAATAAACCTCTACATCCACCTGCCCGGAAGAACAGATGTCTCCATCCGCCAGGTTAAATGAGAGAGAATCACCGGTAACAACGAGCTACTTCGCAGAACGTGTTAGGACACTGGCTTCTAACATGAGAAGAGTGGAAACTTTGGAAAGGACAGTACTGTCTACCCCCGCCGAGTTTTACCGGAAGTTCATGAAGCACCCCGAGAAGTGGACTCAAAGTACCATGGAGATATCTCCAGTCCAAAGTACCATGGAGATAGTCCAGTGGACTGGAGAACGTGCCAACAGAGACTGTGCCCTACTGCCGGCACCAGAAGAACTCTGTCAGCTAGTACCGCCAGATCGCCAGTGCTGCCAGAGCCTGCTTCATGACGGACTGCACTGCCACTCATGTTAGCACCGCCAGCAAGGAACCTTTGACAATGGACGTCATCGCAGCTGATTGTGCTGAGCTGCCGCCGTCCTCTACGAAGGCAGCACCCCGAGCAACCAGTGTCCACTAGGTCCAGCCACCTGTGTCGGACCAACTCACTGCAGAGGCCAAGGTCACCCCTGAACATGCGGCCAACCTCGTAGCACAGTCAACGCTCAGGGCGTAGGCTGCCGCTTTCCAGTATCCAGTATAACCCAGCGCAGAGGGCTACTCGCAGGAGCAAATACAAGGAGAACCTGAGGATGTCTCCTCCGGGAATTTACGTACTAATTCTGTTGTAGTTAGTCCTTGTGTAATGCCATTTAACTGTGCTCTGTCCATGTCCAACAGATCTGAGAATGAGAATCCGAAAATCCGCCATGGTGGTAGATGCATGACATACCGGGAATAAGTACTCACTATAATATCTTCGCAGTGGACGTCCATGTCTTTTGGCTAAACGCTGAGCCAGACACTTCTATATGTGCTGGGGTTCAGTTTTGTTTAGGTGCGGACGCCTTCCCGTTGCACAAAACTGGCAGAGTGGCTGTGTGGCAGGGCACAAAATCATGTGTGGGTAGCACAATACGGCTTCTAGGTGCCACTACTGCCTTGGTGCGAGGGTGCGGTGCTTCAGGAAGGTGTGACAGATACTGGTGTGGTGTAATGGTAAGCCGAGCTCTGTGGCCTAGGCGGAGGTGTGGGACGCAATACAGCTGGTACAAGATAAGCAACTACGGGCGTAGGCGACTGATCAGGTTGGTTCAGGTGCTCGGCGATTGACCAAGGGTACTATGTTGGTGAACCGAAGATATCTCTGGGTACGGGAACTTCCACATGGTCTTGTTGATGCCATAGCACTTGCATCTGAACCGTAGGAGTTAAGCTAGCTATCTGTTTGACCTGGGAAGGTTGATACTCGTGCATTCTACGTGATGCTGAGAGTATTTGCTGCACTTCAAGTCCTTTCATCTGGGTGTAGGAAGTGGACTTTACCCTACTATTACTGTACCACACCTGCGGGTTCCTTGAGCAGTTTTACATGTGGCACCTCGTGCTGTCAGAGGATGGGCAGACACCCTATTCCCAAGTCTGGCAGAGACTGTGATACACAGTTAGGCCTCACCTTGTCCAGAGACGTACATGGGTGTGTGGCCCTGTCCGAACCTAGGGGACGCAAGTCTCTACCAGTGGAGACCACACAGGAGAGGCAAGTGAACACCAGGCCAAGAAGCTGTTTCCAGAACAGTGTACCTGTGTAGCTCCTCATTTCTGTCAATCCCGTAGGGTTGAGGGGAAGGGCTGCCGAAGCTAGTGTGTGTGTGTGTGTGTGCATGCATGCGTGCATGTGTGTTAAAATATAGTTTGGCTCGTTTGAGTGAAATTCCCCGGTGTCGCCGGCAAACCTGTTACGTGAGGGTAACTATGAATAGGTGCTATGTCTACAGGAAAAGTACTCAATTTGAAAGCTGACTCGCGTTGTATTACGATTAAGGAAATAAACACTTGGTGAATGTACTCTGACTCCTGGTCAACGGGCCGAGTATCAGCCGGAAAGGTACAAGTGCAAGTTATGATTACTGGTAGAGCCGACTGGCGTACACGAGGGGGAATAGGGTGTGAGATGCTGTAGTCTAGGCAACAAACTCTTGCATTGTTGTACGAAACTGGTGTATAGAACAACGTAACATAATTGCAGACATGTCGCAGAGTGAACTTAGCAATTAAGTGACATGATTTAGCCTTGAAGAATACCTTAAGGATGGGTGTACTACAGAGTTGTAAGTAACTGTAGGACGACAAGGGTTTGTGGGGTACGTAGTAGAGAGCTCCTAACTAACATAGTCTAACCCTATCGCTAGTGTAGCTTAAGCGAAGACTGGGGCATGGTGTCCTGAGCAACTGGTGCTAGAACTAACGAAGAAGGGTCAATTCCCGAATGGCGAGCTCTAGGAAGAGTCGACTGCTACAATAAGCGAATCTTAAGGGGTGCAGGCTGATCAGTGTCTGAGCAATGGGTGTTAGACAGCTGAAGACTTGTCTGGACACCCAGGCTGTCTCTGCTTTTATACTAAATTCGTGCCTGGCCCACTGCTGATTGGTTCGTCCCGCTAGGGTGAGGAGTAGTTGCAGAGCGGGGGTGCGAATGCATGGTCTCTGTGATGTTACCGGCCGGCTGGAAGGGGTTGCAAAACAAAAGACATGCGGTAATTACTACTAGAGATATCAAGCAGGTAGTAAAAGAACTCGCTGTCTTTAAGCATTGTTATGGTGGGCCGGTAAATAAAACAATCTGCTAGGCACACAGTACAATGTTGCATTTTAACGGGTCAAATTTAAGTTCCAACTCCGTAACAACTGACATACGGGTGGAACAGAAGTCGTTAAAATCATAATTGTTGAAAAGACGTTGTGTCAATTCGCCGCCTCTCCGCTGCTACAAGCTCATCCTTGAGGTCGGGGAAAGGCATATTCTCTCATGGAAAATATGGCACTTCCTCTATGGCCTCCGTCTGAACGAGATATTAGAACTCGTCTCTGAGGAGAGATGGAAAACGACCTGACTAGGAGAACTCCGCTTTTTGTTCAGTAGTTCAAACTACAGGGGGACGTAGGAGATTGGGGTCTGATCAGATAGAAGCCACCAGTAGATGCAGGCACTGCCTGGTTTCAAATTCCACCAGCACTCCTCTCTACTAGCATTCTGCAAGGTAAGAAATAGGTTGGGAAACCCCCCTAAGAGAGGAAGAGCGTATCCTCCTCTAGCCTCCGTCACAGTCAATCAACGTGTCATCTATGTGCAGCAGACAGAACACATCCCTTGGCTGAGGTTACTGTGACCAATAGTGTTGTGCTCAACTTTTGCTGTCTTAGCAGCCTGAAACAAAAGTGTTTTTTCTCAGGTCGTGATCAACATTCCTCTCAGCCACCACTCTGAGTGATGGTAGAATGGAAAGAAAATTCCTGTGTGGAAATGCAGCGTTTTCCCCTCAATAGCAGTTTTCTCTCCTTTGGTTTCTGTACAGTGTGCTACTTTGTGTGCTGCGACACCTCGTGTTGCTCCCCTCCTGATGAACTTGACCTTCCTTCCTAACAGCATGGCGGGGTGAAGGCTGTTCATAACGCACGTGGTGTCTACACGCTCTTTTACTGTTAGCTGCAAAACAAGAAAAAAAAGGGAACACTCACTGTCTTGCTCGGACACATATAGCTATTCCTAACTCGCTCTCCCTCGCACTAAGGAATAAATGAGGAAAGTATAGCGCGGGTATCCAGCTGGTAATAGGAAACGCACTGTGGTTTTTCTTTTGTGTCTCAAATTTCAGTGCATTTTTTCTTTTCTGTGTTTTGTTCGTTCTTTACAGGGATTCCGGCAGTGTGACTCATGGGTCTCTTTCGCTGCAGTGTGCATTCACAAACTAATTCTTATTTGGTGACTCACAACAACAAGCACGTGAACTGCACGCAAAAAGAATTGACTGGGAGAAACTGTCAATCACGGATTATCCTACAACCATTGTCACCATTTTATGCACTTCATTCTCTAATTCTCTGCAGCACTGCTGTGGCCGTTTACATGGAGGTTTTATAGTATTACCTAGTGTTGCACAGCAGGCTATTTTTACGTCTTTTTTATTTGCAAGCCTAAGGGTTTTCAGAGAGCCGGGCGCTTTCAGACCAGTCTCCTAGCTAAGAGGTTCATTGTAGAGTAAAGTGGCGCGGTTTCATACATACAAAAATACACGAATGCATTCACCAATACAAGGGAAATAGAAAACAGAATTATAAGGGAAAAGACATATACCCTTGTAAAATACTACAACATAAGATTCTTTCTTGCTTACTGAAAGTGACTCTTACACATCATTTAGCAAGGAAAGCAATTTTTACCTGTCAGTATTCTTGCTGATTTCTTTTGACTTTCTTTCATTACTTTCTGGCTTATCTTCTTGCAGCCGTACTCTTATAAAGTCCATAGCTGCTTGCTGAAAAGTGTGTTCACATCATTTATAACAACAATTATCCTTACGTAAGCGGCAAAACATGGCACTGAAAAAACAATTATTTATTAGGTAGTGGCTCTCTTCACGCAACCTGCTCTCACAGCTTTAGTCTTTGGTTGCTTTTTTAGCCGGCCCTATACATTTATGTTACTGCACACAGAGCAAACAAAGCTAAGGCAATTTTAATACAGGTTAATCCCAGTTTGTGCTGGAAATAATGTCAAATTAAGCACTCGACACACCAACCAAAAGATTCATCGTTGTGAGAGCTTTCATTCGACGTATCGTAGCACTGATTAACGTGTTGAACACCATAACTACTCTAGCTTACAGCAACTGCTGTGTCACTGGGGTGAAGTGCAGACATGCACTGCAACAACGTAGCACTGGCGTGAGCTATCTAGCCACACTAACACTATGGGATGTCGCGTAGGCTGCTAGGTGTGTCGTCTTCTACTTCTCAGTTACGGCTGCTTGCAGATTCTGTTTCTCATAGAAGCAGCAATTGACAACTGCTTAGTGCCTTCTGGCACTAGGCATCACAGTGTGGTGCTAGGCTCGAGTTTACTGGGGTGCCACCGTCTCCTGGGAGGTGTGCTCGATGGTCTCGGCCACTGGAACTTTGCGGGTGGCCGCCATAAAGTCCCCTTGTATTGCCCCATTGAGATTAGGGCATGTCAGGCGCGTGGTGGCTGGACTCTAAGTTGAGGCCTGGTGAGTGCTGTGGTGTCGTCTCGTGTCGAGCGGCTGGTGTTGTCGGTAACCAACTGACCAAGAGCACTGCTAGCCCCAGGTGGCAGTGTGTGGGACATCAAGCTCGAAGAAGATGCTGGCTCGCCCACAGCAGTAGGCCGGGACAGTTGGGTGAAGGGCGGTGACACTCACCGACTGACGTAAGGTCCATGTCGACGTTAAGGATGGCAACTCTCTCCGCTGATGTGAGCAGTCCCCACGACTGGCTGGGGTGTGGCTGATGCTCGGTATGCTAGGTCGGTCCGGAAGTGTGGTGACTCAGCACAGGGAACTGCGCTGTCGCTGTCGTGGAGGTAGGTCTGGAACAAGGCGGTGGCTCTGCTTGTGGCTGATTCTCCATCTCCAGGGCAGCTGTCTCAGCTCCCATTCTCAGATCTGTTGATTATGGACAGGTCACAATTATTTGGCACTTTACAAGTACTAACTAAATCAATAGTATTAAAGAAAATCCCAGAGAATTGCTCCTCGGATTCACCTTGTTCCTTCTTCTGAGTGTAACAATCTGCGCTGCGATTCTCTGGGTACTTGAAGACAGCAGCCTCCGCATTGAGCGTATATTGGGGTCTAAGGATGTCGACACAATCAGGGGTGACCGTGATCTCTTTGGTGAGCTGGTCCTACGCAGCTGGCTGGACCACACGGACACTGTCTACTCGGCGTGCTGCCCTCATAGAGGACGGCTTCTGCTCAGCAGGGTTGACTGCGCTGATGTCCGTCATCATAGGCCTTTGGTTGGCGTGGTTTGCTTGAGCGGTAGCTGCAGCTCATCGTGATGTAGGGTCTGTCTGTATTGACGATCTGGCGGAACTGGCTGGCAGAGTTCTTCTGGTCGGGTGCAGGCGTTGATGGCTGTTCCTCTGATCTGCTGGACTTCTCCAGGAAATCTCGGTTATACTTGGGGTCCACTTTTCGGGATGATTTAACTTCTGGCGGAACTCAACAGGGGTGGATGCACAATCCTAATCTATGTTCCCTCCTTCCTTGTGTTAGGGGCCGGTGTCCTAACTGATTCGGCAAAATCGCAGGTCGTTACCACAGACACACACACACACACACATTCTCTCTCTCTTTCCCCCTCTCTCTCACACACACACACACACACACTTATCCTGATGGCTGGAGACTTAAATTCCTCCTGGCAGGTGGATGGAGGGCTGTATTCCTTAACCCTGTCCGATAGGTTGGGTGGTAACGATGGCAGGTCATACTGGCGAGGTGCCGGGGCGGTTTTGGGCTTGGGGTGAATTTGGTCTCGAGTGACTTTCTTTATTTTCACACTGCTATCCTCTGCCCAGTAGATATTATCCTTGCATCCGACAACCTTATATGGTCCTTCCCATTTACTGGCCAATCCTGTCGCTAAACTGTTTGCCGCCTTTGCTCAGTGGATGGCTGCAGAGTAATACGGTCTCTCCCATGGCGAAGGGACGGATTCCAATTCAAGGTGGCGGATATTTCCAGCTCAGATATCCCTCTTGCTTCTCCCGGGCTTTGTCAAAGCGTACCTCTGCGGCTTGACAAATAGCTTCTGGCTGTGGCATCGTGGTAGGAGCATGCTACCACTGCCATTCTCCCGGTCATTGCAGAGTGCTGCTCAACAGAAGTTAGCTAGGGCTTGAAGCGGTGGCCTCGTTCGTTCTTATGCGAAGGGCAAAGAGTATTCTTGGCAAATAGCGGTCACAGTGATGGTGTTCTTATTCCAGGTTTAAGCGTAGGCACTTCTTAAGTTCCTTGTTTCAGTGTTCTGTGGGGTTGGCCTGGGGGTGGTGTAGCGGCATCGTCCATATCTCAACTCCTCATCCTTGGCAAGCGTTATGCCACACGGCACTGGAAAACTGGGTGCCATTGTCTGTTAAAATGCTTTGGGAATATCTCCTGATCGAACTTGGCAACAATATGCCAGGTATCTTGACTAGGTGGGGGAAAGGCTTCTACCCAGCAAGAAAATATGTCTCTGACCACCTACAGGTAGCGATTCCCTCTAGTGCTTCTGGGATAGGGTCCCATTAGGTCCGCTGCAACCTGATTCCAAGGCACATAGGGTCTGTGGGGCTTTGCAGTAGTTCTTCTGGCGGGATATGCCTTGTGTTGGCAGCATTTGGGGCATTCACTGACATGCCATCGGACGTCACAGCTCATGCCATCCCATATATGTATACGAACACTGATGTCGGCCAGTGTCTCTCTGGTTCCAGGGTGTCTCACATCTGGATGATCATGAAAATGTCGAAACACTTCTCCCCACAAAGCTTGAGGTATCCATATCTTCCAAGGGGCTTCTGGCTGGCGATTAAGTACCCAGACAATGCTGTCACTTAACTCATACCATTGCAGGCATTTTTGGAGTTGCTCCTGGATCTCCAGGTCGATTTGCTGGTTTGTCTCAATTTGACTTCGACTGAGTTGTAATTGCAACAATCTGATTTGCTCTTCCAGCGTAAGCTTCGGCGGTTCAGGAGGGAGAATGCGTTCCATGTCTTCATCTGGTTTGGCATCTTCCTCGAGGCTGGTTGCCTGGACAAGGCGTCAGAGATGTTGTTCTGCTATACTGAGCAATGCTGCACTTCGAAATCAAACTCTAATAGCAGTAGGTCCCGTCACCCTTATTTTGTCTTGTTATGTCTGGCTTCCCGTAACCATTTAAGGGCCTTGCTGTTTGTTTGGAGGATGAAATGGTTCTCTTCTAAGTAGTTGCGGAACTTCTTCACACCCCATATTACCGCGAGACATTCGTGCTCGTTAATGTGGTATTTTTGTCCCGTCGGATTCAGCTGGGTAATGGCGTATGCAATGACTACGGCTCTGCCTTCTGGATCCTCCTGGTACAGAACAGCTCCCAATCCATTCTGACAAGCATCCTCTTGCAGGATAAGGAGTCCCTTCCCCTTCCCCTTGAATCTTCATGCAGCCTTCCGGCATATTCCGGTAGCTGTAGATCTCCCAGGTAAGGCGGCTGGCTGCGTGTAGAATTTGGACCGGGGTTTAGACAATTGATAATAGGAGGCTGGTTTACAGGCGTCGCATTGGTACACTAGGCCAGGTCATTTGACTGGTTCGTCGGGCCACCCTATGCAGGCTTGATGATACGTCTTGCTGCATAAAATACACGTGACAGTGTGAATTCCATGTCCGGAGCACGTGACCCAGTTGTATAATGCGGTCTGCCTGGTTCGACATTCTGCACAGCGGAACTGGAGGCGGTCTGTGTATCGGGCTTCATCTGTCCAGCCTAGGCAGGTATAATGATGCCACTGCTGGCAATTGCGCACACTTAATTCAGTTCACTCCTGTGCCAGGGCAGTTTGTCCGCGAACAATGGTTGTGTTCAGTTGCAGTTGTGTGAGCCTCATCTGATTTGTGCTAGCTGGGTTCGGTATGCGACATTGTTGTCGTAGTTTTGAGTGTCACGGAGTGTAGAACTCCCCAAGTCCGCGGTGCTTATGCGTGGGGGTCTGGCTGACTTGTTCGTACTGCCGCGTCAAACTTTATCAGTTATGCCCCATGTTGGGCGCCAATAAAACCTGTTGACCTCTCTACTTGACGCGTGACGTCCTGTTGTGTTAAAGACTCACTAGCAGTGAGACTGGTTTTTGTGCAGATGCGGCATCAGATACACCATCATGTTGGGGTTCTTGCGTGGAACTTAGTCGTGGCGAGGTTCTGAGGCATGCCCGTTTTACAGAACTGGCCTGGAAGCTTTGCGGCAGGGCACAAAGTCTGGTTCTGACAGTGTGATCGTATGTAGAGGATTTCCTGACTTCAAGGGTATACCTGGGCGACGAATGTGATTGTTGGACAGGCCTGCAGTGGGTGCATTAGCAACAGGTGTGGGTGTGAATACTGGGATCAGGAATACGATGACTTCAGTAACCCGTTGGTCAGGCTGGTTGAGATAGGCAGTAAGCCACGGGTGCACTTCTGAGCTGACTTGTACTGGTTCGGGAATAGATCCTTAGGCACCTCTGGTACAACGTAGTCTTGCAGGTGACGCAGTGTCTTGAGCTTATTCTCATGGGTTGAGTTTAGTAATGGAGGCTACTAAGGCAGGGGTTAGTTCATGAAGACGCACAGAGGCCAGCAAGATAAATTTGACGCACTCCTTCAGACCATGGCGCTTGGAGTAGGTCATTGGGAGAACCACACACCCTTCACGTCTGCAAGGTCAGACATTTGCTTGTGATCTTTATAGCGTTTCAGGCCACGTGTAGGCCGTCGACTAGGATGATACCATATTCCAACACCTGGCACGAATGCGCAGTGTGTGTTGCACGTCAGGCCTCGCCGTTGAGGGTCACTACGTGGGTGTTGTCTTGGCTGAGTCTTCCCAGTCTAGGGAACATCCCCTTTTCTGGCCCAAAGGTGCAGTGGAAAAGAAGTGAACACCAAACTGACAAGTTGGTCCGAAAGCAATGCTCGTGTGTACGTATGGAATAGATAAAATGGGTGGCCGTATTAGATGCGTGTGGGTAGTAACAATGTGTTTTGGCTCAAATGAGTATATTTCCGGTATCATCTGTGTTGGCCTTGCATCCACTAAGTCAATGGATGGTGCTAGTCTACAGGAAATGTGGTACTCATGATTACAGGAAAACATACGTTTTATTTCCTTATAAGGGAAATAACTCATGTTGATGCACTACCTCCCGTCGGCACGAGCGTCTGCTGGGAAGCAGCTATGCTGGTAGAGGCGACCAGTGATGAATTAACAATGACAGGGTAGGCTAGCACTCTTAAAACTTCTAACTAGCTATCGCTGGATCATATTGTTGCCCAGAGGGTGCCGTCTAATGTGTAGACGACGGAACGGCGTAACTGGCACAGTGCTAGATTGATTAAGCAGGATGTAGCAGGATAACTGTCGGGTAGGGTGTACAGGAATTCGAGTATCCATCCGGCACAAATGTGCAGTGAAAGAAGGAAATTGAGCGAGGAAATCGAGAGTAACCCTGGGAGGTAGCGCGATGGGTGATAGCTAATGTAAGCAAAGGCTTAAGGTGCAGGCTGGTCAGTGTTTGAGCAATGGGTGCTAGACGACTGAAGACTGGTGTCACAGACTGATCAGTGCCCTGGCAGCGCATGCCGTGGGCAACTAAAGACTGATCTGGAGGCAAGCTGCATCTCCCTTTTTGTCCTAAATCCTGGCCGTTACTCGGCACGGGTTGGCCGGCATCTCGTTGGTGAGAGGTAGGCAAAAATAAAGCTCTGGCGGGACGTCGCCTGCTGGCTGGAAGAAGACAAGTGAGCAACAAAAAATACGAATAGTACTATCTAGCGGCGGGTGAAAGGACTTGTTGCTGTAGATGCATAGTTACGGTGGGCTGGCGAATAAAACATTCTACCCTATTTATAATGTCCGTTCTAAATGGTAGACAGTACAATTTCATGTGGAGGTAGTTCAAACTTGTACATAAAAAGTAAGACTACGCATAGGAATGAACTGAAGTTGTTAATTCACCATTATTAAAAAGGCTTCATGCATAATTTATTATTGATGCTAATTTTTTTTTCCCTCCAGGGCCACAACAACTTCCTACACACCATTCTCCTGTTCCTCCATCTAGTCAGCACCAGAGAACATGGAATGCTGGGCAGAGTCAACTTGGGGCCTTCCGGCATCAACATGCTCTGGATAATTGGCAGCTAGCTCGTCATTCCTCTTTTATTTTTGTGTGTGGCAACAGACTAAACACCATTTGTGTTCAATGTTGTATATGTTTTTGTGTTAGACAGTAGTTACTTCTTGTTTCTGAGTCAGCTTCAGAAGAAACTGAACACTAAATTTTAGAATCTTAAGATTCAGAACCTATTTTATACTGTAACCAACTACTAAAATATTTAATCTCAATAAGTAATCGTTAAGTCATTTATTGATGGATATATATTGAATTGTGTGAGTTTTTGTTTTATTGTACTATGTGTAGTACTAAACTGTGTGTTTTAGACCATTACTGTTTTACATGTGAATACCATACTTCTGCATTGAGTCATTGAATTTAGATTTCCAATGCAAAAAATTTTTGGCTAACGGCATGTGGATAAATATCTTGCTGGTTGAACTTATCAGATTCTGATACTTCATTTTATATTTAGAAGAACTGTCTCGCAATGTACAGGGAAGTGTTCATTAACTGATCTATAATTAAATAACTGTCTATAATATAAATTATAGAAATTAGCCATGTGCGAAGCTTCGATAATATAATCGAAGTCGAAGTTTTTTTAACATGCAGTTGCACTTCGCAATCAAATTTGCTAATCACATTTTGTGAAGTTTCTATTCACTCACATGCAAGTGCAAATAACATATAGTCTCCACGTTTGCGTGCACAGTATTTACTGCAGATTGACGATCGATTCAAGCAGAATGGAACAATAGACCACACAGAACGATATTGCTGAGTGGATGAAACTTCAATGGGTGATTCGGCACAGAGATAGCGCTGCGGGCGCTTGTTTGAGGGGCAATGTTTATACATTTTTGTGAAAGTTTTGAAATAACATGCAATATACAGAAAAGTGTTTGAATAATTCCACTTCATTATTTCCTTTGCAACCTTAAAAAAGAAATACAAATTAAAACCAAAATCTGTTGAAATAAAGAAATAAATTCTTGCGAATACACTCTTAGACAAAATATAATCTCGAAAAGTTTCCTGTGGAATGTTCAGAGATAGCACAGTAGCATTGAGTCTTTGGTACCAAATTTTAGCCTTAACTTACTGGTCTTTCTATTATATCTTGATCGTCATTGATATAATGCAGTTTGTATTTAGCTACAAAGTTTTTTTCGAATTTTGAGTTTTTAGTTTTGTGGACGTATCTGTTGCAAATGGAAAAAGCAACATAGAGTAATTATGTAGTAAGGAAATACCACCTTTCTAAATGAAAAAATGAAGCCTAATATGTGATTTCATTTCTGAAGTGGATAATAGCTTTGCAATGTGCAATGCATGTAAATCATAGCTTAAACAAAAGTGCAGTATGTCTTTTCATCATGCCTATTTTGTAATGTACTTTGCATCAGATTGATAATAGATTATGTTTGTTATGGGTGTTTTAAGTCGTTTGGTTGTACTTGGTGCAGACATGCGTATCTATTTGTAGGTTATGTTTTGTGTACGATTTGATGTTGATGAGAAACTATTGCTACCTATTCTAACAATAATTTGTGTGAATTTACGCTTTGCTAGGGTATTTGTAATACAATTAGTTTTTTAGTTTTCATTACGATTTTTTGTCTACTGTTTTTCCTTATCTTCAAACCCTCATTACTGTTGTATATATATGACCACGCAAATATGTTCACAAATATTCATTCTGCCGATTACCATGGTTTCCCCACATGTTTTAACGATGCAGTCAACTCTCGATCTATCGCTATTAAGGGGACTGCTGAAAAATGTCCATACATGCAGGATTTTAGTTGATGAGGTTTTGGACTTTACATAAATAAAATTCAACTTCTAACCTTATAAAACATTATGTTGAGTATAGCAAGAGCTCTACATTTTCTGTGAATAATTTTTAGATAATAAACACAATAAAAATGGGAATTTTAGAAAAAGTGTTATTGTAAATAATAAATTAAAAACATTTTACATAAGTTCGTTTAAATGATGAAAATATCATCTCAAAATACAGTATATAGATTGAAATCCGACACCAAATGCAAGCTGACCTAAAACTTTTAAACTCTCTGAAAATGAAAATAATATGACCCTGAATGCAAGTCAAATTTTCAATGCCCCACGCGCACTTGTTCTGTTAAGAGCGCGGAGAAGTTACCGATCGAGCAGTGTGTTCCTGGTGGCATGTGGAGAAGGGGTGGCGGCAGGAGGATTACTCCTCCACGCCGCTACTTGTTGCAGAGTGCCAACACTTTGCGCCTGTGACAAATGTCTGTCTTTTAAAGTAATTATTTATATTTTACTGCAAAGAAAACTTGTAATTTTGAGACAGAAATGAATAAATATGGTGATTATAATTTATTTCTTCACTATCTTTAATAATTAATCATTCAAAACCAGGTCCTCTAATTTTCCCTGTCATGAGTTACACTGCAGTCGGCTTGGTGCTTACCTACCCATTATTAGATGGCAAAAGATGTCAAATAGGCCCTTACATTTTATCAAGTTATTCAAAAGATGCGTGTATTGAAATAAATTAATATAAATCCTACGATTTCCCTGCAAGAAGCTACTGAAAATCAAACAATTTTTGGTGACAAGGGGAGGTCGATTATCTACTTTTGGGCATATAATTTTATTTGGAATGATGCTGCCCCTTGAGTTAATAAATATTACATTTTAAAATTATGTTAATTTTATGCCATATACAATGAAACACTAACCTTAAGGGGAAAAAACGTCCTTTAATCACAGAAGAAAACATCTTTGCAAATAATAATTCCTTGTTAAAATGTTTTATGTAACATTTTCAGACGAAATCATTTACTTTGAAATACAACTGATGATAGGTGCAACTATTTTGAGCAACGTATAATCTTGATATAATATCTATGTTCATTAGGGCATACATTTGCTCTGTCGCCAGCATGTGAAGGCAAACGCATGCAGTCGAGAGACTTGTCCCCCCCCCCTCCCTTTTTGTGATGACACCGGCTTCCCCTGTCGGAGGCATGTGAGGGTAGGAAGGTAGGTCCGTGGCCGAGAGAGACAGAAGGGTGAGAAAGAGGATGCTAGGTCACCACGCCCGTTGCTATAGGTAACCACTTTACTTTTGGAGGCATGTAAGGGGAAGTAACAAGCCAGTCTCGCTCGTCGCTGTACATCGAAGTGTCGATAGACGTGTTAGGAAGACAAGACACTAGACAGCGTGCCGCAGAGCAGTTATAAACGATAACGTGCTTGATGATTTTCACATCTAGTTACTAGATGTGTGTATAAACAACCAGCTTAGAAACTATAATTGCGGGAAATATTAGGTGAAGGGAACCGAAATATACTTTGATCATCGCATCATGTGATAAACTGTTCAAGCAGTTTATGTTAACATTATTTACATAGGGATTTCGCCGGGGCCACAAATAATTGTTGGTGGATGCGGTTTATCAATACATGCAATAATGATACATCAAGAGTCAACTGTAAATCCTCAAAGTTAGTGAATACTGATAAGTTAATTATTCAAATTCAGTTTGTATTCACACATATAATTACTATTCACTTCACACTTTGATTCACAATGGAAAAGTAATATTCGCACATGGCTATAAATGAATAACTTCCGCTTTTGTAAGATGGCATGAACAATCCATTGCTGAGGCATAAAACATATAATGATTGATTGTGGTTCATACTGTTTTTTGCTTATGAATTTAGTTTGGGTTAATGTTTGTAGTTCGTGAAGCTTGAAAATGTAGTGTTTCACATCCCTATAATTGTTGACAAGCACTGAGTGTTCATTAGTATAGTTAATTGTTGACGAGTCTTAAAAATGTTTCACATGTTAAACCCCGCTTTCTTTGATAGACATTTTGGGATTTATCTAAGTATTATTACATACTATTTTTTTATGTTTTAAAAATAATTTAAGAAGATTTTATAGACAATTTTAGGTTTCATAATTTGTGCACTTTATATTCAAATGGCATGTATTGATAGTTTTACAAGAAATATTCTTTTAAAGTTGCAATATTTTGCATGGTCACATTTTTATTTGCTTTGTTTGCTTGTCCGTAAGTTTCTGTAGTGTGTTAAAACATTTTTCCTCCGATTGTAAAAGAAAATTCACAAGGTGCAAATTTAGTTATCCGTAGGGTTGCGCAAATATTCGATATACCGAAAGGAAAATTGGAAATTACAAATTTAAATTTTTGTTTCAGTAAGATATTTGATTGCCGAAAGTTGTAATGAAACAAAAGTCCGCGATGTGTCATTTAATATTCAGATTTTTAATGAATGTTTACAGTGTTCCAGAAAAGAAATTTTTTTTGTGTAGTTTGCAAGTATTGATTGCTGGTTGTTGCAGATGGAAGTTTTTGTATACATAACCTGAACGACATGTAAAATATACTATGCTTTATAGTGTATGATGAATATTTTATTTTATGTTGACTGCAAATGGTTACTTAAAATATTTTACCAAGACCCAACATGATGTTTTTTTTAAAAATGGATTTGGTTGAAACACTTTCTCTCCTTGTTTTATGTTCGGAATGTGATTTTTCATTCTTTGTTGTATTCGCTACCTCTGAGACATTGTCAAACTCCAAACCATGCAAATTTGCTACTGAAAGAAATATTGTTAATTTGCTTAACTATTTTTTGTTGAATTATTGATAGAGAAATTAGCTTCATTAGCATTCATATGCAGCATGTTGCATTTATGACCAGCCCAGTTTGTCTTAGTGTGTTATTGCACTAAGTTATTTGTAGCTTGTATATTAATGCACTTTAACAATACCACCAAAAGTTAATTTGAGTAAATTTGTATCAATGCAAACATATTTTATTACCAAATATGAACCTGACAATGGAAAATGTTCTTAGACATTCTGAAATTATACAGAAAATAGCAGCAAAGTGAACTTCAAGGCAATCTTTTGAATACATTTAAAGTGATATTTTTGTTTTGATCATGTTGTAAATTCTATTTTTATTATTTGGTTTATATTGTAAGTTATTTCCTATTGAAAAATTAAACTGGCACTTTGAAAGAAGTGTCTCAAACAGTTAATTCGTAGTGCATCAGCCAAGTGGATAAGAATATAAAACAAAACAATGTTTCTAGCTCGTCTCATTTTTTTTAGCATATACAGTTATTTTTCTATGTTTCTTATTTTTTTTCACAGATTAAATCATGATAGAATGGTATATTCATAAGACCTAGTGTTAACCATTTTTGACTGAGTTTGGCCGCATTATGTCCAGCCAAACGAAATGCAAAACAACACTGAGTTTCACTTCAAACACAGAGTTCACATTGTGCAAAAGGACAGTGCGTGCAATAAACAAAAAAAAAAAAAACCGTTTGTGGCAGTGAAAAATAACCCCACACACACAAAGTTAACCCAACCAAATACTAAGAAGAAAGAATTGTTTGCAAATAACTGTAAGCCCAGTCACAAAACATAACATACTGTCCACCAAAGTTTACAATTTTGCACACAATTAAGTTAATCACAGTACACAAATTTCAGTCAATGGGAAGACGACACAGCTCTATCACACGTCTTGTAACCCGTCCCTGGTGCAGGTTGATAGTCGCTACTCTACACACACCATTGCTGCAAGGGTGCAGCATGCTGATCTATCCCAGCTGCCACTTGGAGTGGAGGAAGGTTATCCTCCTTCGGTAGTACCAGGTCTCCCACCTTGAACTCACCACAACTCTGGGCCCACCTTCCACATGGCTGCAGGGCGTCCATGTACTCCTTGTACCACTGCTGCCAGAAGTGCTGTGCTGCACCAACTGCCACCTGTCCAGTCACTTCATTGCAAGGTCTGTAAAATTATTGCATGGAGAAGAGATCAGTGATAAACCAATAAGAAAGTGTGCAGGAGTAAGGGCTTCTATAACATTCGGGTTTGTGGAAATTGCACATAATGATCATTAGTTAAACACTGCTTCAATCTTAGTACAGATAGTAGTCAACTCCTCAAATGTGAAGATCTGCTAGCCAACAACTTGTTTCAGGTGATATGTAGTTTACTTTATATGTTCCAGATTCCCATAAACACCCCCCCCCCCCCCCCCAATGTGGTGCAGATGGAGGGTTGAAACGCCACTGTATTTTCCCTTTTCAGCCAAGCTGTCCGCAATTTGGAGTTTATGTGGAGAAGTCATGATGTGTTTATGCAACTTGGATAGATAGCGACTTGCACCCACAAAGTTGGTGCCACAATCGGTATAGATGTCCTTGCACAATCCTCGTGTGGATGTGAACCTGTAGAAAGCATTGAGAAAGGCATTTATGCTTCAGAGTAGTCACCACTTCTAGGTGAACTGCCTTGGTACTCAGACAGGTGAACATACTGATGTGCCGCTTTCCCGTATATACTTAGACTACACGATTCATCAACCATCATGTATTTTTATGTAACCCGAGGAAGGGTCGACCTCCAGAACTCGCAACACCACCATTCACGAGTGTCGTTAAATCGCCAGGGTGATTCTAAACGTGTGAATGAGGGATTGCGAAAACTGGCACGACATGCTGGATCCCCCCAATCATGCACTGAGAAACACCAAGCCGCCACCTGTTAGGCAATGTCACACCTCCCATGCCAGCCTTCCCGAAGTGTGAAGAAAGAACCAGGGGTGACTCACCAGGGCAAACTATCACTAAGCGCCCAACACGCTGTCATGAGCCACCACATCTGCCACGAAGCACCCACCGTCACGAGGTGCCCCGAACAAAGGAAGCTAAGCGCAGGGGTTTTTACCCTCTTTCATGCAGACGTCATTAGTCAGGGGCGGAGAGCACTATAAAAGAGGGTGCACAGTCGGAGATGGGAGTTATTTTTTCCAGTAGCTTGCCTCAACACTTCGTGTGTTGAGGCTTTCGACTGACTACCAGGTCGTCTAGATCTTCAGCACCCTCCAGAGGCTGCCACCAGAAGCTCTTGCAGCTTCTACCACCAGTTACTAGAGGCCTCTGCATCCTCTACCAGCAGTTACCAGAAGTTCCATTGTATCTACCATCTTTATCTGCCAGATGCTCTCCATCAGTAAGCCTGCAGACACCACCACACATTACATTGCCATTCCTCCTGGTTCAGCAGCCGCCTATACTTGCTGGTAGAGGAAACTACACCACTGCTCTTCAAGTAGTGGTTCCCTTTTGGTAAAGTCTCTTCAAGACATCCTATGGTTAGAATAGCTGCGACGGAGTTGTTTTCATAGCCGTAAAAGTCATTCGCCATCTTGATTAGTTTAGGAGCAGGTCGCCTATATCTGTTTACTTTAGGGTACTTCTGTATCACACAGTGATACAGGCGGGAGTACGTGTCACTTTATTTATTATTCCTAATAAACACATCTTGTTCCTTTTTCGAGAGGCTTTCGATTCTACAATCACTAGAAACTATACAATAAGACTTCAACCAAAACTGGGTGTAAAAGCATACAAACCATATAATAGGACTGCAGATTCCCTTCAGGGGTCTGTATGTCATAACGTACAAAAACTTTAGACAGTCACCCGTTCTATTCACTCCGGTGGATAGAAAGGTAGAGCCACAACATTTAGGTACTTCTCCAATGGGGGAGAGACAGTCAGTTCAGGTTGTACTGCTACCAGAGCGCTTATGGTGCTGGAAGGAGTATTTGCCTGGGTCTGACAGTCTATCCCTTGTTGCGACCTCACCCAGTAGTGGTAGGAAGACGGCCCACAAGGTTCGCCGTTCCTTGTGCACCATAGGTTCAGGGCTGATTCGAGCATTGAACTCACGACATCAACCACTATTGGAAGTACACATAGGTAGGGTTCTGTCTCGAGTTCACACCGATCGAAAGTATATTTAAGTGTCCACAAGACCTCTATGCCTTTTGGGAAAAGGCACGGATCTCGGAAGGAGGAGCAAAAGGTGGCATATACTGCCGCCAAGCGAGTGTGCATATTTGAACCCTCTGCACTTAGCAGACAAGCCAAACGGGAGCGAGCTCAAACCACCTGTTGACTGGAGAGGCCTTCCTCCCCAGTCTACACTTTTATTTCCCAGCACACATACAACTAGCCTAAGATTGTGATCAGTTGTCCGTGCTTTGCCAGTAGGCACAAAATTCAGGTAGCCAACCCTTGATCTGGAGCAGAGCAGAGAAGCAGAAGAGGGGAACCAACGTTACTGTGTGGGACAGTTCAGTGAGCCAGCACACAACCCCTCAGCAGGAGTTGCCGATCTCAGCCAGTCCGCACCAGTCTACTTGCCGGAGACCAAGATAACCCCTGGTAAGACAGGTAGTTATAACCTGCTCAGCCAGTGTTCCGGCTCGACTAGTTGTGATACCCACTATTTTAAACTTTTGTACTTAGCAGTCAACTGACACACCCTTTACCAGTATCCAGCCAAAAAATTAATCCTAAATAATGTCAGTTATAACCAGAGCGCAAATGATCTATGTGCAAATTAAACATGTTGACAGTGTCGTAAGTTATCTAAAACTACTTGTGTTAAGTGATTTTCTGGCGCCCATCGTGGGGCCAGCGTTGATTACTGTTTAACCAGTAACACAGGACCAGGTCAACGACTTCGAGAGTTGCGACGTAACTGGGATCCATAACTAGACTTTGGGGAGTCTTGAAACACCCCGTGGTGCCCACACCACCACAATGTCTGACTACAATATTAATGCCACTGAATCAATTGGAGAAAACATGGCAGACATTGCCAGTGAAAACTGTAACTATCCCAACTGTCAGGGTACAGGAATGCACCGCATTACTTGTGCCCATTGCCAACAATTGTTCCATTATCCCTGTGTAGGTTGGGCAAACGAATACCAGAGCATCGACGGGATTAGAATATAGGTGCGAGACTTTTTGAACTCTACAAAATAGTTTCTGTAGTTGGGAAACATGTCCCGGCTGTGGCGTTAATAAAATACGCTGCATGTTATGAACCATACCATTATACCTGCATAGACTTAGACTGGCCTGATGATAGGGATACCAGGCCAGGATTAATACACTGATGTGAAGGGTGCAAACAAGTATCAGAATGTTGCCTCCACAAACACTGTTCCACAAGACAGTCATGGACAATCCCAGGATATCCAGCCATGGGGCAGGACCTGGAACTACAGCTTCCAGACTTTGCAGGCTTGCCCCATGACCCAGTGGGGTCTGGCATCTAATATGGTGATGGTAGTCTGTAAAGTATTATGCTTGCTGACTTTTATGTATTTTTGTTGTTTGGTTTTCAAGGTCATGGTATGAAGTTCATGGTCATTGGCTTCCAATATGGTGGTTTGGTGGGTGATGTCTACCAAGATGGCGTAATGTGTTCGGGGTAGGGATGTCTGGAAAATTTTAGTGTTTTTTTAAATACTTTTTTAATAATTTTTAATAATTCTTAAAAAAAAAATATTTTTTTATAATTACTTTTAGTAGTAATTTTTGGGAATTTTTGCATTTTCAAGGTCAAAGGTAAATGGTCATGCTCTCCTGGCTCGGAGTCACCGTCGTCTAAGTCGCTGATCCCCCTTGCCAGACTCACGAGTTCCCATTACCAGCTCTGGGAAAAACTAGAATTTTTAAAGGAAGAAAGGGAAATGTTTAAGGTATTTTGGTTGATTTTGAAAGAAAAAAGGTAAATTTTGAGGGAGAAAAGGGAAAAAATATAGCGAACGGGTGACGTAACATTGCAGCCGGCCACATCCAAACGCCGACACTGTTATACGAGACTCGTCCAATTCCTACTACTTATCTTATTTGCTACAATATGTACACAAATTTCCACGAAATATATTACAGTAAAGACAGTGTAACGATCCTAAAACCAGAATCATTTAAGGCCAGAGGACGTTTATTTGTATTTGATGTTAGCAAACAAAACAGCAGAATTGGCAATAATGTTTTTGATTCAGGGATTTAAATAATTGCAGAACATACCTTTCTACCAAATACTCAAGCTTATGCATTAATAATACATGACAAATTGGTGTCATATAACGTTAGAGAATAGTTCGTTAAGGTATTGGCGTGAATCAGTAGATGACGAACCAACATTTTGTCAAGATGTTCTACAGTGTTCAAGGATTTCAGACTCTTTAACAGATTAATCATTAAAGAATTGGCTATTACAGATATGGAAGATAAGAAAACCAATACATGGATCACCAAAAATCACTGTGGTCTAGCATGGGAGAGTGGGTGTATGGAGTATGCAAGTATTTGCAAGAACTTTTTTTACAAACTGGTAGATATTTGTTTGCAGACTTGTTCAAAAAAGTATTTTAGAGTGTGTGTGAAATGGAAAAATAACAGATGTACAGAAATATTACAACAGTCCCTCATTCAAAAAGCTACGTCAAAAGTATTGCTATAAATCACAATTTGTCTCTGCTGGCGAAAATTCTAAACTAATGTTGAAATTGTCGTTGATGACTGACTGGGGTGAAGTGGAAGATGACAGTCCGCCAAAGTACCGAATCAATAATATAAGACTAATACTACAATGGTTGCACAACCTGCGGTGAGGGAAGGTATAAATAAAGAAATATCCCAAGATTGTGGACTAACAACTGTAATTTAGTATACAATAGAACTCTTTTAAGACGTTTTCTGAATAACTGGATGCTGAAAACTTCTAATGGCGGAGAAGAGCTTTTAAATTTTAAAAAAATTTTAGAATCTACAAAAAAAAATTAATTCCCAAGTTACTTATAATCTAAGCATGTCTCAAAGGCGTTATTGATTTAAACATGACACATCTACTGTTTTTTAATTACTGTACTATAACTATTGCCGTATACACAGAAATCATATTTAAAGAGGCCTAAATGCACATACATGCAAAAATATACTGGTGTGTGGGAATGGAATTTAGCCATCGGGAAAAATTCGGGCGGGAAACTTAAATTTCCCACAGGGAAAATTGGGAGTAGAAATATTTTAGATTATAAAGAAATTTGTGACCTAAAGAATAACATTCTATTATAACTTATTCCATTAAAAAATTAATAAACATAGAATAATGACTATGTGTTAAAAATTAGATTTGAACTAGGAAAGTTGTATTGTTTTTATACTTGTTTACACTTAGTAGTTGTACTACGAATTAATCCTCTGGGTTTGGAGCACTTCTTAAATATACTTGCTTCAATTTTAATTTAATAGGAAAATCCCTTATAATAAATATATAAATAAATAAAATAATAGGACTTACAATGTGATAAAACATGTAACTTAAAATTTGTTTAAAAACAATGCCTTGATGTTCAGTTCACTGCTAGTTTCTTTATAATTTCACGACGTCCGTTATGGAACTTTCAGTGGACGTCCATGAACACGCTTCGAATCACGTACTAGAATCACAATCAAGTTGCTCGCATCGCATCTGCAAGGTTATGAATACAACATACCGCATCTGTATGCTAACAAAGCCGATTCCTCGATCGATAATGAAATGAAAAGTAGCTTAGTAAATCGGTATGTTTTTATCATAGCATATTTGCTGCGTTTGGAGTTTATCTCGGCGATGAGTGAGCACAACACAATTAAAACGCATACATTCCGAACAAATAACAGACAATTTACTGGTGTGTTACAAATAGTTTTGTTTGTTTTATTGCATCCTTCACCCATATTAAAAATATTTTAATTAACACTAACAATAACAAAGTTATTTTAAATAACGTGTGCTTCCTAACCCTATCTTCCTAATAAAACAACTGCCAATATAAACATTGCGCACGCGCCAATGAAGATAGCCTGCTGCACGTTTGCCTAGATCCCATTTCCCCACGAGTTCTAAACATTTTCCAAATGTTTTAATGTGTACGTGCGTAACTGTGAAAAATGCCAGTCAAATAATTAGTAGTAATATAAGACACCAAACCCACTTACGACTACAGCAATTGTTGGTTTTCTACAGATTTTGTGCCTGAAAAAATCAGTATTATTTGCGCTAGCGCCGGCAAGTAAAGTGAACAGCCAGAGTTATGGATCAGCTTGCGGTGTGCTGTTCAGATCAGGTGTCGCAAGATGGCTGTCATAATATTGGGGCACTGGCATTCTGTTAGAACAGAGACACTGGATCAATACGAGCACTAGCAGATGATTGGTTGAACGTACGTGGAATATTGTGCGGTTTAGGTTTCATCAAAACTTCCTTGGACCCTGTGCGGTGTGCTGCTCAATTTTCACTATCGCCAAAAGTTTATAAATTATTTGCTATGTCTTTTCGAACAATGCGTATCAGAAATTTGTATAATTTAACGGTTTTTTTCTCTAAATGTCCATTAGTTTTTTAACTTTAAATATGGGTTAGCTGTCTTCAACAAAAACCTATTAAATGGGATTTACTAACATAGAGCTAAATGGAAGAGATTTAGGGAATTAAAAACTTCATCCTATTAGGCAGGGAAACGTATTATGCAGGAATGTCTTAAGCGAGTTTTACTGAATAAGTAATTGGTTTGTGCAAACTTAAACAGTTTAAAAATGGAAGAGTATAACGAAGTTACTTGCAGATGTATTCAAATATCCAAGTGTAAATTGAATATTGGCTAATTGTTTACACGGTGGAGTAAACCGTTTAGAGTTTGTTTGGGAAATTAATACTCTTAATATCAGTTTGACTTTCCTACTGTAAACATGACTTTCTTCCATTCAGCTAATCTTTGTGCGTCTAACACCCCTAGAAAGTCAAGTGTGGAATACTCTTTTTGGTCTCGCGGAATATTATGTTAGTTTGGAGAGACGTGTGATGGATTGTTTCATTTCAGAATTACCTATTGCCCAGACCTGAAAAAAAAATGTCCTATCATATGTGCCCATTACATGTTTACCAGCGAGCATCGAAGAAGTGTACTCGCACTTTCATGACACAATTCCAGAATTACCAGACTATAATATTACACCCACCAAAATATGCTTACTGATATCCAAAGTGCATGAATTGTAATTAGTATAGGTTTCACGTATAAATAATCTGATACATAAATTTGTCTGGCCGTTCACATGTATTCGTCACATAAATGTTAAAGGCTTGTGTATGGAATATTGATTAAATAGAACATTAGTAGTTTAAAAATGATGTAATACGTAAAACTTGAAAACATCAATTTAACAAATTGTAGGATTCAGACTTGTGTTAAAAACGAATAATGTATTCGCATTGGTTCCTATTGCACTTTCACACATGCCTGCAGCCCCCAGAATTTCCTATCGGTCTGAGTGCTGGCTATAAAAGGGTTGAAACTACCAGTTCTTTTGTCATTTGTCTTCTGACTTTCTAGCTGTGCAGATGTCTCTGCTCATCAATTGATCAGACTTTCGCTCTCTTTTGTTTTAAATCACAGTTATTGGTAAGTAAGAGGAGAGTAACATTTAGGCATTACAATGAGTTCCCCAAAATGTCAGCGCGTTTATTCAGGGCCAGAAAGTTACTTGCCTTCCGGTTCATCCTAGTCAGTGGAGACTTTGTTGCTCGAACTGCAATATGCCCTTGTGGAAACGGCATACGATGCTGGACTCATTGACACGTGTATCCCTAATGATATGCTCAATAGTGACACACAGTTTGAATGTTTCGTTATACGGTGTAGGGCTCCCCTTTGGCTTTAATCATGGCAACACCCCTGCCTTTTAAGCTTAGCGTTAATGTAACTGGTAAATTTTTTACGAATTTTTCTGTGGAGGAATGTGCTACGGAGTCATTTTATTTTCAGAGTAAAGCTCTTCCCATCCTGCATTCGTCCAATGTTGTTGAAATATATAACGAGACCACAGTCCCTTACCTCACTACAAGACTTGAGGAGTCAAGTGCCAGGGACAGCGGCTGGGCAGGAGTTCAGTGCCAGGGGCAGTGGCTGGACGACGCAGCTTATATCGCATATGGCCATCCATATTTCACAATATAGGCCATTTACCATTGGTGCACGCACACTAAACTATCAAGAGTTTTTTTGCCTCTCTCCATGCATGCATTAATGTGCAGCGTCCAGAAGACTTGTGCTTCCATTACGCCGTTGTAGCTGCTTTATTTCCCCCAAATAACATGTTGACAGATAATGTTCATATCCAAAACCTCGCGAAGTTTTGAATACTGAGGGTCTGCTGACAACTGTATTAATACAGGACATCAGAAAGTTTGAGGAGACAATTCTATTTCTACCAATGTCTACCGTGTTGTAGACTAAGATAGCAATATAATTGACGAAACTTTTGCTAAGGAAGTAATAATCATTCTGATGCGTATTGCTCCTGTACGGCATGCCCGCCATGTAAATGTGTTGGCCATTCAAGTCAGCGGTAATTCCCTCACATTTGCATTTTGATGCTATTCAAAATTTGTCCCGGCTGCTTCACAATCAGTTGACTAAGAACTGCAAGAAAATTTTTGTTTGAGATCATTGTCTCCAATATTTCAGAAGTGAGAAGCTCACAGGACACTATTCTCTGTCAGCAACATAAGGCTGTTTGCAGTACTTTTCCCACTGGGAACAAGTATTTGGAATTGATACATTATGTGAAACAGCAAAGACCATCACACCACAGTCTCTTGACGGAGACGGACCTACTCTGCTCCCGATACCCCCCTCCTTCCCTTCTTCCACCATCACATCTCAGTCTGTCCATAGCTGGCAACCGAAACGGACCTCATCTGCTGTTTTCTCCCCCTCCCCCAACTTCCATCACAGCTTAGTCCAAACTCCAACTTCCAAGAGGCAATATGCATCCCTTATGCCACTCTTGATCCAAGGTCAACATTTTATTTATATTTGTGTGTGCATGCACGTGCTTGCGCTCCCACCCCTCAGAGCTCAGTCGGCTGCTATACTTCATCTACTATTTCCACAATTTCAGCCCTTTCCAATTAAACATTAACCCTTTACATTAAACAAATAACTTTTTTTTTACAATTGTTAACCCTTTACATGTGATAACTTAAACCTTTCAATCAAACAATTGCGATTAAACAATTAACCCTTTCGATTAAACAATTGGTCCCTTATTACCATTGTTAATCCTTTGCATGTAATTACCTAACCATTTCAATGAAACAATTGCGATTGAATAATTCACCCTTTCGATTAAACAACTAACCCTTTGAACACTAAATGGCACTTGTGCATGGGCAGTCCAGAACATACATGCCCCTACTGCTAGCTACTGTTGAAATCAAGGGCGCCAGATTACCAACCGGTGCTTTATTCTACACACCGTCCCTATCCCCTCTGTGCAGCCGCAAACTTTGATATCAGCGGAATGGTACAAACTAAGCAAGGGTTGTGGAACCACCTACACATTGTCTGACTGATCCAAGACTGACTAACAGACTCATCAAGCCTCCGCCGCTGAACTCTTATATCCCACCGGATGAGCCCAATGTTATACGAAACCGCGAACCGAAGTACCCATATTTTGTTGGGCATTTGAAAAGACAAAATCAAATACCGACAGACTTACTCAAATCATTTAGCCACACACATTTAATTTTTTACAAGTTTAAATCAACACGAACACTGCATTTTAAAATGTTTACATTCTGTTGGGACACTTTCAATAGCTTCTAAAAATGGAAATGTCGCATTCAAAACGGGATGTATGGCCAGCCTATGAACCAAGCAATTTAAAAACTAACTTAAATTGTGAGAGTTAGGAGTTTTCTATAACTTTCTAGTTGTCAGCCAGGGTCCTGGCACGCACAACCAGCCTCGCTAACACCCGAGGTCCTTGAATCACATCATAGCACCACCACTTGAATCCTGTGCCAAAACTAGCCAAACCATAGTACTACTGATTCTCCGAGCAGTAGACTAGTCTAATTTCGTGGAACATGTAGTGTCGGTTCGCGAGATTGAAATAGACCCCGAGAGGGTCTTCTCGGGGTCTATAAGACCCTCTCGGTGCAATAAGACATTGGCAAAAATAAAGTCTGTATTTAAACCATTATGAAGCATTGAGAAATGGCTAAACAAAAGTTGTCAACGAGAACTATACAATTTACAGTGAGCTGGAAAGTGTTCAGTTTGAAAGCAACTCTTCGAGGAAAAAAATCCTCAGACTGACACGAAAATCTGGTATTTAATGTTTAATAATATTTGAATATGGACTATAAAAAATATTTTCTTAATAATTGGCAAATATAAATCTGTGGTATAAGAAACGGAGGAAAGTGGAATAGTAGACAGTTCGGTGGATAAATAAGCAGGGGAATAGAACTACCTTTCAGCATCCCCCCCCCCTCCATCTTTTTACAAATGTTGATAATGGGCTCAACCAAACGTGAAAATATACTTATCATGCAAATGGCGAGTACGTTTCGAAAGGACCATGACTGCTTTTATCGCAACGCTTAACCCAAAGTAGGAATAGCCCATTTAAATTATTGCTCCAGGACGAAGAAATAACTAAGTTACTTCTGTAAAAGACTCATGTGAGGCGTAGTGATTTATCAATGGATTGCTTCATAAGAAATTGACATAACCCACACTTTAATACATTACATATACCGAGGTTCTAGGTGTAACACGTTACTCGATTTTCGTCAATATTATCCCTCTATTTGCTGTGCGATATTATTAAACACTCCTTTACTGCATGTGTCACAAGTATAAATTATGTTTAGCCATGATCAGACTCAAAATGACATCGCATATGGCTGAAACTGTAACACAAAATTGTAGAACAATAAATATAAATTTAGTCACCGGTCCGTGTTTTCTCAACGAAGATAAAATACACAAAAATTAGACTCGCATATAACACTGGGATTTTTTAAAGCCAAAACTCGATCTAAAAGGGTTAGCTAGTGCGACGGTGCTGGAACACCATACGTCCAACATTACTATCAGCGCAGAAAATTGTATGTCCAAACACCTTGTTGGTGGCTCGTTCGATGAAGTCGTCGACGTTGGTACCGACGCGGCTGCGAAGCTTGGCAGGTTACTAAACATTTCATC
This sequence comes from Dryococelus australis, assembly GCA_029891345.1. NCBI lineage: Eukaryota > Metazoa > Arthropoda > Insecta > Phasmatodea > Phasmatidae > Dryococelus > Dryococelus australis. Next base: position 55,737,043 of record CM056996.1, read on the forward strand.
CCCGGAACTGGGCAGTATGTTGGCTGAACAAAAAAAAACATTCTTTCGAAACTACCTATCCTAGCTCGGGGTGAAAATCGAGCACGGGAAAACAGAGATCGTCAGCGATATGGTGGCCATGGAAGAGCACGTGATTAGTGTTCGAAGGCAAATGATCGACAGATTGAATGTAGCATCTGCACAAAATGAAGAGCATCTGCAAAACCTTGAAGGATATGTGACGCATACATTCGATACCTCAATTTCCCACCTTGCCACGAAAACAGATATTCATAATTAAAGCAGGGACATATTGGATGTTTTGAGCGAATGTCTGAGCAAGATCGAAAATATTTTGGTGGATACTCATGACTAAACCTATAAAAGAGAGAAACAGCGAGAATTTTTATTCAGTACGATGTCGGGGACGTTGCTAGCGAACTACATCGGGCGATTCAATTTATCGCTCAAAGTATTTGCTCGCCAAGAGAGCTAAAATTTCTAAGCCCATTGCTCGCCGTCTCGAATTATACAGGGAGAGCTATGGAGCACCCATAGCCATGAAGTCCGAAATTGGCTAAGCCTTAGAAGAAGCGAAAACATGACGAAGAACAGTCATATCAGAACGACAGATCGGATGCAGATTTGCCTCACAAGAAGAAAGTAGGCATATGGAAGAGAGTCCTGACATCTAATGTTTTGGCTCAATGGTACCTACGATCGTACACATCTCGTAATAATGTAAATTAACAGGCATAATGATAAAGGGTTCCTCGGTGCTGATGAAATAGTTTCTATAGGCTGTTCACGGTAAAATGAGCACTTTTGAAAGCCCTGCTTAAGATCTACTTGTATGCACATTGTGTATTCTTCCGCCTTATGCAAAATTAACGTTGCCATGGGCCTCGTTACTTTATTCATATTTCGGTCAAGTGATGCTGAGAAATTGTTACAAAAGAATAGGTTTCGCAAAATTTGCTCACTTTTACAATTCGATGCATTTCAAAAACAAGGTGAAAGAAATCATTTATGTTATTACAAATTGTTACCTGACACTTTTTATTCAACGTTAAGATATGGAAATACCATCCATCGTTACCAACTTTACTGGGCTCATGTCACTCAGTTCGTCCGTTAACTTATATGCAGTTAGGGACAGTGACTTTTTCCTAAGGTTGATCTCAAAAGTGCTCACTTTATCGTGAACAGCCTTTACCAGGCGGGAGTATCAGAGTTGGCAATTACATGGTACGTGGAACCCCCGGGCTATACGAACTTCTATTTCGTAAGGAGCCCAGGGAGTTTTCAGGATTCGACCTGCTGGAATACAAGACTTTGTTTAAACTCACACATGCGCTTTAGAAAAGTAGCAATCACGAGACTGGTGGTTATAAGGACGAAGATCATGAAAAAATCGACATTCTCGCAGACCTCTTCAGTGGCCTAGCACTGAAAAGCGGCGAAGGTCTGAAGAAGGTAGACGACAGCAAGAATATCGACTGCAGCTACTGCTGGCTTCGTAAAGTGTTGGAAATTACTCCCACGCCAACGAGATAGTTTCAACTATCGAAGAACTTAAGGAGACGGGCTACATACGATGAGTCGATTGGTCATCACTACCTTCAAGGTTCGAGAAGGTGCTGAAACGTCATAACGGAAGGACGTACTTCAAGTGGTGGTGTTTCTCTGCCCGCTTCAATTCCTGGGTCGTCGAGGCAGACATCGAGCGGTGAAAGTCAAGGAAGATTAATAAACCTGTTTATTTTACTATATGTATAATAAATTTTATGTAAAATGAGATGCTGTGTTTCATTTCATAAAACATCCCCGCTATGAAATATTTTAGATGAAAGTACTCTGATTCAAGAATCAAAAAATAATATGACAATTTAAGTATTTTGCAGGAATGGCCAATGTCACCATTTGGTACAGGTCGATAGCAGGGGACATCATAATCGATACTACATATGTGTTGAGAATAGAATCCAATAAGGTGGGTGCTGTCAGCACAACTTAGCCATATTTGTTTATGAGTTTAAAGTATATCACCTGGTCATACACAGGTGATGTAAACATATGAAATCTAATATGGTAGTCGCACGAAGGTGAGACGCAAACTACAAAACAAATGACAATAAAAAACATGGAAGACTACACCTAGCAAGATGGCAACCTCCAGTAACCTATATAAACAAATTATGTACGAAAAAAACACATGACAGTCGAACGAAGCTGAGAGAGAGAGAGTAACATGTATAAACACATGACGAACGAGAAAACGGACATGGCCGCTTCCAGTAACACACAAACAAATGATTTACGAAAAAACAAATATGGCGGCATGCGATAGAATGAGTATAGGTGGAGAAGTGGGGATGAGGGAGTCAGTCATCTGCTGGACGTGGTGCTGGGAGGACCTACGAAAATGTAAGCTTTTTTTTTTTTAAATAATTTTTTACATACGTTTTAAAAAAGAAATTGGGATTATTTTTAATTTTTAGGAAAAAAGGGAAGTTGTTAGGGAAAACGGCTGCCAGGGGACTAGAATTGTTTAATTCTTCTTTAATAATTTTAAAGTAATTTTTAAAATTAATTTGTAATAGATTTCTTAGTAATTTTTACTAATAAATTTGTGGGTATTTTTAGAATTTTTGTGAATTATTTTGGGTCAAACATGGTGGATGAGGCACCAGAATGACAGAGCATGATGTCGGATGGATGGCTGGCTTCTGGTTTTCTTCATAAATTTTTTAATTAATTTTTCAACAGTGTAAATCATTTTTTTTAAATAATTTTTTTAAATAAAATTTCTAATAATTTCTTTATAACTTTTTAAGAATATCTCGCAATTCTTTTGTGTTTGAGGTCAAGTGTCAAATCTCAAGGCCAAGGTCATATGGGTCCAAGATGGCGATCTGTGACAACAACATGGCGGCCTGGTGGTTCCTGCACTCCTAAGCCCCGTGCCCTTGTGCCCCACTCATTACCCTGCCACTCCCCATCTTATACTTTTGTGCTCTACCTAATCATGACTCATTATTTAGCTACCACGCCAATAGCCCCTTTCATGTATGAATTTGCGTTTAAGCTAATTCATAACATCCCGCTCTGTGACACTAGGTAAACAATACTAATATGGAAAGAACGACGAACAAGATAATTTGTCAATTAAAAATAACTACGATGGCGATAACGTGATTGGAATTTAAATTTTTCGAACGCCGTATCCACGAATAGGTTAACGAAGCCCCTGAGCGAGGCGGCAAGCTTCCAAATACGGCTGTTGTTAACTTTATGTAATTCCTATTTAATGTCTACGTTGTGGGCGGTGATAGCTCCAGCGTGATTACGTACTTAATCCAGAGAATGTTAAAGCTCGGGCCAAGCTTTGCCGGTTCAGGAATGTTGCAGAATATTCGTCAGCACCCATTAGTCGAGGTGACGGCGTTAACTTTGGGATTTCGTTGTCACTTGTAGAGCAAATCGCAGTTTAAAAACTCGTTTAGGTAATGGCGTGTAGAATGGTAAGAACAACGAATTATAAATTTACTTCCAACTAGTGTAAATTTAAGGCCCCTGCCTAGAAAATTAAGGAATTTATCAGAATTTATTACAAATAAAAAATCCAAACAAACCACGACTATGACTTGAGGGCAAAAATACTGAACTACATGAACATCAAACCAGAAGCCAAACTGCTTCCCAAACTTAATAACCAAAAACAAATCTGAATTAGAATACAAATTATAAAATCATTTAAAAGGACTTGCATCTGAACAAAAAAAATACACCTAACCTTAAAATGACAACAAACTGTATCATGTCTATGATAAATCAGGACAAACATCCTAACCAAAACAACCTGATTCGTAATTTCCAAAAATCCTACAAAATTTTTTTTAGTTAGCTAATGGATTGTAAGAAAAAACAGAAAGCATCCCAGAAAAATTAAAGGTATCATAACAAGAAACACGGATCCTAACAAAAAATTAAGACCGCTCAAAAATCGCGAAAATACCACCGTCACAATATGTTAAGGAAGGCACATTGTGACCTGCGCCCAGTATAGTTGGTACAATTTGTGGTAAATTAAATTATTACTTACACTTTTTTTTTGTCAATGTATCGAAGTGTAAAAATGGTCAAATTTGTAAAATATTTACTTTTCTAATAATTTCACAGTTTCGCTTGACCGACGCATGAATAAAGTGATGAGGCACATGGAAATGTTAATTTTATATATGATGTAAGAATACACTACGTGCATACAAGTGGATCTTATGTAGGGCTTTCAAAAGTGCTCATTTTACCGTGAACAACCTATACCTACCCTTTCTCGTTCCCCACGTCAATGTGTATACTACTCAGGTTGGGAACCTCAATGTTTTTAGTTTGGAACTGTGGTCGCATGTGTACCGGGGGGGGGGGGGGGTCCCGTTTCGTATGTAAGAAAATTGGACAAATGTAATTTTCATGCAATAAATTGAGTTGTATAAAATCTTACGATTTTTATTGTGTTAGACCGACGTACTGAATAAACTTCGTTCTTCGCACTAGAGTAGAAATATAACGAAATATGTTCACGTGTTGTTTAATATTCTCTCATAAACTGGATTACGGAAAAGCTGGCTTATTTATTAATTTGAATATTATTTAACTATTCGTGTAAAAAAAAAAAAAAACTGTTCTGTAGTTGAAATTCTATGTCGCACTACACCCATTGTCTTTACTGATTCAAACACTTGGACGATAATGTTTGGGGTTCAGAATGTGTCCATAGCCCCACGTATCTTCAGGGATGAAGCGAAGATCTACAGCCTGATCTTGCCCACCCGTTTACTCATATTAATATATCAACCCCACAAAAATATTAACATTTATAACACAACAGCATGAGAGAGAAAAAAAAAAAAAAAAAACAAATCTTCAATTCCTATACCTATTTCATCTCGTAATGGCACACTTAGTTCTCCCCTAAACTACAGCAAAACACTTCCAGCACCTCAACTGTATTGTAGGCATCACACAAAAAAATTACTACCAGATCTGACTGGCTTTAGGATATTCAACAAACCAAGGCATCATCCACCCTTTTTGTGTAGTTGCATAAGACTGAATAAACAACAGCTATGACTTTCCTCAAGGCATTCTATTCCCACAGTCACAAAAACATAACCTCTCAACTTTATACATACAACAAAAAAATATTGCCCTTCTTAGTTTCCCTTAAATATTTTACATTGACATTATGAATTCTCCTCCATAGACAACCACAAAGTCACCTTACGGCCATCAGCATCCCTGATAGATGCTTTCACTCGACCACTATCTCTTATATGTGAAATAACAGATTTTATAGAGGGACCATTTTGTTCCTCCAGAGGGTTACCTTCATTTGCTTCCTTCTTCAACCTCCTTAAGCTGAAACATCTCCACAGTATACAAGACACAAACAGTACTGCCAACAGAATAATAAACATCGTAGACCCAATCTCTAGGCCTACAATAACATCAAGATTACTAGCTTCTACTCTAGGTATAATGCCTAAGCCAATTAAATAGGGATTCGTTACAACAATTACTAACAACACAATTATCGTTAAGCCTAAGGACACACTATGTAAGTTTCGTATCCAAAAATTTTCAAAACCCAACGGGGCATCTAAAACGATGGGTTCCAGTCTATGGATGCCAGAACCCATATAAATGTTTAAATGGAGTATGGCAGATGGCCAGTCTTCGACCAGACATTCATTAAAAGAGGGAAAAACAGTATGAGTAGATGTTGACTGTGCAGGAAAATGCAATTTCTTAAATTTAGTCAAAGCAGCAGGAATTACGTTAATTACGTCAAACACAGTTCTAGCATTATAGTCGCAGGGGTAGGTTTCCACACTCTGCAATACATTATTGATATACAACCTACAATCACATGGCACTGCAACATCACTAGCTCCAGAATTATCTTTAAAGTTTAATATGCATCTTTCATTTTTACTCATAGTACAATTTAATTCCAACTTGCCCTCTGCATTAGTAAAAAAGTGCCGTTCAGGTCCTACTTGAGTAACATTTAAATGTGTACCAGATTGACAATTAAATGCACATACTTCACCTAATTTTTCTGCAGTTACCCCACGAAAAAACTGCTTTAGGGCATAATTAACAACAACACAATTATTACAAGGACTAGAAGACATTTCGTCAATATCTTATTCCTTCAATGAAAACAAAATGACAAGAATCTTATTAAAAACACACAACCTGCAAACGCATAACACACAACCATAAAAACTTAAGATTGTGCTCAGTACTGTACAACTACATTCCATCTCACACATAATACAGTTCAACTTGTAAACAAGGGCAATTAACTCAGCAAACTTTGCCCTAACCACAAACTAAATTACCCTCTGGCCTATGGCCCAAACTTGTCTGTGTGTTTGTGGGGGGGGGGGGAGGGGGTGCGGGGGGGATTCATAATTTATAAAACACATAGTAAAACAAAAAGGGGTGAATTAACTGTCAAAATAACTACCTCAACAAAAAACCTTTAATCTCAGTGATACATAGGGGTTTCTTTCAAACATAAACATGCTGGCATACCTTGAACAGATGAACACCGGCAGTAGGGGTGATTGAGTCATCCCTTCACACTCTGTGGATCCCATGCGACTGGAAACACACCAGGGTGTTCTGTCCCATTAACTACCCCACATCGGCCATGTGCAGAGTGGGGGTGCCCAACTTCCATCCCCTTCTGGTCAACCTTCGCTCGGTTGGTCCAGTCTGGCGCCTGTCTGGTTCATTCGCCTTCCTTGTGCAGCTCCCCCTTAACCCTAGCTCACTATGACAAACCGACAAACTAATGTTAACACAGCCCCCATTCACACTTTCAATATCTTACATCCTTTCGGGCGCACATTACACATTTACCACTTGCTTCGTGACAAAAAAAAAATACTCTCAACATAAAACGACAAGCAAAAGTAAAGAACTCTTCGGTATTCCAACCGAAGTAAAACCCAGGACTTCGCTACAACACTACCAATTCGCTGGTGAGTGATCCTGTAACATCTTCTACCACATGCCTACTAAATTCCGCATTTCTTCCTTCCTCGTTTCTTCCACAATTTCACAGTTTCCTCAAAACGCCCTTCGTCCAATCTCCTGTTGGACACTACCCCAGTCATCTCACATCCCTTTCTGACTGGTTCTAAACTCCTCCTCTGGGAGCAATACTCCAGGCCTACCATGCCTGACAAAAAAAATACCTCAAAGAGAAAAAATAAACCCAAACAAACACATGCAACAAACAAAAAACAAACTCCTCAACCTGAAGTAATACATGAGCACGATTACTGTTATATGCAGCACTGGAAACTGAAACAAACCACAGCATTTATATTAATACAAAAAAAATAAATAACAAGCAACCAAATACCATTATGCATTGTCTCCTCAACAGTGACAGACCCACTATACCCTTAGGTACCGCCTAACAAAAACAACAGGGTTCCCGGCGCCCCAAACCAAATGTTACGAGGAGGGGTAGGAGTGGGAATTGGGGAGGTGTGATCTCCAGTAGTAACCAACCAAGGAAACTACCTGGCGACTACACCAAATGTTACGTGGTGGGAGAGGGGGTGGGGAAAGGGCGAGGAAGGGTGTGAGAAGGATAAGATTTAGAATTTAAAAAAATAGACAAATTAGCCAAACACCAAAAGCTAAACTGCAAAGCTTCCACCACATGTTGTAACTTTTATTTAGCAGGACCAGCATGATATCCTGTACCCTAACCAGCTACTTTAATATAAAAATAATAAACCTCACTTAAACCAGAAGGGACAGGGATATGTGAAATGAAAAAAAGGGGGGGGGGGGGTGGTTAAGGAAAAGACGGGTGGTTTACTCGGACTGCAACAGAGAGGAAAACCTCGAACACTTCATGGGTCAGTCACAGACAGAGACCATGAGTAAAGGTAAAAACTAATAAGATAGAACAAACTACCTCTTAATAAGCACCCAGTGCCTAAATACTAAGCTCCTAATTTTAGCTAAGATGTTCTAGGCCTACAAAATACAGGAAAAAAGGGGGGAGGGGTTTATACTCATCAACTGACAAAAAGGAAGAACTATGATTAAAATATATAAATATATATAGTTTCATTAAAAACAAACAAGTAAATTAACAGGTTATCAAATAATATTAAATAACAGAAACAATAAAATCATTCTAGGGTATGTGGTTGAAAAATTAGTTCTCTTCAACTACCAAGTATGTAGGTATAAATAAACAAAATCCATGAAACACATTTGCTTACAGTAATTAAATTATTAAGGGCAAAAAATTGTATTGTAGGGCTGAAACAGAAAGCACCTCTCACAGGTATTATAAAAGGGATCTGCGCATCGGAAATTTTTAATTTGTTTCCTATTACCTAATGTAGTAGCGTTCTACTTTTTTCCCCCTAGGGCTTAAGAGAGAGAAACTCAGGATCACTAAAGTTATTTTATGCATGGGTGCTTCTTAATTCATTTGTTTATAAATATATTGGCCAGGGAATTAACAGAGTAACAATATTTAATTTATACAGAAAACGAAATAAAAGGGTAAACGACTTTAAAATGTATAAAAGAAAATACTTTAGAATTTAGTTTTAGGGAGGAACCAATCAAAAGAAAGTATCGGGCAACGCAACAACGACTTCGGTTCCTGTCAGTACAGTAGAGCCTACACAACTCCACCACCTACGAACCCAACAATCTTTGGAGCCATCTACACACCAGGCACTACTGAGACCCATATCCTTACAAAAGTAAATAAAACTATTGCAAAAAAGGTAGGTTACCTCCCAAATCCCTATTATATTAATCAAAGCATGGGAAACTTAACACTGATGGCCCCTCGGCCAGTACCGATAGCGAGTACGTATTTACCTAAGAAGTTGCTGCCCTGGTCTCTTGACACCACCAACACACCTTGGATGCCGCGCACTACCTCGTCTCCAACTGAACCCCTTGTTTACTAAGGTCCAACTATTTAAAGGCAGCTTCAGGGCGTTTCTTAAAGCTAAACAGGGACGAACGACCCGACCTCGCACAAAAAAATAAACGTTTTCAAAGAAGACTCATTATTTTATGTCACAGCCTCCTTCGGGGCGGTCCACCTGCTCCACAACCGGCCGCTCACAACAGCTGTCCGCTATTGTCCCTCTCTCTCTCACACTCTCGAATCCCTGACCTCGATATCTACTGCTGATGAACACCAGCTGCTTCGCTGACGCCAGGAGCGAGGCCGACGTCATGGTGGGCCAATCAGAGCCAGCCACTGCCGGAATCGATACTTCGACACCTCTCAGCTAACACCCTGTTTCTGCGTACAGTTCCATACTACCTCTCGTCAGCACAACAGTCTTGCCTTTACCATGGAAATAGACGACACCGCTTTTCAGCTCGCACCTGCGCCCGATGCTTCGAACGAGCAAAAAAATAATAATTCTCCCGAACTGCTGAAGGGGAATCATAACTCGCACCTGGTCAGGTAAATAAGGCCAGCAGTCGTCGTTTCAGAGGAAGCATGCAGATCTAAGAGATGACAAAACATTTTCAATATTAAAAATAACTAGTGACCTCAGTTCCTTATCAACTCAGCAGTAAAAAAAGTAGCAACCCTTTATTCTTACAAAACTTAAAAATCCCACTATAGGTTAAATAATCTAACCTTAAAATGAAAAAGGAACCACGAACGAAACAAATAAAATCGGCAATAAAATAACCGTCGGTAGGTTTAAAAAAGTAAAATGATTAAAACAAATTAAAGGAAGAATTCTAAAAGAGCGACTGTCAGTTAACTTTCCCATCAAAACTTCGATATCTAGCTTGAGGTCACGACTGTTGAAACCGACTTTCCCCAAATAGTATTTTGAAATTTAAAAAATCTATATAAAAATATATTATCACCTTACTTATTAAAGAAGAAAAAGAAAACATGTGTTTATTAACAAACAAAAGGCACAAGTAATAACAAGGGAATAAGGCATCCTAAAACAGCCTAATTTCCTAACCTAACCTCCAAGGATGGGATCGCCATAAGAAAAATACTAAATGAAAAATCAAATAAAAGTCGGTTTATCGCATCTTAGCAAAAAAAAAGACAAAGGGATAGGGAACTTCCTGCTGGCATATAATCCAAGGCATCTGAGCAAAAAAAGAGGTAGCCAACAAAAATACCACTGCAGATATTACACTTAACAAAAAAAGCTTAGTTTAACTCAAAATCACAAAAAAAAAAAAAAAAAAAAAGTCAAAAATAAAAAAAAACCACAAAAATTTAAAAATCGAAAGAAAATTTAAAAAATCACAGAAAAAATTACATCAATGACTCCGGCCACCTTTCTGGCAGCAAGTGACCTTGACCCTAATGACCTTGAAAAAACACTCGAGAAAACTGGTAAAAATAGAATAAATTCATAAAAGTCGGCTAGAATATTATGTTACTGACCACGAACCCCATGTTTGATGTGAGTGACCTTGACTTTCCCCTTTGACCATGGCCTAGGATAGCCTTGAACACCAAAAAATTGCAAACTTTTCTTAAACATTAAAAAATGTATGTAAAAACTGTTAAAATGCATTAAAAAATAAACATTTTATTTAAAAAATGCATCGAAAATGTTTACTAAAAATTATAATTTCGAATGTTTGGCTTAGAAGAGACGGGAAACTGGACCCGACCAGCCACAATGTTATGACATCGCCCAACCACCATATTGAATCCAAGTGACCTTGACTCTATAACTGTGATGATGAATGACATTGAAAACAAAAACTCGAGAAAAAATATTATTAAAACATTTTAAAATTATATACAAAAAACTCTCGTTTCCGGAGGTTCCCTCAGCGCCACGTCCTGCAGACGACTGATCCTCGCGAATATTTCTCATTGGTTAATTACTTGTGTGTTCACTTCACCACCCAACAGTGGTTTTTATTGATTGATTACTCACACTCGTTTGACACACCACCAATGTTTTTCATTGTATTAACATTCCCCTCCCCTTCCCCTTCATCTTTGCTCATTCTGTCAAATGCACTCCACCCACCGTATTCATTTTTTCGTTTATCATTTGTTTACTTTTTTGTCACCTATGTGACACTTGTGTATTTATCATAGATTTCGCCATCAGAGAAGCTTTTGATTTAGCTACCATGCTGGTTGCTGTCAACCTTGCAATTGACCTCAATTACATAGACCTCGAAAAATCTTGAAAAATCACATTCAATACAATTGACCATTACTAGCTGGGCACAAGGACTCATACCAACTAACCATACTAGCCAAAATTTTCTCAAAACATTTCTACCACAGCTGGCCATACCAAAGGGTGGTACTAACTTACCAAACCAACTGATCAGGCTAACTCAATGCTTGAACATGATTGGCCAGTTGCAATCACGTGACAACTCGGTGATTGGCTGGTCGGGGTCCGAACAAGGTGTTAATGGTGCAATACGATTGGGCAGTAGGGAGGTTAGCTGAGAGGCTTAGTTGGACAGCAGCTCCTATGAATGGCGGATCGTCTCTACTAACTTCTGCATCTTCCCATCTAAGTCTTCGGGTACTCCAGATTTAATGGTAGCTATGGCAGTGCCATCGACTTCTTCGGGAGTGGTACCAGCAGTGCCTTAGACTTCTTCAGGCTTGGTGCCGACAGCACAATCGAATTCTTCGTGTGGGTAACCTACAGCAGTGCAGCCATCGACTGCTTCAGGCATGACGTCGATAGCACCAACGATTTCTTCGGGTGGGTCACCTACAGCACCTCCATCGGAATCGCGACCTAAGCCAACAGTGTCAAGACTTCGATGCATGTATCGTGATGAAGCCTTTGCGAATAGCAGCTATGTTAGACGACACGAAAAGCATCAATGTAATATGAACCCTTCCCTAATGGCATATAAGTGTGAGAAGTGCCTTCGTCTGTTCGCCCGTACTGACAAACTAGACCAACATTCGAAAATATCTAAAGGACTTGTTCCTCCGTCAGGAAAACAAAAATATGTATTATCGCCGCCACAAAACTGTGATGGAATTACAAGTACTGCCTTGCGCAATGATGACGTAAACATGTCATAGCTACCTTGTCAGTAAGAGATGATGCCATGGCGCTACCATCGGTAAATGGGGATTTGCACGATGTGGACGGTATGGACAATTCGCTGTCGATATTGGGTCGACCGTGTCGCTACTGTGTTGAGATGTATAATAAAATTAGCAATGTTCGTAGGCACGAGAAGAGTGGTAAATTCAGGAAGAAGACATAATGGCCTTATTTGACTCTTCCCAGCAAACACAATCTTTCGGCAAATTGTCGGCCCGATGCCTTTACTGTCGGCAACTGTCATTTGAATGCCAGAAGATAGCCATCTAACAATGATGTGATTTTTTTTTGAGACAGATTGCTAGCCGTTACGATGAAGATAAAGGCCCGGTGTATTATTTTGGGTAACAGATGGATATCACCGAAAATATATCGGCATGATATCGCAGATAAAACATTTTGCAAGCATCTTAATAATGTTTCTGGCCTGATTCCCATACAACGTCTTTGTCTTTTTAGGTCAGCTGACCATTATCTTATTTATTCCGGCTCAGTAACGTTTTCGAGACAAGGCTTTTTATCACAATAAATATATTTATCTGATGCATTTTTGCCGATCAACTGTTGGGATGTGTTTTGAATTGGCAAGATGTTAGCTAGCTGTTAATGGCATAATGTTTTTTTTTTAGACAGAATGTTTGCCATTAAAAAAAGACAATGGCCCACTGTATTTTTAGTATATCAGATGGCTATCACCTAAATTATGTTGGCGTGACATCTCACAGCCAACTAACCACCTATAGCTACAATAATATCCTGGGCCGATTCCAATACAACATCTTTGTCTTTTCGGTAAGCTGGCCAACATCATATTTATTCCGGCACAGTAACGTTTACGACACAAGGGTCTTTATAACAATAAATATAATTATCTGATGTCTTTTTGCCTATAAACTGTTGGAAAGTGTTTTGAATAGGCAATATGTTAGCTAGTTGTTAATGACATGATGTGTTTTTTGAGACCGTGTGTTAACTGTTAGCATGTATTTTTCGTGATTATATATGTGTCATGTGGTAGCCCATGGCATTTGTTAATTTTGAATTTTTTTTTTTCATTGGTACAACCATCCAACAAATATATTAAAAACTAACAAAAACTATTTTGTTTGCAAGCGTATGAAGAAATAGTTTTTAAATAATCCGTGTTTTAAAATTGTTTGATATAGTGTCATAGAAATTATCAATTCCTTTATAATAATTTGTATGGCATTATCAGCAACTTACCTTTTGGTGTAAAGGTCAGCATGCTGGATTGTCAACTCAAGGATCTTAGGTTCGGATCGTGCACTCGGCAAGCAAAGCATTTTCATATCATATAATGTGTTGAGAAGTAAATGAAATGAATATATTTAAAGAGGAAATAATTACTAAAATTTCGAATCGAAAAGTTAAGGTTGTTTCATGGTTACAATGCTTATTTCTGGACATCATGCTGCCGCAGCCCCGGCATCGTAACGACATCCAGCCATCGCAGGCCCAGCATTGTAAAGACATTCAGCCATCTCAGCCCCGGCATCATAATGACATCCAGCTGTCGCAGGCCTGGCATCGTGGCAACCTTCAGCTGTCACAGGCCCAGCATCGTAATGACAGCCAGCCGTTGCAGGCCCGGCATCATGGCAACCTCTAGCCGTTGCAGGCCCGGCATCATAACGACATCCAGCCCTCGCAGGCCTGGCATCGTAGTGACATCCAGTCGTAGGCCCGGCATCGTAGCGACATCCAGTCGTCGTAGGCCCGGCATCGTAACGACATCGGGCCAGTATTGGCTGGTCGGAGTTTGTCTGCTAGCTTTTACCGGGGCGATTTTGGCCTGTACTTTTCGTTAATGTTGGGCTGGAATACATTTTATACCTTGCTGGTAGCAGTACAGTGTATTTTTGACACATTCGGCAAACAGTCAGCCGCCAGTCCATATTTCCATTGGGTCGATTCCGGAATATGACATTGGGCCAGTATCGGCTGGCCAGAGTTGTCGGCTAGCTTTTGCCAGTCCTATTCTGGCCCATACTTTTCGTGTATGTTGGGCAGGAATACATATTGTATCTTGCTGGTAGCAATACAGTGTATTTTTGACATTGTCTGCAAACAGTCAGCCACCTGTCCACGGGCCGATTCCGGAATTTGACATCGAGCCAGTATCGGCTGGCCGGAGTTGTCGGCTAGCTTTTACTAGTCTTATTCTGGCCCGTACTTTTCGTGTATGTTGGGCAGGAATACATATTGTATCTTGCTGGTAGCAATACAGTGTATTTTTGACATTGTCTGCAAACAGTCAGCCACCTGTCCACGGGCCGATTCCGGAATATGACATCGAGCCAGTATCGGCGGGCCAGAGTTTGTCGGCTAGCTTTTACTGGACCGATACTGGCCTGTACTTCTGTATTTGCTGGGTTGGCTGTCACACGTGTAGTCGTAAGTTCATGTGTTATGTAGTAACAGGCGTTCCAAACAACACGCGACTTGAAATACATAACTTTCATAGAAAATTATGTTATGAGTCGTATAACAACCATGTCAAACAATGTAAACCCCATGCTCGAAAACCTATCCATGTTCTAGGCAAACATAATGCCAATGGATTTTTTCTGAAGCTATCTACAAATAGGGGCATGCTGAAATATTTCGTTGCTGAAAGACGATTGCTCATTTTTGTCAAGTATGAAACGAAATTTAACAAACTAACTTACAGGAGAGATTGAAAGACAAGGGCCTCTAAAATATAATATATACCTGGAATGTATCTGGCTACATGAAACCAGAACCTAGCCAGGATGAAAATTGCAAAATTACATTCAAGACCCAGAATATACCACTCTGTTATGTATATGACATCGAAAAGAGTGTAGATAACAATATACAAAAGTTATCTTGCGAGCAAGAAGAAATTATGAAGAAGGGTCGGGATGGACATTCGATTCAGTGAATTGTCTGCAGATGAAAACTAGTGTATACAAACATCTTACAAAATAATGTGATGTTCTCTTCTTGCCTTCGAAAAAATCATCGTAAAGAAATGTATGAACAATTTTTTAAATAAAAAATAAGTATTAAATATGACTCATTTTATTTATTTTGTAAAAACCCTCCCACTCTGCATAAACATTATTTTAATAAAAAATACTCGCATTTAGGAATAAAAAATGACAGTTTACGTACTCTGCAGGAATGGTCAATGCCACCATTCGGTACATGCCGATAGAAGGCAGTCTAATCGAGTCTACCTATGTGTTGAAAAATATAAACCTACATGGATAATGCCGACAGCGTAGCCTATACTAAAAAAAAAAAAAACCAAACAAATATGGCTGTTGCCTGATGGGTGAATTGCTACACTAGTGCCACCTAGGTGATGAAAGCGTATGAAATATAATATGGTAGTTGAACAAAGTTGAGAGACAAACTCCAAAACAATTGGCAAACGAAAAAACCAAAATGGTGGCATACGATATAATGAGTATTGGTGAGGGGAGTGTGGGTGAGGGGATGGAGGCTCGCCGACTGAACAGTCAATAGCAATTGGCGAGTTATCTGCTGGGCGTGGTGGTGGGGGGACCTCCGGAAATGTCAGTTTTTATAAATGTATTTTATAAATTTTCAGTACAAAATTTTTAATAGTTTTAAATAATACATTTTATAACGTCTTATAGATTTTTGGGATTTTTAGGGATTTTTTTCTTGGAATTTTGTGAAAAATGTCGGGTTCAAGGCCATTCAAGGGTCAAGATCACCTGCATCCAATTTGGTGGATGGTGACATTTACCAAAATGATGGTCGCCTACCAAGATGGCTGTCGTCTACCTAGATGGTGGTAGCTTACCAAGATAGTCGTCGGTTTCACCTAACAAGATGGTGGAAAGGGTACTGGCGAGGGATGACCTCCAGAAATTTAAGTTTTTTAAAATAATTTTTAATAATACATTTTTAATATTTTTTTTAAATAAATATTTTTTATAAATTTTATAAAAAAGATCTCACATTTTTTGGACTTTTTAAATTTTTTTGAAATTTTTTGGGTCAAGGTCAAATGTCAAAGGTCATGCTCTCCTGGCTCAGATACCTGGCTCAGAGACACTGTTCCCGGTCATCTGCTCTGAGCTGAAGATAGCATTAACTTGGGGACCTATTTTAATAATTTTTAATAATAAATTTCTCGGAAATTGTTTAGAATTTCGTTAGAAATTTTTGGACTGTTTTGTCCTTTTTTGGAAATTTTTTGAGGTCAAAGGTCAAGGTGAAATGCCATGGGTTGGAGGCTAACGGTCAATGATTTCCAAGATGGTGGTCGGGTGACATCACAACATGGCGGCCCCCAGCTCCAGTGCTCTGAGCCTCGGTGTCCTTGCACCAGACTCGCTGTATATATGTATGTGTATATGTATGCGTATGTATATATATAAGTGTTAGACATAGTAGTAGGCAGCGTTAATTAGTTTACATTAAACTACCTATTACAATAACATTATAAGTACCTAATTAGTGTAAATAGTTAGCAAATGTGCATATCATGCTGTAAATTATTAAACTAATCTTTTATATCAAAATTAAATGTTATTGTAACTTGGAACTGCTTTATATAGAAATTGTTAACAATTTAAACTAATATGTGATTGATATTATATTTTTTTTTTCTTTTATTGCATTCTAAGTATTAACATCATATAATACAATTTGCCACATAATTTCTAACTTCTGAATTATATTTTCTCCACTTGCAGGATGAATTTTATTAACAACCCCTTTATCGCCCTTAGTTTGCCATACATACAAATAATTATTGTCAGATGAACTACGAACATAAGTTGTCTTGTTATAACCCCTATTATTAACTCTAAGAAAACCAAATAGATATCTCATAAGTTTTCTGATATAATTTCTTTATTAGGAAATGAAAGAGTTATTCGAGAAATCATTAATCAATTGCTGGGATAAATATTTTGAAATTTATGATAAAATAAAAGAAAACGTATTCCAAATATAAATTTCTATGAAGATGTCACAAATAGTAAATGCAGTGATTTCGAAGGAAGGCTCCTGCTGGGTGCACCGAGAATGTACAGAATGTGCAAATACCAGCTTACTTTGCAACAGTTCACCACACGCCACGGATATTAATTATTTCTCTAGCGTGCCAGTGGCAAACATAAACTAAATCAAATTAATTAATTGCCCGGAAATTTATATGTGACATTTTCCATTTTGACGTTAAGGCACCGAACTACATTTTCTACATTGCAGTAATCATCTAAATCACTGTTCTGAATTCTTCTCGAGAATTGACTGTGGTAGTATGCTTGCAATCGTAACACTAGAGTTACTGCATCGAGAGTCAATATAATTCCATAACTAATTATGTTTCGTGAATATAATTCAAAAGACATATTATTTTCATTTTTGTCTTATTATTCATCATATTTGCTGTTTGGAGGAATATAAAAATATTTTCATTTCCAAATACAAGCATTTAATTTGTATGATTAAATATGTATTATTAGTAGGTAGGCCTATATTTAGTAGGATAACAGACTTGCACTAGAAAACTTTTTTTTGACTGCTACAAGATATCTTTTTGGCATCAGAGATTCCAAAAAATGTTCTTGTGGAAGTACAAAAAATTACAGTTTACTACTTAT
Organism: Dryococelus australis; assembly: GCA_029891345.1. Lineage (NCBI taxonomy): Eukaryota > Metazoa > Arthropoda > Insecta > Phasmatodea > Phasmatidae > Dryococelus > Dryococelus australis. The sequence continues at coordinate 55,754,819 of CM056996.1, forward strand.
TGGTCATAACAGGCATTGCTCTTAGAGGCGTGATTAGTGTTAAAGTATAGAACTCGAAACAATTTTTATTGACTATATTGTATAACACAAAATATATAATTTTAAATCTGAAATCCTTTCAAATCACTTATATTACCTGGCACAGGCGCTGTTCGGACAATATAGGTTCTCTATGCTGCTGCGAACTGCAATTTATTATACCAATCTGCAGTATCTTTTATTCCAGCAGAACCCATCCGCTTGTGCTGTAATTATACCAATTTTCCTTGTATCCCGGTATTTGTTCCCGCTTTAAAACCCCTAATCTCCAATAAATGATCAAACAATACCTATACTTTATACAGAACAAATAAAAAAGAAGCTGTAAACTTATAATGAGCACCTACCACTGAAAAGTAATGAAAGAGAAGAGGCCAGTCCTCGAATTTTCAGTGCAGATTAAACCAGAAGTTATATCTACAGATTCATGGAAGTAATTCTGACAATATATTCCAAAATGTAGGATATTGTGAGTTTAAAAATGACTAAGCTTAAGTATTTTTTCGCCTGATTTTAAGGTCATGTAAAATATTTTAATAATAATCTCTTGTTTTCAAAATTCCCCCCTTATTCTTGTAGTTCTGTGTGCGCTGAATTAGTAAAGATATGGACGACAGTCTGCCAGTTTCGAAGCTTCTCTATATTTGTGAATTACCTTACGGGATCTAAAAGCCATTACAAAAGAATTGGTAAATATAGTTGTGCCCCATTTCTCTTGAAAAAATTGGTGTGAAGTTTGTGATCAGCAAACACTTTAAAAATGTAGTCGCTTTAATTTTTTTCGTAACTAATTTTTTTTTAATAAACAGCATTTATTTACGTTTACTATATAAAAGTCAAAACCACATAAATTAAATTGAAGCAATCTTCTCAGCAATGTTCCAGAGCGTAAGGCAGCGCAACTCTGTCAACATAAGAAACGCATTACGCTGGATTTACGATGCCACCACGAGGTCTTCCCGATATTCAGACACGACGTTATAGCCCGACCATTTCCGCCACCAAAATTAGTTCAATGTTTACAATACCCTGACAGTTTCCTTCCGACAAGTGTTGCGTGGCTTTCGGAAAAATCCTAGAATGGCCAGTAACTTGCTATGGAATGTGAAGAAACCATAGATCATCGTACGCTATTTTGTTTTGATAACTGTGTAAACGACCCAGTCGAGAATCGAATCCTGTTCGCCTTGGTGAGCGAGTGTGAGCGAAGAGATTTGGACGGCTCTTAACAATGAGGTCTTGAGAGCCGATGAGGGCGAAGCGAGGTGAGTATGGAGCAGCGCCGGATTGCAAGGGCGTGGGAAACGGGATCTCCCCGAGGAAAACCCGCCGACCAGCGGCATCGTCCGGTAACATTCCCACGTGCGAAAATCAGGGGGCGACCTCGCCGGGAATGAGAGTCCGGTACACCTCGGTGGGAGGTTAGCGCCCTATTCACTGCGCCACCCCGGCCGCCCGCAGCTGAGTCTCGAGGTTAGAAGAACCTCAATTAATACTTATTACCGGTCTTGTTAGTTGTTTATTTTATTTGCCGCCGTGGCGCGATCACAACGCGAAACGTGGTGTTTGGACGGTTGGCTCTGTGCAAGCGGGGCCCGTGTCGGCCGTGATTGGCCAGCGACTTCAATCGTTGTGGGAGGTAATTACCACGCGCGGGTGACCGGAGGCTGGTAGAACCCCAGCTCGTATCGCCTCGTTAACTACGCTTGTGCGAGCGTCCACCGCTCGCGGCAGAGACAAATTTACATCGCGTGATGTTGCAACCAGTTATCGAAATGAAACTGTTTTTTTTTTTTTAATTCGTGGAGTAAACTTTATGGTGCCGATGTGCTCCGAGTTTCAGAGGTGGCAGGAGTGGGTTGAACCCGCATAAGAAATGGCAATAGTAAAACGCGACGCGCCGACCTCCCGTGGCGCAGTCGGTTGGCGCGCCTCCGATCCGGGACGCGGGCGGCTCCGGGCTCGAATTCCGGGCAAGGCATGGGCGTTAATTTAAGTTAGGTTACAAGTTAGTATGCAAGCCGCCCCCTGCAAAGCCTTCACGCATAAAACCGGGGGACGTTAAAATAGCCCTTTACAAAATAAAGCGACGCATGTGTCTGCTGCCACGATATCGCACCCACAGTAAAATACAGTCTCAACTAGAATACCTTAGTTCTCGGAAAAATGCATGGGAAGCGCATTACGTTTGTAAATAAAAACGCGCGATTAAAATAGTAGTAATGCTATTTACAAGAAAAATGTTTTAACAAAGATGCGATAGACCATTTGTTTTTATAAAGTTGTTTGAAGTAGACTAGAAAATTATTTTTCATAGTTACGAGCCTTTTTTCGTGAGGGGGGAGGGAGGGAGAAGAGGGACTAATAAAATTAATAAGATATGGACTTTTACAGGGCTCTCACAAACATAAGTAAAACGTTGGTCGTCGATTAAACAAGTATCCATACTTGCATAGGGATAGACTATTTGTTGTATATTTTGGTTTATTTTAAACAAGTGTTATTAAAAAAAGAATCTGTTTTTGCTGCCTTGCTTTGTTACGCTGACTAAAATCATTTGTACTATTATTCCATGCAATATTAATTTTCTTGGCTGTGAATATATGCACTGATAAAAAATAGTGAAGTCGAGGGAAAGAATCTAGACAAAAATTCCTCCTCTTTTTTTAAAGTAAATTTGTTGGCGTTACACAAAGTAGCTTTATAGTCGCCTCTTTGTCATGGTGTAATGTAGGTTACGGCTTAAACTCTTGTCATTGGAGTGGTATTAAGAGAAGGAACAAGTAACGTGCACCAGTGGCGTGTGGTGAACTGTTGCAGGGTAAGCTGGCGTTACCTCTGTGCTGTACCTTGTTGCTTGCTAGTTTACACTTCCACCAGTAGCTCGGCAGCTGACGCCACAAGACGCGTGTAACGGGCCCCTTGCTGCTCGCTTGTAAGTGCTCGGAATACATTCAGTTTCCCTATGCTGCACGGTGGTTACTGGCTCCTGCTGCGAGCACCGAGAATGTACAGCAGTGAGCAAGCACCTGCCTACCTTGCAACAGTTCACCACGCGCCGCTGACGTGGACCATCGGTATTGGGAAAGGAATCGGCTTGTAGTAAGGACCCATACCAGCATTCCCCTTGAGAGAGTTACGGAAACCAGGGAAAACCGACATCAGGGAGGCTTGGCGCGGATACAAACCCTAGTCCTCCCAAATGCAACTCTAGAGTGTTACCGCAGCATCATCTCGCCGGGTTTTTCAAGAGAGTCAAGCAGACGTCGCTGAAATAGTTAAGAGAGTGTGCCCCAGGATACGAAAGGACCTACTTGCACTTATGAACGATTGTCTACATAATGGATGCTTCCAAAATATTTGCAAAAATGGAATTCTCAATTACTTGTATAAAGAGGTAAATAAAGACCCAACAGACTCAAAATCATTCAGACCTCTGACATTATTGTCGGTACTCGGAAAAATTCTGGAAAAGTTAGTAAACCAAAGATTACTAGGGTTTCTGGAAGCAACTGAGGGACTCCATAAGCAACTATATGATTTTCGGAAAGGCAGAGGCACAGAAAAAGCTGTGCTTGATGTGGTTCGGAAGGCAAAATCCTGCCGACAGTCTTATATCTTGGGAGTTTTCCTTGGCACAAGTGAAACCTTCGTTAATGCATGGTGGCCAGGAGCGCTTTGGCAGATGAGAATGAAGGAGTGCCTAGCTAATATTCATGTGATATTAATGAACTACTTTGCGAACAGAATAAGTCAGTGCAAAGTGAACAACATATATGTGCGGAAGACAATGTCTAAAGGATGTCCCCAGGAATCGGTCCTAGGGCCTGTTTTGTGGAACGTCCTTTTTGACTCACTACTGCATTTGCAGCTGACAGAAGAAAGTGAAATATTTGCCTAAGCCGATTATACTCTTGTTATAATACGAGCACGGAGCCGAACTGAAATGGAACACAAAACAGAAGAAACATTGCAGAAGATCGAGAGATGGGGAAAGATAGTCAAGTTGGAATTCCGTGTTGAGAAAACCAGTGCAATGTTACTAAAGAGAAGACTTTAAAGATAGCCAACGATAAGATTTAATGGAAGACCAGTGAAGATAAAGAGCATAGTTACATATCTTGGAGTAGTAGTGGATAGCAAGCTACGTTTACAGGATTACATCAGGTACCTAATGGATAAAGCTGTAAGATTTTGCACAAAGATGAGAGCAGTGTCCGCATCATCATCGGGGATTGGATTTAAACCATGATAACGTTGTACAGGAGTGTCTTCCCTGGAATTGCACAGTACGGATCTGCAGTGTGGTATGAAAAAGCAGGGGAGAGCTGCATTTCTTGCGATTACAAAAGCATACAGGACAATATCTACTGAAGCATTGTAAGTGATAGCTGGAACGATCCCCCTCGATCTGTTAGTAATAGAACGAGGAAGCTTAATGGATGCAGTTGATGGAAGATCTGCATCTGTGGTGAGTAAGAATGAAGTCAGATGAGAGATACTGAACTTCTGGCAGAATAAATGCGATGCCTTGGAGAAGGGGAGAACAACATACAGAATATTCCCTGACATAAGGAATAGAGGATGTCATAGCTGGATCACGACTGATTATCATCTGTCACAGGTAGTAACAGGACATGGAAATTACAAAACAAATCTATAAATCTATACAGATTTTGTTTGGTAGACTCCTCGCTCTGTAGGATACTCAACACTGAAGACACAATGTTACCTGCACTACAATATTATTCTAAGATCGAGGACTTTATAATTGAATACCGTAGAAGACTAAATATAGAAGAAAATGAATGTGACTTATGTGATATAATGTCTAACAAGAGAAATGTAAAAATAATGGAGGAATATGCAAGGGAAATCTTTATAAGACTAAAAGATATTGATCTGTGGATACAAAATAATCGACAAGAAATGGAAGATGATCTCCCTGAAAATTATACCACATACTTATACTTACAAAGAAAACCAATATAAAAACTTTGATGCTGGAAGCGGACCTGCTCAACTAAAGTGGACAAGTGTAAAACCGCAATATAAATTTTGTAGTGGGAGTGGATCCAGTACATAATCTGGGTAATCCCAGTGCAAATACGCAGAACTTTCCAAGGATTCATCAGAAGGCAACTGATGAGTTTGGGGTGCTTCGCACCCCCCCCCCCAAAAAATTCAGAAGAAGTTAGAAGACCTGATGCAGATCCGGCAACGTACAAGAGAAATGAACAACGGAGGAACAATGACTTAAGCAAGGAACCAGGAAAATAAAGAGTGGAAATATACGGACCTGGCAATGGAACATGGAACAGGAGATTTAAATGACGAGAATCCAGACTGAAGGTTTGTATATGTGGGGGGAGGGGTATCTAAAAGGGGTCCAAAGTCCCCTCTCCCGGCTGCTGCCTAACGAAGGGACGAATAAAGTTAATATATTGTAGAGCCACTATACAATGGCTTAGAAAAGTAGAGTAGAATTATATTCATTAGAATAAAGAGAATAACCCCCAGGTTGCTGTGAGAGTCGGGGTGGATGGCAGGCTCAACCGCGCTACACTCACCCTCCGAGCAGCTTGGCAGTAAAATAATATATAGTTTGTAATCAAATACAACAATAATCAATCAAATGGCGATGGCATGTAAAGTAATAAAAAATAGAAAGTTAAAGTTACGTGTCCCGAGAGAGCCAAAGGAAGGAAAGTTATAAGATAGAAAACACAATGATATGCTAAAGGAAATACTTACATCCCTCTATTACCGAGAAAGGGCATAGGCGCGGTGGTGAAAAGAAAAAAGATTGCGTGTCTAACTTGTAGCTGGCCACGAAAAAAAAAAAAGAAAGGCGTTGGAATAAAGTCTGCCAGGATGAGCTGTATGCGTATTTGACTCTCTCAGGGACGCTGTAATTGACATGTCTCAAGTTGTGTCCATCGGACACAGCACACTGATTGGTTCACGTGGCCGTCTGACGACACTTCTCTTGTCCCTTGTAAAACTGTCCATTGTCCCTTTGTGTCCCATGGTTATGGTTTACTTTTATTATTTTGCCCTTGGTTATTTGTCTCACAGAAGAAGAAGTAGAAGAAGTAAAATATTATATCCAGAAAACGCGCGAAGGATTAGACGCAAAAGTATTTACGAATCGAAACCGAAATGGATATAACTACTGACGAACAACTGACTTTTAACCTACGGAATAGGTTTTTAAAATAAAACATAGTGAATCATCATTTGAAACGAATCCATTTATAAATTGGCTTTAATTTAGCCTGCTGAATGCATGCATCTAACATATGCAAATGTATATAAAAATTAAACGTATATACTGTAGGAGAAAAAAATGAGTGTTTTAATTCTTCGTGCTACAGACCAAATAAAAACTGGTTGGATCTGATTGGGGTCACAAGGGATAGCGGAGTATTGTTTGATGAATTATCCTACCGTGGATTAACTGTTGGAGAAAAATAGTGTGTGCAGAGTGTCACAGTTACAGATCTGCTTGTTGCTGAATCCTTCACACTTGCCTGGTTGAGTGACTCAACTATGCTGATAAATCACTGAATATGACGCGTAAGGTAGGTGGGCAGGGCTTAACGACTTGTCGACAGCGACGTTGTTATAGACGAAGCAAATTGATCAGAGAGGCAGGAAGAGGAAAGTAACCGGCCGTTGCCTGTAGTAAGGACTCGTCGCAGCATCCGCCTGGAGTGGAAACCATGGAAACAATGGAAAACCGACATAAGGTTGGCTGGACCGGGATTTCAATCCAGGTCCTCGCGAGTGCGAGTCTGAATGTTTACCACAGTGCCGCCTCTCTCGATACGACATGTAAGACTCTGGTACCATAAGTGTAGTGTGGATGATGGGGGTGAGTAGCGTGAGCGGAATACTTCTAAATCACTAAGCGAGGAACGATGTACGGGACAATCTTGCAACGATAACCCCAATCATTCGTAGTACCATAAGATTAACTTGGAAAGGGTTTCATTTCACTTAGAAACCACTTTAGCTCCGCAACACGCTCCACTGTGGAGCAGGTTAATCTTATGGCACTACGAATGATTGGGGTTATCGTTGCAAGATTGTCCAGGATATAGTTCCTCGCTTAGTGTTTTAGAAGTCTTCCGCTCACACTACTGAGGTGGGAATATCCATGGCATGATCGATGGGGTTGACACGAAAACCGCAGATTGGTATCAATATTAGAGCTCGGATGGAATAGATTTTTAAAACTGAGCTTTTAGGTGTTGAGCTTAGTGGTGTTGAGTTTTTGATAATCAGATTGGCTCTCGACTTGGTAATGTCTCCTGGGGAAGCCGTAACGACAAATATGACTGCAGAAGCCATAGAAATTAGGGTAGTGCGTGGAATAAAGCAGTGCTCCCAGGATAACATTTTGCAGTATGGTTCTGGGAGAGGTTGGAGGGGAGCGCCCAAGCCCGAGTATCTTGTCAGAAGCGAGATCATTAGAGAGGGAGAACAAGCTGCCCATATAAGCAGGCATGGGGAAGGAAACGGCCACGTAGTAAGAAGCCATCCCATCATTCGCCTGGAGTGATTTCGGGAAGCCATGGGAAACAGAATTCAGGATGGCCGGACCAAGTTTCGAACACATGTCCTCTGGAATGAGAGTCCAGCGTGTTACCCCTGTGCCACTTTGCTTCCTAGCGTCGGCGAGGTAACACCACAGACCAAGACACAGGCGTGCGAGCGAACGAACCGTTGCGCTGGCGGTGTCTCTATAGTCCATTCACAGTTATTTGCAACTTTTCTGAAGCCCTGCTTAGTTTCTACTTCCAGGATATTCCTCCGCCTCATGCGAACAAAGCTTTGGTAAGTATAAAAAATTACACCAGCGGGACAACGCACCTCATTATTGCGCACTCAGTTACATAACAATTTGCATAAGAAGTATTTCTTACCAGGCATTACCAACACACATATTTTCTTCCTATTGTTATTTACATTAATTATAAGTTGAATATTATGATTTATAGGTGTAATATAAGTAAAAGTTTAGTTTAACAAAAAAAAAAAAAAGATACTTTCCTTTTGAAAGAAGTATAAAACGCCTGTGAAACATTGCATATGTAGGAAAAATCAAGCACGTCAAACATGGGGTGATTTTTCAAAGGTTTGTTCCAAAAAGTGTGAAGAAACCGCGAATAGACGATAGCTCCCGCGGTGACGACGCGCGGAAGATGAGCAAGCCGCGACGAGGAAAGAAAAAAAAAAAAACGTAACGACGTACTGCCGACGTACTTCCGGAGAAGACGTTGCTGGGTTAGCGGACTCGTTACCGGCGGTTTGACGGTCTGCTCGCGCACATAAACGTTTCGACTTATGTCGTCATTAGTCGAGGGGCTGACTGCTTTACGGTATCGGCGGGGCGACGACGGATGCCATGCCGTTCTGTCGACCCCCCCCCCCCTCTTATCCCACAAAGCAGGACAGCTGACGTGAGATCGCGTTACTCACTGTGCCTGCACGCCTTCTTACACATTGCGCGCGTTTCTCCATAACCATAGCTAAGGTGTTACTTCTATTACAGGCTGGGAAGTACGATGTTAAAAGTTTGGCAATCAAAGAATTTTCCCCGCTAGGTAAGCGCTAGTGTCGCATGTGTATAGGCTGTTCACGGTAAAATGAGCGCTTTTGAAAGCCCTGCTGGAGATCTACTTGTAAGCACATTGTGTGTTCTTCCGCCTTATATAAAATTAACCTTGCCATGGACCTCGCCACTTTATTCATGCGTCGGTCAGGTGACGCTGTGTAAATATTTTAAAAGTAAATATGTTACAAATCTGGTAGTTTTTGCACTTCGATGCCTTTAAAGAAACAGAAAGCGAAAGAAATAATTTAAGTTAACACAAATGGTTACCTAACATTTCTTATTCGACTTTAAGATATGGAACTACTTTCCCTTCCTCGCTACCAACTTTACTGGGCGTGTGTCACTCAGTAAGCTCGTTAAAATATATGCAGGTAGCAACAGTGACTTTTTTTTAAGGTTGATTTCAAAAGTGCTCACTTAATCGTGAACAACCTTTATCAGATTTTTTCTTTATTTTCAACATTTAAAAAATAGGATAATTGCAATAAACACAAATCAAACATAAAATATTGTAAATTTGTAACTGAGTAAAGTCTTTCCCTTTTATCATTCACGTAGCTTAAAATTTTAATTAAAACTCACTTCTTTCGAACACTGCACACCTGGCGGTGGAAATTTCCCCAATGCCAAACTCTTCCATAAGAAAACTTGTTTTGTTCCTAACCTGAGTATAAAAGGCTGTTCACGATAAAGTGGGCACTTTTGAAATCAACCTTAGAAAAAAAGTATTTGCCCCTACCAGCATATATTTTAACGGGCGAACTGAGTAAAGGTGGTAACGATGGACGGTAAGTAGTTCCATACCTTAATGTCGAATAAAAAGTGTTAGGTAACCATTTGTCACTACTTAAAATTATTGCTTTCTATTTCTGTTTTTCTTAATGCATCGAAGTGTAGAAATGAGCAAATTTGTTAAATATTCACTTTCCAAATAATTTCACAGTTTCACTTGATCGAAGAAGGAATAAAGTTATGGGGCCCATGACAACGTTAATCTTACACAAGGCAAAATAATACACAACGTGCATACAAGAATATCTTCAGCAGGGCTTCAGAAATGCTCATTTTACTGTGGAAAACCTATAATTAACCTTACCGTAGGCTAAAGATGAAATATAGTTAATTTACGGTTATTTCCAACTTTTCTGAAGCCCTGCTGAAGTTATACTGACTTCCAAAATATTCCTCCGCCTCATTCAAACAAAGCTAAACTAAGTCTTGAAAATTACACCAAAAGAACATCGCACCGCATTCGTGCGCACTTAATATAACAACATTTTGCTTAAGAACTATTTCTCACTATACATTACCAACATACCTATTTAATACCTGTTTTCATTCATATTAATTATAAATGAAATTATGTAATTTATAGATAAAACACAAGTAAAAATTCAATGCAACAAAAAATTATATACTTTTATGTCAACACAGGCTTAAAACACTTGTGATACATGACATACTTAGGGATAACACGTCATAAGTGGGGTTATAGGTTCGGGAAAAAAAACATGTATAACAGTATTTAACTATATTTTTCACCATTACCTGTTGTTAAAATATCCTCAAAGTCTCTGCACTGACCACAGGTAACGAGGATGTGAGAGCGACGATAAAATTCCAATGGCCTATTAATTCCTATGTTGACGTTTACGGCTGGAATAAGGAGAATGCGAAGCACCTCTTATGGCTAGAGCTCTTCCTTTGAGTGTATTTCTAGCGTACTAATGGTTGACGTTGATATTGTTTAAACATCAAACAGAGCAGTGGGATCCAGAGGGATTAGAAAGGAAGGAGGGGAGAGGGTCACAGGGTATACGACCTCTTCCCCCTACAAAAGGAAACTAATATTGACATTAATTATCCTTTGAATGTTTTAAAACTAAAGTGAAATTATATAAAATTATTGAAAATGTTTAATCTAATTAATTAATTTAACATTGTTCCCTAATATTATGAGGAGACAGCACCCCTCTCCCCCTTCCCGCGAATCGAATACATATAGTCTATTCGCTATTCCCTTACGCTTTTTGAATCAAACCGTTGAAAAAAACATCCTATTTAAGACGTGTTTGTTTTTTTTTTTTCTCTAAATATATCATATATCACAAGTGTTTTTTACTTGTGTTAACATTAAGGACTTTATTTTGGTTAAACTGGACTTTTTACTTATATTTTGTTTTTAAATTAATGGTCTTAATTTGTAACTTATATGAATACAGGCATATAAAATAGGTGTTTTGGAAATGCCCAATAAAGAATACTTCTTATGTAAATTATTATTCTGCTGGGTGCTCACGAATACACTTTAGTGGGTATTCAGAAAGTCGGAAGTAAACGCGAATGGACTATAGAATAGCATCTGCACAATTTATACCCCTCCGCCCCTCTGTCCACAAACTGAAAGTCTAGATCCGTTTCTGAGAGATGGTACTTCTCTCTGATAGGTACAGCATTAAGTCGAAGATAGTAAAAGACAAAAACAATCTTTATTTAAATTATACCATCAAAAAGGCATTATGATTAAATTTAAATGTAGGTAACTAAAAATAACCTGCATACAAGTAAACTTTACTTCCATTTTATTTACAAACTTTGTACTATAATGTAATATTAGAGAACTTTAATATTACTTTAATTTTATACATTGCATAATACACTGTAACCAATAAATATTTATGTTATTTATTACTATGTTATTTTAACGATATTTTCCCATTTAAGGATGTATTAGCGACAAGCAATATTAAATAATAATATTTTGAAAAACTTTTTCTTGAAGGGCGTAATAAATACCTGAGAAAATGCATAACTCTGGCTAAATATTTTCTCTCACAGCCGTTATCTAAGACTATCCAACCTGCAGGCTACAATTAACGTGCTTAGTGTTTATGTCCCGATCTCTGAACGCGAAAGCGCATTTTGCACTTTATCGTGATCATTCGGCAATGGTTCTTTAAACACATGAGGGGATGTGATACCTCAGTGAACCATACAATAACAGCATGTACAGTGCATGTTTGATTTCTTTATCAATCAGAGGTTTGCTTAAAATATGTATGCTGTATGCCCACTTCTTCACGAGGCTAATAGCGACAGCACCGCCACCTTTAGGCTGAAGGCATAAACTAAATTAAGAATACCTTAACTTAAACGGTACAGTAGCGCATACAAAAATGCTTTCGACACGTATCACGTCATTTTAGCACAAAATGATTGAGCGTTTAAATAATCTAACTGGACGATCAAGGCTAAATATTTGAGTAAATATTATTCACATAAAAGCATGGCAAAACTACTTAAATTCGTACATATATAGGCAATTCACGGTAAAATGAGCACTTTTGAAAACCCTCTCATTTCGATTAACAATCAATAAATATATCTTGTTTTAGCCTTAGACATTAACTTATCAGTGTGGTGGAATATACACACTGTGTTTATTACTTACATGGCAATATTTAATTTGAACAGAGGTTAGCGGATAAAATATTGCTGAAAGACAAAAGTAACTAGGGTCTCAAAAGTGCTCACTTTACTGTGAATAGCCTATAAAGGACACAACGCTGCCAGAAGATAAAATAAAATAATATGATCAAAAGGTAAGACACTGGTGTCATTTCACCCCTTACCTTTAGATAAATGTTAATCTCTTCCAGACAGGCGAAGTGTTCTGTTACGACAAGCAGCGTTGTGTATTTTCCAAACATAAAATATTAATTAATGCTAAATGTGATCTCAATCCTGGAGGGACAAATACATAATTGTTGCGTCATACTTTATCTGTTGTTATCAGTTCTCTCCCTTCGCTGCGCAGTGTTCTGCTGGGAGTGGTTGGAGGCATCTGATTTGCGACGTGTCGGAGCTATTGCCGGCTCTAGTATCTGAGAGAAAGATGGGGCAGTTCCCGGAAAGGGCTAGTGAAGTGTCTCTTACAGCCTCCTGTCTCCTAGCCTAAGGGAACTCACTAGCTCCTTGTGGTACTGCGGAGTAACCTCTAAGCACTGAGGTTAGCAAAAGTGGGAAACTTCCGAGCGTTGCCTATGCCTGGTTGACTAAAAGTGGCATGTGCCTCCCTTTCTAAACTTGAATAATGAACAATCATGATGATGATGCTTGGTGGAAGTCTAGTCGACTCCTTTACTTTCAGGGGGCCCGAAGGCTGAATATTAAAATGAAGAAATTCAGGTGAATGCAAATGTACCATTTTGGTGTTGGGGCACTAGCCCACTTGAAATGGGGAACCCTTGATGAAAAGGAAGGGTTAGCACTGGCGTAGATTCTGAACTATGGCACGTTGGTTATACTAAGCGTACACGCTATGAGTTTCACATAGTGTCACAAGCTTGGACGCGTCGCTTGGTTAGATAAATTCGTTTTCAGAGTTACCCGTCAAGACGGTGGTAGTGTACGCTGTAAAAGTTCTATAATTTCCTGTTGTATTTCACTGTTTTGTTTATTTTTTTTAGTGTTATTTTTGAAATTATTAATTTATTTTCTAATAGTATATGCAGTCTTACTGGTGGTAATATTTTTCTGTTAACGTACATAGGCTAAACAGAAATGAATAATGCCTTTGAAAACGGGAGTTCAGGCAAGTAATGAACTGAGCCGCCCCTTGGTACTCAAAATCAGGGACCCAAAATAAACAGCCGAAGGCCACTTACTAAAACACCAAGGTGCTCCAGGGGAGAACGTGGAAGGAATATCCTCCGCTACAAATGTGATCGTTTAGTACAACACAAAAGTATTCAACATAGAGTGCCCAGCCCAAAGATAAATATTACAAATTAATGAACTCTTTCTTGCCTTGTTCCTATAACAGTCACACGAGCGCGAGCATTACCCGCTTAAAAAAATTATGAGAACATCACCACTTATATTAAGCAATAGTGTAAAAATTTGTCATGAAAAGTAATGTTATAAGTTCAGTGGAAGAGCTTTAATGATAAACAATAACCAGAAATTATAACCTTTTTGGTTATTTTTGATTACTTTTTTCGAATGTGCACAGAAGTACACAATGCCCCAAAGGGGGTAGGAGGCACTAATATACAACCTTCATTCACCTTTAAAAAAATCAATTTGAGTATTGGTAATGAACCTTTTTTTTATATTTATATATTTTTGACTTATTAGCCTTTTTTTTTTTTTGTTTGACAAACGGAAAAAAAAAAATATTGGGACACCTATTTTTCGTATGGTTATTTAGCTGGACCAGTGGCCTGTTTTCATACCTTTTGATGTACTGAAATTTTGAAAATGACATCACAAACAACATTATGAGTTCAGCAGAATAATGCTGAATGCCATTTAACGTAGCCATAGTGAATGCACTAACATGTGCATCACAAAAAAAAAAAATTACATTGTTTTTTGTTTCTGTTAAAAATAACTTTGAGAATAAATGCAATTAATAATTAATTTTTCCTTAGAAGATGCTGGTGGAACTTGCCCAAGCCGTTTAGGGTGGTTTAGTCATGCAAGAAAAGAGTCCGAGTAAGAAATTCACACGCTGAATACGAAAAAGTTGATCTGACCCAAAAAGGAAGAAGTCGGTGGTCCGGGCTGCGACACATCACGCTCGCCTAACTCAGCTCGTGGTCCGCGGGCCCATGGCACCAGGCAGGTGCAGGCAGTGGTTCACACCACAAAATGGCTTGGCTGGCAAAGGCGAACCGCAATAGGCGGTTTAAACCGTGCCGAAGCCGAAAACTCCGCAACCAAAATTTAATAATGTCATGGAGTGAAGGTAATGTGAACTAGACAGAGTCAGCGCATTTCTTCACGGACAAAGAGGCTTGGCAAAGTTCCAAAAGTCGCGACATGATGAATCGATAAGTATCGAAGGGCCATATCGCGAAACTGAAGTACAGTGGAAAAATACAGAAATTAAATTACCCAATTTAACTTTTTTAAACATTGTCAAGACAAGATGAAGTGCGAATTTAACCAAAATTGAGAATAAAAATTATAGAGTACTGTGTATACACTTACACACCGGCGAACATGATTTGAAAGGGATTGTCAATTATAACAATGCTATAGTAACAAATATTTTGTTATTTCACTGAAAAGGAAGTTATGACATACAAATGGAAAATTCAACATGGCGGGCCAGGCCGAGCCTTAAGAAAATAATTAGTTGGGAAAAAGGTATGCCATAGCATGGCACAACACGCCCTTCCTCAAAGCAGAACTAGCCCTGCGATGCTGAACTACCACAAAAAAAAAAAAACGCTTTTAAAACAGTGAAAAAAATGACACGAATCAGTGTAAAATGTCACTGAATCAATAAGTGAAGGAAATATGGCATTTTTTTCACTGATTCATCAGTTAAATTCATTGAAGTGACTTTTGAATCAATCAAGTACTGTTGACTCATTGAAACAGTGAAATTCTCACTGATTCAGATTTATAGAGTCCACGCTGCGGCGTCCGTCGGAAACCAAGGCCGCTTGTTCAGTCTTGAGAAGTTCGCGGTGCAGTCGGTCGCCTTTGCCAACCTCGTCCGTGACTTACCACACGCCGTCAGCTGATCGAGCGTACCAGCTGCCTTTTACCAGGCAGTGGCACGACGCGATGTTTCGCTGGTTTGCAGACAAGGTAGGGAGTCTTCAAATAGAGGAATTATGTTGTACTTCGCAGTATTTTGCGAAAAATATTGCCGTGCAGAAACTGCGTAGTTTCGGTGCGCTGTACGGGAACATGAGTTGTCAGATTGGGCAGGTCATGTAGGGCAGGTGGAAAATTTGCTAAATATAAGATGTCCCGTCTCACCATAAAACAACCTTTCTCGACACTTAGCTTTCCTGACTCAGATAGATAGAAATAATGACAAAACGTAAAAAGTAGTATCGAAACTTTCAACTTCAATCAAGACAGATTGATGTTTATAAAACTGAGTTAGTTTCTTTATTGAACTTTAGCCCAATTTCCGACTTCACGGTGTTATATTTTCTTAATCGTCCCTGAAAATCCGTATAAAATATAAACACACCTATAAAACACGCGCAGGGACTAAATAAACTTATTTTAATAACATTCAGCTACTAAACATTTGCTCGAAAAGTTTCAGATGTACACATTCCCCCCCCCCCCTAAAACTTGTGCTACTAGTATAGCATGACTTGAAATTCACAACCATAATTTACTCATATTTGGGGGGGGGGGGGGAAGCACACAAATCTTTATATAACTTTCCCTACAGGCGATTTCTCAAGTGGCCCACAACGCTATTTTGTTGTGTCGGAAATTTGCATACATTTATCTAGAGCCTTACAAACATAATTTTACTACGCTTTATGGGGCCGCGGTGTTGTAGTGGTTAGACTACTTGTCTCCCACCTAGGCGAACTGGGTTCGATTCCCGGCGGGGTCGCTCCCGGATTTTCGCATGTGGGAATTGTGCCGGACGATACCGCTGGTCGGCGGGTTTTCTCGGGGATCTCCCGTTTCCCCCGCCCCTTCATTTAGGCTCTGCTCTATACTCACCTCAATCACCCTCATCGGCTCCCAAGACCTCGCTGTTAAAGGGCCATCCAAATCTCTTCACTCACTCACTACGCTTCATCACCTTTGTTATAGCAACAATTGCGAAGTCAATAACCGTAATATATCTGTAAGAATTGAGCATGACACCAGCTAATTAAGAGCTTAAAGTAATTTCCCATTATATTCTGGCAACTAAATACAGAGAACTGTACGGCACAGTAGGAAACTACGATAACTAGTAAAATATATTTCAATAAATTTTGTTATCGCGCGTGTCTGCGTAATGCTGGTTTAGAGCGATTTTCAAAGTCACGAGAGTTTCGCGATTTTTTTTTTGGTTGGACGGCAGACTTCAAGCTCTAATTCTTTTTGTTGTTGTCTTATGGTTGTACTGCAATTATTTCGATGCGCCCTGTGTAACCGAGTTAGTACTGAAGAGAAGATGAACCTGAGACCGATTCACGAACAACGTAGTGCAAGGATTTCCCACTGCAACGGCATCCATTCTACAAACGACATTGGCGCAAGTGACGTCTAGCGTGATGGAAAATCAATAGCCAAATGCTCTAGGCCTTAGCCATTAGTAGGGTGACCTGTTTTTTGTGAAAAGTTTCCGCGACTAGTCGTAATCCAAAACACGTTAGTTCACGACTATTATAGCGGTTGGATAATTTCGACTCGCGCGCGTCTTAATTGTTTTGTCAGAAAATCACGGACGTCACGTGTCAAGGTAAACCTTCATTCTGATTGGCCCAATCGAGTAGAAAATGTCTTCTCGCACAGAACACGCAGCTAATAGTCAACGGGAATTTGCAAGTTTGCACTTAAGAAGTTCATGTCTAGCTTCAGCATAGACCTTAAAAAAAAAAAAAAAAAAAAAAACAGGTGGCCGTAGCCATTAGTTATGTTAGTGCCATTTAACTGGTTTTTCCCTGTTTCATTTTGACGTGAATAAGTCTTTCAATTTGCGACCTTTGCCGTGCAGTGTGGAAGGCAATCCAGAAAATCCGATGATTAAATCGGGGAATACAGTTTGGCAATGCAGCTCCGAATCTATCGTCTACATTCAAAATTCAATTACAACACTCGATTGCTAAAGGATCAAGGAATATGTTACGTTGAGTGAGGACTGTGAAGCATCGTCCGAGGTGGGCGGGGGACCAAGAAGGGGGGGGGGGGGGGAGGGTGACGCCCAATTTTGAGTTCGTTTCTCCGCGTCTCATAACTTCCGCGTAGTAGTAGTAGTAGTATAACTTTTGACTAGGAGAAGCTACGACGCTGGTTTAAGTTTCAATTGACAGCTCTCGTTAAGATCAACCGATTGCGTGTTTTACAACATTTGCGTGGTGTGGTTATGGTGAAATTGTATGAGTTTAATGTAAACAAATTCTTTAACACAATTTCGGTCTATACACGTCAAAAAAGTCAAGTCGAAATACAGAAATCGTGTACGGTCGGAAAGGGCGTCTCAAAAGCAATCCAGTGATACCCATAAAACTCCATATGATAGACTGAAGCGGTGCCGGGAACGTAAAAAAAAAAACATCAAGGCGTCCGAGCGCGACAACGTAGACGTATTCACGCAAAACAAACGGCCGTGCCCCCAAAACAGCAAAACCCAATTATTTGTATACTTTTTTTTTTACATTCTAGAACGTTTTCAACATACTGGGTAGTAGGCGTTTCCAGTCTCGTAGAGCAAATACATTAAACAGGTGACCTTATTGCGCACGCGCGGACGTCTATTCCCAATGACACAGGCGCCGAAGCATCGTTGAGTCCGCACAGTCTCCGTCTAATGCCTGGTTCACATGTACGCCGATCACGCAGAACAGACAGGGCGGAAGACTAGAACAGCCAATCAGAGGCCGTCCTCGGTGTTCGCGCGAGCCGCGCAGAAAATTTCAACTCATGTGGATATTTTTGCTCGCGAAAAGAGAATACGTCGCCGATATTACCCAGAAGTCAGCTGGTTCACATATTTTATGCTATTAATTTCTTTAAAAATCGACTTGTACTGATGTAAATGTATAGGATAGTTTAATGTACGTATTTATAATGAAATACGCGAGTATAAACGTTAATTTTATTCAACATTTTTATTAAATAAACGTAGTTTGAAAATGAACCGAAAGATAGCACTAAAGTGTACAAAACTTTTAGATGTAAAAATAAAATTTCAATCTCTTGAAAATGATTTTGTAAATAAATCTCACTCTAATGGAATTGGTAAACTAGAGTGGAAAGGCGACAGCACCTGGTTTGGTATCTATAGTTCGTTTTAGAATCACGGTGCTAGAAATCACGAATTCAACACAGTAAAATGGCTACGCAGAACAGCTGCTTACATAAGAGCAACCCTCGGTTGTGCGTGCTCTGTCTGTTTGGCGCGATCGGCGAACATGTGAACCAGGCCTAATACATCCACGTGCGCAATCGAGCAGGTTCGACACGAACAATCCCTTCAAGTGCTTCTCCGCTCCTACTAGTCATTCTACGCCCGGAGGAACTGCGGCGGTGTAGTGGTCAAACAGACTACTCGCTTACCATCTACGCGATCCGGGTTCGGTTTATGGCGAGGTCAGCCGGACAAAGACTGTTCGTGATAAAGTGAGCACTTTTGAAATCAACCTTAGAAAAATGCCACTGCTCCTGCCTACATATATTTTAAAGGGCGTCTTGAGTGACATGTGCCCAGTAAAGTTGGTAACAATGGATGGAAAGTAGTTCGGATTTAAACATCGAATAACAAGTGTTGGTAACCTTTTCTGATAATTTAAATTATTTTGTTCGCTTCCTGTGATTTAAATGCGCCGAAGAGTGAAAATGAGCAATTTATAAAATATTTACTTTTCTTATAATTTCACACTTTCGCTTGACTGGCACATGAATAAAGTGACGAGGTCCATAACAATGTTAATCTTACATGAGGCGAAAGAATACACAACGTACATACAAGTAGATCTTGTATGTACGTTGCAGGGGTTTTAAAAGTGCTCATTTTACCGTGAATATCCTATATCCGCATGCTCCATCTTCACCTCATTTTACCCTCGCCGGAGTTACTTTTTCCTCAGAGAAAATATTATATAGGTTGTTCACGGTAATATGAGCACTTTTGAAAGCCCTGCTTAAGATCTACTTGTATGCACGTTGTGTATTCTTCCGCCTTATGTAAAATTAACATTGCCATGGGTCTCATCACTTTATTCATGCGTCGGTCAAGTGAACGTGTGAAATTACTAGAAGAGTAAATATTCTACAAATCCGCTTATATTTACACTTAGATGCTTTTAAAAAACAGAAAGCTAATAATAATTTAAGTTATTACAAATGGTTACCTAACACTATTTATTCGACGATAAGATATGTAACTACTTTCCCTCCATCAATGCCTACTTCACTGGGCGCATGTCATTCAATGTGCCCGTTAAAATATATTCAGGCAGGGGCGGTGACTATTATGTAATGTATTGAGGTAAGGTAGTTTCCATTGTTTGTAAATTATAAAATAAAATAAAATAAGTAAGAATGTCATTTTGGCAATTATTTATGCAAAAATTACGCGCAATTTTTGTTTTCTAGGGAATGTGAGTAGAGGGGGCGGGCGGGTTTCACACTACCTGGGATTAATTGGGATTAATTGATGGGTTTTCGATTTGATTGAAATGGTTTATCCTTAATCCGGTCTTAATCCGATAAAATTGAAAGGGTTAAATTTAATGAAAGGGTTAACCAAAAGGGTTAACTTTTAATCGGAAGAATTTTTTTCCTTGAATTTGTTGTTGTGTATAGTTCTTTCTTTTTGTGGGGAGGAGCAATGTACGATTTTTGACGTGGTGTCCTGGAGGCGATGACCAGAGTGGTGGGTTACAATGTGTTATATAAGTATTGAGTTGAGTGCACGAGTGTGTTATGTGTCATTTTTCTTATTTTTTTCTAATTTTAATGTGTTTGTAGGGATGTTGATCGTAGATAGGCGATTTTTACGAATGTATTTAAACACGAGAGAAATTCAGAATCTTTAAACGAGTTCTATGTATGAATAAATTACACTCATCGTATCGCAAATTTCAAACGACTACATGAATAATAAGTGCAATTACTCCAGCATGGAATTAAATGTAACATGAGTATCAATCTTAGAAATATAATTTACATGAGAGAGAAGTATAACACAATTACGTGAGTGTGGAATTAATGATCTACAACAGAATGTCCCTATAAATTAAACGAACAAGGTATATATGACGCCTCTCGCACATACCTTACACGTCCGTCTGCCTGCGAGACTGGCGAGGAGGAATTTTAGAAACGTAATCCACACGTAAAAAGAAATTACATGACACTCCTAAATGAATTAACTAACAAATCAAAAACGTCCCTATAAATTACTTTAATTAAACGACAATATTCCTTAACACATTAACAAGTTTACTCATACAAATTACATGTACCTTACATGATTCAGCCTGGTGAATGATATCTTGTGGCAAAAAAAAAAACTCTGATTACGATTTTAACCAGACACCATCACATACCTGAAATTATATTAAAATAAGTCCGTTTGATGTATGAATGAGTAGCACTTACATCAAGCTGTGAGTATATACGTGTAGTGTGGCCAATAGGCAAGTGTGTTCAATTTATGGTAAAAACTCTTAAACGAAGGAAATTTTTTTCCTGTTTATGAAATTCACTGCACTTATTAACACAAACTGGATTTTTAAACTGCTACAAAGTTTCGTCTACCGAACACATAAACGGAGTTTACACGATAAATGCACTATCAAAAGAAAATTTATATATATTTTTTCTCGACAAATTAAAAAAAAATATTTCTTACAATAGTTTACAAATACTGTGAACAAGATCTGAACACCGTAACAAATAATATTGCTTAATGAAAATATCAGCTAGTTCTAGAGATGAAGGTAGGTGCGATGGTCGCCGGTTCGTAGTTGCGGTAACCTGCGATCGTAACCTCATCATCTACCAAGTTTCTAGATTTGCTGTGAAGATGAGAGAGAGGAGGTGAGGTATACATCCGTCTAGTCCAAGCGTTGATGACCAACTGAAGATGGCGCCGAGTGTCCAGAGAGCTTCAGATTGGGGGGGGGGGTGCCTGCTTCTAGCCACCCCCTTCCACCTCCCACCACCCACATCTCGGCCGAGCGATGTGTCCTGGGGTTACTCACCCCTCGCCAATCGATTGTCAATCTTTTGGCACTGAGGCAAGATTGTGACGACTGGATACAGGGTGCAGATCGGGTACCGCTTGGCTGTAGACATCCCCTACCCTCCACCCCTTATCCAGAGGGACATGCCCCGAGGTCAAGAACCTAGACCATCCCTCCCACCCCTACTCTAGATTCTTTCTTTGTGCGAAAAGCCAGTTATTCTCCAAATCCATGTATCCCCAGCCTGGAACGCGTTTTTTTTGGAATATCTCGAGAGCTGGCCTGTCCACACAGCCCGCCCTCACTGCCGATCCAAGGACAAGCACCCCCGGCTCCCTCCCTTCACCGTCAGCCCAGAAAACGTCTCTTGTCCGACAACAACTTCCCTCAAGATACCAAGTTGGACTCTTCCAAAACATTTATTTGTTTGCAAAACTACACTTTACCCATGAAAAGTGGCTTCTCCCAAAAATCTGTCCTGTCCCTTTCTTTGACTTATTCCCTCGCTACCCCCTTTCCCCTGACTCGCCATACCTGGAACTGGTCAACAATCTTCAAACCTTTGTGCGCAGGGGATGTTTGAAAAATTCTCACATTTACACTCTCAAGTGTCTGAATTTTTATTTCCATCGAATAAATTTTTACTAACTATTTCATTATTGCACATAATTTGTGAGAAAATGTGCTAATACTACTTAATCACGATCTAGGCGAACGACTCGTATGAATAATCCATATAAATTTGTCACAAAATGAATAAATCTAGGAAAGATTCGAGTCCCTACAACTCCAAGGAAGGAAAAAAAACAATAGTAAGTTTCTTAACACAAACACAGGTTATAGATCCGAAATAATTTTAACAAAAACTCCGTCGAAAACGTATTGCACGCAAAGTTTTTTTTTTTAAAGAAAAGCTCATATTGAACACACATAGACTAGCTTCGGAAAACCATATTTTCGAATCCAAGCCGAATGAGATACGGATTATTGAAAATAAATATTATACGGATGCAAACTTGAAAATAATGGAAAATATTTCTACACTATAAGCTATCGAAATAAAATCATACTGACACTATTAGAGAAACTGAATTCAAACGTTAATCAAAGATTATTAAAAAAGAAATACATTTATTAACACGCGTAAAAATATTATAACTCCTATTGTATTTTATGTTATGAAGGTTAAATACGCGAAAAACGGAAATCTATCGGAAAATAGTGCTATGAAGACTCCAAGCGAGGTGTGATCCCCGAGTAGATAGATTTTGATATCACCTAACAAGCATAACGGGTTGGGGAGCAGATAGGCGAAGCACAGGGTCGTTGCGAGTTCGTAAACAGGAGGGGTCACCGCAATAGGCTGCCGCGATTTTGTCAGTCTTTTTTCTATCCTGTAACAGACCGCTAGCTGATGAGGGATGATCTTCCTTTGTCAATGGGGAATGCAACACCCTGGTGAACTGTCTTCAAACGACCAGCAGAACTCTCGATCAGGACAAGGGCTGCAAGCAATGCTTTATACATGTCCTGAACATGTCCCAGCTATAAAAATCCTACAGGCTCATGCGAAGTGTCATACACATTTGCTTTCTGAATAAACACTAAATTAAGTGATTTATACAATGAAGACAGATATTGAGTAAATAAAATTTCTAGGTGTTTTAAATATTCCCGTGAAAACAGCTAGTGTTTGTTAAACCTTCAACCGCATTTTACATTTGGCTTTAAAACTAGTTTACTATAAGTAAATTGTTTATTTCGTCTTGTTTTCTGTTAAGACACAAGATCGTTAACTCATTGTGAATCTCCATTGTCTTTATTGTGTTAAATATTAACGATTCCACTATTTTTAGGTGATATTCATGGAAACTGATTTCACAGCGAGACAATATTGTATGCTGTTATGGAAAGCGCTCCGACAAAGTGATTCGCCAATTGTTGCGATCTCAAACACACACTATTTAAACCAACTGAAGGAAAAACTACGTATTCAGTTCACATACAAATATTTCTGTTCACTGAAAACATATCAATTAACCAGGTAATTTTCGTTTTGTTATGTTCATATGCGTTTTTAAGATATATATGTAGGAAAAGTTCACACCCCTGGTGGATAAAGTAATTTTTTTTTTTTGCGAAAACATTGAAACATTGACTCACTCATTTCTCTAAGATATATGTTTTATAAAATTCCAGATCTACAGTTTGGAGATAAATCAAACACACATTCACTTTGAAATACATTTTTAATATATCCCATTTTTCCAACAAACACAATAATTATTTACATAAACAAAAATCACATTCTTCTTAAAATATTTATTTACATATGCAAAAACACAATCTTCTTAAAAATATTAAGTTATATACAGAAAAAAACATTTAATCTTCTTTTCTGGGAATGAGGTTGGTAATATTTGGTTTATGTTGCAGGAAGGCTAGCTAATTGCTGTCAAATCTGTGTGAAGTTGTTATTTACAGCAGATTCTAGATGAGGCGTTGGTTGTTAGAATTTCAGATTAGTTATTTTAAGACACTATCTGTCAGTTGATTGGCTCACTTTTGATATGCCTGGCAATTTAAATGACTCTTAGATGCTACTATGCCATTTAAATACCCCATTGGTGGTATTGCAAATAGCAGAGCTGAATTTATTATGGTATTCAGTGTAGTGTTGCAGAAAAAATGTAGACACAAATTCTATGATATCACACAGGGATACACCAGCCAACTGAATGAAGAACTGAAATACAAGAAGTGTAAATTTTGCGGAGGAAATTTGACACACACATCGTACTGACACGAGGCACGGCTCGCAGTTCAGAGGCTCTACACATTTTTTTGGGTTTCATGGAACAGGAAAAATTTATGTATTTCTAATTGTGTTAAAGTCTTGTAGAAAAAATATTTATCTGTGCATCGGAGCGAGTGAAGAGATTTTAATGGCTCTAGAAAACAGGGGCCTAGAGAGCCAATGAGGGTGAAGTGAGGCGAGTAATGAAGCAATGCTGGATTTCAAGCCTTCTTATCGCTAATAAACTTGGATTATTTACCACCAGCGGTGAATAGCCGGTATTCGCTAACATGTACATCCATTTTTGATATCAGTTGTAAAGTTCGCCTGCTTCCATGAGCACTAAATTATATTATTGTCATAGTGTTCACCAACATTGGATGAGTGTAGGACAGGGAGGGAATTACTTGGAAAATGAAAGGTGTGCGTAACATCTTCCTCCGCAGTGAGGGATTTAAAATATTACACGTTACCATTATGCTAATTATAACTGGTCGGGGTAATGCCATTATTAAGCTAAATAAAGGGATCTTACACCTCTCGAAAAAACGAGAAAAGTCTGCATCACTGTCAAACCTCTCGTTAACTATCTCTGCGTCAGTTAGCCTGCCAACGAATGTGCTGGCCAGTATCTCATATCTGAGATTGGATGATGAACTTTTCACTGAAGCTGGAGACTTGGAAATCAAATTACTTTTCACCCCTGAATTAACATATCAAATATTGGGAGGTAATTAAGTGGATGGGGCTGGAAATGTTAACTGCGGAGCTAACTGCGAAGATGTCTGCAAAACTGTCTGCAGAGCTGTCTGCAGAGCTAAGTGTGGAGCTAACTGGGGAGTAGATTGTGGAGCTGTCTGCAGAGCTAACTGTGGAGCTGTCTGCAAAGCTATCTGCGGAGCTAAGTGCAGACCTAACTGAGGAGCAGATTGTGGAGCAATTGTGGAGCTGTCTGCAGAGCAGAGTGCGGGGCTAACTTAGGAGCAGATTGTGGAGCTGTTTGCAGAGCTAAGTGCAGAGCTAACTGAGGAACTCTCTTAGGATACGGTGTTGTTTGCACAGAATTAGTGTTACAACTTCTACCATGTCTCTTCAAAATATCGCTCCATGTAAATTGTCTCTGGCATAAATCACACTGAAACTGCTTTCTTGAATTTTTCATTCCACAGCTCATTCTTTCATGTCATCGTAAGTTACACAAAACTGTAAATTCTATACCGCAGAAGCGACACAGCAAAGACATAATTTCTTCCATACTATTCAAAGATTAGAATCAAACTGCAAAGCATGCCTCTTTTATAGGTAGTTATAGGAAAATCCAGGAAGCAATTCGATTACATTATTAGTTTTAAACACAATATATCTGAATTGTAGAAGGTGTTAAACATGTATTTTTAAACATAAGATGTTTGAATCCTAGAATGTATGTTTAAATAGTTTTATGTATTAAATCACTTTTAAATTACTAAAAGTATATTTAATCACTATCCGCACACAAACCTTTATTTGCAAACACATTTAGATTTGAATGTTAAATACACTCAAACAAAGTTTACGTAACATTTGATTGTCAGAATATGGGAATATTACAATTCATGCATTTGTAAAGTCAGTAAAACAGAAAAAATTGTTTCGAACCATTAATTTTGATACATTTGCTTACAGAATACATTTCCTCATCACTGTGTGTTTACAAAACATTTTTTTAGATTATGTATTTTACATTCTCTCCTTGGTAAAATTTATTGTATTTTCATCTGTTTGTTGTAATTTCTCTGTATTCGGGTGAATGTAATATTATACATTCTAGTAAATCAGGAAACATTTCGTAAAAGTGCGAATACACTTCTTCGATGCTTGCTGGTAGACTTGTATTTGTACACATATAGTATACAGGATATTTTTCCAGATTTGGACAAGATATTAAATTATTACATTTTTCACCCTCTAAGGGACATTGGATATTTTTTTTAATGAAATAGCCCATTATTGTTATTATTCTGTTAAACAAACAAGAGTAATTTACACTAGAGTTTCCAGGGGTGACAGAGACGTAAATACCAGTTGGGTGAAAGAACGACATGTATACAGTAGGAATGTCACAAAGATACTAAAACTATTTCTTTCCAAGAAAAAGTCGAAATGGTTTGCTCCAACATGTTAATAACATGCTAATATTCAATTTACATTTGGATTTCTGTATGTGTGAGCATGTAACTTTGTTCTTGGCTTGTTGATCCATCTTTACAAAGTAGTGGATTACATACAACCAAATACTTTTTATATTTAATTTCACTCATCCTAAATAATGCTATATAACTCAAATAACATCCACAGGTGATTTGGGAGGAGAATCATCATAGTCTGTTTCACCCCAGTCAGAAATCATTGCCCAAGTTGGCATTAATTTGGAGTTTTCCTCTGCAAAGAAGAATGTCGAATTAGATCCATATGTTATACACAATTGTTTGAATGAGGCACAATTGCATTCTTTTTGAATATTTATTACTTTCCCATTGTACACACTTTCAAAAATGTGTTTTTGCTCAACTCTACCTACATATAATTCACAATTATTTAGGTAATCTTTGCAAATATCTTCAATATTCCCATACTCTATACATCCATTTTTCCATTTTAAACCATGGTGATAGTTAGTAACCCATCTATTAGTTTTCTTGTATTTGGGAGTTAGATATTTCCAGTCAAATGGTGATTTGAAGCTGAATACAGTTGTATGTTCTACCATATCAGTGATAGCTAATTCTTTTATGAAACATTTTTTTCTGAAGGTGAAATCCTTGCACATTGCAAAATATCTCACCGTAGCCACCGTTCATTATCTACTGACTGAATTCATCATTTTCACCAGCTTATCTCTTACATTGTAACTCATTAATCTATTGTGAATTATCAGAGCATAAGCTTGCATATTTGTAGGAATTGGTGTATTTGCAATATTTAAATTTGTGAATCAATTACACCTTGGTAATTCTGTCATCCTGTTTGCTTTCATCAAACACAAATAATGTTCCTCTGGTTTTAAATTATTCAGGTCCTAGGATCGGTGAACTGATTTTGTTATATGTTTCCTGAAACTTTGTATACCTAACATATTAAATAGGGAATTCCCCATTTTTAAAGTTTATATTTAGATACACTTAGTGGCAAGGTTGACTTGTTAGAAAATGTTTAATTTTTTTCATATCACAATTATCGAATATTGATCTACCAGTTTTTAAATTGTTTTGTCGATTTGTTTGAAAATAAATAATAACATATCCTGGTTTTCCAATGAAAAACTTCATTTCACATTCCAAATGACTTTGTGTGATGTCGGTAGGGTTGGAAATGTCTCCAAACCCCACAATCTGAATGCAATGTCTAGATATTTCTCTTTTTCGATAAATTTTAAAAACTTTACATGTTCACAAGTGTTATTTCAATATGTGACATCAACCATTCCACATCACTTAATTAAAATGTTACACCTTCCTCGTTATTAGCCAAATTGTATAACGTTTTCAAATGCATATTGCCGAATAGAATAACTAATTCTTGTTAAGGATTTAATATGACATGTTTGTAGTCTTCAGCAATTCCCAAAACCGTAATTAACAGTATAACAACTTTGTATTTTCCACCTGGGTTTATTTGTAGTGAGTAATCACTAGTGTTGCTCCACCCAGCCATAAGCCCTGTATAAATATCGTTTACAGTTCCTGAGAGATAGTTCTTTATCGTGGAAGTAATTCCAACATCTTTTGTTTGATAGATTTCCACTCCATTTAGCAGATATGCAATTCTGTGAATTAAATGAAGTATTCCTTTAAATGGAATTTTTCTTTCTATTTTTGTAGTTGCTGTCTTTTTAATTGCTCCTCTAAACCTTAAACTTGATTTTGACAGTAATGTGTAAATATCATGATTTTGTATTGAAATCCTAGTTTCTGATGGAAATGTGTACAAACCTGCTCGGAATGGTTCATACACATGTATTTCCGTATTGGTGATTGCATTTTCGTAGCTGATAGGTTCTTTAACATTAAGTATGTCTTCCATTTCTTTTAACAGTATATCCTAATTCTTTTATTTTCAATTTGTTGCCTTGTGTTAACTTCATGGGTAACTTATTTGAAGTGAGCATTGTATGCTTGTGTTTACATTGTTTTATACTTCCTTTCTTCGAAATACGTTCCTTAGTGACATAGTTCTTAAAAGAACCACCTACTTTATGTTCGGATTAACTATTGCACACAATACCCATTATCATTGTAATGCTCAACAAAATGCTACTTCCTATATAGTTTTTTTATGTAAACGAATTATAATTTCCTCATTTCTAAAACTAATCAGTTTACCATCTTGATGGACAATTGCAACAACTATTTCATCAACACAAATCACTATTACTGGAAGATATATCAATGTATTAGGTTTTTCAATTATTTTGTATCCTGGAGCTACAACACACATGAATTCATATATTGTATTTGCTAGTTTTCCATTCAAATATGAACCGCCTACAATATTAGCATTTACATGACAGACATTAACTGACAACATATTAACCTGTTTTGATCATTTGTGTAATTGATCAGCTGGATGTATTCTCTGTTCATAACCTAACATATTTGCAATTGAATTGTCTTTCACGAAATCAATATCGACATTACTATACATCAAACTAGTTAACATACTTGGATTTCTACGCAATCGAAAATGTACATCTTCAGGTAATGCCACTTATAACAATGTTTCAAGGTCATCCAACTCATAAGATCCTACTGGTATCACAATCTTGTAGCATTTATCATCAATATTAGCTGTAAATGATTGGTTATGCATATCAATGTTTGGTATGCTGTTGTAAGTAACAAATTCGATTAGACATATTTGCCATTCTCCATGTAACTCCAAAGCTGGGAAACATACAGCACGCAATTGCGACGAATTTCCTCTTAATATCAACACAATTGATATATTAGTAATATGTTTTACTATTACAACTACTTATATACCCTATTGATAACCAAAATATATATATAAATGTCTACAGTTGATTGTATTTGGTAATTGTTCAATTTTGTAATTGTACCTTAATCGCGTGTTTTTAAATAATTCGGTATTTCAATTGGAGAACTTAAATCGCCAAAACTGCTGTAATACAATGATCGATTTACGTTTTTAATTAATGCAACCCAATGCATTCCTTCATTTTGTTTCGAATCTAAATTAACAACCATACATTCACAAATATTTGGTTTCTTTGGCAAATCATCTCTCATATTTACATCTTGAAAATAGTGAATATCCAGTTTCTTTACAAAGACATTAATATCTTTGTTAATGCACATGTTGGAAAATTATTTAGGACTTTCTGCATCTTTTTCCACGTTTGGAGATTTTTTGTCCTTGCCCTACATTCCTTTACATTTTAATTTAACTGATCTACTAATTGTTGAAACCCTTCAGAGGATTGATCCACGAGCTGTTAATGCTGGAAATAGGAATGGAATGATTTCTCCTTTTTTTGTTTTTCGTTTGGTTTTTCATTTTAGGCCCACACCTCTCTTAACCTTCGTGCACACTGCTTTATCAACAACCCAAGTTCCAAGCTTTTTACCTGTAGATGTAGATGGATTCTTCCTTATATTTGCTGCTGTATCGGCTAGAATTGTTTCCGCTATATGTCTTTCTTTCAAATTGTTTGTTTGACCACATGCTATATTGTGTTCTTTACATGCTTTATCAAAAGAGTTTATTCCTTGTTATTTCCGTGCCAAACATTTTCCAAGTTTAGTACCTGGTCACCGATAATTGTATTTCGGTAAATGCAATTTAAATAGTAATTAATTAATCAATGTATTCAATACACCACATCCTTTTATGATACGCTAAGTACAAGCCATTTTTTTTTAACTGAATGCGAAACTATATGGACTTGCATTTATAGTTTTATATTAGTAATAAGGTTAGTTTTACATTACTATGTTATGTCAATACATTACAATATGTTACATTACATTACATCAATTTATTACAATATGTTACATTACTATGTTGCAATACATTACTAACATTGCATTGATATGTTACAATATGTTACATTGGTTTGTTACAATACATTAGTAATGTTACATTAGTATGCTTTATTATGTTATATTAATTTACAATAAATACAATATGTTATGTTAGTTTCTTATATTACATTACAATATGTAATGTTTGTATATTATATTGTTACAATATGTTATGTCAGTATGTTACAATATGCTATATTAATACATTACAATATGCTACATTAGTAGGTTAGTAAACTACTATACATTATACTGTCTATTTGTATAGAAATTAAGGTTATAAAACATCATTTACATCTGCTGGTAATTGTAAACACGAAAGAAAACGTTACTGAATAGAAACATGGCATTCTTTTGCCATCAAATATACGTTGTATTATAAGTCCTTTTCATGTGGAAAAACTTGTGTTATTATGTAGCTGTTGGAGCCTCTGCTTTGAACTTAAATTTCAAAACGTGTATGTTTTCTAAAACAATTCAACAAGAGAAATATAAAAAATTAGCGACCATTTTGTCGTTAATTGAAGGAATGCGATGTTTCCCTTTTAAAAATAAAGAAGATATAGTGCCTCCGAATGAAGCATTGCCCAAACCTGTATTTAATTTTGACGATGTTTGGTGTGAACTGCAGAGTGAACTACATCAATATTTCAGTTTTGGTCAACATTCATACATTGATTGTTTTTATGTATTGCAAAGTTACTCATGTATACCAAAACATAATTTACATAATAATGCAAATATCGCAATTGTGTTTAAAATGGATAATATGAATCTGCAACGGTTTTATCAATCATCATGTTTTAGGCGATATGACATTTGCGAAGTTTAAAGATATATGTTTTTATTTTTAGAAATGAAAAATACATTTTTTTTGTGATTATACCAACACTTAACCTATATAAAGGCAGATATAGGTCCGGTTTTGACAGTTTTTTACTTCCAGGCGAAGAACAATGAGCATTTCAAAGTTTGGACATAGCGGTATAAAATACAATCATTACAATAGGTTTTTAACCAAAAATCGTGATGGGAATTGTGATATGAATGGACATATATTACTTAATATGAGTATGTCTGTGAAAGAAGGCTAAAGGGTAAATAAATGTTACATGGTAGATTTAAGCACTATTATGCTAAATGTGTTTAAATCACAATCAAACAATATTCAAAAGAAATTAATAAAGTAAGTCGATTTGAATGATAATGTTTATAAAAAAACATGAGTGTAACTGCAAACATTTTAAGCAATATTAGCACTGATTTGCAGAGTAATGAATTTAGAATATAAGAACATTTAAATTGATTTAGTAAGGATTTGAACATAATGCCAAACATAGATTTTTAAAACACAACTTACAGAAATGCAAGAAAATTTATAACAGTTGTAATTAATGAAGCAGTAAACAATACTACTACAAAACAACTAGAAACACGAATAGAACAAACAATGCAATATACACGAGATGAATTGATCAATAAAAGATTTGATTTAGTTACTTAAACAGATTTGAGAAAACCAAATAATGATTTGGAAACACAAATGAATTATTGGAAACACGAATGAATTATTTTATAAATTATTTGATTTGAAAGCTAAAACTGTAAGTAAATTAGATGTTGTTTTAAGTAAAGTGGATAAAATTGAAAAAGCACAAACTAATCGACCTACTGCAACAGTTAGAAAAGCAACTACTTAATTCATATATAAATAGATTGAATTTAATGTAATTTACTCAAAGCATGTCCGCCTTGCTTCAGAATTTCATATCATTATATCTGCTATGAAGGAAAAATATTTGCAAGTCAAACATGCCCATATGGAACAGGATGTTTTAAACGAAGAAATATTTAAACCTGTTATGAGTAGAATGGATACATTGCACTCTCTCTTGAATAAACCTAAATAAACAGCTTTGGAAATTGAATTGGAACAAGATCCTTTAAAAAGGAGAAGCAACTCCTTTCTCAACTAACACGTAGTTATTTATCTTTCCAACATTCTTCACCTCTGCACGATATGACATTTGGTGTTTATCGACATGAAAACAACTGGTTCATGGGAGATTCGGTAATTAAATTTTTGCCTGACAATAAAATTAAAATAGGTGATTACATAACTGATGTGTCAAGGATTGTTTGAATTATTGTTTATAAATTTTCCAAATGTATATTCTGTCACCAATTTACATAAATATAAAGAAATTATTCCTCAAATGAATGCTTACATTCGTCCAGGAGATGAAAATCACCCGAAAATACATTTAATAGGAGATATAGTAGGAAGTGGAATATATAAAGATGAAATTGGCGAGTGCTTTTCACCTGTATATTGGAATAATCCTAATCAATTGGTCGATAGATTAAAACTTCCCATCGCTTCGAGAGAGACTGGGAATAATTCACGTACAAACAAAGTGATTTCTGTTATTTAAGAGACGAAAGAAGGCCGTTATATTACCAATGAAGTTTAGTAAGATTGCTCATGCAAGGATAAGATATCCTAGAAGATGAGATATAACTCATGGTTTAAATTATCTTTTTCAAGCCAATTTGTGTGACATGACATTGCTTTCCACATACAATAAGGGATAAAAGTATATTTTAACCATAATAGACGTTTATTCGAATCATGGTTGGGGCATACATTGGAAAAACAAAACTGGTAAACAGGTTAGCAATGCAATGAAGATCGTTTTGAAAGAGATAATGCCCAATCTGCTCCAAACTGACAGAAGATCTGAAATTTTTTATTCACCATTCTGGAAACTAATGACCGAATATGGTATTAATCACTATGCAACATATTCGGAGCTTAAAGTGAGTGTTTTGGAATGTTACAACATATCGATTAAATAGTCAATGTACAAACATTTCACATCGAGGGGGACTTACAAATGGGTTAACATTTTGCATAAAATAGTTAAATTTTATAATTCCAGATATCATAGAAGTATCAAAATACTCCAAAAGAAGTTACCGACAATATTTTAATAAAACTATTTATAATAATATTTAAATCATCGACATAAGGAAACCAAAGTTCAAAGGTGGGGAATTTATACTATTCTCGAAGCAGAAAGGAATTTTTGAAAAAATTTGCAGTGAATTGGTCTTTTGAAATATTAAGAAAAATTTCAATTAGACAAACACATCCAAGAATGTATTACCTAGAAATATATGACAGAGAACCAATAAGAGGAGGATTTTACAAACATGAATTGCAAAAAGTCAGTTCTCCAAATGAATATTTCGTTGATAAAATCATTAAAACGAAAAACGATATTTCCTTGGTTCGATGGAGGGGCTGCTCAAAAGCACACGATCTGTGGGTTAAGAATCGAGACCTTAAAAGATTGCAATACAATGTTTGTAAAATTATATTACTAAATAAAAGATTTTTTAATAATATTTTATGTGTTTTTTTTCATTTAATAAACCTCTGGATGGGGATTGGATGTACAATTTATTGTGTAATCAATCCCCTTGTTGATTGGATTAGCATTTGAGCGATAATCCAGTGTGATTCAATCATTTTAATTGTTACATCATTCACATTTAGGAGAAAATCCATTACATTTGATATGTAATTCAATTGGTATATGTGATAAAATCGTTTAATTGGAAATTCGCATTTAGGTATTAATTGGGTGTCTTTGGTATGTATTGTAATTCATTGTGTTTGGGTGGTATTCTGTTGCATTTGATTCCTTGGCGTAACTGATTGGTTTTATGTAACATTTCTTGGAATAGGGGTAAGATTTTGTGGAGTTTTAAAGTTTAAAGACATTTAAGATAGGATTTGTTTAATTCGTTGTTGTAATTTCCTGGAATTAAAATATTTTTTTCGCTGAATTTTTAACTTAAAAGTATTTGGTAAGTGATTCCATTTTAATGTTATTTAGAATGTATTTGTAATGTGATATATTTTTTAGAACTTGGATAATGTTTCCCGGACTTTGTTTCTCAGATTTGATTTTCATGCTATTTCATGTTTTTTAAAATTAATTGTGATGTAATTGATCGTTTTTTTACAATTTATTAGTGTAAGAATTATGGTTAATTTATCAGAATACATCTATGGATTTCATAATTGTTTGTGCTAGGTTATATTTCTTTGTTTGTAATGATACCATTCTTGGAAATTGGTTAGTTTTAGAGAGAAAAATAGTATTCCCCAAGCTAAAATTTTTATACGGAAATCATTATTAAATTTTTGTAGTTTACAATTTTATAAAAAAGTTTTATGGTGTAAACGATTTTTACAGTGTTAAATTGATAAATGTTTTTAATGTTGTAAAAGATATTTTCAGTGTACACTACTTTGAGGGTGTAGGATTCAACAATTTTTAAAAAGTGCAATAAAGATGAATTTTTTTTTTGCTATTAAACAAATGGTTTACAAAACTGGACTTACAATTCTATGAAATATTGTAAATGCAGACCGCTTGCTTCAAACGTAAAACATTTTTGAGATGCAGGCAAGAAGAGGCAGGTCAAGTAAAATCATTGTGTAAAGTGTAGGCGAACTGCAGGCCGGGAACCCGTGTCACAGAGTGAAGATTGTGGGTGGGATGGTGTAGGAGGGGAAGTGTCCAGTCTCCCTCCCGCTGTTGCACATGCGCCCAGGCGACCGCCAGGCTCTGCATGTGAAGGGAAGGTTGTCGGGCGGATGGTAGCGGCCGGGTATCGATAGTGGTGCACGACGCAAACTTCGATACCTTACTGAAGCATTCTCTCATTCTCTTGCCCACTTCGTGCTGTACACATCTCCTACCATCACACGGCCTGGTGCTGCTCCACCTCTGTGTGTGGGTAACCCTCATTGGCTCTTGAGACCAATGTTTCACCCGCTCCCGCACACACTCAATTCTCGGCTATCCATTAGCTGCTATTGTATATGAGACAATAGAATGACTCATTCCTGTATATTTTGTATAAACACATCGTGCTCTTGAAAACTGCACAATGCCTTTTAAACACACAAATTATTTGCTTACATTAAATTTGGAAGTAATTATTACTTTACATAGAATAATATACTTTAGCAAGATTATATGATATTTTGCTATATGATAGTACTGTCTTAAAATTCTGGACTAGGAAAAACTATACGTGTAATGTGTATTTTTATCTGCTTGACAAGTAAGTATTTTTAGATAAACAGATTGACACTAAAACAACATTTAGAACAAGTTTGATCATGCATGTTTTTAATGTTTGAAAAAAAAAAATTAACTTGAGCATTGCTTACATCCTAATAGTTAAATCTTGAATAATGATGTGTGTTCGTCATTACCTATATATATATGTCTTGTTTGACTACTTGTAAAAAACAGTTCTGTTTTAATGAGTGAATCAGATATTTCTTGTAATTTTGTATGTTTTTTTTTTTAATTTATAAGTTTCCTGGATTATAGTCAAAAGTTGACTTTTGAATTTAAAAAAAACTCGGGCTTACATTGTGAACTTAATTTCAGGGACTTTAATTTTTTTTTCATTTTGCTGCTCATATAGTCAACCTGTTGCATAAGGTTGAAACGACAGCAAGTCAGGTGAAATCTCTCGGGGTAGGCATTCAGAGGGCTATGGGCCGGCGAGCCGCAGGAGGGAAGCCAACACTACAAAAACTTGTTTTGACTACTGTAGCAGTGGAGGGGTGTGTTGTCGTGAAACAGATACTACAGCGGCGCTAACACACGAAAAAATACGAAAAAGCTTTCTTAGGGCTGAAGCTAGGGTGTTTAAAACAGCTTTTGCGAACACCAGGGTCAAACGCTAGGGGAGATTTTCAGAAACTAGAATTTCAAATCAAGTCACCTTCGGTACTAGGTGTGGGAGGGGTTCTTGACTCCCAGGACCTCATAGACATGGCTTGGTGGGAAGGGGGTGTAGGGGGTGGCTGGCTCTGAGGGGTAGAGGTGGGTTGGGGTGGCTATAAGTAGACAGTCCCTGATCTGAACACAACTAGACAGATGACACCACCTTGCCTCAATGCCGAAAAATTTACAAACCGCAGGCAGCCCGGGGTAGCACTACGGCGAGGGGTGGAAGGTGGCAGGGGGTGGCTACAAGCAGGCAGACCCCTCAATCGAAAGCTCTCTGGATACTCGGCGCCATATTCAGTTGGTCAACAATGCTTGGACTAGACAAATGTATACTTCACCAGCTCTCTCTCGTCTTCACAGTACCTCTAGAAACTTGGCGGACGATGAGGTTACGATCGCAGGTTACCGCAACTACGCACCCGCGACCATTGCACCTACCTTCTTCTCTAGTGCTAGCCGCGATTTTCGTTAAGCAATATTATTTGCTCTAGGGTTCAGATCTCGTTCACAGTATTCGTAAACTATAGTGAGAAATAGTTTTTCAATTTATCAAGAAAAAAATATAAATTTTCGTTTGATAGTGCATTTATCGTGTAAACTCGGTTTATGTGTTCGGTAGACGAAACTTTGTAGCAGTTTAAAAATTCAGTTTGTGTTAACAAGTGCAGTGAATTTCATAAACAGGAAAAAAATTTCCTTCGTTTAAGAGTTTTTACCAAAAATTGAACACACTTGCCTATTGGCCACACTACACATATATACTCACAGCTTGATGTAAGTGCTACTCATTCATACATCAAACGGACTTATTTTAATATAATTTCAGGTATGTGATGGTGTCTGGTTAAAATCATAATCAGAGTTTTTTTTTGCCATAAGATATCATTCACCAGGCTGAATCATGTAAGGTACATGTAATTTGTATGAGTAAACTTGTTAATGTGTTAAGGAATATTGTCGTTTAATTAAAGTAATTTATAGGGACGTTTTTGATTTGTTAGTTAATTCATTTATGAGTGTCATGTAATTTCTTTTTACGTGTGGATTACGTTTCTAAAATTCCTCCTCGCCAGTCTCACAGGCAGACGGACGTGTAAGGTATGTGCGAGAGGCGTCACACACACTCACACACACTCACACACACACACACACACATCTTGTTCGTTTAATTTATAGGGACATTTTGTTGTAGATCGTTAATTCCACACTCACGTAATTGTGTTATACTTCTCTCTCATGTAAATTATATTTCTAAGCTTGATACTCATGTTACAATTAATTCCATGCTGGAGTAATTGCACTTATTTTTCTTGTAGTCGTTTGAAATTTGCGATTCGATGAATGTAATGTATCCATACATAGAACTAGTTAAAGACTCCGAATTTCTCTTGTGTGTTATATATATTCGTAAAAATGGCCTATCTAACACAAACATCCCTACAAACACATCAAAATTAGAAAAAAATAAGAAAAATTACTTTTAGCACACTCTTGCACTCAACTCAACATCTATATAACACATTGCAACCCACCACTCTCATCATTGCCTCCAGGATACCACACCGTCAACATCGTACATAGCTCCTGCTATCCCCTCCCTACACAAAAAAAGAAAAGAAAATTAAGTGTACTCATGAACAAAAAAATCACCAAAGAAATTTGATCAACTTATTCATCAAAGAAATTTGATCAAATTTTTTTGATCACATTTTATCCGACTAAGATGAATCCTTAATCCAATTAAAAATAGATCGGATTAAAATCAGATTAAGGTCGATTAAGGGTTAACCCTTTCAATCAAATCGATAATCCATCGATTAAACGCAATTATTTCCAGGTGGGGTGAAACCCGCCCACCCCTACTACTAATGAGTAACCTCTGATATTGTCTTAAAAAGTACAGTATGTGGTATAAAAATGAAATTAATAGTTTTGCCCCCAACACCCTTAATTGTAAATCAAAACTTCTTAACTGTATCAGGAAGTCGCCTGGGGTCAAGATGTATCCACACACACACACGCACACGCGCACGCACGCACACACACACACACACATTCTTGCGATATATTGGTAGACATCAATTCCAACGTCAGTTGCCGAGAACATGTCAGCGAATGCGGGTGGGCATACCGACATTTTCAAACCAGACGATTTTTCTTTTCTGATAGTCAGACCAACTTCGTTGCGGCCAAAATATTTTCATGTCCAGGCCACAAAAGAGACTGCGCACCGTCTCGGTGTAACTAAACAAACTACTGTGATCACTGTAAACAATTAAGCTGACATCGATCTATTTAACATGGGTCACTCCTTGTTGTTACATTGAATTCCGCGACGGGAAAGCGTAATCATTTTACAGTGACAAAATAGTATTAAGTCCATTAAGATTAACTAGTAAGGTCGACTTCAAAATTGCAACGCCTAGAAGTTACGCGTTGCTCTTCACGTCCGGGGTGTTACTGCTGCTGGACCGGAGTTTTTTTTTCCTTCTGAATATGCGCCGATACACACAACGCTTGTGGCCTGCTAGAAATACACTTAAAGAACATTTCAAACAATAAATAGAGTTGCTGTTCATAGAAACAATTTGAAGGTATAACTTCTAGCTTCACTGCAGGCAATGAATTGCCACATCACTGACTGACCCACACATTTCAACACGCGAGGCAGACGTATTTGTATAAATGCATATTCCATACTATAAACACAGTAATACGTCAAACATTCGATTAACTCCCAAAAAAAAAACCGTACACATTATAATAACGCGCAATCTCCATTGCTGTGTTTCCTTTGTAATATTTTTGGGCAAACAGAATTTCCTTCTCAACTGGTCGCATTTCGGAATCGCAGCGAGCAGCAGCCATACGATAGTAAATATATTAATCTAAATAGTTTACATTGATATGGATCTATTTTTCGCGCTTTGCTCGTGCTCGAAGAGTGTGGTGAGTTCAACGGAGGAAAATCCAATGTTCAGTTAGTTATTTACTCTTCCGTTAAAAATATATATATTCACATCACCTCCAACCTCATTAAATACACCGCTCAAATAATTAGGGGGAAAGATTTTGAAAATATTTATTGTTGCAGTGCAGCTTTGAGAGGGATAAATAATGGTTTTTCCGACAGATTAAACCTTTATTTACCGGTATCGAAAAACATGTAACTGTGCCATTGCACACACGGGTGCTCTAAGCATACATCACGTACAGTGTTCTAAACTAAAATGGAGACTCCGTCTATTAATGTCAAGTGAACACACATAACACCATTTGAGTATCATGCAGGGCCTCTATGTGCCTGTATTACTTTCTCACGCCTTCAAGACGTAGGCTACTTTTGATCAGTCTCCACGGATCTCTGCTTGTGGAATGCTCTCCCATTCTTCACGAAGGGCGTCTGTAAGTGGTTGAATAGTCTGAGGGGCAGTATGACGGTGTCTAACTCGTTTATCTAGTTTATCCCACAAATGCTCAATAGGATCGAGATCTGGGCTCACAGCAGGCCAGTCCATTGCGTCAATACGGAGATCCCGTAGGTCGGCCATGGTGGTTGCTGCTATTTGTACCCTTGTAATATCTTGTTGCAAAACAAATTGGGGACACATTCCAAAAGCAATGGGCATAACGTGCTAGAGGGCAATACCCGCAATGCACCGGGCAGCAGTAGGTCGGTGTCTGACAACCACAAGGTCCATTCGGCCATTTATAGTGTTGCCACCCCACACCATAACACTGACCCCGCGCCAAATCTGTCTGTTTCCAGGAAAGCTGCGTCTGTGTAACGCTCACCGCGGCGAGATTGATCAAAGAACAGCACATTGCGCCTGCGACAAAGCTGCCAGTTCCTGTGTTCCTCAGAAAATCGTAGCCGAGCTCTCCTGTGAAGCAGCGCTGCTAATCGCGGAACTTTAGTATAGACTGTTCGCGGTAAAATGAGCACTTCTGAAAGCCCTGCTTAAGATCTACTTGCATGCACATGGTGCATTCTTCCTCCTTATGTAAAATTAAAATTGCGATGGGCCTCGTCACTTTATGCATGCGTCGATCAAATGAAACAGTGGAATGATTAGAAAAGTATTTCACTAATAATCCGCCCATTGTTACACAACGATTCATTAAAAAAAAAAAAAAAAAAAAAACAGAAAGCCAAAAAATAATTTAAGTTATCACAAATGGTTACCTGACGATTTTTATTTGGACGCTAAAGTATGGAACTACTTTCAGTTCCATCGTTACCAACTTTACTGGGTGCGTGTCACTCAGTGCACCCGTTAAAATATATGTAGGTAGGAGCAGTGACATTTTTCCAAGGTTGATTTCATAAGTGCTCACTTTATCGCGTACAGGATATAAGCCTTCGTGCTCTTAATCCTGATCTCGTAGGCTATTATTGTGGGTTTTTGGTCACTGACATGCGCACCGGTTTTACGTTTTCGAATCTGGCCTGTGCTTGGATGATTCTGTAACTCAACAACTCATCTCGATTTCGATTTCAATCGGTTCGTGAGAATGCGATTCTATAACTTTTTTCAAGTTTATCAAAATGGCACAAGAAATGTGACAACATTGCGTGGCCATTGGAGAAAATTAAAGTGCATCATTTTGGCAACCAGTTGCTTATCAGAATTTAAATTCTTTACCACTTGGTTAGTTTGTGTGTGTACACTAATATTAATTTTAATTTTAAGTGTTGAAGTTAGTAGTACCTATTTATAACAGAAAGTAAGCAAGAATTTTATGCTTAACATTTAATAAATATATTTTTTAGCAAAGAACATTGCTTACAATGGAGTGTTTATTTTGATTCGTAATCTGTAACCACCACTTTATTTAAATATTAATCTGGCAGCGCAGACGGTATATAAATCATTAGT
The DNA here is from genome assembly GCA_029891345.1 of Dryococelus australis. Classification (NCBI taxonomy): domain Eukaryota; kingdom Metazoa; phylum Arthropoda; class Insecta; order Phasmatodea; family Phasmatidae; genus Dryococelus; species Dryococelus australis. The sequence continues at coordinate 55,795,743 of CM056996.1, forward strand.
CAAATAGCAATACCTCCAGCACCTAGCATAGTAGTTATTTTAGTTCTATTTGAACTAATCGACAAAATACGATTACAGGTACCATTTTGTCCAAATATTTTGAAAAATTGTAAATATACTAGCGTGATATGCTTAATGTTAAAGAAAATTTTTTTAAAATGTGTTTTTAAAATGTAGACATTTGTTAAACCTTCCTATGTCTTATGAATTAATACTTACACATTTTAATAATTTACACTCACATACGATTACAAATAAAAAATTTAGAGTAATGGATAGAATTTATTAACTTTAGCGCTATCTATGAACAGCATCGTAACTCCTATTACTGATGTATAAGAATTACAGGTTATTTTGCGAAACGAATCTGTATGCAAAATTACAATATAATCGTAAATGTAGTGTTCCATATGCATAAATGGATTCTCTTAACAGAAATGCGTGCATATGCAGCCCCATAGAAATTGAAATCTTTAGATTTAAAACCTCGCGTACATTCCCGTTAGACTGAAGCGTTGCCAGGCGCTACCGACTACAGATCTTGCCGCATTAAGCTCTGCAGTCACTGCACGAATAGTCTAAGACTTCCCGCTGCGATGTGACCGCTCGAACAGTTTCCATCTCCGGCAGGTACCGCATGTTGACTGAATAAACGTGCACGAAGTCGAACACGTCACGCACGAGCATTATACGTCAGTATATAGCAACGCGATTCGTTGATCACCCACTTTACTTCCCGACATGTGTCTCCTACACATTGCAGTGTGGAGTATGCCCCAGGATGTCAAACGTTGATCTGATGGGTGGTTTCTCTTCGTCAAGCATGTCCGAACAATAACACGTTACACGTTTGTCTTCAACATTAACAGGTTAAATATTACCTGCGAACAAATACTTGGCCCCTTAATTTTTTTGAGCAGTGTAAGAAAGTTAACACGAAAAACAGTACATTTTTCTACACATTTATAACGAACTGAACGCTAGATACCAACTATATTTTTGTTTTAGTTTTGTTTTGCTCCAGGATATGTGTTGATTTTGACTTCTGGTGTAAGTTGCTGCAACTATAGTAGAAACAAATACAGGACTAGAATCTAACAGAAACGAAAGCGCTGGTTGTAAATATAGTTCACCGTAGTAAGAACAGAAATATTTCGGTTCGACGGTGGCAACACAAATTATCTGTGCCGTTTTAACGCAACGCGCGAGCACCGGTTCACTGGCACGATAAAAAAAAAAACCCATAAGTTAGTTTTTGCATCTTAAGTCTGTGCTAACCAGTAATTCAATTTTCTCTTCAGAAACGGCAATGTTCGCCGTCTTGTCATTACCATTAACTAGCAAGCAGAAGAAGCTCCTTAATTGCCACGTGCAGAAGACTAGAAATAATAGTTAATGCTTGTCACAGTCTCGCTTCCTTATTGGCCAATAGACTAGAACATAAATTTTTTTTCCGCAGCTTACAAATACACGGGCTCTCGTAGCAAAATTACCCACCACGTTCCCTTTATTTTAATTAACGCAGCCCGCGATTATTCCCGATTCAAATAGGTTTCTGTGCAGAAAATAATATGAAACGCTTGAGTGAAGAAAAACGATTCAGGCAGCGTATAAAGTACACATAAACAAACCTTGTTACATGCAATTTTTTCACATGGGCTGCGCTAAGGAATGACTGTATTTGCCTGATCTTAACTTCACTTGTCTGTTCTGGGAGTACTTAAATCACCTGGGAAATTCCACTAGCACAGAATGGGTATATATACAGATCCGAAATGATATGGCATTGCCATTTCAAGTGTAGTCAGTTACTGGATGGTTGCGTATTGCTCTGGAACGAGCGGTGTTTCTGTTTGATTGATTTGATTTACAACGTTTTGATTAAAATGTGGGTGAGCGAAGAGATTTTAGCGTCTCCTAACATAGAGGTCTTGAGAGCCGATGAGGGTGAAGCGAGGTGAGTATGGAGCAGCGCCGTAATGAAAGGGCGGAGGAAACAGGACATCCCCGCGAAAACCCGCTGACCAGCAACATCGTCCGGCACGATACCAACATACGAAAGTCTGGAGGCGACCCCGCTCGAGTAATTGTGATGACATTGCTGTTTGTTTGACTGAATTCGGTTCAGTGGTTCGGATTATATGGGTGAGTTTGTGAATACAGATTCTTTCGTTGAGTATTTTCGCCGGGAGTGCTATTTGTGCGCGCGAACAACCGCCTAGTATTACTGCGAGTTGCCGCGTTTAAAGATTTAGCCTTGGAAATTTAACATGGGTGATAAGAGCGCGCAGGGTGCTCGAGGTGCGATAAGATATTGCTTGTTTTTTCGTGCTTTGTGTCCTTTTCTTTTTTGTGTTATCTATGGGATGTACAGGTTGTTACTTGTTCGTGAAATTTATAAAGGTTGTAATTTGTTCGTGTATTTCATTTCGCTCCGTGTCATTAGAGAAGACACATCAATAATGTTTCCTCGGCATTTAAAATTAGCTAATTAAAAAAAAAAGAAAAGATGCAATAACAAAACATAAACCGATTATTACGGCAAGATTTATTATGGATTAAAATACAATTCAGCATGACCATGAATATGCATGTCACCAGTCGTACCAACCAGCTTGCGATGCAACCAAATCTGATCACCAAGTTCAAACTTAAGTTTGTTACGCGAAAACATGGAAGTGTTACCAAATACACTAATAACAGCAGTATTATCGGCCTTCCCTTCATGAACTGGAAAAGTCTTCCAACATATTATATAACGGGAGTCAATGTCACTAATTTACTTAGGAGCAGGATCCTTTTGAGTATGCGACTTCCTAAAGAAACACATTTCCAACAAACCACTACCTGCTTTAGCGGTTATTCCTTGAAGACCAAAACGGTACAAAAACGACCACAAAATATAACTCTCTTCTATATCAACAATCTTAACAGTCCAAGACCTATCGTCCTTATTGACATCCTTACTAAAAGACAAAATATTTCGGAATACCTTCTTAGGATAATACCTAGACATGCGAGAATGCCGAGGAAACATTATTGATGTGTCTTCTCTAATGACACGGAGCGAAATGAAATACACGAACAAATTACAACCTTTATAAACTTCGCGAACAAGTTACATCCTGTAAGTCCCATAGATAACACAAAAATAAAAAGACACAATGCACGAAAAAACACGCAATATCTTATCGCACCAACCCCTTATCAGGGGAAGGCTTGGCAGAAAGCTTATCTCCCGTGTTAAATTCCAAGGCTATATGACCGGGAATCGGACCCGGTTCGCCTGGGTGGGAGGCGTGTAGACTAACCACTACACCACCGTTTCCCCGATTTTATTAAAAGGAAAAGAACACAGGCAATGGCAAAAAACAATGACTATACAAATATATAGAGTCACAGTCTGCCAGCCCGGAACAATTGGCTCATCTGTCGTACTGGCAGTTTCATAACAGAAGTAAATGGACGAGACGAGAATAACAACTGCAACAGGCGAAAATAATATTTTAATGCGAGGAAACTAACCGAAACCTCAAAAAAAGACATTAAGACCGTGTTTCACAGTGCCTGGTTAAAAGTTCTGATTATCTAATCAATTGATTAATTTAAACAGAACTATTAAGTTTTGATTAGTATTGAAGTGTTTCTCATCATGATTTGAACTGATGGTTAGGTAACCATGGGTTAAGGTAAACGTGGCAACCATGCCGTGACGTCTCGGCTTGTCATTGGCCGCAATGAGAGCTTCATTTTTTTTTTATACCGGTGTTGGTTAAGTGTTTAATATGGATGAAAATAAGCGGCCGCGTGCAGAGATTTTGTTTCTTCGGGAACTGAAGTCCTTATTTCTCTTGCAGAGAAATATTGTGGTATTATTGAATGCAATAGAACCGATGCCGGTACCTGGAAGCAGAAAGAAGAAGTAGGGAGAAAAATTCAACTAGAATTCAATTAATCTTGTGGCGTGTTTCCGCGGAGCTTGAAAACTCTCAAAGCGAAATATGATGATATTAAACGTTCTGTGCGGAAAAAGTTTTTATTCAAACGCAACCTCATACAAAATTCTTTGTCATTCATTTGTAAGTGATTTGGGCGATCCCGAAATATTCTTTGTATATTTATAAAATCTACTATTTCTTCGTCATCATCTTCAAACAAATATTTCAAATCATTTGACATCATCACAGTAAAGAAAAAACACCTGGTTTATTTAGCAATTGTATTGTCACTGTTTACAAACTTTCCTGCCTATTTATTTATACTGTTAATTTCTAGTTGTATAGTACGACGTGAAAATGCCCATTAAACTGGAAACAAAACTGTCCAGAATTAATACGATGCGCAGATAAACTGATATACAAACACATTCGACTTCATAAATAATTTGATGACATCACATAGCATTTGATGTACCCACATAACTTCAAATGTTTGTTATGAATGTTCTGATTAGCCCGCGAATCAGAACCTCTTGTTGTGTTTTACTTAACCATTGGTTACAGTTAGATAATCGACCTATTAATGTTAACCGTATATTGGGAAACAGAAAATGGCCCTAACCAACACTTAACATTTAATCAGACGATAATCAGAAGAAAACCAGACATTATGGAACCGTGCCTAAGTGAAACGATGTACATGGCTTCAGGGGAAGCATAAACCGAACACATAGCTAGGATAAACGTGAAACGGGACACGAACCTCGATATGAACACATACGACTAACTAAATGCAGCGATTCACTCCGCCGCACTGTGCACGATCTCCAGTTGGTTCGGTGGGTCTCTGGGCGGTGATTCGTGGATGATCACTCGCCGTGTTGACAGGCCATGACGTCATTTTCTATGTATGTTCCTTCGTAGATCGACATACATGCGACAGTTCAAGGTGTCCCGTGTTGATAGAGCTCCGAATGATATTGTTTGACTAGGGCACATTCTTTAAATCACGACGTAAACGCGTTTTATTTGAGAACATGGAGTATTATGTCAATTGCTTAGTGTCGCTCTTTTCTTAACCGAGGAATTATTTTCGACACCGCTTGATATTGCATTAGAAAAAACCGAGGCCTTCAGAGAGGACCGAAAAACAATGGCGGTGAACTTCCGGGCAACAAAAAGGACTTTCGAAATGTTTGAGTTAGAAAAGTGACATCTGAGGAATACACAGTGCCAGTGAGTCAATTTATTAACTTTCTAAACTGTTTCTAGTAATTTACCCAAAGGGACTTTTCGAACTTAGCTAGAACTATTTTCCGAATGTGGTATTTGTTAAAAAGTAGTTTTCAGAACAACCAATAATGTGTATCTAATTCAAAAGAAAGGCGCTTTGAAGAGTAGGAATTTCGTCGAACAGGCGTTTCATAAAAGAGCTATTTGGCAGAAAAATTAACAAGACGACTTTCCGGTGACTTGAGATGCGGATGAAGAAAGTAAGAGAAACACGGCTTGCAAAGGACACCAACATAATGACAGAATAAAATGGAAATGATATTAGTAGGGACACCTGATATTTTTGCGTTAAGAGTCCCTGTGTAGTTGTATTTCAAAACACACTATAACTCAGATCCACTTCCGTGATTGGATTGTTTAATTGTTACACCTGCGAATCACAGGCGTCCAGTGTCAGAGTAACCTATTTCTGACTGGCCCAGTCAAGAACCAAAATGCCCACTCACAAAGACACGCAACCAATCATCGAAGGAAAAATCTGCAAGTGGGGATGTGAGATAATTGAAGTATATTCTGAGTAGAACCGTTTACACGAAAATCAGTTGTCCTGCCCCTAGCTATGCGTATAGGCTACAGTACAAAACATCTGAAATAGTAATGATCGCTTTATAAGATGGCGCCAGTGCTCGAAAACGCTATGTAGCTACACTTGGGCCGAGAGTTTACGGGTTCGAGTCTTAAGTAATGTCATGGCCTCTTGCGCCCTTTTAAAATATAGATTCACATTACTTCAGAACGTAAGGTGTTAGCCCCGCCCCTCCCCGATTACCACACTGGCATCAAAACTCGGTCGGTGAAAATAACAATAAAAATAGTCTAGGCCAATATAGTAAGACTTGTGATTGGACGAAGGAACCTGTAATTGTGAAAGAACACGTTAAAAAAAAAAAGTAACGTCCTAGTATACTGAACCAGGCGAGCTATAAAGTAGAGGCCATACTTTTTGACACAACTGCAGACGGGGCAAACACGTATCCATGATGAAAGCTATAGGCAAAAGGAAGAGTTTCTTTTTATTTTTCCGAACAGAAGACTGGGAAGTGGTATAGTTGGACCTCCCATCGTGGCCTTGAGCGGTTTTGGCACTTTAATAACGGGGCCCAACCAACTCGCGGCAGCCCTGTTTGGAGGTAGGCTACGTGTTATTCCGGTCGGCAACTAGTTTCCACCACGATTACGCGCACACGGGTTTCCAAACGGTTGTCGCTAATTTTGCAGGGCCGCTCTGAGGTCGTTGTGCACTGCGGTATGTTATCATTGGCGTGTCTGAAAAGGACGGGAAAAGTTATTACATGTCAGCTTGTTACTACGTTGGGGGGGGGGGGGGGAAAGTGTAGAATATTTTCCACCCGAATAGGCCTAACACATCTTTTGCGAAAATCATCTCAAGTAAATATGAACTTTTATCGTAAATTATTTTCAAATGAATGTCTTAGAAAAGCGAATTTGATGACTCCCCGACTTCGGGGCTACGTTGTTTTCTATGGACTTTGTTACGTTTCATTTTCAAGTAACACATTTCAGTTTCTTTGACTACTGTACTTAAACATTAAATATGTTTACATTAACAAAATAGGCTAAAACGAATACTTGTCGTGGAAAAAGTTGTTGAAAATGATCTCACACATTCATATCCAGTCCTCCCCATCTAGAACCATAATATTTTGTTTTCCCCTCCATTTTGAGCGAATGACTAGTGGAATTAATTTTCTCTACTGTACATATAACTAACTCCTTTGCTAGAATCACATGTTTCTGAAAAGCATGTTACGCTTGACACGACAATTAAAACCGGTCAGCCAATCAAATACGAGACACTTCTAACGTCAGCACGACGCAAACTGTCGCGCGACCAGCAGTTTCCGATTAGAAACGATTTAAATGTCTGTCGTGTCGTTTAGCACTAAAACCACATTGTAAAATGTTGTATAATGAAATAGTTCAACTAACTTTCCCTACAGTGAGAAATTAGCGTACTACAAGGAAAAAAAAGTATTCCCCAATTACCGGTTTGAAATCATAAAATTAACGTTTACACCTTACAGTGCTTTTGCGTAATAACTGCAGTCTCGGCATCGAGAGTTCCAAATCTGTCTTCTGTCCATCGCCTTTGAAACTAGTTTATCCTGCGAGCGCCTTGTCAATGGTGCCGAGAAATCCTAACATTCGTGGGACCGATTTCGGCGTAGCAGTTAGAGCACGTGCCTCTAACCAAGGCGAGTCGAGTTCTTTTCCCAGAGGGGTCACTCCCGAAATTTCAAATGTGCGAGTCACGTCGGATGATGCCGCTGGTCGGCGGGTTTTCTCGGGATCTCCCGTTTCTCTCGCTGCTTCTTATCCACCTCGTTTTACCCCCATCGGTTGTCAGTATTTCGTTGTTGGAGCCGTTCTAACTTCTTCTGTAAATTTTCGTGTTGTAAATTCAAGCAGTCGCAAACGATTTTTGTTATAAAATCACGTGTATTTAGACACGTAACTGTCTTATCACGTGATTTTGAAAGTTCTGTTGATAATTAGTGGACCTACGCTGGGGGATATGATCAGAAGACGGAATTAAGTCTACTTCATGATTATAGTCTATTCGTGCCTTATTTACACTTTTTGAATCAAACCTTTGGAAAAAAAAAAAACCCTGTGTATGACATGTTTGGTGATTTCCTCAATATCCGATGTATCACAAACGTTTTTGCCTTGTGCCAACATAAAATTACATTGTATTTTGTAAAATAAAATGTTTTCTTTTAGTTTATTTATAAATTATATTATTTCATTCATAATTAATATACATTGAAGCAGGGAGAAAATAGGTATGTTGGTAATGTCTAGTAATAAATAGTTTTATGCAACATATTGTTCAACTGAGTGCACACATAAGCGGTGCGTTGTCCTTTTGGGGTAATTTTTCTAGACTCGGTTAAACTTTGCTTGCACGAGGCGGAGGAATAGGTATCCTTAATGTAGTTAAGGTTACTTCTAATCAGACTGGGAAGATCAATGTTAAATGCTTGGCAACCACATTTTTCGCCACTAGGTAAGCTCTAGTGTCGCATACGTACCAGATTTTTTTTTTCAGTTTTCTACTTTAAAAACAGGATAGTTGAAATAATGAAAAATAAAATATGAGATTACGTCGTAACTAAGTCAAATCTTTCTCTTTTGTTATTCACGTAGATTAACATGTTATTTAAAAGTGACCTCTTTGGAACACTGCGCACCTAGCGGTGGGAATTTGCCCTAAGCCAAACTGCCCCATAAGAAAACTCGTTTCGTTCCTAAACCGAGTAGAACTAACCTTAGTTAAGTATACGCATAAAATTTCCTCTGACGGACGGTTACCCGCTCGCTGACTGGCTGCACAAGGCTCTGGGAACGGGCCTTGCGTCTTATTGGCTACTTCACTGAGAGAAAAGCCAACTATAGTCCATTCACGGTTACTTCCACTTTTCTGAAGCCCTGCTGAAGTTAAACCTCCAGGATATTCCTCCGCCTCGTGCAAACTAAACTTAACTAAGTATAGAAAATTACACCAAAGGACATCGCACCGGATTCGTGCGCACTCAGTTATAATATAAATTACTAGCTTTTACCCACAGCTTCGCGCACCTTTTTTATAGGGATAAATAATGAAGTTTTATGACACTAAACCTCATCGCGTTACATAATCGCGGCGCATCTAAATATATCTAGCTTTTACCCGCGGCTTCGCGAACGTGTTTATAATGAATATTTGTTACAATAAGTTCTACCCACTAAGCCACTAAGGCCCCGTTGGAATCGCTCTATCCACTGAGCCACTGTGGCACCGCTTGGAATCTCTCTATCCACTAAGCCACTGCGGCCCCACTTGATATAGTTCTATCCACTGAGCCACTTCGGCCGCACTTGGAATTTACAAAAAATACCAAATCAACAAATCCAATTCAAAGAGAAATGTAGAACCTTACTTATTGTCTACCTTCTGTCTTAGGTCAGTGTACTGTTACGTCTGTGTACTTTACATTTTCCCGAAGGAATTAAATATTTTCACGGGATGAAAAGTAGTCTATGTCACTCGCTGGTCCTCCAACTATATCTGTGCAAAAAATCACGTCGATCTGTTGTTCCGTTTTGACGTGAAAGAAGGATAAACAAACACACTTTCCCAAATGTATAGTAGTAAGGCTTGCTGCCAAAGAGACGTCAAGGTCTACCTACCATCCAAGCTTTCACAAACTTCGCTAGAAATTATAAACTGGTTTTGTTTTCTCGAAACAAAGTGTTTGCGTACGCCGCTGCGGCTAAAACTACGGGTCTTTCTGGATTCAGTGGTTTCCTAACCATCTGAACTCGAAACCTTCATCGACCACGCATCTTCGCCACATAAGCTTAATACTTTATCGTGCACGGCTACATATCAAAATAGACCCGGAAATTTCGCGGATTCATTTGGCAAAAAAACTGGACTTCACAATCCATTGCGTACTCGAGCCTCAGTTAGTTGTTCATTGGCTGGTGTCCCAGTTTCATCGCCGGCCAGGTAGAGCGGTATTTGGTACTAGTTTTCTTGCAGGTCAGGTATTGGTTCGCATTCGCCCAGGTCGTATCTTACAAACTGCAATCCAATGGAGACAGAAAGTCAAATATGTTTGAAGTCTAGCTGGTCGCGAAATCAAATCGCGAAATTTCTGGGTGTCTAATTACAATGCGATGGAGTTGTTGACGGTGTCGCGCATTTACGAGTGCTCATAAGGTTAACATTTATTTCCTACATATTTAAAATATAACATTTTTTTTTGCGATATGAAACGATAGACAAAAATGGATAACTATGGAAGAAAATTGCAGTTAGGAAACTAATGGAACGTGTTATAGTAATTATAAATTTGCATTTTCTCCGTACAGAATTCAAAACAATAAAAAAGTAATAGTTTAGTCTACACCTGAAACAATTTTGCATGTTACTAAAATGTCATTAATAATATTTCTCGGAATTTCGCTCTGCAGTTAAACCGTATTTCAATTTCAACTTCTGAGATAAAATTAAAAGTAAAAATAGCAAGTGAACCGAGTGTCGGATTTCAAATAAATATAAAATGGGGCCGCGGTGGTGCAGTGGTTTGCCTGCTCGCCTCCCACCGACGCGAAACGGTTTCGATTCTCGGCGGGGTCACTCCCGGATTTTCGCATGTGGGACTTCGGGATCTCCCGTTTCTCCCGGCACTTACATTCCGGCGCTCGCTGGTCCATACTCACCTCGCTTCGCCCTCATCGGCTCGTAAGACCAAACTTTGTGGTGAAATAACTCTTTGAAACACGTACGAATCAAGATTTTAAGTTGAAAATTCTTATCTTTAGGCTGGATAAAAAAACGTGATGTACGTTACTTTTCAAATTCTTTTGTACTATTGTCAAGTTTACATCTATCTTCGTGGTAACTAAAATATAAGACATCCTCGAAACCTAGAAAATAAATAATCTATTTTACGTGAATACGTCTTTAAATTTGCAACCATACAGGGGGGCAATACAGAAAATCCGACGATAACAAAAATCGGGGGATACAGTTTTGGCATTGCAGCTCCGAATATATCGTCTACATTCAAAATTCGATTACACCACTCGATTGCCAAAGGATGGAATAATATGTTACGTTGAGTGAGGAATGCGAAGCATCGCGTGCTGCTGTTAACGGGGAGGGGTGCAATTTTAAATTCGTTTCGCCGAGTCTCATAACTTCCGCGTGGTAACTTATAACTTCTGACTAGAAGCTACGACGCTCGTGTAGGTTTCAATTGGCAGCTCTCGTCAAGGTAAATCTATTGAGTGTATCAAAACATTTGCGTGGCGTGGTTATGGTGAAATTGTATGAAGTTAATGTAGAAAATTATGAAAACTTAACACAATGTCGGCCTATACTCGTCAAAAAGCCAAGTCGAAATACAGAGATCGTATATGGCTGGAAAGAGTATCTCAAAAGCAATCAATCAAGTGATGCCCATAAAACTCCATATGATCAAGTGAGGCGGTGCCGGGAACGTAAAATAAACATCAAGGCGTACGAGCGCGTCAACGTAGACGTAATCACGCAAAACAAATGGCCGTGTCCCCAACACAGCCGAACCTAGTTTTTTTCTTCTTGTGAACAGCCGCTAAGTGGCACACGAAACGCGAGACGGTACGGCACACTTCAAGAAAATGTTGCCGCACCTTATCACGCCGTCGTCTACCAAAACTCGCGGCGCCACGAGGAGACTCAGCCTTCTCCCGTCCTTTCTTCACGCGAAAACTCGTCTCGGATGACCTTCAACTTCAGCCAACAGGCAGCACGCCTCTTCGTCGCCGAGTGGTCAACCGTCGCCCGCTTTCCCTCCGGCGAGATGAGGAATGGGTAATTAAGAGTGGGGGGGGGGGGGGGGAAAGGGGGAGGGCAGCTGTAGTGACCCCGGGCGTTAAACTACGAGGATGACCCCTCGATCCATGACCCGTGCCCCTCTGCGGAACACATTTTGCGCTCGTGACTTCGTTCTCACTACCCGGCGCGGGCCGAGGAGAGGGAAGAGCCAATCCGGACGGCCGCGGAACTTGGGGAGAACAAGTTGGTGAAAGGAGGTATCGGGGAGTGAAAGTCTGGGAAGACGACACGACGGGCGGTGTACGTCGACGCGGACCCCAATTCCGTGTCTCGGCGGTGACCTCGCCCGCGATTTTCGCTCCTTGCGAAAATGAGGCGGCTCCGGCAAACCTCTTCCCTCTCACCCCCCTTCCTCCTAGTTCTCCAGACCCAGTGTGTTGCCAACATTCATGCAGAGGATTCCACTAGGCAACAAGTTAAAACCCTCGGGAATCCAAAAGTTATAAAAATGTATTTAATCATGTTTCGAATAATAACCGTACTGATATTTCAAATTCTGCCTAAGAAAAAGTAATGTATTATTATTATTTTTTAAAATTAAAACTAATTTTGTTCCGTCCCAGTTAAAGTTACATAAGTGCTGGTAAATAACAACAGCGTAAAAAAAATAGGTATAATGATGCAATTCCTTCAATTCGTGAATAAAAAGTAGAAAAGTATGCTAGAAATATTTATAAATTCACCGTAAATAACTTTTAATATAATTCTTCGACACTTCAGCCGTCCTCCCGTGGTGCAGTCATTTGGTGAGCCACTGATCTAGGGTGCGGGAGGCTCTGGGTTCGAATCCCGGGTAAGGCATGGATGTTAATTTAATTTAGGTGATAAGTTAGTATGTAAGCCGCCCCCTGCTAAGCTTTCCAACATAACACCGGGGGGACTATAAAAAGCCAATTACAATTACAATTCTCGACACTCCAAATGTGATACATATTTTTCCTTCCAGAAAACTGTCCATCGTACACTACTGATCAATTTTTGAAAAGAACTTCACTAGACAATCTCTTGACCACTAGAGAACAATCTCGTCCACTAGTTAGAATTAAAATATACCAAATCTGGTGTAGAATCCACTGAGTTGGCAACACTGCCGAGCACCCAGGATCACGTACCTGGTGCCAATTACCCGTCCGCGAACTCCCATTCGCCGGCTTATCGCCGGGCGACCGCAGCAGAGCCGCCGGGAACTTTTGGAGTTCGCCCGCCTCGTTCGCGAATCCAGGGCGCTCATCGGGACAGGGAGAGCCGCTAATTTCGCTGCTGGCCCCACACGAATTGCAAACACGGTGGGATGTGATTTGCTACCGCGGGGTCGGCGGTCAGTCACGTAACCTACTAATCATCAAGCCCAGAGGAAGAGTAATTTGACAGCATCATTACCCCCCTCCTCACCCTCACGTCTTTGATACAGCGTCAAAGTGTATGAGACGAGAGCGGGCTGACACTACAGGTTGCATTCCTCTTCGTGCTGTGAACAGCTGAGATAGTTGACGAGTGTTGCTCGCTGATGAGTCGCTGACGACACGTGTTGAGGCTTAGATGATAGGTAGGACTTGACGTCTTGTTCACAGCAATGCCATTTCAGATGGGACCAGAGACATATGCAACAATAGTGAGACGATAACAAATACGCACGTGCATTAAGGTCTTTTTTTTTTTTTTTTTTTTTTTTTGGAATATGATTACATGACAGAGGTTTCTAAAAATGCTCTCTTAAGGCCAGGCTTTACCATCCATGGGCGTATAGGGAATCAAAGGCTAAATTCTGACAAAGATCTTTCAGTCGTTTTTTGTGGTAGTATTTTCAACTAAAGATTTTTTGTTAGAGATTGAACTCATCTAGATTCGAAAACCTTCCAAATTTTGATTTTTTAATTTCAGATGTACGTTTTAATTATTTATAAAATTGTGACATTTTATAAATAATTAAGAAGTGAAGTTAAAATGTAAAAAGTTTACAAATGTAGACGTGTTCAATCAAAAAAACCGTAATTGAAAATACTATCACAAAAAATGACTGGGAGATTTTTGTACGAATTAGGCCTCTGATTCCCTATGCGCCCATGCATGGTGAAGCCTGGCCTCAATGCGGTCGTTATTTGTCAAATCATTACAGTTTTCAAAATATAACACTCAAATTCCGACACAAGAGTGCTATAGGCAGGTTCAAAAAGTTGAATTAGAGTCTGAGCGTGGCATACTGCATTTGTGTTACAAGCAACGAAAGGAACAATAACAACTTTTCCTCTACAGTTTATGTTTTATAAACTATTTATTAAATGAATTCTAACAGTTTCGCTTGAATGAAGAAAAATAAATTTACAAGCCTGATACCTATTTTCAACAAAATTCAGAGTGCCGATACTCGCTCACCTATTTATACATCGCACTCATACTGAATCGATATGTTCTGCACACCATACAGATTGCATTAAATGCAATTTTATTGAAAAAAATATATAGGAACAAAACCTAGTATGCTGCAGAATTCGGGAAATCAAGTGCATTACGCACGTAGGATTCGGAGCATCAACTTCAGATGTAATCAGTGTAATATTTTTAATGACAAGGTGCACTAACCTAATATACTAACATAAAAAACCATTGTTTCAAGAAATAAAATATTTTTTTTTGTAAAGATAATTGAGAAAAAAAAAAAAAAAAGTTTAGTTTTCATACATATTTGTGGGAAAATGGACTATAGAATATTTGACCATACAAACTGTGCCGACCATAGTCCCATATATAATATAATCGGTTTATATATGTAATGGTAAAATAAAAATGTAGTAATTTAATTTTGAATTTTAATATACATTTTTTCTAATGGAATTTTAATCAAATATTTATATAACCATTAATATCAGAAAGCCTATCTAATTTTAAGTATTTTAGTAATTTTTAAATTTCTCTTTTTGGTATGGCAGAATAAGAATCCAACGATTATCTCTCTCGCACACGAAGAAATATCTCGCTGGGCTACGGCCATTTTTTTCATCAACCACATATTTAGACAGCATCATTAATTTGTCGTTCTTTGGCGACTCCAATCTACTTTTGTACTTAAAACAGGAAAATTTAAACTTGAAATATGCAGGAGTATTGGCACAGTTCCAGCCATGTAAAACTAGGCATACAAATCTATCCCATTTCGTACTCTTCTATCCTGCTCTTAACTGTCCTCAAATGCCTTGAACTATCTTCAAATTCACTTTGATATTGTTCTCTCCTATCTGACCAAGAAACTGCGATTTTGTTATCGACTAAGAGAGTAGTGATGGGCTAGTATTTTGTTATCGACTAAGAGAGTAGTGATGGGCTAGTATTCAGTTATTTTCACAATCGTTACTAATTAAATAAACAACAAACTCGGCTGAGCAGCGGTGGTGTAGTGGTTAGACTGCTCGCCTTCCAAACCATTCTCCCAGATTTTCGCATGTGGGAATCGTGCCGGACGTTGCCGCTGGTTTTCTCGGGGATTTCCCGTTTCCCCCGCCCTTGCATTTCGGCGCTACTCTGCTCAGTTTACCCTCGCCAATATTAAGAGCCGCCCAAATCTCTTCCTTCCACAGACTCGTCGGGAATAGCAGGGCTATTATTAGAGAGCCGAGAAATTTCGCGATTTCAATGACCTGTAGGCTAGACTTCACAGTCTTATTCTCTCAAACAGATGTAAACTGTTTATAGGTTGATTGTTGTGGCAGTAAAGAGCGGTGGTTGGGCGCACAATTTCTTGCATGTTTGTTTTTGGCTCATTTATCTTCAGGAGGAGTCAAACAACATGTTGACCAATTAAAAACGTAACATGAACGTACAAGTGCGTGAATTCTCGGGTCTCTAAGCGATTTCTACTGCTGGAACTGCTGACAACCGTTCCTGTACTGAGACCAATAACTGGCTCTTGGCGTTCCTAAACGGCCTGTGGCTGATCCCTAACCTCAGTGCTGTCAGCAGGAAAAAGGAATGAAACAGTAGTTTGATCGACCGCCCTACTCGACAAACATATTGCGGGTCAAACTTGGTTATTTTAAATGGAACTGTCGTGGCCGTGATACGTTTCATGGATGACCAATATGTCATGACGGCTGCACAAAATGATATCAGGGATCATATCAATATGACTCTCCCCGTAAGCGAGGCGTCATATCTCTGACAGGTCTGAAGTAGGAAGTTTGCAGAGGTTGGTACTAAAGAACGTGTTGATTTTCAGATGTTGAACCAACTTTAAGCAATACTAAATCACTAGTAAACGAGTTCCAAGAGCAGAAAGAACGTAAGCAACATGTGTTCGTTGAATCTAACGAAACAATCTGAGCTCAGAGTATTTATTAATATTTTTTTACACTGTTTTTTTTATTTCCGAAGGTTTCTTTTAAATGCTTCAAAATGTATCATTCGGGGCGCATTAAAAATGAGTTGTAATTTAATTAGGCCACATGTAGCTAAATACATGAATAACATCATTTTTATACTATCTAATTTGCATGCACTAATAAAATTATTTAAATAATAATTTAAGGGCGAATGAAAAAAATTAAGTAACTTAGGCCTTCACAAGCAGCTGAGAATGATTTTTCATCTTGTTTATTTCACATCTCGCCCTTTCCATATTAGTCAATATTTTCTGTTTGCATTTTGTACAGTCGTTTTATAAGGTCTATGTGAAACTTTTTAAACTCGCCTGTTGCATTGTGGTTATTATTTCGCTTTACTATGAAGATGCACGCATCTTTATAAGTTAATGCAGGAAACGCAGGTAATTGAGTAAAGATAGTTTTCGTGTAATTCAAAAAGTAGTATCTTAGTTACAAGTTTACTAATTGGCTAATCTTTACAAGATATAACGGGCCATATTCAAATATATGGATGTTGTCATTCAGTATTTTTTATTGTCACTTCCAATGAAAATTGTTTGAAACCTAATCCTGCGAGTGAAGAGATTTCGGCGGTTTTAAACAATGAGGTCTCGAGAGCCGATGAGGGTGAAGAGAGTTGAGTATGGATCAGTACCGTAATGCAAGGGAGGGCGATACAGGAGATCCCCGAGAAAACCCGCCTACGCGGCATCGTCCTGCACGATTCCCACACGTGAAAAATCGGGAATGCACCCGCTGGGAATCGAGCCCGGTTCACGTTGGTTGGGAGGCGAGTTGTCTAACCACTACACCACCGCGGCGCCTTTATTATCCTGTATTTTAATTATAGAACAGAGCGGTAAATCTAAGGCTCTGGAACTACACGCAGCGGAGAGTGACACAGTGCCAGTAGGAAGTTCTGGTCGGTATTAGAATGAGAATTGACATAATCATGACTTATATTAGATATAGGCTATTCACGGTAAAGTGAGCACTTTTGAAAGCCCTCTCGTTTGCAATAATAAGCAATAAATATATTTTTTATTTTAGCGGTAGACGTTAACTTCCGGGTGCGGTGGGATACACACACTGTGTTTAGTACTTACATAGCAACATTTATTTAAAAAATATAGTTCAGGGATAAAAAATGGCTAAAAGAAAAAAGCAGCAAGGGCCTCAAAATGCTCACTTTAGCGTGAATAGCCTATACTAATAGTTTTCCAGCGTCACTAGAAAGCCGCCTACGTACCAGCTGTTAGGTCTACGGGAAGATTTAATTGATGCATGCGTCGGAAGCAGACGCAATCAGCAGAAACAGTGCACGGTTTGAAAAGTGCTCGATAGGCGATATGCAGATTTTTTCTGATGCCTGTTTCTCAGCCATTGTTTTACTAATATTTTACTAATACAGTAGCTACTTATAAAGTACTTCGATTGGGAAAATATTTTAATAAATGTTGTGGTCAAACGAGGATAGCACGTATGGGACGATAAGTATGCGAGCGTGCTAGTTGCCTTCATCTGCGCTGGCCGTGACACATGTTCGCTCAGGAATAGTAATTTTCGCTTCATGGCCAACAAAAGTAACTAAATAAAATTCCCTAGAAATCTTAAAAGTTATACTTCACCACACTGAACAGATGTACTTACTGTGCAGCGGATAATACATTTTAATAACGGCAAATAAATAAACTTTGCGCGGGAAATGCACCCAGGGCGAGGCGACGCCCTCCTAATGGCGGGCTTTCAATCCGGACGTGATGTAAAGTAAAATCCTGGGATGGAGCGACGCTCGAATGCAAGGGCGGGGGAAGCGGGAGTACTACGAGGAAACCCTCCCTCCAGCAAGCGGCGGCGTCGTCCAGCGCGATTCCCACATTCGACAAATCCGTGTGTGAACCCGCCGGGGATCGAACACGGTTGGCCGCGGTGGTACGCGAGCATCCTATCCACTGTGCCTCTTTAATATTTCTCTGATGATTATAGTCCATTCCCCATTGGAAGCGACTTTCTCAGAGCCCTGCTAAATATCTACTTGCAGGCCCGTTCCGTATCCTTCCGCCAAATGTAAACAATCATTGCCATGTGACTGCCATGTAGAATCTGTCAAAATCAATGTTTACTTTCCATTGTGTGTGCACATATGTTCGTATACTTTCGCTACACCTAAAAATAAACATTTAAATGTGACTTCTACTTTTATACCTGTCAAATGTGTTGTTTACTGTTTACAACTTTTCAAAGAATTCTGTCATATTCCAAAAACCATTCCGTATGAATAAATAACAGTTTAGGACTCTAACATTGTTTAGGTCAGCTTTATGACGTTTTAAAAATGTCTGAATTGACGACAATTCTTACGGTTGTATTACATTAACATATTTGTTTTCCACGACATAGCTCAATACATGTAATGCACGTTAGTATTTTGCCGTGACTGTGTTTAACACTGTTACAACTGCGAAATAAAGGACTGTACTAATTATCCTTTTGTTATTTATGTGTGTTGGGTCATTTCTTTAAAAGGACGGCCTCAGCATTCAAGCACGCAACTCGTGTTGCTAATTTTTGTCATACAAACTTTAAAAGATAGCGGTGAACATGCACACAAATAAGCCTACGATAACTTTTGTTCCGCTCATATTTCTATGTATTGCTACTTACTGTTTATTAGGTTTATTGAAATTTATCGGGCTGGGCTTAGTATTTTTCTTCTGGGATTGTGACATATTACGTTACACGACTGTGTTTCAAACCCCTTAGGGCAAAGGTACAACGTTGCGATAAATAAACAGACGTGGATGTAAATTAATAACTTCGTCATAAAAACAGTTCACATTTAAAACGTATAAATAGTGCTAATCAAATATTTGAAATCACGCACACACATGGCCAGCGTATCGACCACGATGCACAAAGGCACGCCATTTCACAGACGCAATGATTAACGAAACACACGTCACAGTATATTTATTACTGGCGTGGAAACACAGATTTACCACAACATCGTAACTTGTCTAGGTAGGTTAAAAAAAACACAACGTCTACAAACGTGATGTATTAATTTGAAGTATTTTTTGGAGTAAGAATAAATAACGTTTCGTTTGACAAAAAGCAACACGCCATGTCATGGCTCACCACGTCTGCCAACTTCACTTTATTTCTGCCCCGCCATCATATCTAAATATATTAAAATACGTATTCAAACATTAAAATTATTTTTCAGTTGTAAATTACAAATTAAAAAATCATTATTTTGCTGTAATAAGTATGAAATGTGCTACAATTGAAAACATATATAATTTCACGCATACTAGCGAAGTGAAATTTCCCGAGTGTGAAAGAGACGAAGAAAGAGAAAGAGGACGACAAGCCTCGCCAGCAGACAATTTTTCAATTGCTTTCTCGCTCGATAAATCAATACCGTACCATTACTGTCTACTCACGATATTTTCCGCTGTTATTTTAAACTGTAAAAATGAGATATGTTGCCACCGTTTAATTTACAAATAGTATACTAAAAAACAAGGTTATAATAATATTTTAACTGTGAACTATTTCTCACCGGTCGTTGCTAACACGTCGCTGCACTCGCTATTATTAATCCATATTTAAAAAAGAAATAAATATTACTAGTTATAGAAGATATTAAAGTAAAGGTTCATTTATTCAGTAATACAGTACTCTAAAGTTAACCACAGTGTAATATATTTGTGGAATACAGGTTACTGAAAAAACAGGTGACATGTTATGCCTAGAGTTTTTTTTTTTCAAAGGTTGATTTTCATAAGTCGCTTCCAATCGGGTATGGACTATAGTGATAATTCTGCAAAGACATTATTCCTGGGATGGCTAAAACATGGAAACACGGATATTGTCCAACAACAGCCAGCTCTGTTTCGGTTTTAAAAGTAAATATGTGCCAACAAAAATATCATCGGAAACAAATATTCATTGCATGGTCTATTACTCATTACCACAACACCGCGCATTATATTTATATTTTATACATTGGAATACTGACTCCCAGATATGTTTTTCTGTTTAAATGAGCTACCTACTTTATTATAGCGACTTAAAATGTGAAAATTTCTCCAACTAATGTGATTGAATTTATTGGATGGTTTCTTCTGAATAAGTCTCACACGTATTACACGTTATGTAGATTAATGCATAACCTCAATAAAACTGTATTAAGCCGTATTTATTTCTTAGTCTCTGTGCCTAGATGTGCCGTAAAATTTATTTTTCGCCTTGTCACGCTAAGTTTGAGCAGCATAAGAATCTATTTACGTGAGACCCCACCTTTTTTATTACAACGTGCGAGAATTCAGATAAGGCCTATGCACAATGTAAGCTGCACCAAACCTAATAACATATTTTTCTAGATAACACCCTAAAAATTTACAGTGTGTCTTTTGCTAGAGTCGTAACTGAAATTAATGTTGAACCAATGGGAAAACGTTTCGGAAACACTTGCTTAACGATAGCGCAAAGTGAGCGAGCGTCCCGTTTTTAACTGGAAATAATTTAACCAATGCCATCTTTCAATCAATGGATTTGATATATATATTGTTATCAGAATATTTTCCTTAAAAAGTGGGATGGATCGCCGCATGTTTTGTCAAATAGTTGTTTGCGCGAATACGCATATCTCGGTAAATGAATGTTCTGCAAATACGGCTTTTTGTCAGAAAAGATAAAAAGAACAATTACATATGCCTATATTTTTTTACTTGTGTTATAATTAAGTGTATTCTTGGAGGAAAAATTGCATGAAAATGGTCAAATATCGCATTTTTAAGGCTTGCCTGTGTAGTTTTGGCAAGAGAAAAGTTCAAATATACTGGGGCAGTTTGATATGTGGGCTTTCATCGCGTGTAATAAAACCCCACTGTTACAGATCTAATTTGCACAGTACAGCGTTACGACGGAAACACTGCACGCCTTGCGCGTAGGCGCGATGAGGCGCTATAAGTGCGTGTTAGTGTCGCCCCGTAACGCTCATTCGCTTCTTGACCCGCGCCATGGTGGGGGGAGGTCCATACCACTCTTAACTTACAAATAAAATTTTTTAATTCGCATGTAGCTTATTAACCATGGACACGCTATAACGTAAAATAATTAACGCCTCTACATTATCAGATAGTGGCAATATTACACATTTTTAAGCAACTAAAGTGAAAACGACTGCACACATGATTGAAATTTACTCGCCTCTCAACATCAGAGAGATTTCCGGCAGAAGGCAGATACTTTTAAGGCCTACATTACTTCGGACGTAAAAAAAAATTAAAAACTAACTAATTGTTTTCTTTAAAGTGTTTGCCTTAAAATAATGCTACTCTGCAGTCCGAACGTCCGGCGTACAATGGCGGCTCATTGTCAGGCGGACGCTGCAGTCATCCGATACCGCCGCGCCTCACACGCCACTATGCGACGTCGGATTTCACGCTGAAATACTGCACGTGCTGCTACGGTTAGGAACTGATTTTTCCAAAATAATTATTTCAAAAATATTTAATTGGCTGCGAACCGGCCATTACTTGCGCTTCTGTACGTCCGACATTTTGTAAATAACGGATGCTCTTCGGAGAGTTTTGTGCAATACCTAATAGCAGTCGCGCGGTACTTGATCGCGTAGGCTGTAGTGGCGGCTTCTGATTGGCTGCACACGTGGTCGCCGAATTTCCCTGTACTTTCTCGTCCTCCTAAACTTTAGTTTATGTGCTTAAGGGGACTGGTCCGCGAAAGTTGTATATTTACCAAATTTTTGTCACAAGTTGTTTTCCAAAAGGATTTTTCGAAATTTTCGGCACGTCAAGACATTAGTAATTATTGTTAAAACCTGCTTACACTTTTAGATACTGACTGGCTTTTTTATTCTCAGAGCACTCATGCAAGATAATAAACAATACCTTATTTGTTGTCTTCCTTCAGAGCTCCGAGAATAACATAGGAAAAGAATGTCTAACGGTGTAAAAAAGGTGTACGCAATTATTATTTACGTCTTGTCGTGCCAAACATTTCCACAAACCCACTGAAAAACAACTGACGATGTAAATCGGCTTAAATATACTGCTTTCGTACTCCAACCCCCTTAAGGCACCCTACTGAAATTATCACGGCACGACTTTGTCAGTCCCTTCGTATTTGGAAGTGTACCACGTTTCTCCGTTGCTGATTGAGATTATTCCTAAGTTAATTGCTTTCTTATTTATGACACCATCAGGAGCATTTTTCATTCTCGTGCCTCCTCTTTCCTGATGTGTTTTCACTTATGGTTACGTGTTTCAAGTATTAATCCCTGTCTTTAATGCGGTCTTTTATACTTCGGGCTATTGGTTGATATCTCTATAGCCCAGGGTATCTGCAAGTAAAGGCTGTTCACGATTAAGTGAGCATTTTTGAAATCAACCTTTGAGAAATGTCACTGTTCCCACTTGCATATATTTTAACGGGCGCACTGAGTGGCATACGTCCTATAAAGTTGGTAACGATGGAGGGAAAATAGTTCCATGTCTTAACATTGAAACAAAAGTGTTTGGTAAAACATTAGTCAAAACCGAAGTGATTTCGCTTGCATTCTGTTTGTTTTAATTATCCAAGTGTAAGAATGAGCAAATTAGTACATGATTTACTTTTCTAAGAATTATAAGCATTTCGCAGTTTCATTTGACCGACGCAGCAACAAAGTGATGAAGTCCTTGGCAGTATTAACATTGCATACATCTAGCGGAAGAATACATATTGTGCATGCAAGCAGATCTCAATAAATGCTTTCAAAAGTGCTCGGTTTACCACGAACAGCCATGATAACAAATTTGTTATCATGCTTATATTTACCATTTGGCACTTCAGTGTAAATGTTTTAAATATCTTAAAGCGTACTAACAATTCTCGTGATTTTTTTTTGTTTGTCCTGTCACGCTACTTGTATCGACACTCCATCACAAGAGCAAAAGAAACTTTGATGAATGACTCTGTATCTGTTCGTTTCTGTAGCGTGTATTTGTACTTGTCAAGTTGAAATAAAGCAACTTATAAATCAAGTCAGGTGACACGGCGAACTCGCGGACGGATGACGGCAGGTCGCAGTCGTCACGGCCCGGCGGTGGAAGCAGAGCGCGCCACGTCCGCACCAATCACAGACGAGCGCTCGCGCTCCAGAGCAGAATTGCCAACTTGGTGGTTTCCTCACGAGATCTCGTGATTTCAGAAGATTGTCTGAAGGCCAAATTTCGTGATTGCGACAGGTTCGAAAACTAGTGTTTTCAGAAGAAAAAAATTCTAGTGATTTGGAGGAACACTGGGGATGTTTTTTTCTGTTATCAGATTATAATACTTTTTGTATATTCGGGAGTGTTAGTTTCCCGGGAATTCAACGTACACCTGTAGAGAGCGAGGGAATATCTTGAGATGCATAGTACATGTTTCACTGCGTGTAATTATCTCTTTATAGGTAGCAGTGAATAACTGTAATTTTGGCCACGGCGTTAGCGACGTTTTGAGAATCTCTGCGTTGGAAAAGAACTTGGAGGTATCTAGTATCTTTTTGTACAGTTTTACTATACGTTTTCATGTATCTATAGCAAATACGATATCTAAGTTTATTTCAGAAGGATTTTTTTCTTTAATTTTTAATTTTTTGAACTCATGACAGTGGTATTGCTTATATATATATATATATATATATATATATATATATATATATATATATATATATATATATATATATATATATATATGAACCGTATATAGAACCGTATATAGAACCGTATATAGAAACCGTAATGAAGACTGATAAATAAGATTTAAAGCTGCAGACATTTCTTTTATATATTTTATCTGCATTTAATTTGAAATATATGAAAATTACACTGTAATGATTTTATGGTGATTTTTTGTATATTGATTTAGAGAGTTTCTCTCGAAAACGTTAGCAACTGTGCAGCGGAAAGCGGCTGGCGGAACACGCCAGGTCGTTTTTCAAAGTAGTCGCCGTGGGACTCACTATCCCCCTTGCTCGTCCAACCGGCCGGCACGCCCCGGGCATCGCAATGAGACCTGCCGCCGCCGGGACACAGAAGCCTTTGAGTCGGCGCGCTACTTGCTCATTTGTTGCCGCCGCCCGACTACGAATACCGATCGCTTCCTCCGAGCCAGCGGTCTTTATTGCACTGTGAGAACCAAGGAGGTTAATTGTAGAAAACATATATACTGTAAGAATAACAGGTGGCGTGCTATGACATCATTGAGTGAGGGAGTGAAGGGATTTGGGCGGCTCTTAACAGCGATGTCTTGAGAGCCAATGAGGGTGATTGAGGTGAGTATGGAGCGGCGCCGGAATGAAATGGCGTGGGAAACGGGAGATCCCCGAGAAAACCCGCAAGATTCCCACTTGCGAAAATCCTGTGACCCGGACGGGGATTGAACCCGGTTCGCCTTGGTGGGAGGCGAGCGCGCTAATCGCTCAGCCGCCGCGGCCCCATGACGTCATTGGACCTGCATTTTCGTCCATCGCCATAGTGTGACACACGAAACATTGAAAATGTTGAGCCAGGTTTTTGTATTTAATGCATGTAAAATGTACAAATCTTTGGACGAATAACAATAAAGCTAAACTTTCAGGCTAAATAACAACATGTTCTGATACGATAGTTTCATTTTAATTTTGACATGTTTTGTTTCCAATGTTTTGGGTGTTACAACATGGTGGACAGGCTGCATCATTTTATCATGCACATCCACAGACAAGGCCACCTCTTGACTGTACATAACCTCCTTGGTGAGCACCTATCATGCCCGAAAGTCGGTCGTAATAATACACACTCTGCTCGCTGTTACAACTGAACAGGGGAGTAATAATAATATTAATTTAATTAATAAATTCAGACCACAGATATAACCTATTGTGAATACCAAACTATGCCGGCATTAAAAAACCACAGATAAAAGCACACACTTACATAAAACCAAAACTAGATCTGTTCAAGCATTGTATACGAGCTGAAAATTACCAAACATATACATATCACCAGTTGTACTACTTAATTTACGGAACATTCACTATTCGTTACCAAGTTCAAATTTTAACCTCTTACAAGAATACGTTTCAGGAGCTTGTGTTACTTTAATAACAGCAGTCTGAAACATAATACTGTCTTCATCTACTTCAAATTCCTTCCAACATACTAAGTTACGTATATTAATATGTAAGTACCAGCCTGATGAGGAGAAACAAAATTCATTAAGTCCACTATCAGCCTTAACAGTAACACATTGCAATGCCGTGTAGAATCGAATTGAATAAAAACTAATTCAAAGCTGTCTTGTCAAGTGATTACAATTTTACAGAACGTGTTAACTATCTTGCTTGTCCGCGTCATATGCAACACTTCCAAATTGCACTATTCATTCAATTATCACATCAATGCCCGGTACGGACCCGGTATACATATTCCTTTGAGGAAACTGGAAACGAAATGGATTTCTCTATCACATTGTTTCAACAATCTGACCTTTCTCTGCAAGTGCCGTAGTGACAAAGGGACTAAAATTCAAATCTCCGGTGAATAGAACATATATTTTTCTTAATTAGTTGCTGTTCTGTTTCTTGACTCTATTCCCCCTTGGAATTTTCCAGTGTTTAAAGTATTTCTTCGTTCTCAGTCCTGTTTTTTTCCACGACAGACATCTGCATCTCAATGGCGAATGTCCAAAAAAATTGTCAACACTTTCAAAGTTGTCAAAATCCTTCTCGGCCAATATCTCAACTTTAAATTATTCCTGCGGGGCATTGCGGCGAAGTATAACAGCCTTCCTGCATAGGGTAATAGGGAACCTGGTAGTTATCAGCATAAAGAACTGTAACTACAACGAACGACTTTACTTTATTCCCGATTTGAAGTTACAGCGGAAAATATGCATAAGCAAGTCATAAATCATTTCTGAAATTTTCCCAGAAAAGTTTCCTGAAAACGGTATTAAATTATCAGTTCTACTTTCTTCCGCTATGGCCTAACAGGAGCAATTTTCGTGTTTGAGGGTCAGAAGTGAAGGAGCGATATAGTACGACTCTGCCACGCGCATCACGTGCCTCATCGCCGTTCAAGTACAAGACTCTGAACTGGCGTGTAGTGTTTAGTGTTTTCGTCATGTTGCGTGTGCCTATGGGACTTTAAACGGAGAATTTAAAATTTAAGTGATGTTATTTATATCTGGGGCCGAGATCAATACTGGCCCCTATCGCAGTGTTGCTCGTATCCCGGTAGCATGCTTTAATGCATAGCAGTCAGAAAAAAAGGCTTTTTTTTTAACGATGTCGTAGGGATCCAAAATAATATATATATAATGTATGTGTCATATCTTCAAAGTACATTACCGTTTTCGTCTGTAGTATAAGTTTGATTTTCGTAGCCAAACGTATTGAAGACACGTTAAGTAGTTTAGTAAAAAAAAAAAAAAAAAAGTATTTGAAATATGCTGCAGCGCAATACAAGCACCAGGTAGGCGACTGCTTTTGAAAACCTATTCCACTTACTTTCTATATCGGCGAAAGAAACACATTCTCGCGATGGTATTCACAGCGCCACGTTGTAGCATGCTTCTGCGATACTGGAGTTCGTAAGGGTAATGGTTTAACGTGAGTGTGATGGTAAGCCTGCACGTCCACGTTTATTTTCCGTTCATCACATTTATGACTATATCCCGGTGTGCTTGCATCTTAGCATCTGCAGATACTGAGAAACCTGGACTTCTTAGAGCAGTATTCATTAACGCTTTTTTTTTTTTTTGGTGTCGGTGGTCATGCGGTCATCTCGTCGACGTCCCAACATGGAGACCGGGGGTCAATACCTGCTGGTTCCTAGTCCAGATCCTCGCATGTGGAAAACATGGCGGACGCTGTTGATGAATGAGTAGTGGGATGTTTTTCGAGGTATTCCCTTTAAAATGCATTTTTAATGCCATATTATGGCCATAATTTCATTCATAATAAACTGTAGTCCACCTTAACAAATTTATTTAAATTTTTCCAGTGTAACATTTGCTGTGTAACATTTGATTGGTCCTCGAGAAATGGCATAAGACATTCATAAATTTCATGTGAAGATCTTCATAAACGGATGACAAAAATTAATATAGTAGAAATTTCGATGATTGCATACTGCCAATGTACAAAGTTAAGTTAAAATAGATTACATAGTTTCAGTAGATATCTCCCACAGAACTAAAATTATATTATATCCGCCATTCTGGAAATAAGCGATGCCTTCATTTAAAAGATACATTTAATGTTATGGCATACCCCAGTATATTATCTTAACGAAATTCTGTAAGAATCGGTTGATTATTTTCCTAAATACTAGATAAAAACATTATTTTGATTGGTAGGGTTATCTTACAAAATGGCAGAGTAATGAGTCTCTGCGTAGACAAATTTGATGGCTGTAAAAGGTATTGCTAGCATACAAAATTATGTTGAAATTAGTTTCGTTAGTAACATATGCTGAGCTAAAATATTTATATATCTACCATTTTGAAAATAAGTGACTGGCGTATATGAAACATAACAGTTTACACCACCTGCTGCAGTACTGTTTTTTTTGCCCAGTTTGGAAGGAATCTGTCAATTGTTTCCCGAGATATGATAAATAAAATTTACTACTCGCATGGTGCTTTCTTACAAGGTGGCGTACAAAAGATGCTTTATGGACATACAGTTGATAATTGTAACATCTATTGCCAACATACAAAGTTTAGCTGAAATTGATTGCACGGTTTCGACAATATAGGATTCTAAGCCAAGAATTGCTATATGGTCGACATTTTGAAAATATATTTTTGTTATGCTTAAAAACATACCACTTGACATCATCTGCCACAGACCTACCTGTTTGCCAAATATGATTGGAATTGGTCAATTCTTTCCCGAGATATATAAAAACTTTATTTTATTCGCATGGCGTTATCTTACAAAATGGTGGACAAAATGGTGCATGTAGGTACTGTAAATATGTGTTAATGTCTACTACCATCATACAAAGTTATGTTGGAATTGATTAGATAGTTTCGACGATATACCATTCTAAGCTCAAATGGCTATATCGCTGTCGTTTTGAAAATACGTTTCTGACATACTTAAAACATATCACTTAACATCATCTGCATCAGTGCTAATTGTTTGCCAAATTTGGTGGGAATCGGTGTAATATTTACCGAGTTATGGCATAATAACTTTACTTATTCGTATGGCGCTATCTTACAAAATGGCGGGCAAAAGTGACTATTTTTTGGCGTACATGATGATTGTGATGAATATTTTTAGTATACAAAATCTGGTTGAAATTGGTAAATGGTATGTCAACTATACCAAATAAACTTAAAACATATATATTTATTGCCGCCATTATAAAAATAAGTAACTAAGCAAGTCCAATCACTTACGTTTACGTGGCGCTGCACAGTATTACTTTCGTGCCAAATTGGTTGAGAATTGGTTGAATGGTTTTCGAAATATAATGCTATTTTTTTTTTCAATTGGCGCTATCTTACGAAATGGTGAACTAGCAATAATACCCATCTTCGAATTTAAGTCTTGCAAAATGCTCTGCCAGCATACAAAATTTGGTTTAAATCGGTCGAATGGTTCCCAAGATATGATATATCACTTTAAAAAAATGTTATGGCCGCCATGTTGGAACTAAGTGCCTGGCGTGGTCGAAAACTATACAGGTCAGGTGTCCTTTGTAAGCAATATGTGTGTACCTAGTTTGGGGAAATTCGGTTGAAGCGTTCAAAAATCTAAAGGGACACACACACACGCTCCTACACACACACTTACATACAGATAGGAAAGTGATCTCATAAGCCTGTTTTTCACAGAAAGTATGCTAAAAACGGAAAATGGGAATTGAAACCCCCCTCCCCCTCGAAATGGGGTAAAACCATTATGTTTACTTCCAACCTTTTTGAAGCCTTGTTTAACTTCTACTTCCAGGATATTCCTCCACCTCATGCAAACAAAGCCTAACCGAGTCTAGAGAATTACACCAAAGGGACAACGTACCGCATTCGTACGCACTCAATTCAATATTTTGCATAAGAACTATTTATTACTAGGTATTACTGACACACTTAGATTCTTGCCATTTTATTCGTATAAGCTATACAGGAAATACTGTAATTTATACATAAAAATAAAATAAAACTTTTATTTAACTAAAATAAGATCATTTTATCTTCACACAAGTATAAAACTCTTGTAATAACAACTAATATGCACTTCATACATTAGGTGATTTTTCAATGGTTCGATTAAAAAGTGCGAAGAAACCGCGAATAGACTATAGGAAAGGGTGATATGAAACTTTGATCACGTCGATCTCTGTAGCGTCATGACTTAACCATAATAATGATTAACATAATTTTCATGTGATTAGTCTTCTTTAGACCATTCCCTCTCCTAAGTTTTTTTAATTGGTCTATCCAAATTTCAGCAAGCGTTCCATGATTCGTTAACCTTATCTATGATATTATACTGTACATCGATACAACATTTTAGGAAGTATATTGCTCATTCTTTCAGCATGGTTCAACCAGCTTGTCTAATAGTTTATATTTAAAAATTTTCTTATATTTTTGTTAAGGATTTGGTCAGTTCTTCTATATCCTTAAACGAATCTGAGGAATACTTTTTATGTTGTTTATTTATTGTTTTGTTATGTTGTTTATTATAACACGAAGTCGGACGGACAGTGGTAGGAGACATTCAAAATACGGCGTGTACTAGACACGTGGCCCCAAGCGCCGTGTTACGCTTGTCGGCGTGACGAGATGCTGAGAATGGGAACGGTGCACTAGGTAGAGATACCAAGAAGCAGTGCAACTGCGTTAAAAGAAGGCCTAGACAGCCGCAACGTCGACTGGCGCTTGTTCGTGTGGAATCGCCATCCGGTCGTCAAATGACGAGGCAGCTAGAGAAGCCTAGACGGCTTCTCGCCACTAGTGCTGTTACTCGGTGTTTTCAGGATATCGATAATACCGAAACAGTCAACGATACCGAAATAATATATAACACCTACATAATCGATAATACCGAAAACTTCGATAGTATCGAAACATCGATATACCGATATTTCTCGAAGTTACATAACGATCGATAAGTTATTTTTCATATCGATAGTTATCGTTATATCAAAATATCGAACAGCCCTACTCGCCACAGCGTACCAGAAACAAGAAGATGCGAGAAAAAAACTGACTCAGAGCTCCGATTCAAAACAGAGCGAGATCTCTTAGCGTTTAGTGACTAGCTACTTCCCCTCTGATATTTATTTGGGCGAAATTTCATCCTGCAACCGCGAAAAACGAGATGACACCCGTCTTCAGTATTCTAGATGAACTATTAGAATTTTTGTAGTTGCAGGATGGAACTGGGCCCAAATGGCTATTATATGTCCAGGAGGGTTTCTCCTGGATTTGCGCCCATAGGGGCAGACCAAACGAGGTGGTGCAGTGGCAAGCCTTTGGACTCGAACCCCGACCCGGACGTCCTGATTTCGTTTTCTCATGGTTTCCCGAAGTTGCTCCAGGTGAATGTTGGAATGGTTTCTTTTTATAGGCAATGGTCGATTACTTCCATATTCCTGCTTCTCTGAGCAACTTACCACGTCTCTTATAGCTTTGCTGTCGACGAGACGTCAAGTGAGTGAGTGAGTGAAGAGATTTAGGCGGCTCTTAACGAGGTCTTGAGAGCTAATGAGGGTGAAATGAGGTGGATATGGAGCAGGCGCCTGAATGGAAGGGCGGAGGAAACGGGAGATCCCCGAGAAGACCCACCGACCAACGGCATCGTCCGGCACGATTCCCACTTGCGAAAATCCGAGAGTGAACTAGCCGGGGATTGAACCCGATTTGCCTTGGTAGGAGGCGAGCAGTGTAACCACCACACCACCGTGGCCCCTGACGAGATATCAAGCCATACCTACCTATCCACAGGGGCTAAGTAATGTTCAAGAAACAGAACATAGATTAACGCGTTTTTTAAAAGGAAAAAAAATGCAGTGAGGCGGTTAGTACATGCCATAATCACAGATTGGAACCAGCCAATCAGGAAGTTGAAAACCGCAGTACGCTGAAGATGGAGCGGTTCGTTTTATTTTTAGCTTTTCGGAGGCAGGACCTCGCATTGACCTGTAGGCTATTGGAGGATTGCTCCAAGATTTTCCAATGATAGACGTATGAACGAATGTGCCCGACCAGTTTTCTGTTTAGAAAAACGCTCTCACCTGTGGAGTGGGGGATTCAAGCCGCGTCCCAGGCACACGCGTGCGCATGCGTGGAGGATCGCAGCGGTGCGAACGCGGTCATGGATCTCACACGCGCGACACGCCAAGGGAATAGAGCGCAAGTCAGCGTGTGCGACTTCTAGTCGGAGAGGAAGTCCTGTGGAATGCAGTTGACCAAGGGTTTCCTAGTAGGACCCAGTGGAAAATAGATCGGATCGAAGAACTGCACTTGTAGCTGATATAGACTTCTTTCGTAGAGGGGCATACGATAATGTGGAATGCAGTTGTTTACGCTCGCTACGCCCTGATACACAGGACGACACTACCATCGCAATGCGACCAAAAGAGAAAACGGTCATTTTAAAAACCATAAGATCACAGCAGCAAATTATTTGCATAGGTTTAAAAACGCATGCAATTTATGAAAAATACCAAACGCATTCATATATATATATATATATATATATATATATATATATATATATATATATATATATATATATATATATATATATATATATATAGGGAAAAGCTTGTATTTGACAACTACGTACAAATGTCATGCACAAACTATCACACAATAAATCCATATTATAAGCTGCCACAGCAATTGCTTTTCTAATTTCAAAGGGGCTATTTGCTTGAAACAAGATAAGAATAAAAACCAGCCCTTAAAACAGAACATTTTACAAAACTCCTTTAAAACTAGGGCTCTACTACTGAAATCCTTCCATAAACGTCTTATATGGTTTACAAATGTACCCTATTCCATAATTATCAATCAAAACCTGTTTACTCATTTTTCCCTAAACACAGTTAAAATATTTCTTACTGGAACATTCACATTCTTTCGAAATATTATGCATCTTCAAGGCTCAACTCCTGACATGATTAATTGCAAGACAAATTACAGAGGCTGAAAACATGAATAGTTTTAAAGAAACTAACAGCCTCTCAAGCAAACTTTAAATTCAGTGGTGAAAATTAATAGTCATCTCAAAAACTACGTCGTGCCTACCCAAGAAACTCATGTTACCAGTTACATGAATACTATCTACCATTTGAGTTTGCCAATACGAACCATTGCGAAAATACTTAGCTTATCTGACCTGAACCCCAGCAGTCGAGTCTCTGACGATCAAACTGCTGCTGGGGGTATACATAACAGAAGGATAGGTGGGGAAACAAAACGTCATTTGTAACTTGTCCAATAGGAAGCCTCGGCCCCTCCCTTGAGGTGCGCGAGCAAGTAGGGGCTCCATCCACCACACCAGCGCTCAAGCGGAGAGTTTGAGAACTTAGGGTTCCCGCACCATTCATATTAACCACAGACACCAAACATTCGTTTTCTGTTATGTCCATATTTGGCAACTCCAGTCGAATTTCGCATCGTACAAGTGGACAGGGCACACAGATGGTCAAGGCATGCGAGCGGGACGTCAGCAGTATGACCGCTCAGTAGTCGGAGGGGGAGGACGTAGCCGGTGAATTTCGATGACATGAGACACACGGTCTCACAGTTCACACGTTTAAAATTTTGGTAAGATATATTTGTAAACGGGGGAAAAATATCTAAAAATTATCGTCCTTCTAAAGAACTCCGTGACAACTGGAAGCCTAACCCATGCTCCATTATGTTGAAGACTGCAATCCTGGACAAAACATGGAAGAATATATGGTTTCAGAGTTAAAACTAACAGCGTATTTTGTTCTCGTCATAAAGTCTGTAAAGGTAACGATTTTTATGTTTAGGGCTGTAAAAAATGTGGCGATAATCCTAGAAGAGCCAGAATTTTTTTTCCCTCCTAGATTTTGAGCAGACCTAGTATACGCGGCAATATTATTTTCCTTCGATTGCAACAGCGTTCGTAAAATTAGGAATGCGACACTTACCACTATACCCTATTCTTATAAAAGATTGATACCCTGTCGTGAACAGAACTGGGGAAATAGCTGACGGAGAAGCGACATGCAATCATCATCGCCCTGCGATTTATTTGAGCTTGCATCCACGACAGTGACCACTAAACATCACACAGTAGGCCGGATCAAGTAACCATTGGGGGGAAAAAATTCCCCCTTCCTTTACTATTGCACCAAATTACGATTATGGGCTATAACCGGAAATGCATGAACGTAGGTGTAGATGTTCTACGGGAAGGGCTCATTCGGCATTGACCTATCGGGAAAATGATGTTGGGGGGGGGGGGGGTGTGTTGAGGTCACGTGTACCTATGTACATTACACTTATTTTTTTTTTTTTGCTTGTTCAGTATTGAATTTGTTATTCTAGACATAATTGTTTATATTTGCAATGAACTGTGAAATAAAAACAGGAAAACTATCGGAGAGCAGTGGTGAAAAAAGGGGGGGGGGGGGGGGGTTTGATTACGAATGTAAACACCCATAACGCATAGTTTTTTAATGAGTACTAAAATGGGCGTCTTAAGGTAGTCATATAAAAATTGTAGTTATTCATATAACTAAAAGTAATTAGATATTATATATCAGTAGTTTAAGAATGTGTATGCTACTAGATATTGCATACATACTTTTTTACATCCAAAAATGCGACCTAACGAAAGCGAGTGAAGACTTAATT
Organism: Dryococelus australis; assembly: GCA_029891345.1. NCBI lineage: Eukaryota > Metazoa > Arthropoda > Insecta > Phasmatodea > Phasmatidae > Dryococelus > Dryococelus australis. The sequence continues at coordinate 55,829,612 of CM056996.1, forward strand.
GTCATGTCTTTTACATTATTAAGAAAAAGGAAAATAAAAAAAATGAGTTAGGGCTTTCAAACGTGTCTCCACATTTAAGTTGAATGACTTATGGGGGTGGGGCAACATATTACACACTAACATAACCTAAATTAAATCTAATGAAGGCGTCCGTGCCAAGGTGGAACTCGAGATCCCGAACCTCGGCCTGGTGGGTAGGCAGACCAAACCCCTAAACTATTAGGCCAGTAACACAAATCCAGTTATATGCCGTTCACGGTAAAGTGAGCACTTTTGAAGCCCTAGTTACTTTTTTCTTTCCTCCAATTTATTTCATTCCACCACTTGTCAATGTAAACACTGCCATGTGAGTAATAAAATCAGTGTGTACATTCCCGATACCCAAAACCAAAAGTCGGAGGCCACAATGAAATGTATTAATTTGTTATTACGTCTGATGAAACAGCTTCAAAAAGTGCTCACTTTACCGTGAATAGCCTATACCATGTATATTGTGCAGAAACATTAACGCACATGTAATCCGTAGCAACTAGCCAAGAAATTGCAAGAATATGCACGTAGGGCCAAATTTGCTAAATTTTTCAGAAAAAAGATTACCTGGTGTCTGTGGTGCCCAGGATGATGAATCTCAGGCTGTCTCTTTACATAAGGCACTGCTTAGTACTGGTGTAAGTAAGTACGCGTAGGATTTTATGGGGTATTTTGAAAGGTAATTAATTGCGTTGTCTCGGTTTCGAAGGGTCGAATATTATTAACTTGGTTTGATTATATTTTCTTTCTCTTTAATGACATTCTGTGTCTTTGTAAAACTGAAATATTATAGATCTACAGTAACGTGTAGAATTCGGACGCAGTCTTTTCCAGCACGTTTTTCCATTTTCTTCTCGTGAAGCCAATGGTATAAAATATGTCACGAAAACACTTTCGTCACTACATCTGTCATTTTATTCGTATTTTTGTGTATATTCGTAGTGACCAGGTCCAACCATAGAAGCCATACTTGCCATTCAGAGTGAACTTTCATGCTGGATCTGCTTTCATTATTTCTAATATTCTCTTGTAAATGTGGTCCAATAAGTTCTGTAAAGGAAGTTCACAGAAAACTTCTTAGTACAGAATACTTGCCGGATATTACTACTCTTTCATATTACTAATTCTACGATAACGAGGGAGTATGCCAGCATATTACTTTTTTGCCGAATGCCTAAGTAAGCTGTACGAATATTTTAATGATGTCACTTCTTTGAGTACGACAAAGCTTCTTCTAGGATGATAGGAATGCACTGCTTTTCTTGCTTATCCTCTTTGAAGATCCTGGGCTGCTGCTGTAAAATAACTTCACACTTGCTGCTCCTGCCCGATTTCCTTTTCTTCTCAAATGGCTAGACAAAATTTTGGCAGCTCCTAGAGTAGATACGTCTAATAAAGATTTTTGAAAATTTTTATTTTGTTAGTTTGCTTGCCTCACTATACGTTTCCTCCGGATGACATCTTCCTTTGATACAGGAATAAATAATATTCACTCGTGTACCTGGACTTGATTCAATATAAAAAAAGTTATCAAATGTTTTTGTTAGAAAAAAATTATCCAGTTATCTCCTCGTTGGCATAAACCAGGCGTAAAACAATAATTAAAAAAATTTCAAGCAATACCTTTTTTTGAATGATAATTTACAGATGTATCCAGAACCAATCAAAATGAAGGTGCTTGGGTGGAGGAATTTAGACTTTTTGACAAAGGATCTTGTAAGAAATGTTTTTTTTTTTCCTTCGAAATTTTCCATGAAACTGTTTTAGGAAAGTAAAATGTAATAAACTGCCGAATGGGTAATGAAAACAGTAAACAAGTAAGAGGGAGGGAAAATACACCTTATTTAGCTCTTTTGAACCAAGTGTATATAGTGAGTGCATGTAGTGTGTAGTGTGAGCGTGTGTAAGTCTTCCGTAGAAGTGCTAAAATAGATTTTACACATCATTAGGGGGAGCGAGGCCGTTCTGGGATGCTAGGGAGTCTTAGTGGCCTAAGTGCCCGTTGAATAACCCGTAAACAGGTGTCGGAGAGAGGCACACTAATTGCCGGCACCCTTTAACCGGGGTGACAGATCTTCCCCCCCCCCCCAAATGGGAGGTGTGTTGTGGTTAACTGACGGGTTCTCCCACGCCTTTTGATGTGTGCTGTGGTTGAGTCTTGCTTGTGGGGGTACCCTTTCGGTGGAAAAAGCACCCAAGCGAGATTTCTGGAACCTGGAAATGTTTCAAGAAAGTCTGGATGGCGAGTGGCTAGGGGTGGAGTAAGGGGGGAGGGTGTATGGTTGGACCAGGAGGGTTGAAGAGGTGATCAGTTCTTGGTTCAATACCTGTAGAGGGCAAATAACATGTAATTAGACTTGATTGCATTATGAATTATTTGCATAAATAGTAATTTGCATATTAAACAAATATGAATATCGAGAGTAAGTACATGTACCAGGAGTAATTACAAGTACCGAGACTAATTACATGCACCGAGGGAGTAATTACACACTAAGTACACGTGATCACCCATCAGTTGCCGAAACACAACTGACAAGGTTGGTGAGGCGCTCCTCGGTTCAAGTTCCGACAAAGGTAAGTAACACCATAATTTGATGCAAATGCACACTGAGGAATCTCACAATGAATAAGTACACATACCGAGAATAATTACATGTACAGAGACTAAGTACATGTACCGAGAGTGCTTGCATGTACTGAGACTAATTACACATATCGAGAGTAATTACACACTAAGTACATATCCTACCCTGACTATTGCTCAAATGCAACTGAGCTATGAATTGCTAATATGTTAGTAATATACGTCCGCCATTTTGGATTGTGTAATATAGGTAAGGGAGCCAAGTGCATGTCTGCAGGGAGTCCGACTGCCTCTAGCTCCGAGTGCCTGAACATCTGGGCTCATACTAGGAGTAACTCTCTTCCTCACCACTTGGAGCACTGTGTCTCATTAGATAATCCACCCTTACCCATGAACAATCACCACACCACTGCAGGTAGACAGCGAGATGTTGAGCATCTGCCTGCTCAGAAATAGGATATTCTGTATCCCTACCCTAAAGTAATAGCATATTCCTATGAAATGGTGCTTCACATATGTTTATGTCAAACATATTATTTAGAATGCATGTCGATGTTACTTGGAAAAGTAAATACCTACCAACACTGAATTAACCATACCTTCCTCACATAAATGGTAAACTATACATATTTTTTTAATCACCACCGGTAAAAACGAAATTGTACTGTTAATATTCCCATCACTTTTATGTGCCCTGTAATGTGTATATGGTAGCTACGCTTTTCTCGCACAACTGTTTATCATACGTGTACCACCCTGTTAGAATCTACTAACTTTTTTTTAAATATTTTCCAACGCTTTTTGTTCTCTGTAGTGTGTAATGTCAGCTGTGATTTTCTCGTGTAGCTGTTTAACAATCTACGTGTACCACCCTGTTAAAGTATAAGTCGCTTTATTTTCACCATCTCTATCGCCTATGATCATTACCATTCTTGTCCTTCAGTACCAATATGTGTATGGCAGCCATGCTTTTCTCGTGTTACTGCTTAACAATCTATGTGTAACCACCCTGTTACAACAAATGTTTATCCCCAAACATACACTTTGAAGGAGGGGACATATTAAGAATTTGAAATAGGTTTAAATTAATATTTACTATAACTTCCACACACACAATGTACACACTATATAGACAAAAATCCTGTTAACAATTCCTTCTTTCACAGTTTTTTCTATTCATTTTGCTACAATACTTCCTTTTCACACAAAAGAAATCATCCTTGTAATTCACACCAAAAACTTCTTCTAAACGCGTAACACATCGTGTGTTGCACTAACACTACACTGGATGTGGCAAGTAGCAGAATACACTCGTGCATTGGAGTGTATGACAGGCGATGCTGTAACTCTCTCCGAACAGTCAGACATGTGACGAGCCAGTAAACTAAACTTGCACCATGATCGTCTCGTTCATGGAGTTTGTTTTGGAGCTGGTAAATGGCGTTTAGTTGTCACTGCTGACTCGACCCAGTGTCTTGTGCAGACAAATTGTGTAGAGTAGCAGACCAGCATTTAGCTGGTGTTGCGGATGGCAGACTGTACTTGATGGATGGTAGGAGACGACATTGCTGAACAGGTTAATTTATGGTGGAATTTTGTAGTGGCCCCAAGGTAAAATCGACACCATATCAGAATTGATGTAGTGCTTGTCGTCACTTGACGAGGCAATGTTGGTAACATGTTTGGTGAAGATATGGGCATTCAAACGGAAATGGTATTGGGTCCCCATAACCCTTGAATTTTGCATAAGGCAATCCAAATAATTCTCGTACAGGAGTGACTGCAGCATATTAGCTTACATGACCTTAGCTTTACGCACACACTGGTCATTCATAACAGTATATGTGTAAAGTTTCAAACTGTGTAACCAAATCAGGGGAAATTGCCTCGTAGACATCGTGACAGTATACTTGATATAGGCTGTTCACGGTAAAGTGAGCACTTTTTAAGGCCCTTCTAAATTTTTCTTTTCATCCAATTTCCATCTTTCTGCTTCTTTTTAATATAAACATTGCAATGTGACCGATAAACACAGTGTATACATTTCGCTAGCCTCAAAACTTAATGACTGAGGCTGCAATAATATATATTTATTAGTGGTTAATGCCTGTTGGTAGGTCCTTAAAAAGTGCCCACTTTACAGTGACTGTGAACAGCCTATATAGGAGTGAATCGTTATCACAGTAAAGCAGGTGCAAGGCTCGGTATGGAAATTTTTTCTGTATGTAATTGTAATCAAAGTCATATAAAAACAATTTCTAACAAATTGAGAACAGCAACACTGGTAAACAAAGGGCTGTTAAACATAACAGATGCCTGGTTCATTTTAATTAAGACAAAATTCTCATCGAGTTTCTGCCTCGCCTTGAATGTTGGATGCCCAATCAATTCTGCCGCACCATATATCAAATAATTCCTCGATATGACACGGCTGTCCCTTTCCCGATGGACATTTTGTAACGTATTTCCATATATAGAATTATTCATCAATTTAAAATAAACGATTTTTCGAATGTGTTCGTTGTCTGAGCACCATTTTTAATATTGAAAATAAAGTATGGGGCCATTCACGCCTTTTACTCAAAGCGAAGAATGCTGTAAACATAATCTAGTTTGGCTCCATACATCAAATAGTGCTTCAGTGTTTCCCTGTGTAAAACATAATTTTTCCATGGTGCAAGTGTCAAAAGTAATTTCTCAGTCTTGCCATTCGGCGGTATAGCATTAACTCTGGAGCAAGAGGCAGATCATCAGCTAGGACATCATGACATTCAACTGGAAAAGACAGATCAACTTTCGAGAAGAAAAAAAAAAAAAAAAAACTTGATATCCTCGGCATTATCTACGTTGACAAAATACCACATTAAAAATTCGTCTGCCTGAACCTACTCGAAACTATAAATAGGTAACTAGCACTTCACTGTGTGACTGTACAATCTATTGACGTCTAAGTACCAAATATATTTCTCTGCCACACTGGGGTAGTATTTATCACCCAAATAAATATCATTAGCTCGTGCCTACTTCCTGGAAACCTGAGTAGTACCACTCCTGATCCCATCCATACTAATATTATAAAGAGGTAGTGTTTGGAACTTTGTGTGTTTGTGTGTTTGGATGTAGGAGGTAATCTTCGAAACTACTCATCCGATTTTAAAAATTCTTTCACCAGTAGAATGCTACGTTATCACTGAGTGTCATAGGCTATATTTTATTTTAAAAATCAATAGGGATCCCTACTAAAACTCCAATAATGTAACCCAAAGTGTAAATAAATGACCTATAAAATTCCTTACATTGCGTGCGCTGCGAAAACTATTGATGATAGAACAAAATAATGTACTACGGCTTTGCAGGACGGACAGATTCGGAAAATAAAACGTGCTGTGTGCTGCGTACGGCGTCAACCTTAGAAGCTCTACTGCCATTATGGGGGGAATTACTTTTGTGTTTGCTGGGGATTTTCGGCAGACACTCCCTGTAGTTACAAAAGGGACGCGTGCAGATATCATCAAAGCATGTGTTAAATCATTTCCCTTATGGAGTTCTATTCAACACCTAAATTTGCGAACGAATATGAGAGCCTATCTTGGTGGAGACACGCATAAAGATTTCCCACAACAATTGCTCAGACTTGGAGAAGGAGTTTCTCCTTCTCTAAATTTGGGCACTAATTCTGCTGAAATCATTTAAAATGAGACATTAGGTCAGATAATCCACATGACAATCATTTATGGGGAAACTCCCAGTTTCGCTGAATCGTTACGCTTCATATTGCCACCTAAAATAAATTGCCGGCGCGCCTTGAATCATTGTCTTGGGTATTTATTACCCTGCTGACCCTGGGACTCTGGCTCAGTGCACAATGTTTGTCTAATATGTAAACATTGTACAAGTAATCACCAACACAAATATGAAAACATTATTTTGATGCAATTAATCAATTTTATACCTAGCTCAACTTGCTGAACCCTACAAACACTTAAGAGGCCCCAACCAGTTTAATACACGAACACTGATTATGTTAACATTGTACGAGCAATCACCGACACACACGCCTATGTAAACAACTTTTCTGAAGCAATCAATCAATTATATCCCTAGCTCAACTTACTGAACTAAAAACACACTTTAACAAGAGACTTCAGCCAGTTTAATAGACGAATGTGGAATTTGAAAATATTGTTTACTTTTATTTTTCGAAAGTGTCGCTCCACACAAAACAAACCTGCACCTTTCACGTTAAGGGCTATCAAACTTCGCAAGACCCTTCAGTGTACAAGTTAGAAACAGCAGCTACGACACTCAAGTGATTTCGTTCTTGGTCTTGTGGAAGAAAATTTGGGTTGCAAAAATCCTCTTTTCTGAAAATGATGGAAAACACTATTCTTATGTAGGTATAAACCACCAGGGACTGGTGGTTTATACATCCAGGTATGCACCCATTTCTTGCACCCAGGAAACAACAAAACAGTATTTAAGTAAATTAAGGTTTGTGTGAATGGAATTTGCAATAAAAACACGAATGGAAAATGTTATCCACTACTTACCAAAATGTTATCCCATACTTACCGACTTGCATCCTTTGAAAATCTTAAAAAGGACTTGCTGTAGTTCACAACGTTGTAATCATTGCAGCCAAAAACTACACAAATCTTTCCTGTCATAATAAATAACCACTCAAGTGAAAAAAATTGAATTAAAACACATCCAAAATACTCAAAACTACCCATTCAATGAACAGCTATTATCGTACAAACACCACAAACTGCTAGGAACGCTGGCATCGGTGTGTCGCGTTTTTTCGGCTACTTTCCCATATTGTCCTTCCACCATATTTGGTATGGAACAGTCCCATTGTAACATATATCTGATCTGTCTATATGGCATACATTTTGAAATCTGTCCATCTGGAACTTGATTCTCTAATTAATTTAAACAGCATGGCAATATCGTGTCGCCATAAATTAAACAATGCACACTTGTCCCCATTAAATTCACTGACTTCCTCATGCATGTATTCTGGACTAATTACTAAAAAACTCCACTGGTTGCCTCTATCACGCATTTGAATTTGTAGTGTACTACTGTCATTATCTCGGAACCAGACTTTTTTATATCTCAGGAGAACACTAGCATACTCCCATTCAGGATTAAATTTCTCCATTGTGTCCTACACTATACAAATATAACACTGTAATTCGCAGTGTATTTATACCTTGATCAGGATATCCCCTCCTCGCCCCATTCTGTCAGTATCAACCATTTTAGCATTAATTTAGAATTTTCACCTGCAGAAATGAATGGTGGTTTGCAGTCGCATTTATTCCATAGATACAAGGTAAGCAATGCTTACCCTATATGTGTTGGAAATGTTTGACCCTTTATAGTTTTCGCCTTAACTTTAAACACATTTAATTCTGAGATTCTCGTTTCTGATTTGAGAAACAGAGTTTTCATAACTCTCATACTCTACATGCATAGTACTGGTATCTAGCATTTATTTCCACAAAAAGGAGTGACTAGCGATGAATCGATAATCGAACTTGCAAGCAACAACTTGCCACATGTTCGAGTTCCTGCGCCACCAACCGCATTCCTTCAGTAGGGTAAGCAGTCGTGTTTGGGGAAAACAGAAGTTTTTTTGTAATTTGTAATATGCTCTATAAATAATATTCAGCTCAATTATTATTACATTCATTTTGTTTCCTTTTTATAACTAATGTTAGGTATTATAAAATGGTAAATACATGTGAGGGGTAAGGAAAGTTGGCAGTTGTGTTGGTTAGTAGAAATTGAAAATTGAGTCACAGCCCTCAGTATTGATTTAAAATTATTGCTAGAAATATATCTTTGAATTAATATTTTGGGTTGAATTATTGAGCTTATATAAACAATTTAATGTATTGTACAGTATGTAATGTATCATATTTCAATGGCATTTAACTAAATGTTATCTGAAGTCCTCAAATATGTGGGGCTATTATATTGCTTACCCTGTAAAAAACTCACTACATTCCACTGATCTGTACATGTCATGTAACATTTTAATGACAGACACTTAAACACTTTCTATATATCTATTATTTTACCATTCCATATGCTTGCTAGAATATATTTTTGATCCACTCCACAAACTAATATCTCCTCATCTTTGAGCTATTTGTTGCAAATAGAGGGTAGGTCACTGTACTACATACATCCACTTGCCCCCATCAACAATGAATATTTATTAAAACCCAAGTGTTGGTGTGCTTATACCTCCAACTTAAACATTTCAACTCAAAAGGTTGTTTGAATGCGAACACAGTGTGTTTTGGGATCTAATATCAGTACACTGTCTTTCGAATAATACATCTCTTGGAATTGTCTGTACATATTGTAGTAAATAAGATACTAGCCTATCATAAATGTGTTTTAAAGTCAGTGTATGGGTAAGAAGGACTATTAAGATATAGTATTATTTTTTCAAGAATATAATGAGCGAATAATGAGCTGTCTGCTCTTAAATTATTTTGTTGGTTGGTTTGGAAACATGTAATGACATGTTGGTTTTTCATTTGAGAAAATTGACTTTACATTTCATACAACTTTCTTGGATAGTGTTACTGATGGGAACATCTTAAGACTCCAGGATCTGAATACAGGATCTAGGTTTCTTACATTTTTCAATATACTTAAGAAATTTCATATGTTTACAAGCATTAATTCAGTATGCGGCATCAACCATTCTGTGCTACTTAGTTCGAAAGTAACACCTTCCTCTTCATTACCCAAGTTGTGTATAGCATTCAAGTATGTATTTCCAAAAAAAATAACATATTTTTGCTAAGCATTTACAACAATGTTTTTATAGTCTTCGGCGAATCCCAATACAATGCTTAGCAGTACGACAACTTTGTATTTCCCACCAGGGTTAATGAACAGTTTATAATTATCAGTGTGGTTCCACATATATATTGTGCATGTATTAACAATGTTTGTTGTTAACAAGAGTTGATTTTTTTTATCCTAGATGTAATTCAAACATAATGAGTCTGGTCGATTGCCACACCATTCAGAAAGTATGCGAGTCTGTCGATCATATGCAGTATACAGTTGCGAATTATTCCTGTTGTCATGGGGTTACTTCCACCAATTGTCTTTTTGATTGTGCCTCTGAACTGCAAAGAAGATTTCGAAAATAATATGTGTAAGTCGTGATTTTGTATAGGAATTTGTATTTCTGATGGAAAAGTTCCTGCTCGAAATGGTTTATAGACATGTATATCGATATTGGTTATAGAGTCCTCATAACTTATGAGCTGCTTGACATTAAGCACATCTTCCATTTTTTTCCCTTTACACTGCAATTTGTTTAAAAATAATATGTTGCTCTGTGTTGACTGTATTGGCTTCCTAATTGAACTGAGTACTTTACAATGTAGTTTTTTTTTGGGGTTTTTATAGCTATCATCATTTTTTTCAATAATTGACAAGCAGGTCTATTTTGAGAACAAAAAAACCATTTGATTGTGTTGCACAGATTGCACCTCTTTTTATAGTACTTTCTATTCACCTTCTTTCAGATGCAGACATATGGTTACCTCTTTGTTTATAAAGTTAATAAGCTTACCATTTTGATAGACTATAGTAGCAACAATTTCTTCAATACGATTTACTATTATCAGAAGATATATTAATGTATTTGGATTTTCAATTATTTTATATACTGGTACAACTGAACAAGCAAATTCATGCATTGAATTCATAGGTTTGCCATTTAGAAATGAACCTCCAACAATATTTATATTCACATGACAAATGTTAACTGGCAAAATATTGACTTGCTTTGATGATTCATGTAGTTGATCGACTGGATAATCCTTTGGTTCATACCCTAACATAGATATCATTGAAACATTTTGAAGAAATAAATATAGAATTTGCTGAGCATTGTAATGGTTAAGGTATTCGGATTACTATGCAACAAGAACCTGACATATTCAAGATCCGATCCCTTTATGAATGTTTCCAAATCCTCAAGTTCATATGATCCAACAGGTATAATAATCCAATGTTTTTTTAATACCAATGTTCAATGTGAATGTTTCACTATGTGTATCTATATGGTATACTGTTATATGTTACAAATTCAATTAGACTCATTTGCCATTCACCAACTAACTTAAAGGCTGTGAAATAAACAAAATGCAGTTGTGATGAGGTTCTGCTTAAGATAAGTGTGATTAATGTTTATTTTCCATGCTACTGACAGTTATAAGGAGTGCATTTCTTATTTATATTCAGTAACCATAAACATAAATGTCCACATTTATGTCTCTAGTAATTGTTAGATTTCTTATTTGTAGGTGATTTGTGTTTCCTATAAATAGATATTGAAATATTATGGAGGACAAAGTCCCCATAACTTCCATAGTAGATGGAATGATGTCCACTTTATTATTGCAACCCAGTGGGTCCCATCATTTTGTTTAGATTATAAATTAACAATCATACATTATTCCTGAAAGTATAGTTTTGATGATAAATCATCTCTCATGTACACCCCTTGGAAGCATGGTATTTTAAGGTTTTTGGCATACACAGGAATGTATTTGTGAGCACACAGGCTGGAAGACTGTTCAGAAGCATCTCCATTTTCCCCTTGTTTTTGGTTTTTGTTTTCAAAGATCCTTGATCCACTTCATAAGGATGAAGAAACATTCCTTTTCCACCTGTGTCGTGCTTTCATTGTGTAACTACTCGGCTGATTGCTGAAGTCCTACACAGGAGCATGCAGAGTGTGGTTAAAGCAGGAAAAATGATGGGTGTAATCTATCATTTTTCTTCCCTCATACTTTTAACATGGCTGGCTCTCTTTGTAGTGCAATATCCTATTCCTCCTTTAAATTTACCTCTCATAATTTTTCCAACTACCCAAGCCCCTATTTTTTCTCCAGTCGTGATATTAGTGTTGTTTCTAATATTTACTACTTTCTCAGCTAAATGTGTTTCTGCAATACATTTTTGTATTGTTTGTGCATAAGTGATATTGTGTTGCTTGCATGCTTCATCTAATGAGTTTATTCCCTTGTTGTTACTGGCCAAACATTTTGCAAGACATGTATCTAGTCTGCAGTAATTATATTTAGGTAAATTAATTTCAAGCAGTAAATAAGTTATAAGTGGTTTCAGACTCTGCTACCTTTTTTGATATGTTTAACATGAGATGATTTTTATGACTGTGTACAATCCTATATATGTGGTAATATGTTCTTATATGGTTAGTGCATCATGGTTTATTAGTATGAAGATTATGCAGCAAAGTAAACATCTTCTAGTAACTGTAACTAAGAATGAACACATAACTGAAGAAACACAGAAACATAGTATGCTTTTACCATAAAATATATAACATATAATAACTGGGCTTTCCTCTTGCAGTAAAATGTGTGTGATAATGACAGTTTTAGAACATTGAGATGTACTTAGGTTTGAAAAAAATATGTTTATTATGGTAAACATTGCAATAGGAAAAGTATAAGTGATTGGCGAGTATTCTGTCTTCAATCAAAGGAATGAAATATTTCCTGTTCACTAACAAAGGGTGAAATAATTCCTTCGAGTGCAGCATTGCCGAATTCAGTGTTTTTTTTGGCAATGATGGAGCAAACTGCAAGGGGAAATACAAAAGTATTTCAGTTTCAGCAGACATTCTAACATATACTGATTTTATCTATCACAAAGTTATGCTAGAATCCACACACATATTTTAAACAATAATGCAATCATGTTAATAGTTTTCAAGTTGGATATTTTAAATCTACATCATATAAAACAAACACATTATAGATGACATGTCATTTACCAAATTTAAAGAAATATGTTTCTATTGTTGGAGAGGCAAATATGGTTTCATTGTAATAATACCTGTGCCTCTGATAAATAAATGATGTTACATTGTGGGATTGACAGTTTCTATTTCTGCCAAAGAATTTTTATTTCAAAATTCGGACATAACGGTATAAGATGCTCCCATTACAGTATGTGTTTAACCAGAACCTATTACGGAAATTGTGATTCTAATGGTAATATATAATGAAATGTTGGTGACTTGGTGAAAGATAGTGATGTGGTAAATAAACGATTTGTTGAAAGTTTAAATACCATGACATTAGACATATTAAAAACACAAATGGTAGATGAACAAGACAAAAAAAAACGAAATTATTTGAAAGGATTGATAATGTTTATAAGAATACAACTTTTATTTCGAAGATTGTAGTAAATATGTTAGATGCTGCAAAATATCGAGACTAGAATACATGCACATTTAGATTGAATAATGGGTGACTTTAACATAATGTTTAACACAGATAGTAAATCAATGCTCACAGAGACGGAAGAATAATACATTTTATAAGTGGTCAAATTAGTACCAAATGGCATCTTTAGTTACTAACACAGACTTACAAACCCAATGTGAGGATGTGAAAACTCGATTGATCATTGTCATTAATGACTTGAGAACACTGATTGCAAGTAAAATAGATGGCATGTTAAATAAAGTTGATATATTAGAAAAGGTGCATAGTAGTTGAAGTAATGTTCCAGCAAGAAAATCAAAGTATTGATTAAAGTTATATTGCCACAAATACATTATGTGTACATGAAGGATCAATACACAATGTCTGAGTCTACTTTGTCAAGATGATGATGAGGAAGATGCAGAAAACCGTGAGAGTTATTGCTTCCAAGTTCCATGCTACAGAGCTTCTTTGCCCCCCTTTCCCATCACAAATGCTTTGAGTGTTGATTATATGGACAGCCAGAGCACCTGGGAGCCTACTGCCTATGACAACAGCAGCATTAACAGAAGTAGCAGCAGAAAAATAGGCAGCCAGATACAGGCGAGAGTACAACACATTCGGAAAATTTTGTAAATACCAATCTTTGATGGGGAAGAGGGGCTAAGGTGGGTGACTTCTTGATGGATAACCCCAATGTTCTGATAGTTATGTTCGGTGAGAAACAGTATTCTGATGCCATAGTGGTGGAGGGGAGCCAAAATGATGTTCCTTTTCAGATGGTTGTTGACACTAGCACAACCTTAACAGCAGTAAGACCTGAAATCTCAGACCTCTGCCCCCACCCCTAGCAATCACCTGATGACAGTATGTAACATTGCCATTTGACTACAGTAACAGTCGAGAGAAGTCAGAGAAGCATGTACTCTAAGCTTGGTGACCTTAGCCTAGACCACAATATTTATATAGCAGAAATAGAGGATGATTATCTTTCGGTGCTTGATGTACTATCTAGACTGGGGTGATGTATCGGTACTTGACTTGGTGTTCCAGATAAAATAAGTACCAAGTTTGTGGTACCAACACAACAGTAATTTTCCTTGACAATGATCTGCCCAGTAGTCTGTTGCCAACCCGCTGGGCAATTAGCTTATAATGAAATTTCCATTATATGCATATTTCGACCATAATGTGTCAGATATTTGCATCTAATTGAGCCAGCAGAGAAAGGTGGCATTTTGCCAGGCAGAGTCATTGCAGCAAAGAGTTTGGTCTCTCCGAACTCTGATATTTTGCCAGCTAAAATGATTAATTTGTCCCACAGTCTTATCATCTTGATGAAGAGGTAATGATACAGTTTTGCAATCAGATCACACAGGTTATACCAAAGTGTTCCAGAATATTCTAAAGGAAAACAAATAGAATGCCTTTTACCAGAAGTACTGGAGGAACTGCTATTACAAACAGAAGGAAACCTTAATTGGTGACAGGAAGAGGCTGTCTGCAAATAAATAGGAATTCCTTCCCCTGTGGACCAAGTGACCTTGAAATAACTAATACAACCAGCTGCAATCTTTAATACAATATATGGCAGGATCATAAAGCAACCACCAAGAAGACTACCAATAGCTTTACATGAGGCAGTTGAGGGTATTCTGAAGTGAATGAAGGAGTTGAATGTGCTAGAACCATCAGTCCATGGTCTTCCCCCAAAAAATAATTGTTTAGAAGAAAATGATTCACTGAGATCTTGCTTACCTATTGATAGTTTAATAATTTGACCAAGAAAAACTCTTATCCACTAGCAAGAAAGACGATACACTAAACAACCTGGCAGGGTCGCAATATGTTTCTTCTTCGAACTTGACAAGCAGGTACTGGCGATGTGAGTTGGTCCCTGAGTACCAAGATATGACTGCATTTTCCATTCAAGGGAAAGGAATCTGGAAATCCAAAGTTATGCCTACTGGAATGTGTAATGCCCCTGCCACCATAAAATGCCCGGTGGAAAAAGTGATATCTTTAGATATCAATTAGGTTTTGCCTTGATAATCTTGAGACAGGAAGGATATTGGAAAAGCACTTATAACGCTTCGACACTTTATTACAGAAAGTAGCTGCAGCCAACTTGAAACACATTGTAAGAAGTGCCACGTTTTCCAAAAGAAAATCAATTTCTTGGGATATGTAGTGTCTGCCCAGAGAATTGAAAGAGACCTCGAGAAGACCAAAACAGTAAGACCTGGCTGCAAACATCTGACAAAACTAAAGTGCGGAGTTTCCTGGGATTATGTGCCTACTGCTGTCAATTTGAACCTGGGTTCACCAGAATCGCAAAGCCAATACATGAACTGACTGAGACAAAGGAAAATTCTTTGGACCAATGAATGTGAAGTTGGTTTTACTAAGCCAAAGGAAATTCTGATCCTTCCCCCATCTTAGGATTCCTGAACAGTGAGGGCATGTTTATTCTGGATACTGATGCTAGAAATGTAAGGATCGGAGCTGTTTCATCTCTGATTCAGTTTAGGAAGGAGAGACCATTAGAATACCTCATTAAGGTATTGCACAAGCCTGTTATAAATTACTGTGTTAAACATAGGGAGTTTCTGGCCATGGTGAAAGCGATTTCCCATTTCACTGTTACCTTTAAGACATACATTTTATTTTAATAATAATCACACTTCATTGCACTGGTTACTAAATTTCAAGAATTACGAGAGTCAAATAGATCAGTTGAAACAGCATATTCAAAAACATGACTTTGCAATACAGCACAAATCTGGATGCCTTCAGGAAAGATCAGCTAAATGATCCTGCCTTGCATCCAATACTGGAATGTAAATAAGATGGCTGTCAGTTCGAAATGGGAAGATAAATCCAATCTGAGCACATCAATCAAATCATACTGGGCACAGTGAAATTCTCTTGAAATTAAGAATGGTGAGCTATACAGGAGGGAAAGTAACGATGGGAAACACACTTACAGTTGGTCTGTCCAGAATGCAGTTTTCCCAATATCTTAAAAAAGAACTGCGAAATACTGCAGCCAGTGGTAATTTTGGTGTTTGTAAGACCCTTGACAGAGCTCGACTGAAATTAAACTGACGTCATTGCCGAAAGGATGTTGAGATGTGGTGCCGAATGACCAGGAGTAAGGGCACAAATTTGGAACCTCATTCGAGAAATGGGCAATATATATTCTGTGCCCCTTGACTGCCACAGAGATATGTAAACAGTATTTACTTGTGGTCCAATAATACTGTAATAAGTGGCTTCAGGTCATTCCCTTCCCAAACCAAGAAGGCTGTACCCTTGCTGATGCACTCATAGAGCATATATTTTAAAGGTTTGGGGTGCTACTAGAATTTCATTCGGATCAGAGGTGTCATTTTTAAGCTGCTGTGATTCAAGACATGACAAATATTCTAGCGAAGAACGAGGCTAGGACTACAGCAGTACACCATCAGTCTGATGAAATGGTCGAGACTTAACCACACTCTTGAGCAGTCTCTGTCGATTTTTGTAGCAGACAACTAAAAGGATTGGAATTCAAAGGTGTTATTATTTCTCCTTGATTTCCACTCGACAGTTCATACACCTACATCTGTAATACCATCGAGATTGATATTTGGGAGAGAGCTACGTCTCCCTAGTAATCTAATGTATGGTCGGCCAATAGAAGAGGACACTGTCACCCCAGAGTATGTCAGTGAATTACATCACGCACTAGTCGGCATTCGTGGTTTTTCTCGATAGCACCTCTGAATAAATAGTGACAGGATGAAGATGTGATATGACCAGAGAATTTCGGGAGAGGTATTTCAAGGCAACTGGTGTGCGAAAAGGGTACTGTACGAATCTACAGAAATGTTGAGAAGGTTCCTAAAGGTTTCTGAAGCAGATCAGCTATGTGGTCCTTCAGATTTGTCAAGGCTCTCGAGCGAAGCATAAGGTTGTCCACATTGACCGACTGACACTGTACGAATTCCCAAATGCCACAGAGTCTGATTGGGAAGAGCATACATCAAGAGCGGATTGTGTTACATGCGGCCACCTGGCATCCTTTTTTTTTTTGCCCCATTACCTCTGTGTTGCGAAGCTCGATGCTAAAGGGCATCACCATTAACCAGAGAAGAGCAAAGCAGGTTTACAGATGGACCGCCGCGGATTACTGACGTCTGCCGCTGCCGCGATAAGCCTATCGGGACTCGTGCCGCCTCCTGATCTTGTGAGATTGAATTACTTGGGTTATCGTTCAATGTTTTTCTGGTTATCGCTCTCGCTTCTTTAAGCACTCCTGGATCATCGGGCTGCTGATCTATATAAGCCGCGGCGAATCTCCAAGTATAAAGTCAGTATTCTTGTACGGCGCTAAGGCCAGGTGTGCCGATGAGCATCGTTACAGAAGAGAGCGAGACTAACCGGCGGGACTGTGGACTGGACAGCCTTCACAAGGGAAGAGGGCCGACTACCGCTAGGGTGGACTGACGGTTTTTCCCTGAAGACAGACGTATTGATGACAATAGTTTGATTAAATATGTTTAAATAATAAGAGTGTATTAAGTAACTGTAAACAAGTATAAAATCAGTGATAAGGTATTTAATTAGAATTGAGACTGGCATTTAATACTGCGCTCACTGAGAACAATTAATATTTATATGATTGATAGGTAGTTTAATATTGTAACTTTGTGTGCTTTTATATCATTATAAATAAAAATTAAATTTGTTATTTTTACTTTTTATTAAAATCTCTATCTATTGCGAACTAGAATACGTCCATGGCGAATTGCGACAGTATGTATTTCTGTTTGTTTTAAACATAAGCGATTTTCGAATGCTGTTAATGATTTGGCAGTGCATAAAAAAACTGACATTTTTGCCGTATTTAGTAGGTATTTTTAGGCAGTTAAAGATGAAAGCGTCAAGATTTTATTTTATGCAAATCGTGACTGGGAAATTTTTCACCGAAGCGTAGCACGTTAAGCAGGCTTCTCTGAAATTCCTCAGAAGTATCAAGTTCTAACATAACTCCTTCCTTACCCGACGTCAAAAACAACAATTATTTTACAGGCATACAAAACACATCTTGTAGAACAACTTTTGATAAATTTGGGCTCGAGAAAAAAATTTGTTGGATTTTTTTTTGCATCATATAGACTCAATCCGGCCCACTGTACACCGTAACGAATTATGTATAACGGAAATTAACTCCAGATCTTTATGTTATCTCCATTGTTTATTTATAATTTCTTTTATTTTCTCGTATATCTATATGCTATAGCGTGTACATCGGCAACTTGCTTCTCAAGATATTAGGATTTGTAATATTTATTCTTACTAACCTACTGTTTGGTAAATAAATAAATGCCCATGGGAGGTGGGCGAGGCAACACTCACCGAGTGACGAGCTTTCCAGCTGGGACCCGTAGTTACCCGTCATCCCTGAACATGACATGAAATGAGACCTTGGGATGGAGCGGCGCTGGAATGCAAGGGCACGACTCCCACATGCGAAAATCCGGGAGCGAACCAGCCGTGGCTAGCCACTGCGCCACCGCTGCCCCTACTGTTCGGTCAAATTATATTACGCGTTTTTTGTATATTTCTTGCATCAAATTTATGTTCGATTTTTTATTTCTGTATGTATTAGGTATACTTCATATTTAGTCAAGAAAGTCAGAATAAGTAAATACTAAATTATGTAAATTGCCATAAAAGTGGCACAATAAATTTAAAATTAAATTGAAAACCATAGTTTTTTTTTCTTTGATGATATCCAGACGAAACTCTAGAATTCAATTATCGCGTCTAGAATAAATCTACTCCCTAATACGCTCTTAGTGACATCATTTCGTACTCCACTTCGTATAATTTTTTACTCTTATTTTTTTGTTTCCAGATTTCAGAGGTCAAGGAGATTCAGCCCATGTTTACTAAAAACCTGTTTCGTCTAGCAAACATTTTTATGTAAATGCGATATCAAATTTAAAGAAAATCAGCAAATTTAAGTTTCTATTCAACATAGCTTCTATATTCAACTTAGCTTATAGTATATACATATTCACACGCAATCGCTAGGTCGAATTGTGGTAACTGTACATGTGATGATGTCAGGTATTGTAATAACCTTTTTTATAAAAATTTTCATCAAAACGGTCCAGATTGTTACAACTTATTAAACAAAGTTTGAAATTTTCGGATTTAAGACATATGTACAGGACAACGTCTGTCGGGTCCGCTAGTATATATGTATATATATATATATATATAATTTACATGAATTCATAGGTCACTAAAATATTTAATAATAATATACCTGTTCATTATTTTACGTTATTCAACAAAAATATATTTTTATGAGGATGAATATTGTTTTCACAAAGTGACATGCATCTGACTCAATGAAAAAGATAATTTTTACGTGATTGTTTTCAGAAGTAAATAGTGATTTACGAATTCTACAAAGTTGTTCTCCCGAAATATGTGTTTTTGTTGGAAATTTTTACTGTTTTTTTTTTTTGCAGTTTTAATAGTATAAATTATTCTTATTTAGTAGTTATACCGTTTACGACATAATGATAGAAACATTTAAATAGTACAATCACAACACACGGAGTATTTTAATTCATTGTTTTAATGGCTTCCACCAATCATCTGACATTACTGGTACAGAATTCCTTAATTTCAACGGGATTGCAACCAAAATACCTTGCAGTACACGAAGTAATGTCTCAGCGACCACCACCACAAAGGTTATAGCCTACGCGCAAAGCAATGCAATTTACGAACACTACAAAGGCGCAAAAGGAAGACAAACAAGCCAGGCGGATGCACTGGAAAGAAAAGGAGAATTTTTTATTGAGGATTGCGTGTTGGTGTACATTATGAGGAGTGAGTCTTCCATGTTATAGGATGTTCACGGTAAAATGAGCACTTTCAAAAGCCCTGCTTAGGATCTATTTGAATACACATCGTGTATTCTTCCACCGTAATGTAAAGTTAACATTGCCGTGGGCCTGATCACTTTATTTATGCGTCGGTAGTGTAAGACTATGACAATACTATCGAAGTAAATACTTTTCAAATTTTCTAGTTATCACTCTTATATGCATAAAAGAACCGTATTAAAGAAATGATATTAGTATTTGCAGACGTTTACGTAGGGAACACTTTTAATTCAACGTGGAGACATGTAACTTCTTGTCCTCCTACGTTAAAGGCTGTTCACGATAAAGTGAGCACTTTTGAAATCAACCTAAGAAAAAAAAGTCACAGCCCACGCCTACATACACTTCAACGGGCGCACTTAGTGACATGCGCCCGGTAAAGTTTGTAACGATAGATGGAAAGTAATTCCCTATCTTAACGTCGAATGAAAAGTGTTAGGTAACCAGTTGTGATAATTTAAATTATTTATTTCCGTTTCTGTTTATTTAATGCAGCAGTGTCTAAAAATTTGCAGATTTATAAAATGTTCGCTTTTCTAATAATTACACAGTTTCACTTGATTGGTGCATTGATAAAGTGATGAGGCTCATGTTAATGTTGAGTTGACATAAGGTGGAAGAATACTCAGCGTGCATACAAGTAGATCTTAAGCAGGGCTTTCAAAAGTGCTCATTTTACCGTGAACATCTTGTAACACACACACACACACACACACACATACATATATATATATATATATATATATATATATATATATATATATATATATATATATATATATATATATACACACACAAATATGGCCAGTTACATTTTTCACAGGTTGATTTCAAAAGTGCTCTCTTTATCGTGAACAGCCTTTAATTATAATCCAAACACGAGTAGACGGAAATGTTAAAACTACGCAGATTTCGTTTGCTCGTACGGAAACAGCATGAGGTAGCCTATAGCATACAGACGACATGGCAGTCAAGTTATCTCACCTCTCCTTTTTTTCCCACTCCTGTTACGCGCTACCAACCTACGTGTTAGAGGCAACTGAAGCCTCCTTCAACTCCCAAATTGATGGATAATTTACGGAACTGTCAGTTGAAGCATTCTGAACTGTGGACGCTGATTGGTTGCAGGTAGACAACCTTAAAGATGATACACTTTGAATAAGGGAGTAAATATCAGCGTAAATCACAACATACGATGAAAAGGGAGAACTTTTACTCCTTCCAGTATAAAACTTCCTTGAATCTTTTGCACAGCGTTAAACTAGACACATGTTTCTTTCGTCACTCAATTTTATTTTTAATATATTCACCAGGTACTGCAGTTAGCACTGTGGCAAAAAAATATAGCATTATATTTTGTCAATCGGTGTTTGTTGCAACCTCGTAAATAAATCAAATAGTTCTTACATACGCCAACTATATGTATCACTGTTGATATTTACCGAAAAGAGGAATTCATTAAAATGAATTTTGAATTCGAATTTTACTTTCACGGCGGGAAAAAATTTACAGGTATCAAATATATATATAATATTTATCGAAAATTACTTCATAGCGGGAGTGACTTAGGCCATAACAACACCAATCGAAAAAATCATGTCAGTTTGCCAAGAGTTAACATTGAACCAGGTTTATTTATAATCAAGAAAACTTGTCACAAAAATACGTTTTAGTAACATACACATGGAAATCGGAATTACGTAATAGGCAATATGGATTTCTAGTCACTCCTAACAACGTGTGAGCATTGTAAACGTCTCCCGCTATTGTGATTTCAGCAGTTCGTTGGTTTTCGCTAATTTATTGCAGCTAGCAGATATTTCGAAAGTGCAAGAATGTTAGAATATCTAGAGCAGTATTAATTATACTTATATAGTGAGAATGCTTAAATATTTAAGTCTTCTTCATAACCACAATGCCTGCAGAAAGAACAAAAACGAATTAACTGCTAACAATTATATATAATGTGTCTTTCTGAAAACACATTATGTACACTACAAAAGAGAACCAGTCTAATGAAAGTCACAAATATCGAGATTTAGTAAAAACCAACCATTTCCTTTACGATTATAGAGCAGTGCCCACTTAAAAAAATAGAATAGCAAACGATTTGAAACTGAGCTTTTCAGTGAAGGAGTAGCTTATTTTGAAGTTTTCCCTCTATATTTAGAATCCACAAGACACAGGAACCACACACAATTCCTCAACATACGCCTACCCATTTTCTCACCTATTTAGGGCAAATAACCCGCAAACCATCGAATATAAAGGTAAAATAAATTTCAACGTTTAGGAGCAGGTGCCTCACATGAACCACTATGGCAAAAATATCCGTATAATCAATCACGCTAATGTACGTATTGTAATTTTGAATTCATATTATAAATAACTCTATCTTATGTTAAATCACGAAAAAAGTCGTTATCCCAAATTTTATTAGTTAATTCGATAAAATAATAGCCCTGACAAAAATTACTGGCGGCCTACTTAGATTGATAAAACATTTTCCCGATATACGCGGCCAGGAGGCAATTCTTTACTAGTGAAAATGATAAAATATCTCCATGGTCCGCACTTACCCACAAATAATATCGTGACTGGGAATTCCTGTATTCGTTCGAAATTTTCATGGTACCGCAAAAAAAACCATCGAGCAACCCCGCCCTAAGAAGAAACTATACATGAACTGGACCAGTCCATCCTAACAAGAAATGAAATACTAAGATGGGAGCTTCAGCAGCTCCAACCAGACTACTACCAAAGTCGAGTTATATCCAGAGGACTGCGAGACTACACGTTCAAGGTAAAGACGTGGGGGAAATAATACGGGCGACACTAGCACGCACCCATAGCGCCTCATCGCTCCTACGCGCAATGCGTGCAGTGTTTCCGTCGGTGCTCTCTACTATGCGAATTAGATCAGTAACAGTGGATCCTTATTCAATGCGTTAGAAACCCAAATAATCGTTCTTTTTCTCTTACTGCTTAAGGAAACTTATAAGCAAGCTTTAAAAATGCGATATTTGACCATTCTCACAATTTTTTCCTCCTTGAATACAATTAATATGACGAAAGTAAAATATAGGGGCATAGATAATTATTTTTTGCTTCTTCTGGAAAAAAAGTCGTATTTCCAGAACATTTAATTACCAAGATACGCGTATTCACGCAAATAACTATTCCGCAGAAAATGTTTCAGTGCATAGTCATCTTAACAGGACAAATTTCTTCCCTTGTACTAAATAGTTTACCAATCCACGTACCAGTGGGTTACAAACACAGATTGGCAATTTTGGTGTAAATTACTGGAGGCAAACTGTAAGCTTAAAATAAAAATCAAAAATACACATATTTAATATTTTTTAGTCCTAATCTAACTGAATACTTCCTAGCGATAATCGACAGTTGTAAAAGTAATTTTTTTACATCCCAGGCTAATAAAACTATTTAAAAAAACATTCGAATACAATTTTATATTCTCTAAATATGTATAGGATTTCAGCTAGTCTAATTCTACTCGTTCAAGATTAATTTAATTGTTTGCTACTGATTGGTGACTAATTGAAATATACCGAGTTTCAGATGACTGGAATTCAAGGACAATCCGGTCAATGACAGCCAAGGATTTTCAATGATTCAAGCACGACTGTTTTCACTGATTTGCAGTAGTGTTTATTTTGTGGGTATATTACAAACATTTGCCGTTTTTCTCATCTAAGCTATCATTTTACCTTGTTGCGTCTAAGAATCATAGCTTGATGTTTTCCTTGTCCTCATTTTCTCAACAGAATTATTTTTTGTTGAGGAGGTTCCCACTTCTATATTTTTGGGCCATTCTGATTTCTGAGTGATAATCCATTCAGTAATCCTTTAAAATTACTGCAGCTTTCATTGCTTTAGTTTAGGATAAAAACAGAAATCGGCAATGAGATTTTTCATCTCCGAAGTGCTGATTCGTTTACTACCGCTTCTAGCTCCCCTTACGAAGTATACCTACCCCCCAAGCTTTAACAACCCGATACTTCAGAAGTAATTGAAGGCTGGAAGCGGAATTCGCACTTAGACCGCCTAGTCGAAGGAGTTAAAAGCTATCCCCTAAGGCACGGGGGTTAATACCTTCTCATGAATGTTTTTATGGGCGGTTGTAATAATACGCCAGCAAACTGTTGCCGCACCTTTGTTTTTTTTTCATTTAAAAGACTGTCACGAGTTGATGAATTTATTGGAAGCGGGCCGCTTTTGAAATGCCAGCGCTACGCTACTACACTGTTATTGGCGTGAGCACCAGCTGTCAGTCACGCGTGGTTTTTTCCTCTCGATTTTATTGCCGTGAGGGTAGTTGAAGAGCGGTTGACCAGACTTCAACCGTTAACTCGTGTCCATTCGTCAAGAGTATCAGCCACTCCATCACACAGAGACTGTACTGTATGTCTTGCTAAAGGGTTGAGGCATGACACATTTTCTCGTATCAACACCGTTAATTACAAAGTCTATATCTCAAACCACCCAAAAATACAAAAAATTAATCGTATTTCCTCAATTAGGCATGTACAAGACATAGGGAAAAATTAGATACATAAGATCTTCCAAACTAAATGGAAAAATGAGGACGTATACATACTTTTCCTTGTATCATTTATGTAATGTGAAAACAATACATCTCTTTGAGAGAATAATTCCTTTGGCCCAAAACAATGCCCTAATTGCTATAAAATTCACGCAGTTTAAATGTCTGAAAACTTGAAAAACAATTTTACATCAGATGTGGGCACTTTTTATGCAAAAGACGGTCGCGCATTACTAGCAACTTTATAAAATACACTATTATAGCAGATTACGGTAGTTATTTTTGTGAAATACTGGTTAAATTTATTAAGTAACTCAAAGCACATCGTCCCTTTTTTCGTTCAACATTTAATGCTTTGACGGATAACTAGGAGAAATGATAAACTTACCTACCACTTATTGCATTTCAAAGTAAGAGATTGTCATGACAGTGATACGTCCATATCAATGTTGAATCTGTGCATGTATCCGACAGACTGGGAAAACTCAGATGATGTCACCCGATGCAGCTAACTTAGCATTAGACTAGATAACGAAGCCCTAAAGCTGTGCGCTTGTTCTATGACTTTCAACACTCTCGGTGTTTACAACAATTTTGAAATAACACCTTGAGCAGCTAAAGTTACTTTTGCTGCTGCTTTATCAACTTCAAATATAACTTTTATTAAAGATTTTAAAAATTGTTTATTTGGTTGATGAAATACCTAGAATTTTTGAGTAAGTTTAGTTTATTTTCAAGTTCTGGACACACTAAAGCCGTGTCCAAAACGGCCAATTTGGGGGGGATTAGGGTTTAAGAATTTAGGGTGGATGGTTTCGAACGACTTGTAAGAGCGCTACGTGCGGCAAAGTTGGAAAGTACAGGTTTGTGGAATTTCGACGTTATTTTGTTCGTCACCATATCAATAAATAACTTACTCCCAATTATTTCCTCGTAACCCCGTTGTCTTGTGAATAACTGATCATATTTATTTCTAGCCGATATCAACCTTATCGTTATTTCTTCACTCCCTGCAATTAACATTCTATTTCAAATAGCAATCGATTGCCTTTTTTTTTTTTTTTTTGGCAATTTTAATACAACGTACGAATTTTTTTTTAAATTACTCCATGTAGATTCCTAATTTTTTATTTTTTTTTCACGTGCCATTATTGTGCTGCGTTTCAAGAACAGTAAATACCGGCGTGGGTAATAAAACGTAAATAAACAACAGCAGACGATTTTACGGATCTATTTGGGGATTTAGTGTGCTACTTCACCTCAGTAAATGTTAACCGTAAATCCCCAAATATTTAGGGCATAACTTGGTCACGTGGTCGATTTAGTAACCTAAATAATGGTCTAGTAGCCGTTTCTGACACGGCTTAAGTTTGTCAATGGAAAGAAATAACGTCACATAAGTCAAGACGGAGAATACAGAAAAAACTGTCTTTGCCCTACTACTACTACTACTCCTACTACTGCTACTACTACTACCACTACTATTTCCACCACCACTACTACTACAACTACTACCACCACCACCACTACTACCACCACTACTACCACCACCACTACCACCACCACTACTACTGCTACTACTACTACTGCTACTACTACTACTGCTACTACTTCTACCACTACCACTACTACAACTACCACCACTACCACTAATACCACCACCACTACTACTAACACTACTACTACTTCTACCACTACCACTAATACCACCACCACTACTACTACTACTACCACTACTACTACCACCACTACTACTACTGCTACTACTACTGCTACCACTACTACTACTACCACCACTACTACTACCACTACTACTACTACCACCACTACTACTACTGTTACTACTACTACTGCTACTACTACTACTGCTACTACTACTACTGCTACTACTACTACTGCTACTACTTCTACCACTACCACTACTACTACAACTACTACCACTACCACTAATACCACCACTACTAACACTACTACTACTAATTCTACCACTACTACTACTGCTACTACTGCTACTGCTACTACTACTGCTACTACTACCACTACTACTACTGCTAGTACTACTACCACTACTACCATCACTACTACCACCACCACTACTACTACCACCACTACTACCACCACTACTACTACTGCTACTACAACTACTGCTACTACTACTGCTACTTCTTCTACCACTACTACTACTACTGCTACTACACCTACTGCTACTACTTCTACCACTACCACTACTACTACTACCACTACTACTAATACCACTACTACTGCTACCACTACTACTAATACCACCACTACTACTGCTACCACTACTACTACTACCACTACTACTACGAACACTACTACTACTACTGCTACTACTACTACCACTATTACTACAACTACTACCACTACCACTACTACTAACACTACTACTACTGCTACCATTACTGCTACTACTACCACTACTACTACTGCTACTACTACTACCACTACTACTACTACTACTAACACTACTACTTCAAGAGTTGCAAATCACTGGTCTAATTGATAAATCAGCTCACGACAATCAGTTTAGCTTCGACGTGAATAGTATACAGTTATTTTTATCATACAATGTGTAAGTTTGGTGGAATTTCTTTTACTGGTATTAATATCCCCATTAAATAGCTTTCAGTAGTATTTTGACAGTTTTCAAGCCTTTCAGAAATGATATAATTTTCTGGTTTTCCGATAAAATTCCGAATATTTTTATTTATTTAGTTCATTCTGAGCCCCAGAGATGACATTCGTATCTAAAAGCATAGAGTAATGACACTGAAATGAACCAAATAGGTATTTTTTTGCAGTAAATGTAATTTTAAAAAATCAAAACACGCTCTACCTTTAATTACATCAATTGATGCTACCAGGTCTGACTACATCTGATCAACGCAACCTAGGCCCGTTTCATAAAATTCATTGTCATTCATGACTGATAAGTAAGTGTTTTAAAAACTTGTAGATACAAAGAGCAGTTCTTAAAATTGAACTTTAATACTATAGAGAAACGACAACTGAAAAGTGCGTGGAAATAAAACGCTCTACTAGGCAAACTTAGGTATAGGCTGTTCGCGGTAAAATGAGCACTTTTGAAAGCCATGCTGAAGGGAAATCAGTCCCCGCCATTTTAAATTTTCAGAATTTTTGTTTGTAAGTTGCATAAAATATTTCGCATTTTATTTTGGGCTTCGACAAAGCGTGGGGCATTACATTGCACATGTTCTAAAACATGTATTGCTAGACTATTGTTGCCTGGTCCATTTTTGTAACCGAAAGCAAGAAAAATGTATTAATTTCTTGCCTGAAATCTCTAGTAAACAATAATAAATTATATAGAGATGTAATATGTTGATTAAGCTTAAGGAGCTATTATTTATGTAATGTCGTACGAAAAATCTCATTAAATGTTCTTAGATGAAACTTATGACAAAAATAGTGAAAATCCAATATGGCGGGATTGATCCCCCTTAAGATTTACTTGTATGCACGTTGTGTATTCCTCCACCTTATGTAAAATTAACATTACAGTGGGCTACATCCCTTTATTCATGCGTCGGTAAAATGGAAGTGTAAAATTATCAAGAAAGTAAATACTTTACAAATCTGCTCATTTTTTCACTTCGATGGGTTAAAAAAAAAAAAAAAAAAAAACTGAAAGCGAAAAAAATAATCTTAAGCTATCACTAATGGTAACCTAACACTTTTTATTCAACGTTAAAATATTGAACTATTTTCCATCCATTGTTACCAACTTTAATCCGCAAATGTAAGTCAGTGCGCCCATTAAAAAAATTGCATGCAGAAGCACTGATTTTTTTCTAAGGTTCATTTATAAAGTGCTCACTTTATCGTAAACAGCCTTTATGTAGTTTCCTTTAAATAAAGCTTTTGGGACGTAAGAACTCTGGAAATTGCCAGTTGCGAAAAACTTAAGAATGGCGATAGAACTGCAAATAAAATGGGATTGAAACACGAGAGAATATTAAATATTATGCACTGCGGTTCAAGGGTCGGTTGAACTATCGACGAAGCAGTGTGCCGAGTTCCCTTTAAATTTTGTTCGTATGGATGACCAGAGAATACACAAGAGTGTGATAACAATGACGCGCTCGCTACGTCCTGAAAACCGGGACGGCACTAGAAACGCAACGTAACCAAGAAAACCACCAATCGTATGAAACCAGCAAAGGAAACTTTGAAAGCAGTTTAAACGCATAACACCTCTAGAAATTACAAACACACACACACACACACGCGCGCGCGCACACACGCACACGCGCACACACACACACACGCACACGCACGCGCGCACACACACACGCGCGCGCGCACTCTCTCTCTCTCTCTCTCTCTCTCTCTCTCTCTCTCTCTCTCTCTCTCTCTCTCTGTATGGGAAATTCTTTTGTATTTGAAAACTACTATATAAAAAAAAAACATTACAAAAGCACCAAAATTTATAACACTACTTCCACAACATATAAGTTTGCATACTGCTACAAAATGCATTATATATCCATCTCCGTGCGTTCCTTGCTCATTAAAATTGAGTACATTTTCGGCTATTCAGTAATGTTACTTTCATAGATTTCAATTCAAGGCTAGAAAAAGACAATGTTAAAAACAGTCCTTAAATAATCGTGATACAGCATGAGGATTTAAACTTGGCACAAGGCTGAAAATTACAACATTTGGTGTTTTTATAAACAGCAACGCCTTTAAAATCTCTCTCGTGGTGCAGCATGAAAATTTACATTTGCCATTAATTCAGGTGCATCTGTACTTTCTCAATAGTGTTTGTTAAAATCGTGTAGGACTCTTTTCCCCTTTTTAAGAATAACGTTAAGTATTTCCAATACTTCCTATAGTTAAAATAATTTTCTTACGTAACAAAGTTTCTTCCTTTCAGGACACTGCAAAACTAGGGAAGACTGATTTTTTCATATTAATTCCAATATATGACTTTGGTTACAAACCTACACCACGGCTGAAACAAAACTATTTTTAATAGTAACAAACTTTTCTTAACAAAACTTTTGTTACGATAACTAAGGCTGAAGTAGAACCATTTTTTTAAATTAACAACCTTTTCTTACTAAACTTTGAGAAAGTGAATAGCCATCTCAAATCATGTCGAGGCCTACCAGGATAAATTATACTGCCTACATGGGAGAGCAAGAAAGTCCATTCCCTACCTTTTACCTGGCCAATATGGGCTCTAATACATGTTGAGACATACTTAGCTTTGACTTTGTTGAATCCCAGCAGCCGAATCTCTGAAGACCAGTCGGCTGCTGGTTCAATTTATAGTACAATATTAACTGGTGAAACACCCCACTTTTTTTTGGGACAAACAGTCATATTTTTAATATACCCAATGGGAAGCAGTGGCATTTTCCAGAAGGAGTTGTATTTCCCAAAATTAAAGTCCTCGGGGTGGCATCTGTAATACGCATTGCGTATTGGCACACGTCCCCTCCGCTACACTAGCACCAAAAGGGACAGGTCAATGAACTATGTTTCCAGCCCGCTCAGATTAACAGCTGACTTGGTCTGCCGCGGCTCGGGCTCCTACGAACAACACGTAACGTATATCGTTCGTCGTCGTGTACATCACAGTTCCATTCAAGATAAAAGTTCTTAATTTTTTATTACGTAGCACAGTAGCACACACGTTCTTTTGCATATTTCCAATTCTAGGAAAAGGTAAACTGCGCTCGATATTGCGTCGTGCAGTATAGGTAAGGCAAGCAGGTGGCCAGGCTAGCAAACGGGAAGTCGGTTGTAGCACCGCTCGCAGTCAAGTTGGAGGGGGGGGGGGGGGGGTAGTTGGTAATATTCCGCAGTACATGAAACTCACGGTCTCGACAATCTGGAAACGGCATGCGTTTAAAACCGCTACTGATTAGAGATAACAGTCGTCGATACTTAAACCTTTAAAACTTACATTTAATTGCGGGACGATCACGTTTCCAGAGACTTAAATCGAAGTGCGTGGCAATATAATTAACTCTCTTTCCCCACCTATTCGTGTTAACAGACGACCACAGCTCCTCTCACAACATGTTTCGAAGAATAATGATTATTTTAGCATACCAAATTAAGTTTTCAATAATGTTTATGAAATTGGTTTTCCTAACTCTACTTAAAGTTCACCTTGCATCGGAATCAACGAATTAACCAACTGTATCTGAACCATGGCGAAGCTTGGAAATTATTTTAAGATGAGATGTCATGACAATCGGAGCTAAATAAAAGTAACGGAGACACATTTCGCACCTCTAAACTCACGCTCATACCCACAGAGAGATTGAATTAAATGTCTGCCGCATGTAATCATAGACTAAAGATGAGGTAGGACGATTCTCGTCTTACGCGTATGTATAGGCTGTTCACGGTAAAATGAGCACTTTTGAAAGCCCTGCCTAGGATCTACTCGTATGAACGTTGCGTATTCCTTCCGCCTTACGCAAAATTAACACTGGCAAGTGCCTCATCACTTTGTCCATGCGTCGGTCGTGTGGAACTGTGAAATTAAAGAAAAGAAAATAATTTACAAACATGGTCATCTTTACACTTCAATACACAAGGAAAAATAATAATAATAATAATAATTCAAGTTTACAAAAATGGTCATCTAGTTCTTTTTATTCGACGTTAATATATGGAACTACTTTCACCTCCATCGTTACCGACTTTACAGTGCGCATGCCACTTAGTGTGTCCGTTAGAATATATGCATAGCCATGGGACAGTGTCTTATTTTTAAGGTTGAGTTCAAAAGTGCTCACTTTATCGTGAACAGCCTTTTTTCAACATTTACTCATCCACTTCCAAAAGTGCTGTCAAAATTACATGGTCAGCAGAGATGAACGTGCTTCTTTACGCCAGATATTTCAATTGACCCGTCCTTTAAAGTGAATAGATTATTTCGAATAACTGGAAAACTAGGGTCTCGCTGCATCATAACTGTAAGTAAAATGAAGTGTTCAATAGTTTCAAAATATTTACTTACACAAACAGTAGTTTAACAGCGAGTGCTACCAACGTTATTTCGATAGAGCTATATCGGCGGAATAGCATTCCCGTGTTGGAACAACAGGACTGGTTTTGCGCATCTCGCATGAACACTCTACCCCATTTTCACTCTATATATGGAAAAATGATCAACTAGCAGATAGTAGTTTAGGTCTGTACTAATTTGCACTCAACATTGTACATGGAATAGCTATAAGCCCGTATGATTTGGAGAATTAACATACAATCTTTTATACACAATTTTGTGATGTACACTGCCGGACAATTAAAAAACGTACCACGAAGAAACGATGTAAATAGTGAGAGTGCGAGCTGTGTATGCATATAATATTTTATTTATTTTATTTTACTTATTTGGAGGTTAATGTGGCACCCAACAGTGGAGACCATTTAGAGGATGGTTCGTACATACAAACATACTTCCAAAAAAAAAACAGAAATTGACAAATACACCCAAATGAAATTAAGACAATCATACAAACTTACAAATCAACTACAGCACATTTAACACATGTAAAACACGAGTTACACAAATATACAACAGAAATTGACTCACATGTAATATACAAACAACAAATATTGAAGTTGTGACAGATCCATATACGCTCATTTACATTTCACACAGCTAGTATGCAAATTAACACGTATATTGTTTTGTGCTATATGATACCTACATATTTGTGCCTATGTTTAAACACTCATTAATTTTAATTGGAATATCTCTGCAATTATTACATAATTGATTCTATTTTTTTATGTCCAATTTAAATCAGAACCCACCATTCTTTTTCAATGTTTGTATGTTAATGTAGGTTACTCTATGGTAGGCCAGGATATTATTCTGAATATTTTAGCTGCTTAATTTAAGTATGTGACTTAATGGTTTTTCAGAGTTTTTCACGTTTAAGTATTTATTATTTTTATTTGCAATACTGTTTGTTTTCTTTTATACACCTTTTTAATTGTATTTGGTGTTAAGCTATTTTTGTGACGTAATGGACCGGAAGTAGCTGATCTCCATTGATAAGACTTGATAACGGATATACCGGAAGTCAAGGGTTTCTGGTTACGGATCTGACGATACAGAGCCGTGGTTTTGAGAGCCGGGATTTCATGGGCGAAATCCCCGGCATCATAATAAATTAGAACAGTGTTAGGTACCCTTAATATACAGGCTAGTTTGGCAAGTGGAGAAGAGGTCAAAGCCTAGATGCGTTAGTTAATTTTATTAGTGGACGCTGTCTACGAGGAGAGCTGACACCGACGCCACGACGCCATGCTGGTAGTGCCAGCGTGACTTCAGATTAAGGTGACGCCACCTAATTTTCGGATCTATAAACTTGTGTTTGGTAGTGTCTTTGACATATTTATTATTGCTCCCAAAATGTTTGTGACAATTAATTTGATTTTTGTAAATTTAAGCTACAGCACAGATGTCACTTATTAATTCAGCCCAGTAGTCATACGCTAACCGACCGGCGCTGGTAACCGGAGCAAACTTTTGAACTTACATTGATTTTATATCAATTAGGAGTGCAGAACTAATGTTTAATTGAAACTTAACTTTGTTGGAGAACATTTAAGACTTTGCTATAATTTTTGAAGACATTACGAATTTAAGTCAGATACGTGGGATAGTGATCAGAATGTGTACTGCTATGGTTTAGTGGAGCTCACTACGTGAAACTTGTTTAAGAGGCACTTGAACTACATACACTTTTTAATTTGAACACAGTTTAATAAATCTACCTAATCCTTTTTAAAGCAGCTTAAAGACATTAAATGTTATTCTATTTTTCAATTTAAGTAATCCTTGTTTTCGAATGGTGGTAAAATTTTAGTAAGTTTTAATCAATTGCAGAACAGAATCTTTGATTAATCGATCGAATTTGCTATACACAGTTAAAACAGTTTTATTTTTTATTTCAATTTTTCTGCTGTGAATTAAAGATAATTAATAACATTTTGATTTATTTTATTGGTAATGCTGCACCACGCCTTTCAGATTTTCTTTTACAAAGATGATAGTATAAATGAAGTGCTTCTTCAAAAGTTTGAAAGTTGTATGTGTTGTGAATGCCAGTGCATGGAAATGTCCTTGCAGAGTTCCTGAGACGACCAGCACGCCGTTGGAGAGTAAGTTCTCGAGGTAAAATGGAAAACACGCTTTCTCCTACATACATTTTGGGTTACACACATATATTTCTCTTCTGGTCATTAGCATTCCTCCCCAAGTCTCCACGTAGTTCACAAATCTTCACAGTGGTTCCCTTGCGTGGTGCTATAGAAACCCGAATTTGCATAGCAAGGGGTAGTTCCCAATTTTCTCACGAATTATTACAAAGTTGAAAACTAATAAAAAAATTATAACAAATAGGAATTGTACTGAGATTGTGCTTTATCTATTATAATGTTAAAATATATCATAAAATGTAATTTTTTCCCCCAAGAAGGGATAAAACTCATGGAACAATTTGTTATTGTTTAGAACACATCTTCTCAGTAAATCATTTTTTTTTGTTAGAGTTCAGAGAGTATGCAAAATTCTATGACTATAATTAGGAAGCTTAAGACGCGCAAGTTTATTAACAACAGGACAGGAAGAATGCGAGAGAAAAGAATCAATTAAAAATAAAGCATCTATAATATCACGTATAATTTTCCAAGTCTGAGTTTTATATGTATTTAACTCCAAGTTATAATTAAAAATAAAATTGTTTTGTGAGAATTTAGAATTTTTTTTAATGCTACTTTGTACATTTCCCAGTCTCCTTGAATCTGTGATGAAAATATAATTCCAAATAACTTTACAATATTCCAATTTTGATCGCACTAATGAGTAATATAAACATAATAATAAGTCGAGTGTTGATGCTAAACAAGTAATAAATTTAATTGAACCTAGAGTTCGTGTAGAATTACTAATTAAGTTATCTACATTGTAATAGAAATATAATACGTATCCAAAAATAACACCCAGAATAAGAACATAATCAACTCTTTTAATAACATAATTTTGAACAAAATATTTATATACAATTTGATTAGTTTTCCTTGTAAATGAAATACAAATTATTTTCTCTAGGTTAAGTGGCATAATATTGCAAGTACACCAATCATAAACAGCAGAAATGTCTTTCTGCAACTGAACACAATTCGTAAAGTCTTTGATATTTTTATAGATCTTCAAATCATCTGCATACAAAAGTGCTCGAAAATAGTTTATAACACTGCTAATATAATTTATAAATATGTTAAATAAAAGTGGTTGATTGTGTACCTCCTTGTAAGATGCCAGAGCGTATATTAAAATTTGATGAAAGGGAGGTTTCAATTCTCACTGCAAACTTTCGATTAGAATAATAACTAGAAAACTAGTTATCATAATTAATAACTGGGTAAACCAATTGCTTGTAATATTTTTTTCAAAATTACAGTGTGTTGACAAGTATCAAAAGCTTTACGTAAATCAAAATATATTGCACATGTCTTATTTATGTATGTTACATTACAAACCATATAAATAATTAGAAATTTGAATAAATATTACTTATATTTATTATTATTTTTGCGTTTGACTGAAAACCTGACAGTGGCGATGCAAGCGCCGACCAGCGGTCGTAGGCACTGGCGTGAAGTCGAAGCCGCATCAACGCGAGAAATACCAGACGATACCAAGCAAGCATACAGAAAGAAGATGAAGAATGCAGGTTAGACGCAGGGTGGTCATATCGACATATAGCCCATCATGTGGATCGTTCGGACCATAATGTTCGATGTTTTCTTTTTGGGGGCAAATGACACGTGAAGGCACCCACACAGGAAGGCCCAGCTCAGGATGGACGAGGTCGACTGCAAGCCGAGAGGTCGACTACCAGTTCGTGCGCCAGGAGAGGAGGAATCCCATGGTGACTCGGTCTACGATACTGGTCAGTGTCGTGGCTCCCGTGTGCCCACGAACCATTTCCCGGTGCCTTGTGGAGGCGAATCTGCGATCCCAGCGCCCATTGCATGTGCTGCCATCAAATGTGCAACAGCGGCGGCTCCGTTTGCAGCAGTGGCAGGTCAGAGCAACGTCGAACGCCACAGACTGGCGATGTGTGGTGTTCAGGGACGAGTGTCGCTTTGTCATGGGTACTGATGATCATCGTGCCTGGGTGCGGAGGGCCCATGGTGAACGCCACAATCCCAATATCGCTGTCGAGCGGCAAACGTCCCTCGCGGCAGGCATTGTGGTCTGGTGAGCCATAACCAACGATAGCAAGCTGCTCTTCTCATGTTATAGGCCGTTCACGGTAAAGTGAACACTTTTTGAAGCTGTTTCATAACACATAATAATTAATAAACACATTTCATTGTGGCCTCAGACTTTTGGTTTTGGGTATGGTGAATGTATACACTGGCAGCGTTTACATTTACAAGTGGTGGAAGGATATAAATTGGTTGGAAGAAAATAGTAACTAGGGCTTCAAAAGTGCTCACTTTACCGTGAACGTCCTATACCTACTTGGAACACTGAGGGTCCACCCACATGTGGATGATATCTTGCGCCCCCATCTGCACCCAAGGGTGGCTTAACGGTAAGCCTGCTCGCCTCTCACCAAGGCGATCCGGGTTCAATCCCCGGCCGGGTCACCGGACTTTCCCATGTGGGAATCGTGCCGGACGATGCCGTTGGCCGGTGGGTTTTCTCGGGGATTTCCCGTTTCTCCCGCCCTTTCGTTCCGGCGCCGCTCCATACGCACTTCAATCATCCACTCAATAAATCGTTGTTTGCGCCTAAACGCGTGTCTCGATAAATATATATTCTGGAAATACGAAATTTTGCCAGAAAGGATAAAAAAAAAACTATTGTCTACGTCGCTATCTTTTTACTTTTTTCATATTAAGTGTATTAATGGAAAAAAAAAATCGTGAAATTGGTCAAATATCGCATTTTTAAAGTTTGCCTATGAAGTTTCTTTAAGCGGCAATAGAAAAGTACGAATACCTATACGCAGGTAGTTTGATCTGTGTACTTTCATTGCGTGTAATAAAACGCCACTGTTACAGAGCTAGTTTACAAAGTAAAGTGTTAGGAGCGATGAGGCTCTAGGCGTGCGTGTTAGTGTCGCACGAGGCTGTAGACGTGCGTGCTAGTGTCGCATGAGGCGCTAGGCGTGCGTGTTAGTGTCGCCCGTATAGCTTCCTCGCTTCTTGACGTTGGACGCGCAAATCTCTTCGCTCACCCATCATCTCCTATGTCTGGCCGGGATTCCGGGTACGATATTGCAGCAGTTTAACGCCTGACAGCACACGGCACAGGTCCCCAGTACTGCTTCCATCATGTCCAAACACTGCCGTGGCCTGCCCGCTCCCCTAACATGCCACCAATTAAGTATACGTGGAACCAGTTGAAATGCCATCTACCGCCATGCTACGTATCCGGGAACTGTGGGCTCGTCTGACAACATCCGGCGTCTGCTGGACTCCATGCCAGATCGTGTTGCAGCGTTTGTCGCAGTTCGAGGGGGCGAGACGCATTATTGAAGATGACCACACAGCGTACTAAAGATCAATATGGAATTACCCTACTGCTGTGTTTTTTTTGATCGCGTGTATTACTCATCTGTACTACCACCCCTATAAACTTTCAGTGCGGTCCATATTGCATCCTTCTGTGTGCGCTTCATTTATTGTTCGGCAATGTATTTTCTACTCTCTAACTAAACAGTGTAGGAATAAAGGTTGGTATTCATCACTGTTTAGTAAAAGTACTTTCAAACTCACACTGGTATAGTTCATGTTCATAAGAATAGGCTGGGGGAGAGCACTAAATTTTATTCATCGCCTTTTAAAGTGGAATATATTCAAATACATTTTAGATTGAGGTTTTACAGACATCCCATGTACTGTTATGCAGTATCTATTGTTAGTATGTCGACAAACTTTAAAAATATTTTAATCTTTGCCATCATATTGTTCAAGATTTCTCTTGATACAGTTATTTGCTAAGTGCAAGTTTGTCGGTGTAAAATTGTTCAAGTCATCAAGAAGCAGTTGAAAAAATAAAACAAGTATCACTATTTACAAATGTCTGACAGTAATTTCTGAAGCAACAATCTGAGTTTCTTACAAAATAAAACACCTCTGCGGATGGCAGCTATGTGGGTTACTTATTTTGCAGGCACGTGAAGAATGTTGATCTGAGTTCAGAAGCCTATAATTGAACTAAGTATGCTAATTTATTTAAAGTTTTTCCCAGAATATTTATTATTCACATCGAAGTTGTCCGTTTCTAAGACATTAATTTATTTCAACGCTGTTTAAGTAACTTGACTTTGCAAGGAATGGAAAATGACTCAATACATTATCTGAAACTAACAGTGATGGATTAAGATGTTCTACATAAGAAATTAGACGACAAAAATGATCAGTTCCAAGCAAAGTTTACATATTGACGTGAGACCAGTAGCAATAACCTAACATGAAGAGTCTGAGAACTAGCTGTGCTGCATTTTCAAAATATAACATTTCTCAATGCACAAAAGATTGGACAATACAAGGTAGGTCTTATTTTCCCCAACTTAATTTGACCGACTTTTTAGACACAGGAAGTTAGTTATTTGGTAAGGAAGTCACCCTACCAAATATTTTTGTGATCACTGCAAAAAAAAAAAAATTGGCAAGATGAACACGTACAAAACATTTTGCACTTGCCACTAAGTACATTTTTTTTCGGTGGCATAAACGTTAAACGTTAGATGGCATAAACGTTTCAATTATGTCTGTTATCCACACAGTAAGCACAGGTTGGCAGGTAAGTAACCCAAGTGACTAGCAATTGCCGGTTTCAGTTGTACAAACTTTGTCCTCTTGATTTCTCGCGTACGCAATATGTTATCTTATTGTTTCAATCACTGGACTCGCATTCGGGAGGACTCGGGTTCGATTCGCGGTCCGGCCGTCATGATTTCGGTTTTCCATAGTTTTCCGAAATCACTCCAAGCGAATGCTGGGATGGGTTCCAAACAAAGGCCATGGCCGATTCCTTCCCAATCCTTCCCCCAATCCCTGTCCACTGTGCAACTTGCACCGTCTCTAATGACCTCGCTGTCGACGAGACGTTAAGCCTACTTACCTACCTAGTTTAACACAGCAACTCTAAAAAAAAAACTAAAATTTGTTAGTTTCCACCTCCTCAGCAAAACTGGAACAGGGGTTTCATCTGGAGTAGAAAATTAGCGTCTCGGAGTTGCGCACGTAGAAAACGGCGAGCGACGGAAACATGTCCGTGAATCGAAGATTTATCTTCCACGTCCGCAGGGGCGTGTTTTTTTCCCCCTTTTGCCCGCACAAACATCCATTATCCGACGTGTACTCCTGCAGATCGTAAAACGACTGGCGACTTTCTTGCGTCTCGCGCGTGAGACATAAGCACTAATAAATGACCCCGTTGAGGGATGGAAGGAATGCCAATGGCTCCAGCAGCGAGCTCCTGTAATGCGGTAGAGTGACGTGTCTGGTTTTTACGCCGCGAGGGGAAAATTGCATCACTTGGTACCGGCGCGTTTGCCGCGGATACAAATAGATAACGACGTGCACGCGAGGGCATAGGAAAGCTGAATATTATTTTGACGTGAATACGTAATTGAAATCAGGCCGACGCATGGTGTACCAGTCCGCGGCGACAGCTATGTAACGCTCGCAGGGTGATCTATCTCGACATTATAATTTTGTGATTAATAACACGATTGAAATAAACGTGGTCTCGTTCGATCGGGTATAAAGTTGCGATGAAAGCATGACCTTGAGTTGGTATCACGCATGCGCAAAGCGCGGGCAAGCGCCCGTGGCGACTGGCGGAAACTCTGGGAATGGGCGAAAATTTCCGGGCGGTGTACACTCATGAACAGTTGAATTAGAGGCACCTGCCTAGACAGCAGGTAGCACCCTGGGGGGTAGTCTCAGCATCATCATGGGGACTTGGATTCAGGACCATGATAACACTATACAAGAGTGTATTCCTAGGAATCGCCCTTTATGGAGCTGGTGTGTGGTATAGGAAAGCAAGACTGGTACATACTAAGAGAATATTTCTAAAGACCCAAAGCGCTGTATTACTAGACAGAACAAAGGCTTACAAGACAATATCAACTGAAGCACTACAGGTGATCGCTGGAGCAATCCCACTGGATTTGCTTGTAGAAGAACGAGGACAGCTAAAGCAAGAAACTCAAGGAAGATCTACAACGAAGATCATGAAGAAAGAAGCCAGAAGAGTTATACTATCCGTCTGGCTGGAAAGGTGAGTCAAATCGGAGAAGGGCAGAGTCACTTATATAATCTTTCCAAACATAATGGAAAGATATAGCCAGCACTGGACTATCACAGATCATCTTCTCTCACAGTTACTAACTGGACATATAAACTATAATGCAAAATTACATGGATTTAATTTAGTTGACTCTCCCTTCTGCCAAATCCGTCAGGTAGAAGATACTGCCGAACATGTACTTAGAGAATGTTCAAGAATATAAGATATAAGAATTGAACTTTGTAGGAAGCTTGAAAAAGAAGAAAATTAAATAGATCTTAGAAATATTGTAGCAAATAGAAAAACTGCCAAGACAATGGAAGAGTTTGCAAGAGAGATAAGCAAACGTCTGGAAGAATTCGAAGAATGGATTCGAGAAAATCCACGCGATTTTGTTCCATAGAGGTTTCCATTACCTGATAAAAGAAAAAAAACTGTTAAACTGGAAGTGACACTGTAAAACCGCTATAAAAACATTGTGGTGGGAGCGGCCCCACCACACAGTTTGGGTGTTCCCAATGTACATAAACTAGGACTTCGAAAGGAAACATCATAAGGCGACTGATGAGTTGGGAGACCTTGCCTCCCACTCGGAAAAAAACCTAAAAGATATACTGAAGATCAAAGCAACGAAAAAAGGACATGAGAAATCGAAATACCAATGACTAAGGCAAGTGAATAGGAAACGAATCAGGATGCTGAAGACTTGGGCGATGTATAAGGATAAAGAGTAATGGTATGACAAGGTTGCAGACTAATGGACCGGACTACGGGGGGAGGGGGATCGAAAATGAGTCCACAGGCCCCGCTCTCCGCTGGCAGTTTCAAAACTGATGGCTGGAATTGAAATATATATAATCTAAGTAGTAGTAGTTTAGTGCCACAATATAGGCATAATATAATCATCAATAGAATAGAACGTTAAGAAATTAACCCCCAAGCTGCTAGGGAAGTCAGGGTGGAATGCAGGAAAACTGCGCCATTCTCATCTTCCAGGCAATTTGGTGTAGATGGTTGTAATATTATATAAAATTGTACTCCATAAATGCTGTAATGAGAAAATAAAGTATCAAAAAAAAAAGGAAAAAAAAAAAAAAAGGAACATCCCATACCCTTGTACTACCCAGAAAGGGTACAGGAACGGGGGTGATAAGAAAATTGCGTGACCCGCCTTGGCTGGCCACGAAAAAAAAAAAAGCACCCTCTTTTGCCCAGATGACAGCGCTGATACGGCGAGGAATGGATTTCACAAGGCACCGGAAGTGTTCGGTAACCACATTGATCCGCGACCGTTGCGCAGCATCCCGCAATGCACGGAGGCCGGAGCAGGATTCAGAACGCGTGTATCCCTCTCGAACAGCATCCCAGATTACGGAGGAGCTGGGTTCGGCTCCGGTTTCTACAACCCTAATTTCGGATTTCTATGGATTTCGGAAACCACTTCATAAACACAGTCCATGGCCGATTTTCCTGTGCTTTGATTATCTGATAAAATGATTTCGTCTCTAATGGTTCCTCTGTCGACGAGATGATAAGTAATAAATTAGAATAAAAAATAAACAGGACTCTGATATATCTAGGAATTTCCAGTACGACATAAAATAACAATGTATTTCGCTAATTAAGTTATTCGTAATAAAGCATACACAGTAAGGAAATTTATAAAGCTACAAAAGTTGTTAAAGCATTTGCTGTCTGAGCAGGAATATCCCAGCAGACTCTAGAGTTTAACCATCTCGGTAATGAACATGACGAAGCCAAGTGTGAAAAATCACAAGTTTAAGTATTCTGAAGTATGTAATAATATTTGCGTACAAATTTGATACAAACCACTACCTAGAATTGTTCTTTCTTAGTTTCTCTGTGTCGGCGTACAAAATGTTGACTACAATTCACGTATTAGAAGTTAATTAGGTGCCCCACGCCCTTATGATCGGTTTAAGGCTACTCAGCCTTCTCAAATTGTAGGTTAATATACTAGTTACCCATTGCGTATAAAACTAAAATAAATACTATTATGTATTATCAAACGTTTCTACTGGTTATATGTAGCTCTGCCTGACATAATATATCTATTTTTGGCGCTTTTTCTCAAATAACGTAAGAAACTACCGCACTACATCCCACGTGTTCCCAGCATAACAATTTCCTTTCACTTGATTCGTTGACCTCCGTTAGGAGTACGCAGACATCTGCTACGCGGTCGCACTGCCTCTCATGTTGCATGTCGTGCCACGTATTCATAGAACGTAACATGTGTTTATTGCCAACGCCCCCCGCACTCTCATAGAGTGTAGTTCTAATTTAATGCCCAGGCTACAGTTGTCATTCAACTAACATACTTGCTGCTATAACGACAAGAACATACACAATAAAAACATATGCAATTGATGAAACGCTGACAATATTATATCGTTTATGTCGCTTCAATTAGAATCGAAAAAATTAAGGTTGGTGTAGCTGCTAGCGTTGTTCGCCGAAAATAGTTATGTTCGATACAACAAAGACGTTTTTGATATACGAAATTATTTAAATTTAAATTTTAACATAATTTAAATACATACCAAAACAGAAATTCCGGTTCCATTTCCCTACCATTTAATAAAAGTAGTCCTTTCGATCGAAACAAAAAAAAAAAAATATTATTATTTTTAAAGTTAAAAATTTGTTTCAGTGAAAAATTTATAAATATGAAATTGTTTTTACTCTGTATTGGGAAGCTTTCAGTATATGAGTTTGCGTTCCTCTTCTTGGCACAACTATACATTTGCTGCTGTGTAAAATAAAAGTGATAACTTACACTTGAACGCTACTGTTAATTAGCGCTTCAGGTACCAGTAATGCATTTGTAACACGGCTCATCATGACGAGGTTTCCAAGGTTGAACTCGGTACGTGTTTACCCCTCATTTCACTACCGTCAAAACTTTGCGCAGGTGTCGCCCACATTACTGGCACTGGTCCAAATTTCAGCATTACTATTCCTTAGAACAATGGACTTCCAGTTAGATCAAATCATTCTAGGTGTAGTGTCTTAAGGAAAAATAAGAGCAATCACAGAGATGTATACAACTCCGGCAGAAAACATGATAATTATGAGTTCGGATCCTATATATGTCGAGAAAAAAGAAATAACCTATAATTTTATATATTAAAAAAAAAACTAGATTCGTACGCACAGAGTACACTTTGATATTTTTATACACCAGTTGATAGTAATATTCGTGTTTATTTATAAATCAACATCAAGCTACTTCTTTTAAAAAAGGCACGCATATCCGTAACATATCGTGATACGATCCTGGAAACTCGTATTTTGAAGAAGCCTGTATAACTTCGTCCACGGGGCTAGTCTAGTATTCTTTTCTTCTTCTCTGTTTTAACCGGATAACTGGTTTATGATGAATCTCCGGCTTCCAATGCAGCACTGAGCCCGACCGTCCAACATGCAGAACTCAATAATATGTAATAAACACACTTCCAAAATTGTCAGTGTCAAAATACTTTGTTAGAATCCACTAATTTAAATGCTGAAATAATCAATTACTAATAGTTTACTTTCAATCTAAATTTAAGCGCATTTACATCCTGAATGTTTCAGG
Organism: Dryococelus australis; assembly: GCA_029891345.1. Lineage (NCBI taxonomy): Eukaryota > Metazoa > Arthropoda > Insecta > Phasmatodea > Phasmatidae > Dryococelus > Dryococelus australis. Next base: position 55,872,985 of record CM056996.1, read on the forward strand.
AAAGACATTTTGCAAGAAAACATTCAAGTGAGGCAATCATAATAATGTCTATAGTTATGTGAGAAAAAATTGGTACAAATGTTAAAAAAGTATTTATTAATAATCGATCTTATGTGCACTCATTTCAGCTATGAAAATCTGTGTAAACATTTTTACAAATGTTTTAGTACCTAAAAGAAGAAGAATTATTATTATAGTCTTGCTTAGTAAATTTTTTTACAAGCATGTGCTTTTAGGTGGCTCCAGAATAGAGATATACTCAATTCAAGGTTTATTTACACTTTTTAAACAAACCTTTGAAATATCGTCCGAAGAGTAATATTTTCACCTGTTTTTAAACAACTTTTATACCACAGATATTTAACACAAAATTTTGACTTTAAAGAATTATATTTTCGATTAAATGAAACTAATTTATTATTTTGTATAACTTATAATATTTATTAAAAACAGTGAGAACAGCGATGTGTTGGCAACGGCTACTATGAAATAGTTCACAGTTAAAATATTGTTTTAACCTACATTAAGTATGCGATTTATACATTAAACGTTCCCCATTGAAATAGTTAAATGTTTAGGAAGCACTGATGGAAAAATATTTCATTGTTGCTCTTAAAATTATCAGCTCAAAATACGGCGCGTAGGTCCTAGTGAAATGGTGATTTGTTGTGCGAGGAAGAAACTTGAATAGACGGAGCGGAGCTTGTGTCTCTCTCTCTCTCTCTCTCTCTCTCTCTCTCTCTCTCTCTCTCAAAGTTTCGCAGTTGCCTGAAGTAGCACATAAAATTATACATGTTTTCAATTTTATCATATTTAATTCTTTTTACAGCAAAAAATAATAATGTTTACTTTAAATTCGTGATTTAAAACGAGATTTTGATGTTTGTAAACTTATAAAATGTATATGTGATAGCGGGACTGTTACAAATTGAAAGCAATCAGAAGCGGCGTCATGACATAGCTGAACGAAGTGTTGGTTTTTCTTCCCAAGAAAGATTCTTAAAATGGCCACATAAAATTTGTACATGTTGTGTTTTGAAACGTACTTAGGCAAGTTATGTTGTTGTGATAAGTCTGTTTTTCCACGGCAGGAACACACATACTGTAATGTATGTCTTGCGGGTTGCGACTGGAAATTCTATTGTTGCTTCTGCATCATGGCCGTTGTTCTGGGCCAGTGTGTATGCGATTGCAAATATTGGACTTATACGTTTTAATCGTAAATTATTTTCATGACTAAATTAATTATTTGAAAGTATATGTTTATTTATCAAAACTTTGTAACTTTATCATAGGTGTCTTAAACACCATAATAATGTAACGTGCCTACCTATTATATTATATGGATGTAATATCAATACAGAAATTTTTAAAAAGTCATAAAGTTTATATAAATACATTTATAGGCCTAAATTGTGAGCAGTCATACATAATGGTTTTTGATATATGCCAGAATTATTTAAACAGCCGAGGACAGTAAACAAAGCATTTGGCAGTTGAAATGTAGATGTCACGTGGCGGTGTTTGTGTTTACTTGTAGCGGAAGGATACGTAATCGGTAACCAAAAGTATAACTTCAGCAGGGCTTCAGAAAAATGTGAAGTAAGTAACCACGAATGGCCTAAGCCTTTTAATTTTGGGGTTGAAGAATATTAGCATCTTTCTTTCAAATGCAACATAAGCCGTACTGTCCTGACAATTTTAGTGGCGTGTGTACTACTTTCTAAAGGCTGTTCACGATAAAGTGAGCACAACCCTTAGAAAAAGGCACTGCCCTTACCTGCATATTTTTTAACGGGCGCACTGAGTGACATGCACCCAGTAAAGTTTCGGCTCTCAAGACCTTGATGTTAAGAGCCGTCCAAATCTCTTCACTCACTCAGTAAAGTTGGTAACGATGGATGGGAAGTAGTTCCATATCTTAATGCCAAATAAAAATTGTTATGTAACCATTTATGAAGACTTAGATTATTTATTTCTCTTTTTTCTTTTTTTTTATAATGCATCAAAGTGTAAAAATGAGCAGATTTGTTAAATATTTACTTTTCTAATAATTTCAAAGTTTCTCTTCACTGACGCATGAATAAAGTGATGAGACCCATGACAATGTTAATCTTACATACAGCCGGAAGAATACACAACGTGCATACAAATAGGTCTTAAGCAGGGCTTTCAAAAGTGCTCAGTTTACCGTGAACAGCGTATAATGAGTTATGCATGTTGTACAATCGGGTGCAGTGCTCCATAGGAAGCCACTACAGAGATACGTTAAGGCCATGAGCCTTCATTCCTGCGGCTTTTGAGAGAATTAATTTTTGGAACCCAAACGGGAGACGATATTGTAAAATCCGCTTACAAATTTGTTACAAATTATTTTTGTTATGTAGTTTAATTATTTCAACCAAAAAAGTGTATACTTTTATCCAATTAATTAAGTAACGAAATTTTTGTTTATTTAATAATAAGTTTAAATGATACAGTTTTTTGTGTTGAAAAAATAGACTACCTAATTAAAACTATTTGTGACAAAACTGTAAGAAGATTTTACAATATCGGCTCCCGTTTGGGTTCGAAAAATGAATTGTCTGAAAAGCTGTAGAAGTGTGAGGTCGTGGCCTTAAGCACAGACTGTGCTGAAGCGTCTCGTTCATGCAACAAGATTGGTGACTTTGTCGTGTCATGCCGGAGTAACATAGCCCCGACAAGCACGACACGACAGCCGTGACACTACACGTAAAACTAAACAGCCAATTAAATACAAGATAGATCTGACCTACGTCAGACGATTCTGTCGCCCGACCAGCGATTTTGGATTAGAAATTATTTATATTTTCTTCGTGTCGTGCGGCACGACATACAGAGTGTACAACCTTGCAAAATGAAATAGTATTGCAAGCTTTCCCTACAATGGCAAATACGCAGCTAAAAAGAAAATATGTTGAAAATGAATGTATGTAACTCTTAAAAATAATTATTTTACCTTCGTATGCATTAGCTATAACACTTTGTCTACATCGTGTAGTCCAAATTTCCCGTCTGTGCACCTCCTTTGAAACTAGCGTAGTTAATCAGCGCCTTCTAAATGGTTCCGAAAAATTCTTCTCAGTAAACTGTCGGACTGTAAACTCGAGCAGTCACATAGAAAATATTTAGTGAGTTTACAGTAACAATTCAATCCGATTGAACCTGATGTGGACTTTCCAGAGTGAAATGTTAGTATAAACACATCCGGACTGGATTGAAGTAGGAGTGGAGTGAGATAATCCAGTCTAGTTATCGAGGTGGTCTGGAATGTAGAATCCGGATTGAAAAGTGTACTTTAAACACTCATCGGACAGAAATATGAACAAAGAATAAGTGGCCGCCATATTGACTCGTTAGTTTGGTTATGTAATAGGTTAGAATCATTCCGAGACTAACAAAATAAGATATGAAGGACCTGAGAGATACTTGGACGAAGAAATATATAGAATTCTTATTGTATTTTACGTTGGAAAAATATAGTTTACGTTTACTGGGCTTTCGTAATTCGTTTGTTTTACGGTACTGCCAGTCGTCAATCGAGTGCTTCAATTCCGTGGCGCAGTCAGTTAGTGCACCACCGAACTGGGTGCGGAAGGCTCTGGGTTCGAACCCCGAGTAAGGCATGGGTGTTAATTTAAGTTAGTTTACACTTTATTCTGTAAAATCCGTCCCCTGCTAAGCTTTCAAGCATAAAACTGGTGGACGTTAAAAAGCCCTTTACAATCACAATCCGCATTAGTCCACTCTCGAAACTTTGTCTTAACCACTTACTTTCTATACGAGTTCGCTACGAGTTGATTGTAATCCGAGTTCGGCCCAGTCCAAAATTTTACTCTAAAAGCACTAATAAATGTGTCGTGGTTGCGGTTTTTGTTGCGTCGTGCTGTTTTTTTTCGGGGCTATGTGATTCCTGCTTCGGCCGTCATCGACACGCTGACAACTCGACCGCGCAGCAATTAAGAATACAGAGGCGGAACGGCCACTTATACCGCGGACTCCAGTCGCGCACGCCAGCAAAATGGCGTCGGGGACCGGCGACGTGTTGGAACACCGTCCGCCAATCAGCGGCCTGGTAATCAACTCGCCAGCAGGCAGCCCGGCCTATAGAAGAAATTTCGCAGCATGCAGTAGCCAATCATATAAGAGGCCAGAGACTCGTGTGCAGCTAGTCAGAGAATGGGTGTTCCCATATCAAAAATAACCGCCGCGACGTTTCGTTCTCGTACACTTGACTACTGTCGCCGGCAGGTATCTGGGCGCGTGAGCTCCCTAGTCGTGAGGGATTTCCGCTTTCCCCTTTCAATCGAGGGTTTCCCTTTCTCCGGCGACCCCGCTAGACGCGCCCAGATAACTGCCGGTAGCAGTACTCTGTGATTCGACCGCCCTGGCAAAACCTGACGGACCAGTGGAGTGACGCAGTTCAGTTCATGGTGTGGTAGGACGAGAATGTACATTACAAACGCTGCAGCGTTTACTTCGTTGCAGATAGAAACGAAAGACGTCTAAGGCGGTTCTTGGCGCACCATTTTTTTTTTAAAGATGGGGTTTACACAGTGACGGTGATTGTAATGGATAACTTAGTATTTAATGAAGCCGGGTCTTTAAATTTCGGACATAAAATGTCACGTTAGTTTATGTGTATATAAGCAAGCAAATACCATGCACCCATGTGCATAGTGTTATGATTCAGTGAAGGCGGACGAGCCTAGCAAACAGCAGCGACGCGTTGGTATCCAGGCGAGGCGAAGAATCCAAACCACATTACAGCAATAAGATTCTATTACACATATCAGCGTAGCGCCTGCGGATCTCCCCTCCAGGTGGCACGGTATTTGGGACAATTACGCCATCAGAAACTATATAATACTTGGCATCACTTGGTACGGGGTTTGTTTTCCGAATCAACACTCAGCCTTCGGCGACTGTATTATTCAGGTTAGTCATGTACTGTAATTGATTAGGACCTCCCTCGCCAATAACTTATATTTAATGTATATCATAATACTTCATTTAAATACCTGTTCTGTCTTCATAATTAACTTCAGTTCTTCCGTCTTAATAACATAAATCATCCCTAGTCCCTGGTACAAAATATTTAAAAAATATTTAACAGCAGTAAAACCTGCAAGAAAAAAATCTCGGAGACGAATTAGCGTGGCGGGTCCTTTGATGTGTGCGTGCCCGTTCTCTGATTGGCTGCGCAAGTCCCTGGCTACTGCCTGCTTTGAAAGTTTTCCTGTTGGCTGGACTGCCGGGTGACGAATGTGCTCTTCCGCGTCGTAAACGCGCGTTTACTGTTACTCGGAGCCGCGTATTTGACGGTGACATGGGGGCCCAGGCTCCCTCCAACGTCGTCTCCCATCCACGGCTCCGGGTTCGAATCCCGGTCAAGCCCAAGACGTGCGTGTTGTATTTATAGGCTGTTTGCGGTTTACTGAACACCTTTGATAGCCCTGCGTTGAATCGAATGCCCATTTTTGTATCCTTCCGCCATATGTAACTTCAATATTGTCATTAATCCAATCATGCGCTATCAAGTAAAAACCTGCAAATTTAAAGTACGTAAGTATGTAACTAATAAGTGAATTTTTACTATTAGGTGCAGAAAACAAACAAAGGCTAAAATAAATATATTCAGTCTCCACACATATAAATACGGCTCAGTTGATTCAACACTTATAAATGGAACTAAATTTACTTTCTTGTTGCTAACTTAACCGGTCTAAGGTCGGTAACTGTATCCGTTAAAATACGCGCAGTTAGGAAAACAGACTTTCTAAATGTTGAATACAAAATTGCTTAAGTAATCGTGAACTACTTATACTTGTAATTTTATGTTAGTTTAGTTTGTGTAGGCTGTTCACGGTAAAGTGAGAACTTTTGAAACCCTAGTGACTTTTTCCTTTCAGCCATTTCGTGTGTACATTCCACCGCACTTGGAAGTTAATATCTAAGGTCAAAACAAAATATATTTATTGACTATTATTCCAAATGAGAGGGCTTCCAAAGTGCTCACTTTACCATGAATCGCATACAAGTTGGGGATGTATATAAGCCAAAAAAAAAAAAAGTAAATCTAAATAGTAAACAAATACTAGTCTTAAAAAGCTGCAATATTTGCCACAGCTTATTCACTGTCAGTTGAAAACTTTTGAAATAAACTTTAAAACACATCTGACCATTACGCCAGGCATTTTATTGCTTCGCGCACACTCAGGCAAGTTGGCAGAAAATTAGGGTAATTAGTTCAAAAGTTCGTTCGTTCAAAAGTTTATTAGTTCGTCTTAATTGAGAGTATGATTTCTGATTTGAGATAATTGAAACGTGTTTTTACATTCAATACATGTTAGAGTAATGACGTGCTTAGTTGTGTATCCAAAAATGTTATATAGCATGAGATATGAAAAACCTAGGTACACATTAAACAAACAGTTTTCCACTGAGTCTACGCAGCAAAACCAATAAGAAAAATCATCAGGAGCAGTACTTAGGTGGTCCATAAATATCTTTACTGTACTATTTGAAAGGCCAGATTCGTAGTTTAGCGTTATTAATGGGATAGTCAATTCATTGCAGGGGTCAAAATGATGTCTATCCATTTCTGGAGGATGGCTAGAATTGAATATATTTACGAAATTGTAAACAGTTTTGAACAGAAGAGCGACACTAAAAACATCTAAAAATGTTATACAGAATTACAAATTCCTTTCGCGTAGACCGTAAGCTGATCCAAGACCAAAAGGGTTTTCGTTATAAATCTTGGTAACGCAAGCTCACCTGCATGGTTGGAGTCACTAAGTCGCTTTCAGATCGTGTACTTCCGGGTTCGAATCTTAGTTAAGTTAATGATACGCGTGAGGTTTTCATATATATAACTCCATGACATTATAAATTGTAAGCCATCCTCAATTAGCCTCCGGAATAAATAAGGGATGTTGGAAATAAATAATTTACGTATGTTGGGATGCAAAATGTGCTTGTTAATGCAAGTAAAATGGAAACATACTTAAGTATTTATTAAAAGTAAACTCTATTTAAATTATTTATTTTTGTAACATTTAAGTAAGTTAATTGTAGCAAATAATTTTACAGTGTTGCAAAATGTATTTATTCTTTCTTTAATACGTAGAATAAATCGTACTGCTCTGAAAATTGTGGGACTGCGTGAACTATTTTATAATGAGTTACGCAAGTTTCACAGTCGGGTTCAGTGATCCATTAGAAGCCACTCTATTTCTCTCTTAAGACAAAAATAACACTTGCCGGACAAGTTCCATAGTTGGCAGGCAACCTCGTAATTTTAAACTTTGTCGCTAATTTCTCGCGAAGCACCGGCCTGAGAGAGTTACGCCAAAGCAAAATAATGTTTTTCTACTTCAAATGTTATATTTTATATCCGTCACAAAATCATTGATCTCGACCCAGAGTTTCAGATTTTTACGATTGTTACACGCAACTCCCTACCTTCTTAATAAAAAATAAGTGTTACTATTTACCAAAATTGCGGCCACGGTGGCTGAGCAGTTAGCCTGCGCGCCTCCCACTAAGGCGATCCGGATTCAATCCCCGGCCGGGTCACTCGGATTTTCGCACGTGGGAATCGTGCAGGACGATGCCATTGATCGACGGGTTTTCTCGGGGATATTCCGTTCCCCTACCCTTTCATTCCGGCGCCGCTCCATACTCACCTCAATCACCCTTAACGGCTCCCAAGACATCGATGTTAAGAGTCGTCCAAATCTCTTAACTCACTCACTTGCCAAATTAACAACCCTTTATTATCTACAGCGAAACACTAGACAGAGGAGAACCTGGGGAATAACCATTCAAATGTGTTTACTGCACTCTGTACAGAGCACAGGCGCCTCTGTACGGAGAACCTGGGGAATAACTATTCAAATGTGTTTACTGCACTCTGTACAGAGCACAGGCGCCTCTGTACGGAGAACCTGGGGAATAACTATTCAAATGTGTTTACTGCACTCTGTACAGAGCACAAGCGCCTCTGTACGGAGAACCTGGGGAATAACTATTCAAATGTGTTCACTGCACTCTGTACAGAGCACAGGCGCCTCTGTACGGAGAACCTGGGGAATAACTATTCAAATGTGTTCACTGCACTCTGTACAGAGCACAGGCGCCTCTGTACGTATGTTGAGCACAGTTGTGTCTTCTGCGCGCAGCTTTCGTATTTTCCACAAAGTACACAATGCAATCATTTATGAAGGAATGTCTTCTCGGGAATATCCACACGATACAATCGGTTCAGACTACAAGAAGGTGGAACTAGAAAGATGGGTTATGGATAGGGCCACCTGTTTTTCGCGAAAAGATTTCAGGAGAAATAGCTTCCGCGTAAATCTTTTCGCGAAAAACAGGCGGCCTTACACTCTAAATCTGTATCGGTGAGAGTTTCACTGTTCCAATCAGTCAAATGTATCTGACTGATACAACAGTCACTTCAGTGAATTTAACTGATGAACCAGTGAAAAAGTCCATATTTAACTCACCGAATGATTCAATGACATTTCCCACTGACTCGTCAGTCATTTTTTCCACTGTTTTCTCAGTGGTTTATTTTTGACTGATGGACCAGTGAAACATCTGAGCAACTTGCTCCGTCTCTAATTATTTTCGACTGATGTATCAGTGAAAACGCATGTAAAATGGCCGTTGAACATCGTTTAAAAATAACCGTGTATCAAGTAAAGTAACAGCGAATAAATAAATAATACAGTTACAAAATACTTTCTCAAATGTGTCTCGTCTTTCAAAACGCCTTTTTACGATGTAATATGAAACACAGCCTTTCACTCCGTTTTTACGTCTTTCATTTCCCTGCCATGTATCGTCACAACGCTCTGTTTGAAGGCTTAAATTGCATTCGATGTGGCGAAGAGAGTGCACTCATATATACTATTCGATTTAACAAATCTAACGGTACCAATCAAACCAAACACGAACAGTATGAGCATACAGCTTCAAACTACACGATTTCGTAGCTGAACCGCATACACCTATTCCTCTCGTAGTGACAACATGGCGTGGTAGCTTAGCTGGCAAGGCAACTGCCTACAGTCGAAGTGTGAGCGAGTTTAATCCTGGCCACCTGCGAAGCTGGTTTTACTTTTTTAAACTACGGTAAATTGCACAATATAGATAGTAAACTACGGTAAATATATTTATTTCACGTAATGATTTGCCCACATTCAATAAAAGTAATGTTTAATTCGCCATTGCAGTCGGCCGTCACTTATTAAATCAGTGAAATTGTTTCACGTCACTAATTCAATCAGTGAAGTTTTTTCGCTGAATCATTCAGTGGTTTTCCTCTGATTCTAAGTGGAGCCATTTTCACTGATTAGAGTAGTTGAATTTCATTGCGAATCAGTATTTTCCCACTGATTCGAATTTAGAGTGTAGTTATAAGGAATTATACTTACTCAACTGATTTGATTGGCATCTGAATGCAAACATTTTTATTTGCTGTTTAACTTATGTACGTAATGCCACGCGTAGTAAGTCGATTGGCCACTCCCTTTGCATGTATATTTGTAGGGTATATTACTTTTTTTTTCTGCCGTTTTAGAAACGTGTTCTTAAGTGTTACGCACATACACAAGCTAATTTCTAATATCTTTCAGACTATAATTTTTTAAGTACTTACAAAAGGAAGAGAGAGGTTCGGTAAAGTGCCTTCTAATGGGGCAGATTCTCTTGGTCTACGCATCCAAAGATCCTACTAGATTTTGAGCTTAATAACTCAAAAATAATGGTCTCGGGTCTGAAATAATATGAGTAAATTACAAATATTACAAAAGGAAAATTTACGTATTAATTAAAAGCATTTGTAATTAAATAAATGAATAAATAACTGCTGTCTATAGTTTTTAAACAAAATAAATCGAAATGATAATTGCCTTTTAAAAAATGTCAGGAGAAAGTTGGACATTAATTTGTTTGTAATGAGACAAGTGTCTCCCTGCCCGCCTTTGTCCGCTCAACATACCGCTTGACTACGAGGCAACGGAAAAATACTGTGTTCGACGACCCGACAGAAAATACACGAAAGGCAGTTTTATTATTAAAACTACATTCCTACGCGCAAACATAACACCACCCTTATTTGTGTGTTTGCTGAACGATCTTTTGTATTTACCCTTGTTACGACAAGGGACTTCACAATTGACAACACTTCACTCCGCGGCACAACATAGCCTCCGGCCGCAACCAGCTCCAAGGTTATAATGGCGAGCTTGTGGATGGTGGAGCTTCGAGCGGCAACCATGCGAAACAGTGGCGCTACTGGTGACGTGGTCGCCGGAAAGGAGGCCACGTGGACGGAAGTCGGCACCAACCAAGAACTTTATGACGTCCCAAGACTATTATCGAATGTTCTCTTGGGTCCTGATTGGCCGGATTTAAAAGATGTTGTTGTGGAGTAGGGGCAACGGCCCGATCCTAGAGTATAAAACATTGGGAGGTGGTCGGTAGATACAGAGACCGACTTTCCTCCTGGACTTCTCCACCAGTTAAGTATTTCACCTTAAATGTAAGTTTAACCCTTCATGTCTGAAAGCAGGCAATATTGCGGCTATGTCTGTCCTTTAAATTTATTTAAAGATACAAATTTTTGGTAATTGGCTGTTAGAAATTTTGTACAAGATTTTAATGCTGGAAGTAACAGCCATTTTGTGATGAAGCACGATTGATGGAAATTAAAAAAAAGATTGCTTTAGTAACTCAGCCATTTGTGGAATAAAACTAAATAATTTTAGATGACTGTTTTAATACTGAAATGCAGCAATGTTTTTAAAAGATGTAGTTCACTTTTCTAGTAAAATAATAGGAAGGTTAGGAAAATTAATGAGTCTGAATAAATTCTCAAGAAAGATCTATAAATTGTGGAACACTCGTTTCGAAAATTCACTTTTGAGTGACATCTAACATTTTGATAATGATAGAAATGTCTAAATCTTTGTAGTTGAAACATTTTTGTGAGAATTTTGGAGTGATGGAAACTTTCACGAGTAAGTTGGCCTCCTTAGTAAATGTATTTAGCCTGAAAGTTTAATCACGTAAACTATATATATATATATATATATATATATATATATATATATATATATATATATATATATATATATATATATATATATATATATATATATGTTCACTACTGTTGATATTTTGGGTGATTACTTATCCTATTAACTTTGAAATGTTTATAACAGCTAAAATATCTACTTTTCTTCAATATTGTAATTTATAAAATATAAAATATGTTATGCAACGTCAATTAGTTAGTCCAAAATAATACGAATAGGTATTAATACTCCAAATTGTTGTATTTTCTTCTGAATATCATTCAAATAAATCAATTTTCATTTTATACTAAATAATTATGAAATGTCGTGAGAGAATTCATGTGTGTTTTTGCCAGAAATCCTTACACTACGTGGATCTGTCTTTCACATTTGTTTTTGAAATATTTTGTTAACTTGAATTGCTGCGACGCCCTTTGAGAAGGGCGTCGCAGCAATTAACGATTAATCGCGTTTCTGAACCATAATTTTAATTTGACAGAGTTTACTCGTCCTCACGTGCCATGTCGCTTGCGTCATGGAAACTCGCTCCAGTTCCTTGGCCGGTACCTATACTTGTATCACGACACGCCTGCAAATCTTTTCTACAGCATACATTTTGGGTCCCTGTCCGTAAGGAACTACCTCGCCGTGTTTGTACCTGCAGGCTTATCCTGTACCGCCAACGCTAATTAGCTGCATGCGCAAAACCGCACTTGCATCAAGTTCGCTTCTGAAGTTTTCCTGTACCACTGCGTTGCGTAAACGCTCCCGTGCGTGGACGCAAAAGTCAAGCACAGACTGAAGCGAACATGCGCGAGTCTCGGCGGTTTCGCGAAGTGGACGGATTGTTTGCGTTTCTTGTAATGTTATTGTAATTACTATCTCTGATTTCTAGATGGCCTTAGAAACATGTCCGTATTTCTTTCGTGTGATCTGAAATATACAAGTATAGGCTATTCACGGTAAAGTGAGCACTTTTGAAAGCCCTCTCATTTGGAAGAATGGTCAGTAAATATATTTTATTTTAGTCTTACACGTTAACTTCCGAGTGCGGTGGTATATTCACACTGTGTTTGTTACTTACATGACAATATTTATTTTAAAAGGTGTTAAATGACTGAAAGAATAAAAGGAACAATGCTCTCAGAAGGGCTCACTTTATTATTTAACAACGATTACGTGTCGTTGGTTGCTGACGAAATGTGTATGATCTCTTCTGTTCTCTGTTCTATGAAATATTCGTACCTCAGCAACGTATTTATCGGGGACGCATAAGAAAGTCAATAGCAACCCGTTTACAATACCCAAGATGAGTTTTAGAATACCTAATATTTCGTGTAATCAGGGAAATGGGGCCTAGAACCATCTATAAAGACCCCATGTTAAATATTCTTAAATAAAAACGTGGAATTCGACAGAATACGGTGGTTTTTTTAGTGTACAGATCTGTTTCACAAACGGAGTTTTTTTAAATTCTTTATGCTTCACAAAAACGGGTACAGTTGTACTGATGAAGGAAATTATGTAACAAAAAATATGAAAATGAATATAAATAAGCTCAAAATCTAACATTTATCCCCAGTTACACTACAGTATTATTTGAATGCGATATGAAGTCAAGGTTGTCCTTGCGGTAAATAATGAAGACATCTGCTCGCCTAAAGAATATCACATAGTTTCGTCAGCAAAAATCTAAATTGTACATATTACGTAATAATCACGGACAAGTACAGGGACTGCAAGCAATTCAATACAACTTATTTTTAGTGTGTTCACTAGTATTTTCATATGCCAAAATTAGGTTACGCCGTTTGTGTGAATTGAATGAATTTAGGATAAGTGGCATGAAAACAGGATCCAGTGTAAGGAAATCTAGAATAAATTATACTATCAGAAACCTAATTAATTATGCAACAATTTAAACATAATTTACAGTTATCTACAGTGGAGTAATGATTGCCACAATGGATTTTCCAATAGAAAGCTATATACACGCAACACATGTGCTGTGATAGAAACTGGAATTGTATAGTGTGGTAAATATTTATATTGTATCCCTAAATCATAGTAACCTACAACTGCATATCTATTAACAGTACCCAAAAGACAATTTCTCCCATGAAAAAAAATCACTGCCTTAAATCAGCACTACTAATATGTATGTATGGTATTGAAGGCATGTGCCAATTAAAAGGGTGTTGTTAAACTGCTTAGGTATACTTTGTGCAATTCGATTGTTTAAACAATTTTGCAGCACACGTTTGCGAACGTCTCGCACTTCAATATATTGCGTTGTTTACAAAACGCACTAATGTGAATCCCAGAAAGAACAACGTTGAGAGCTAAACAGACGAGGTGGCAAACTTAAGCAGCACTGTTTATCATTTTTGACGTGAAACGAGATATTTTGCGACAAAAGGGCGGTCATATTGCCATCGCTAGTGTATCCATAGCCTAGCTTGACGTCATCAATGACGAAACCAGTTTTCTGTCTAAATTCGTCAGTAACGTCGCGTTTATTTTCCTCCACATTAACAGTAGGTGTATAATGCGGATCTCAGCGCAGCGCGCTAAATTAGATCAAGTTCAAGCAATATAAAGCCAAATTTTGGTAAATTTCTTATTTTCTGGAGAATATTTGAAATTGCATCTCAAAATCGAGCAAATTAAAAGCCAAAATCAAACAATTTTCAACATGTTGTCAAGCCCCTGCGAGCATGGTTTTTTAAATCCAAATCTACAAGCTAAATTATCATATTTTGATATTTGTAAAATTTCAGTACCATTTATTTCTTCCTCTTAATATATTTGTCTCTTTATATATCGAAATGGAATCCCTGCTCAGAAAGTTGAACAATTCATATGAATTCACTAAACTACAAGATCTCGAACAAGATAAATGGTTTGCTGCTACAGATTTTCAAATTTATTATTCAAATTTTGGTAAAAAAAAATTGTATTCTAGATGGCAAGTATAAAATTACTTTATAGATCGATATGGAAAAATATTTAATAAAAATAGTTTGAAATTAATAAATGAGAAACAAGTTTTTATAGCACATAAAGGCTTAAAAGAAATGAAAAATGGAAAATTTATGCATGATAGAGAGTTCTCATAAGAATTTCATCAAATTTTGTGATTTTTTTTTGGCTGATTGATTTGGCTTCCAGATTTAGATTGCAGATTTGGATTAAATTTAGATTAAAATGTGAGCTACTCCAGCTCTCTTATTTAAGATCTACCGATACTATCTTGAATTTAGCTTAAATTTTACTAGAAAAGACCCTGCTCGCAGATAAAAAAAAATTTAGATTGCAGTTTTGGATTAAATTAGCTTGATTTTGGCTTTAATTTACTTGATTTTGAGAATAGAATTGAAGAGATGAATGATGCTTCTAGAAGATTTAAAGAAGTTGCTTGAGAATGACATATTTACTTGATTTTTAGTCGAATTATTGCTGTGCGCTGAGATCCGCATTACATACATACTGAATTAATATATAAAGAATTGAATTTGAAGCATTAGTTACATTTTTAATCTTCTTAATAAATTTCTTTCTTTATAAATAAATATGAAGTCACATATCTTCCCTTGCAGTTCTAACTAACATTTTAAAACGGGGTTGTATTTCAATTACACCTTCCTATACTTTAGATCCTGCGTATGTCGATCTCAGAGATTTAGGTTTCAAATTTCATCTAAAACTACAAAGCTTACAATAATTGCTCTTAGAAAACGTTCACAACAAAAAATGAGCTTCGAGAAGTGGGGTTCAATCTAGAGAAAATAGAAGAATATTGTTTAAAAAGTAGTAGACTATCGAATTGTGTGATTTAGTAGATCTACTACAGACATAAAGAAAATAACTTCAAAAAACAACTTGGTGTTGGCGGTACAGAATAAACCTGCTGGCGTTGAGAAAATCCTTGTATGTATATAGGCATTCACGATCAAATGAGCACTTTTGCAAGCCCTGATTTATATCTACTCGTATGCACGGTGGATTCTTCCGCCTTATGCAAGAATAACATTGCCATGGGCCTCATCACTTTATTCATGCGTCGTGCAAGTGAAACTGGGGAATTATTAGAAATGCAAACATTTAACAAATCTGCTAATTTTTACACTGCAGTGCATTAAAAAAAAAACAGGAAAAGAAAGAAATAATTTAAGTTCTCACAAATGTTTACCTAATACTTTTTATTCGACATTAAGATACGGAACTACTTCACAGCCATCGTTACCAGTTTTACTGGACGCATGTCACTCAGGGTGCCCGTTGAAATATATGCAGGTAGGGGCAGTGACTTTTTTCTAAGGTTGATTTCAAAAACTGCTCACTTTATTGTGAACAGCCTTTAGCTGACTTAGTCAAGAAATGCCAAACACCTGGGCCTCACACGGCATGCGAACCCGGGACCCCCCCCCCCCCTTAATTCAACACGACACAGGGGTCGGTAGATATTCCATCCCGCGTTTGACGCGTCACAGATCGACAGCTTCGCAACGTTCTATACGCGATCGCTCTCGTTTGACGCTAACGAACGCGGCCGATAAAAAAAGAAGACGAAGGTACGAACCAATTCCGTGATGAAACGTGCAGAAGGGATGGTAAATTAGGTGTAATTGTTCTTCTGGCGTACGTGCCGCGGGGAAGCAATGCGTCTCGCGGCAGCATTTTTTTTTTTTATTATCGGCGTTTAGTGCGCGCAAATGGAATCCCTGGGTTATTACCCCGGCTTGCAAAATGGCGTTCATTAGTCGCTTTAGCGGCTAATAGGCGGAACCAGCAGGCGTGTGCGGGCCCGGCCTTATAAGGGCAGCTGCCATGGGAATTATTTCCGGCGTGTACGGCTAATTAGACATGCCTTAGACGAGCACACAACAGTTGCAACTAAACAGGTTATAAGCTGTTCACGCTAAAGTGAGCACTTTTGAGGCCATAGTTACTTTTTTCCTTTCAGCCATTCTCTATCCTTTAACGCCCATTTGAAATAAGTATTGCCATATAAGTAATATGCCCAGTGTGTATATTCCACCGCACTCTGAAGTTAACGTCTAAGGCTAAAATAAAATATTTTTATCTACTGTTGTTCCAAATGAAAGGGCTTTCTAAAGTGCTCACTTTACCGTGAATAGTCTATATAGTCTGTTCGCGGTTTCTTTGCACTTTTTGAATCAAACCTTTGAACAATCACCCCTATGTATGATGGTTTGGTTGTTCCCTAAATATATAATGTTTCACAAGCACTTTATACTTCTGTTAACCTATAAGTTACATTCTTTAAACCGTTATTAATATTTTATTTATAAATTATAATAACTTACGTATAATTGATATTAATAAGACATTGAGAAGTTAGGCGTGTTGGTAATGCGTAATAAGTAATAGTTATCATGCGAAATATGATTAACGTGATTGCGCACGAACACGGTGCGTTGTCCCTTTGGTGTAATTTCCTATAATTAATTAAGCTTTGTTAGCACGAGGTGCGGGAATAGCATGGAAGCAGAACTTTAGCAGGTCTTTAGAAAAGTCGGGGTAACCGAGAATGGACCAAAGAAAGCGAACCTATCTTAAGCCTGCTTGCCATGATGCAGCATTCCGCTCAATCTCGGGCAGTATTTTACGACACACCTGCCACCCGAGCCTGCATGCAGCCAAGCATGTAGCTTTCTGTGGAACGACCTGTCATAAGATACTTACTGCCGCATAAGTATAGGTTGTGCACGGTAAACCTAGCACTTTTTGAAGCCCTGCTTGTATGCACGTTGTGTGTTCTTCCGCATGTTGTAGAATTAACACTGCCATGGGCCTCGTCACTTTATTTATGCGTCGTTCAAGTGAGACTATGGTACTATTATAGAAGTATACATTTTACAAATTTGCTCATTTTTGCACTTAGATGCATTAAAAAAAAACAGAATTTGAAAGAAATAATTTAGGTTATCACAAATGGTTATAAAAGACTTTTTTTTTTCAATGTTAAGAGTTGGAACTACTTTCCCTTCTTCGTTACCAACTTTACCTGGCGCACGCCAATCAGTGCGCCCGTTAAAATTGTATGCAGTGACATTTTTCCATGGTTGGTTTCAAAAGTGCCCACTTAATCGTTAACTACCTTTATATTCTGTTCATGGTAAAGTGAGCACTTTTTAAGGTCCTGCTAAATTTTCCCTCTTAGCCAATTTCTATCTTTCCGCCACTTTTTAATATAAACAATGCCATGTGGCCAATAAACATTGTTAATACATTCCCCACTCCCGAAACTAAACGTCTGAAGTTGCCATTAAATATATTTATTAGTGGTTAATGCCTATTGCAAGGGCCTTAAAAAGTGCTCACTTTACCGTGAATAGTCTATAAAGGCATGTGCGCATGTTACGTTTCCAGTTCCGCAACTGCGGCTAAGGAACAAACGTCACTCAACGACTTCTACAGTATCCGTTTACGCACACAGCTTAATCGTTTTGTTGTGATGACTGGACTTATGTGTTAAATTAACACGAATGTTAACCATAATTTTCACACAACACCGTTATTGTATCGGCAAATATTTTCGCGGTATTCTATTTACTATTTCTTCATGTTTAATGATATTCTCGCTGTTCCTCAAAAGATAATAAAGAAATAACAACAATCGTTAATACCACACTCCGCCGTCTTCTGTCTGGCTGGCTAAACTTTCAACATTGCAGGAAACCTTCCACTGAAAATTGCACACTGCCAATCATGACAAACGTCCATGATAACGGTTAGTAGTAGGCTTATGACCAGTTGCACCATCGTGGTTGGAAACTCGATCCGAGATCGGATCTAAGATCGACACAGAAAACTGTTGCACCATTTGAGTTCAGAGCTTGGCTGGAGATCGAGGTGAACTTCATTTCGTACCACCAAATTTGGCGGTTTGAAATCTCGATCCGAGATCAGAGAAGAATGAATGTCTGTTGAATAGTTTATGTGAATTAAAAAGCACTGTTAAATGTATTTATTTAACGAAAAACGTGTGTGCATGTTTTTCCAAGCAAATAAAGCCACTAAAACGGAAAGTTTGCAGTGCATTCAACTAAATTATATAATGAAAAATGTCTTCTAGTGTCTTCCGTTCTTCATCTTCCTGTTTCGAATAAAACGGGTCCGTTTTTTTTACATCCAGTGTCATTAAATTTGTTTTTACCAAGTCAACGATTGCTCTTTTCTCCTTTTCTGAAAATATATTTAGTTTCGAACCACTTGCATATTCATCCATATTTTTCTCCCCCTTAAATTAAATAATTAGCAATTGCAGAGACTTGATAGACAATATTAGGTAAATACATAGATTACAATACCAAAACAAGTAGTCAGAAACACGCCTACATTCATGAAGTCATATAGTATTACGAACCAATAGCAAGATTTGTCTCATACTTAATCTCGATCTCTCACTTTGGAACCAAGATCGACGGATCGGAGATCCAGAATCGCGCAGTTTTGTTGGTGCAACACTTTTACAATGGAACGAATATCAAACTGAATCCTGGTTTCGAACTAGGATCATTCGATCTCGAATCGGGAAAGATGTTGGTGCAACCGGGTATTAGTCTTCCTTAGAACCATCCCTAGACGCGGTCATTGAAGCCTGCATGGAATCTTTCAAGGAAAATTTGGTCATGGTACATGGGCTTAAGTGTACCTTCAACCCACATGCAATTTTGTCGTGTAAACGCGAAGCGACATTTACGTCTCACTTCGAAACACAAGAAGTTTCGTGTAGTGTGTTGGTTTGAACATACGGTACAAGTGACTAAACCATCGTTTCAGTTGCGGATTTTGCCTGGAATTTCGTCTGCGATTAGTTGTAGAACAAACCCTTATCTCGGTTGCAATTTAAGGGCGCCGTCTGGTTCGAGGTATTTTGTGTATCCGAGGCCTAGAAGCGTAGGAGCGCTAAGTGTGACCTTAGGTGCACGCATCACATGCGCCATCGCCTCTATGCGCAAGGCACTGAACTTGCGTGCAGTCGTTCCCTCGTCGACTCGCCTCTTGAGATTCTCAGCGATAAAGTGCAAAAATAAAGGCGTGCTGCATTTCCTCGCGGCATGTTAAGTAGCCCACCCCAGAAATTTCATATTTAAAAACAAATGTGAAATAGCCGTTTCAACTCTCTTTCACGTCTAAAAAAAAAAAAAAAATATGCAAATTGTAAACAGGAACAGGTATTACATTTGGGTCTTGAAAAACTTGTTAAATGTATTTGTAAGCAAACACCGCTCAAATATATTGACCAATTTTTAAATGACGACTATGCGACAGAACCTCTGCGCTCTGGGGGCCGCGGTGGCGAACCGGTTCAATTCCCGGCCGGGCCACCGGATTTTCGCAATTGGGAATCGTGCCGGACGATGCCGTTGGTCGGCAGGTTTTCTAGGGGATCTCCCGTTTCCCCCGCCCCTTCATTCCGGCGCCGCTCCATATTCACTTCAGTCACCCTCATCGGCTCTCAAGACCTCGCTGTTAAGAGCTGCCCAAATCTCATCACTCACTCTGCGCTCTGTGTGGAAGTCTGAGCAGACGGCGTCTTTAAGGTGAGTTAATACGTAGGTAGTGATTTTATAAATCTGATGTCAGAAGGGAATGGAAAGTATTCCCCGGGACGACTACCACGAGATGCTTTTGCGGGTACGAGGGTGGACACATTCGCCAACCTATTTGCAAAGGTTTGTGCTGTGAATCGAACAACTGGTCCTGAAAGATGGACAGCCAGTCTACCTATTAAACCACCTTTGTCAGCTAATTCTATTCCCGTTTGGTAAAAATACTTAAAAATATTCCAGTCCCTATTATTTCCCGCGATGATCGAAACACAAGCTTCCCAGTCTACACCCTTATATAATTTGACGTAATGCAAGTCCTTAGCTTGCCTGATAAAACGATAGTCATAAACAATTTCCTTTGAATCTCCATAAAAATTCTGTATGTGGGCACGAAAAGTAAGCTGCGTTAATACGAACAGAATCTAATCACGTAAATATATGTATAAAAAGTTACCACAATATTTGAGAACTATATTAAGAAATTATTAGTTTTATATTCAGTGAAGGCGAAGTTTGTAAATATTTGGATTCAGTATAAAACATTTATTTTTAAAAACTGAAAAAAAATGTTGGGCATGTTTGAAACTCATTTTCCGCGGTAAAACTGCGAGTAGTGATGTGATACCTGCCATCGCGTACGGTGCGGCAGTTTTGAGCTTGGTGTTGTGGAAACGGTACAACTTGCATGTCCTCTGATTTTTTTCGCAAGTTTTCTAGTCCTGGTGTCTGTGTTTTTTCTGCGTTTTGACGCGAATACGTCTTTAAATTTGCAACCATAGTGGGAGGCAATACAGAAAATCGTAACAAAATCAGGGGATACAGTTTCGCATTGCAGATCTGAATCTATAGTCTACATTCGAAATTCAATTACACCACTGGATTGCCAAAGGATCAAAGAATATGTTACGTTGAGTGAGAATTTGCGAAGCATCGCGCGCCGGGAGTGGGGGGGGGGGGGGGGGGGGGGGGGTGTCGCAATTCTGAGTTCGTTTCGCCGCGTCTCATAACTTCCGCGTAGTATAACTTTTGATTAGGAGAAGCTACGACGCTCGTTTGGGTTTCAATCGACTGCTCTCGTCAAGATCAATCGATTGTGTGTACAAAAACATTTGTGTTGCGTGGTTATGGCGAAATTGCATGCGTTTAATGTGAAAAATTAAGAAATACAGAAATCGTATATGGTTGGAAAGAACATCTCAAAAACAATTCAGCGATAAGACCCCATGTGATCGAGTGAAGCGGTGCCGGGAACGTAAAATAATCTTCAAGGCGCCCGAGCGCGTCAACGTAGACGTATTCATGCTAAACAAACGGCCGTGTCCCCAACACAGCCTAACACTTTTTTTAAAAATATATATACTGACGAATTTCTATTAATTATCGAATGTAAATAGTTTCTGGCTGCCAGTAGCGTAGCGCAATATCGTGACTTGGGAACGCCCAGTGGCGCAGGTCCTGACTGAAACTAGTACAATGGGAGTAATTATTTCCTCCGTAAACGGTCTAGGGAATGTTAAGGTATAGTAAAGCATAATGACTAAACACTTTTTTAGTTTCGTGTTTGCAGCACTTGGGCGTTATCGCAAAGGATTTTGCCTACGTCAAGTGTTACCATGAAACCGGTGCAACTGGTCACAGACAGCAGATAGACACAGGGGTGCTGCGATACGCTGTTCTCGGTTTGAGACGCAAATAAAGATAACACGTTTGTTTTTAAAGGCTGTTCACGATAAAGTGAGCACTTCTGAAACCAACCGTAGAAAAAGTCACTGCCCCTGCATGCATACATTTTAACAGGCGCCCTGAGTGACATGCGCCCAGTGAATTCGGCAATGATGGATGGAAAGTAAGTCTATATCTTAACGTCGAATAGAAAGTATTAGCTAACCACTTGTGATAACTCAAACTATTTCTTTCACTTTCTGTTTTTTTTTTTAATGCAACGAAGTGTAAAATTACCAGAATGTAGCATATTTATTTTTCTTATAATTACGCAGTTTCACCTGAACGACGCACGAATAAAGCGACGAGGGCAAGGACAATGTTAATTTTACATGAGGAGGAAGAATACACACGTGTACACAAGTAGATCTTAAGCAGGGCTTTCCAAAGTGCTCATACTACCGTAAACAGCGTATATGTTCCTGCACACTGGCGTCGTCGTGCGCATCTGAATAGCGGCTGGCCTGTGCTGCTAGTTCTTTACCACGCTCCCTGCTGTATATCCTGAATACACCAGGACAAAAACTCCCGGCTCTGCGGGCGTCTATAGCAGGAGATACGCGAAGAGGAATGATTATACTCTGCTCCTGGGGTCGTGCGCCCCTCATAGAATAGCGGCTGGCCTGTGCTGCTAGTTCTTTACCACGCTTCCTGCTGTATATCCTGAATACACCAGGACAAAAACTCCCGGCTCTGCGGGCGTCTATAGCGGGAGATACGCGAAGAGGAATTATTATACTCTGCTCCTGGGGTCGTGCGCCCCTCATAGAATAGCGGCTGGCCTGTGCTGCTAGTTCTTTACCACGCTTCCTGCTGTATATCCTGAATACACCAGGACAAAAACTCCCGGCTCTGCGGGCGTCTATAGCGGGAGATACGCGAAGAGGAATTATTATACTCTGCTCCTGGGGTCGTGCGCCCCTCATAGAATAGCGACTGGCCTGTGCTGCTAGTTCTTTACCACGCTTCCTGCTGTATATCCTGAATACACCAGGACAAAAACTCCCGGCTCTGCGGGCGTCTATAGCGGGAGATACGCTAAGAGGAATTATTATACTCTGCTCCAGGGGTCGTGCGCCCCTCATAGAATAGCGGCTGGCCTGTGCTGCTAGTTCTTTACCACGCTTCCTGCTGTATATCCTGAATACACCAGGACAAAAACTCCCGGCTCTGCGGGCGTCTATAGCGGGAGATACGCGAAGAGGAATGAGTATACTCTGCTCCTGGGGTCGTGCGCCCCTCATAACTGTGGTAAAAGGTAGAGAACGTCTTGTAGCTTAAATATGCAGCTTTGTCAATTTAAAAAAAAAAAACACACTTTATCGTTAAGGCCGGCCGTTTGGGCGTCTTATGACGCCACACTGCTGACGTCTACACGGACTAGTCTAGGCTGTTCACGGTAAAGTGAGCACTTCTGAGGCCCTAGTTACTTTTTTCTTTCAACCACATTTTATTCTTAACTCACCTTTTTGAATAAATGTTGCCTTTTAAGTAATAAACGTATTGCGTATATTTCACCGCAGTCAGAAGTTAACATCTAAGGATAGAAAAAAAATATTTATGTACTATTATTCCAAATGAGAGGGCTTTCAAAAGTGCTCACTTCACCGTGAATAGCCTACACCCAAGGTCATGGTGCGTCTGCACAACACGAACACTGCAGTGGCTGTGCCATGCATAGGCTATAAAGATGAGGTAGGCCGATCTCGCTGACTGCGCACAACCAATCTCCGTGTCCCGACATTGAACTACTCTTCTGCTTACATGTCTAGCAAAAATGGCGTGGTTTGGTTTTTAGGTTAGAAAACTGATTTCTAAACAAATGCTTTGAAATGAATGTATACTTCCTCTAACCAATTTGTAATGCTATTTGATTATACTAAAACTGGTGAAACTATTTTATTAATATAATAGTGCTTGTCATTTAAAAATTAACATATAAGCAAACACGTACATCACTGTTGACCATGTGACTTTAACAGTTGTGTAGGAGTTTTGTATGATTGGGGTAGGTCAATGTTGGGGTACATGCGCAGAAGACGAATAAGCGGTCTACCTCATCTTTAGGCTATGGTGCCATGAGTAGGAAGGGCGGGGCAGCGCCAGGACTGCGTCACTCCCCACGTGCGCGCCGCGACGAGCCTCAGATCTAAATAAGGCCGTCATTGCTCACGGAGAAGACTGCTCCCGCCGCGCCGAGCAGAACTCATCCACTTGACTCCTTTTCCACGGCTCCTCGCTGAAGTGACGTGCCACGCGTCACAAACGTCGCCGTCATTGAGCACAACCTTCCCCTGCCATATTATAAATTATTGGGTTTATATATTTAAAAAAAAAGAGAGATAATTGTGAAAGTACCTGCACTTGAACCGAACTATATATAGTCTATTCGCGGTTTATTCACACTTTTTTAAACAAACCTTTGGAAAACACCCTATGTATTACGTGTTTATATATATATATATATATATATATATATATATATATATATATATATATATCACGTATCACAAGTGTTTTATACACGTGTTAACATATCAATACCTTATTATTAAATACCATGTCCCTGTACTTATATTCTCTCCATAAATTATAAGATTTAATTATTAAATAATGCGAATAAAAAAAGGGAGAAAATAGGTGTGTTGGTAAACATCTAGTAAGAAATAGTTCTTATTCAACTTAATATTACATTGAGTGCGCACGTATCTCGTGCGTCGTCTCTGTAATGTTCTATACTTGGTTAAGCTCTGTTTGCATGAGGCGGATGAATATCCCAGAAGTAGAACTTCAGCAGGGTTTCAGAATAGTTCGAGTCAGTGATGATATTTGGTCGGCTCTTAACATCGAGGTCTTGAGAGTCGATGAGGGTGATTGAGGTGAGCATGGAGTGGCTCCGGATTGAGGGGGGCGGGGGAAGCGGGAGATCCCCGAGAAAACCCGCCGATCAGCGGTATCGTGGGGTAGGATTCCCACATGCGAGAATCAGGAAGTGACCCGGCCGGGGATCGAACCTGGTTCGCCTTGGTGGGAGACGAGCATGTTAACCATTAAGCCACTGCGGCCCCAAGAATAGTTGGAAGTAACCGCGAATGGACTATATTGACCTTACAATGAACTGCAGACAATACAAAGGAACTATAGTGACTGGTAATTATGTCAGAGTATTGTGGCGCGCTGCAGCTGGCACCTGCCGCCAGCTCCCGTTATGTGCGGCCTGGAGTGAGCCCCCCTCCCCCCTACTCTTTACACACATAGAAAGACGCGATCGCTGCCCCGCTGCCGCCCCCCTTCCCGGCTATAGGGAAGGGGGGCGGCAGTTCCCTTGCTAAGGAGCACGCAAACATACAGAAGGCGCAAGGATATTCTGTAAATTAGGACACTTGGTGTAACTAGGGAATTAGTGAAACTTCTGGATGACTCCTGCGATCCTATAAATACTGCAGCTGTCCAGCGGCCAGGAGTCTTGGTATAGACTGCTCACGATAAAATGAGCACTTTTGAAAGCCCTGCTTAACATCTACTCGTGTGCACGTTATGTATTATTCCGGCTTATGTAAAATTAACATTGGCATCGGCCTCATCACTTTATTCGTGCGTCGTACAAGTGAAATTGTGAAATTATTAGAAAAGTAAACATTTTATAAACCTGCTAATTTTTACACACTGGTGCATTAAAATAACAGAAAACGGAATAAATAATTAAAATTATCACAATTGTTTACCTTACAGTTTTTATTCGACGTTAATATATGGAGCTACTTTCCATCTATCGTTACCAAATTTACCGGGCGCATGTCACTCTGTGCACTCGTTGAAGTATATGCAAGCATGGGCAGTGACTTTTTTCTAAGGTTGATTACAAAAGTGCTCAGTTTATCGTGGACAGCCTTTAGAAGCCTTATGGCCGTATTACACGGTACCAGATTTCGTAAAAGCTTGTGCAAGGTCTGTCATAGCTGCCGTTATACCGGCCTGTAGGGCACCCGCCATGGCATTTTTCGCCTGGCGCTGCCAGATTTCATCACAGGTTTGGTAATTGGACCTGTCCTATTTTCCGTGGCAGGTTCCATACCGGCCTCGTACGTGACCAATCACATTGCAGTTTCAGAGCGTAGGATGCTCCCCGTGGTTACTACTTGAAACCAATTGATGAAGAAACCGAAAAGGAAGCCTCCATATTGATTTTACATCCGTGAAGTTGAAACTCTTTCAAATAGATGAAAATACGAAGACGAATAATATTGGTTATAACAACTTTCTATTGCCGCTTAAAACCGTCAAAATACCTAAAACCTTACCTACTGTATGAAAAAATTAATTCAAAATCTTATGATATTTGTTATATAAACTTTTTACAGTATAAGTAAACTGGTAGTATGGTGGTAAAGTCGTGGGGTCCATAATGAACGTAGATTTTGGGCGTGAGTTCGAAACCCCGTCGGACTCAAACTTTTTTATATTTAAATCTTACATGCGGATAATATACCGGTACGGAAAGAAAAAACTATATTTTGCAACTGGTCAGTAATCTTCGTCAATATTTAAAAATAACACACTCCTACTCTTAGTGAATTCACGACATTTTCAAAAAAAGGAATGAAACTATACTAGTAAGCAATGAATTTACGTAACAGGCGAACAGTAATACAGCAATATTAAGATGAGCTAGCTAGTATCTTATAGACCTATGCAAGTTACTAACTGGTAGCAGTTCTACGAATGAGGTTCATATTTACTACAAACCACACACTGCGCACCCACCGAGGGTGCCAAATGCTAGTGCGCAAACTGCTGTCGTGTAATATGAAGCTTCCCTGGTGGCTCATATAGCGGCTGGTATACCGGCTCGTACACCAGGACTTGTAGAAGCTTGTACAATAACCAAGTATGGCTGCAGGTATCGTGTAATATCCGCTTTAGGGCTGAGTGCGATAATCGGGATATCGGTGATGAGGAAGGACGACGACGGGAGACTACGAGACGACGGCGGACGAGGTGTTTGTGGTGTCAATGGATGAGAGGGCGTGAAATCCGACGAGTGAAGCCTACTGTGTGTGAGGGCGCTCGGAGGACTTTAGAAACATTGCGGACTGGTGGGATATGGACAAAAGTGAGGTGGGTCTGAATGAACATGTAATACGGATTTTGCTGTAAATATTGGAACTGTCAAATATGTACATATAATTGATAAAATAATTGAATATGTTTTAATACACTGCCTATTGGGACTGATGTTTAATTATTTAATTTCATTGATTTCGTTGAGGTAATTCTAAATTGTATTAATTGAAGTCATTATTTGTAAACAGTCAGTGATATCATTTTATTGTGTAATGTTGAGTTGGGATAATATGTTTGTAGTTATTGTAAATAAAATTAGGAAACAATAATTAACACTGTTATTTAATTAGAACCTCTAACCCTTAACGAACTTGGTTTAGCCCACTAAATTTCGAGAGAGGAATGGTAAGAGTATTAATCCCGCCAACATTTGGCAAAATCAAATTTGTGATCTAAATACGAGTTTGCAGTTCAGTTGTTATTTCTGTACTGCAGTGACAGGCCAATAGCTAGTTGGGTATAACGGTACTTTCGCAATTTTTTAAAAAATATAAACAAGTTAAAATAAACCAAGACTTCAGTATGCTGGGGGCAGGTTCCTGTTAAATGAAATGATGCCCGTGCTAAAAGACATCGATGGAACATCGTTGATACGTTCTTCAAGTAGTACATCCCTGTAGTGTAATGGGATTCGAGGACACAGCAACGGCGCAGTGTCTTGGAGGAAGTATAAGGGAGTGCCCTGAGGAGACCCAAGGATTATCACCAAGCGAGATGATGCGATGGTAAACCCCTGGACTTGAAAACCGGGAGGACGCAGGTTCGACTCCTTGTCCGGCCGTCCTGGTTTCTGTTTTCCGTGATTTCCCGAGATGACTCCAGGCGAATGCTGGGATGGCTCGTTATTAGAGGTTGTGTTCGATTCCTCCCCCGTTCCTTCACCTATGGGTACCATGGTGGTATTAGTTAGTATTAGTCTATGGAGTGGAAGCCGATACACGAAAGTGAAGCCGAAAATGAAAGACAAGGACAGGGCTAGTAGTGGCAAAAAGGTGCATCTTTTACATTGCTTACTATGTAACTTTTGCCACTCATAATATGGCGGTCGACGTAAACAATCTGTCTGCGCATGCACAGTTGAAAGAAGCAGACAAGGCATCGGTTTCACTTGATAAATGTGGAGAAGATAGGCTGTTAACACTCCATCATCTATTACCTCCATGATGGGTACTTGATCCATCTATAATGACGTCGCTGTCGACGAGACGTAAAGTCCCCCCAACAGTGTCCGCCGGGGACCAAGCTTTGCTTGCAGTGGCGGGGAGGCCAGTATGTTGATAACATGGCTGCGAAGGTGTCTACGGTGTCAATGAAAATATATAAACCAATTAAATGAATTTTATTGCTCAACTGCTCCATATGTACATTTTTTTAACGCGTGCTACTAAAATTTCAAATAAATTTCAGGCAGAAATATTGTGCAAATTTTGAACTAGATGAGGTCAACAGTCCTATTCGAGAGACAAACGTGTCGTTATTTGCCAGTCTGGTGCATGGATAAGGCACTAATATATGGGCATGAACGTCAGAATGAGGGTAGAGTAAAATACTGGAGCATTTTGAGGTAAGCCCCATGGCACGACGGTATACCAAGAAGGGTACGCCCGCTCAAAAACAAACTCGTGCAAAGACTGGTCGAGGAAAGTTACACAAAAAATGCATTCCTTCTGCACAGACCTTAGTAACGACTGATGCTGAATTTTGTAAAATATTGTCTTCTGTTCAACGAAGTAATATTTTGTCATATATTTTATTTTGTGTTGAAGGGGCCTGAGATGAACCACGGATCTCAAAAGAGTACGACTGTATCCAGAATGAAATTAACATGTTTAGTGTAATACATGCGTTTATATAATATATATATGTTTGTGAAAACTGCAATAATAGCAAAGAATGGAGTTTCGGCAGTGGAAATTACGGTACAGATTATTTAAGGAACAATCTATAACTGACATTTTCAGGGCTGCAGTTGAAGTCAGTCACTTGTTCGTAAATGTGCCTGTCATCGCCGAAAGTATATGGCGCAACAGAAAAACACCGTCCCAACACAGTCACTATTCACTACGTTTAGGCAAATCTTCCTTATGTTGCAATACAGGCCCAAGGTACTGACTGAATCTAATCGCATCTTAAGGCTAATTCACAGATTCCTACAAGAAAAGGAAATACATTCAAGGGAGATGGCATCATGACAGAGAATAAATGCACAGCGATGTCCGAAACTGTAATCATGCCCATAAATATTTGACGACATATACAAACGGAAAGGGGAAACTGCCATAAGCATCATAATACCCGTCTAGCCAGCTTGTAGTCTCTTCAGTGCGCCACTATGTATATAGCAGTTCGGCGGACGCTATGGTCTACGACATTGATCGTGTATTTATTTAGATGCATCAGCTTCACAAATATATCCTGTAAACCTTGCAATCGCAGCCTCACTTCTCGTTGGCGTTACATCTTGGAAAAACTTCAGAGTATTGACCGTGAAACGCAACTGGGTTCCGAATTCAGAGCCCAGCGTGCACATCGCGACTGGTGAACATGCGCCTACGTGATTATGCCACACCTTAGTTTGATGACGTGCGCATGTTGCCTGGGTTCTTTAGCTTAATTATGAGGCAATGGGATGGGATTGATTAAGGAAGGGGGGGGGGGGTTGATGAGGAACTGCTCAACTCCATTATCGCTCTTGAATGCGTGTCCTCATAATTATGCAATAACGTGCATAATTTATTTTACACATCAAATCCACTTAGAATATTGATAATTAAAATCACCTAGATAACATTTTAAGATTTTGGAATCAAGTCATTTGAATGAACTGTGTGAGTATATTAAGACAGTTGCCCATGCTGATGTCGTTACACCATAACTAGAGGTTCCCACACACTGAGTTACTATAGCCGGTTTCTGGCGTATTAAATATTTGTGGCACAACCTCTGAAAAATTACATGCCCTAATTACACACGAAATGCTGTAAAGTTGTTCAGCTTTAAGTGGGAAATAGCGATCTCAATATAGGACACGGTAGACATATCGAAAACGACTTTTTACTGGCGAAGTTAGCGAAACTTGAAAGAGTCTGCATAACGTACGTGCCACATAATACCGAAAGGATGAGACGATTGTAAGATAACGTGTATTAATTAATTTTCACACATCACGTCTTAGAATACATTCGTTCATGTATTATGATGGTTTGATTGGACTGAGTTTATTACAAGTTCTACAAACAAACAGACGGAATGGCAGTGAGATCTTCTGTCTCTCCTTTCATGGTTACCATTTTCATGGAAAATTTCGAGCAGGAAGCTCTCTCTTTGAAACAGACACTCCGCCCAAGGTCTGGTTCCGATATGTTGATGACACATTTTTGATTTGGTGGCACAGTCAGGATCAACTCAAGGAATTTGCCGACTTCCTCAACTCCCACAGACCATCTATACAGTTCCCTTATGAAACCGAAAGCAAGAACGCCCTCCCCTTATTGGGTGCTCTTGTATGCAGAAAAATCAATACCACCAGCCCCACAGTATATCGGAAACCAACGCACATTGACCAGTACTTGCATTTCACTTCCAACCACGCACAAAGCACAAAAGCAGACATTATTCATACATTGGTAAACAGGGCCGAGAGCCTATGCTCGGATTGGGAAAGTAAACAAAAACTACTTGACCACATAAGGAAAGAACTGCTCAGCAATGTCCACCCACACAGATTCATTAAAAAAAATTACATACCCAGACAATTCAATAATCACAAAACCAGAAAATACAGAACCTCCTACAGCCACTGCAGTTATTCCATATGTTAAAGGAATATCGGGAAAAATGATATGGAGACTTACTAAGAAACACAACATACGCACTGCTTTCAAGCCCATTACAACAATAAAAACAATACTAACAAAAGTAAAACCCACAAGAAAGTATTTATCGAATTACTTGTTAATACGGCAGTGTGTACATAGGGGAAACAGGCCGGTCACTGCCCACCCATGTCAAAGAACACAAAAAGAACGCTAAACAGGGGGATACAGAAAAAGCAAAACTAGCTGAACACATCTGGTCAAAGAATCATTAGATTCTGTGGGACAATTCTATACCCTTAGGCTGCCTCTCGGCCCAATCAGCAAGCACTCTTCCAAGCCCCATCAGAGACTACCTGCCCTCAGATTCGTGTATATACACTTCCTGTTTTTCCCCTTCAGCTAAGTCCTATCAATTTATGCCCCACCTGGGCGCTCGCTAACACAGGCTGACATAGACTTGCTATATAATAATACAGGCCATAGCTTCCTCGCAATAGGCGATATAAATGGCAAACATCCGAATTGAAATTCCATAAATAGAACAGCCAATGGGATGCTCCTGCAAAGGCACCAAGCGACAAGAAATTAACAAGTTATGGCACCATTTGAGCCTACTTTTAATTCACCAAATATTAATCAACATCCTGATATATTGGATATTGTCCTAGCTAAGCAGTTTAAATCTGGGTTTTACCTACGAGTCGAACATGATATCTCTTCAGATCATTACCCAGTTCACATTGATTTTGATAATACATGCACATAAGCAAATGCTCCGAGGAAAATTAAAGATTATTCTAAAGCAAATTTTGCTGGGATTCGAGGACTTTATATCATAAAATTTTGCTGCAAATGAGTAACGATTATTTGCAAACACATCAGGTTACTGACGAAGCTATAAACGTCCTTACAAGCACCATACAGCAGGGCGTGGCCGATTGTGTTCCGGAAAAGATACAGACAAATAAACTTGACGCATTTCCGCAGTATATACGGGATTTAATTACGCAGAAAAACCTCCTAAAGTGCCGTTACTCCAGACACCGAGCTAGGCAAACTAAGGCGCGAATTAATGAAATACAGGCTGTCATTTCAGAGGACGTAACACTCTGGCGGACCAGTGTTTGGGATGCTAAAGTAGCTAAGCTAACACCACGCGAAAATAATTTATGGGGCTTAGCAAAACGCCTCTCAAATAATACATATATAGTCCCACCCTTACAAACTAACACAGGGTTTGCTTTCCCTCCTGAAGCAAAAGCACAAGCTTTTACCCATGTGCTGGCAAATACATTCCAGCCAAATCAGGATCCCTGTGATAGGAATTTCACATCGCAAATTGACCGCGAAATAAATATAAAGCAAAGAAAGCCGACTGAAGATGAACCTGAATTTACTCAGTCGCACGAAATTAAGCTTGTAATTCGCCGAATGCATCTCAGAAAAGCACCAGGAGCAGAAGGCATTCAAGCAATCGATTTAAAGAAAATGGCCGAACCGGCCCTTGAGTATTTAGCTGCATGTATTAATGCTATGCCCAAGTTGGAATACTTTCCCAGCGAAGGTAAAGCTGCGAATGTAATTGCATTTCACAAGCCAGGGAAAGATAAGAAACTCCCACAAAACTACACCCCTATTAGCCTATTGAATGTTCTTTCCAAGATTACGGACATATAATCCTAAGGAGGATTAACATCCATATCACTAGCTAATAATAATTGACTTCTTGAAGAGCAGTTTGGCTTCCGACAAAAGCACTCCACTACAACACACCAACTAGCGCGAATCACATAATATATAACACATTCCTTTAACTGGAAGGACTATGTAGTCGCAGTATTTTTAGACATTGAAAATGTGCATGATCGCGTTTTTCATGCTGGATTACATGATAAATTATATGAATTAAAATTCCCTAATTGCTACATTACATTATTAGCCAGCCATCTAAACCGCAGAACTTTTTATGTTCAATGCGAAGGGACGAAATCAGACAGCAGAATTATCTACGCTGGAGTGTCACAAGGCAGTATTCTTGGCCCTGTATTATTTAATATTTACGTACATGATTTTCCGAAGCCCGACCATTGTCTGGTGCAATTATGATGCTATGCTGACGACTCTGTCACACTGTAAAAAAGTTTCTGGTAAACTTCCTAAACTGTAATGGACGTTTTTAACCTATACAGTGTATGGAAATAGTACTATGTATTAGGCTGAAAATGGGAATGTTTAGCATCGCTACTATACAAAGTTGGGGACTTCCCTATACTGTTGACTCTTTCCTGAGCAATTGTAGGAAAGTTACTACGGATGTGTGGGAAAATAATTTACCATTCACGCTTAGTCCCTGAACGTATACACTGATATGGTAAATTTACAAATAATTTCTTTTAGTGAGTCGCGCCCACGACCTCGGCTTGGCAACACGAAGGCTACGAACTGCTCTATCAGTCTTTCAAGAATATTACACGAAATGGCAGATTAAAATTATATGTTTGGAAAAACGAGGCGATCGTTTTCACACACAGGACACTACCTCAAGCTGCCAATCGCCCGCAAATCACAGTATTCGGTGAATCTATACCTCATAAAGATGTTAAATATCTAAGCGTATGTATGGAACGAAATCTCACCTAGAAAGCACACATAGACGCCAAATGCATAAGTGCATATGCCAGGCTTTCCGACCTTTATCCTATACTCAATAGACGAAGTGCTTTAACGCGAAACACAGCTGTATTGCTCTATACTATTCTTATACTGACTCTTATTACTCATGCTGCTCCCACATGGTCACAATCAGCTAAATCACATGCCAAGAGACTGCAGATTGTGCAAAATAAATGCCTATGAATTACGGCAGAAGCGCCCAGATACTGCCCTATTACAGATCTGCATAAGGAACATTAAATGTAAAAATTAAATGAGCATTTTTTTTAATGGCGGATAAATTTTACAATGATTGTGCCACAAATGCCAACCCGAAAATGTCTAGTCCAGGCGTTTATGACCCCGACGAGTATCAGAAATATAAGAGGCGAAAAGGCATTTTGGCTCACAGACAGCCTTAGATCACTAAAACCTTGAAAGCAGGCTCTCAGCCATGCACGTGCTAAAAATTAACACCGGGAAACCTGTATTACTACACCAAATAATTAACAAACAATTAGCGAAGCACTATCTGATCACAGAATAAGGCGAAGCAGACTATGTACAGCCACTGGCTCGAAGATGGCCCTGTGATTTGCAATACAAACCCCTGCTCTACCCACACATGTGCTGCAACACTTCTCCCATCCTATAGCTGTTTGGATGAATGGTCCTTCGCTATTTCCGATTCCAAGGCTCGGCACTCACATCATTACAGCAGTATAAAGGCTCTGGCAGTAAATCAGCAATAACTGCAGAGATTGGTCTCCTGCTAGGTGGCTTGTAACGTTTGCTTGGGGGGGGGGGGGGTTCAGTGGCACATCCACACTTACAATCAAACAATTCCACACACGCACACACACGCACACTACATTCAGCTGCAAGCGAGGTCGCAGGAAAGGTGATAGTAATATCACCCCTAGCTATAGGTTTTCTTCTTATGCATGTAACATTCTAACACTCTTTCCTATTTTACAGACAGATGGCAGACATCTATGGGGTGGGTGACTCACTTCTGACACCCCCCCCCCCCACCTGGCCGAACAGTGCGGTCCTGATTATAAATCTGAAGCACACCCATGTCATATCACCCCGCACCAAGCTCACAAAAGTCTAACTTCGCTAACTAACAACTTACCCTACTTTCCCCAGCCCCAATCCAATCTAAGGAAATTAATTTTACCCTCCGCGACTCTCGCATAGATTTTCCACGGCCCTCTCTGCTTTGCGTGGTTTGCTATGCCCTTCCATATAGACCTTTCTTCTTTCGGGGTGTGTCCATGGCTACAATTGTGGCCATGGCACCAGACGACTCTGCTATAGCCGCGATACAAACGTCCATTTTATCATAATAAACCCGAGCTAAGGCGTAAAGGGCTTGCCCTGAGACACATCCCATTCTCCAACAGTCTTAGCTACTAACATGCATGCAGGAGGGCACACAGAACTGAGAAGGTGCTTATGCTGGCGTAGCGGGATTTGGGGGCTCGCCAGAAAAAAATCCCTTCAGCTCAGTCTTGGTGGAAAAATACTCTGTTCCAGTCAATGGCTACACAGGCTTACCCGCTGCGCGGTAGTACAGCATATTTACACCATTTATTGTCACCGTTGGGCTAGATTAGTATTAAGTTATTTAGAATGATAATTAATTCTCTTTTCCTTTTTAGGCTATTTCTTCCCCCTTTAGAATACGTAAAAGCTAGTTAGTGTTGGCACTGCTGACACTTGCCGGCAGCTCATTTTTATTCTCTTTAAGTTTTCAGGAATCCACTAGGGGTTCGGTGCGGACAGGTCCCGTTGCACCATTCCCCCACCAGAGTGGAGTGTCTCCTCTACTCTGGTTGGACAAGCACCAACCACAACAAAGGAAAGTAAGATCCCGCCCACTCTCTTCTAGTATTTCTCTCCCCACTAATAAAGATCATGGTTCCTACCTAACTGTCTCCTGTAACGTTTTCTAATAAAACATGTAACAATTTTAATTCTTTCCTGACGAAAGGGTATTTACGGTGCCTATGCCGGTTTTTCCCTATATTTTCTAGTATTAGCTTAGCTATAAGTACACTAAGGGAGGTAGCCATGGCCTAAAACAGTGGCCATGGCTGCCCAATCCCTCTCCATCGCGATGCATGCCTCCCTACATGGATTCCCTCCTCTGTAGGCGTAAAAAACACCTCAGCTCAGTCACTGCGATGGTCCTTCCAGCGTCTCTCCTGAAGATGGGGACACATTTCAGGCCCGGAAATGACAGGAAGACTTAATTTTCTTGTGTTATTTTCGTCGCTCTGTGTCTTCTCTGTTGGAGTCTGTGTTATTTACTCAGGTTATTTTTGTGGTTCCTGTGTTGTTCTTAGTGTTGATTTATTTGGTTCTATAATCTGACAAGGAATACTTTTCCTAACTTGTGTTTCATTGTGGTTTTTGTCCTATTTTTGTGTGCGTTTTGAGTTGTATTGTTCAGCTGTATCCACTGATATAGTTGTTAGCAATGTTTTTGTTCACTCATGCGGTGTTTTCATTTTCGTCATCGTGTTGTCTTTCCTTTTGGTTTACTTTTGTTGTCAGAAGGATTTATTGAAAAAGATTACAACAGAAACTTAGATAATCACCTTACTCATCATTATGGACATAGTATATGATCTATTATAGGCCGTTCACTGTAAAGTGAGCACTTTTTAAGGCACTTCTAAATTTTTCCTTTCATCCTGTTTCCATCTTCCTGCTGTTTTTTAGTATAAACATTGCTTTGTGACGAATAAACACAGTGCATACATTTCACCACCCTCAAAATTTAATGCCTGATGCTGCAATAATATATATTTATTAGTGGTTAAAGCCTGTTGAGAGGGCCTTAAAAAGTGCACATATTTGTACAACAATTAACTTAATCCAATACTGTATATATATTTCGTTCTCTCACATTTTAATGAAAGCCAGGGAACACCATTAACAATCAGGTACCAAAATTTGCACATAACTATGAAATGTAATGCTTCTATTATGAAACATTTTTAAGTAATGACCTTGACTCTTCTGTTATCAGAATAAAACAAATAATTTCTGTGTAAGAAGTTACACAGCCACAACAAACGCACTCGTTAGTTTTACACTGGAGCAGCAGTAAATAAAACTAAAAAACTAGTGGGAGGTTGGCCCAGAACCACCGTGCGCCCACTACTCACCCACCTAGCAGTAGCCGGCGCCTGAAGGCACACATCAGCCGGCGGGCCGCAACAACTTTCTCGGTAAGGTCAGGTGCGCGCGCGATTCAATTACGTCCTGTTTTGTAGTAATAAGTTGTTCGTCTATCTTTTTGTCGTTTTAATTGTATACATACTTATTTTACATTGACAAGGAAACAGGTTTGCCTAGTTATCTTTTTGTGGGGTTGTAAAAGGTTTTTCTATATTTCGTTTTACCTAGTTCGATGTGTGTGCGCGAGATTTTTATTTAGTCTCATGGTCAGCAATGGACACAGTCCAATCGAACCATCATAATAACGGGTAGGTTCATGTTCTACTGTCAAACTTGCTAGATTTGTACTTCAAGGCATTAACTTAACTTTGAGCTGGCACCTTGCTGAGTGAAGAATTAAGTTGATAGCCCAATTATACGCGTTCGCGGGCGACGAAGCGATTTAGTTTTAGCTTGCAGCCAGCAAATATAATTTTTTTTTGTGCTACGTCTGAGAATACATATTTTTACCTACGCACGCAATTGCTGAATGGGCTGCAAGCTCTTCTGCCAGTGCAGAATGAGAACGAAATGCTATAAGTATGAGCGGAATTTTGATGTATTGTTCGGCACCTCAATAGTATAACCTTTTTTGGTCGGCATATTTTTTTTAAATTACCAGAGGTCTTTAGTGAAATTCCTTACGTTCACAGATGAACTAGAACCGGCAGCAATCACTGGTAGAAAATGGTACTGGCTTAACTTCTTTTTTTAAAATTAAATAAAATTAATTTAGTAAAAGTCGCGAGGTTATGAGTATTGGAATGTAAGCACGTCTTCAGGAACACGTCGTATGCCCAGTTGCAACATCGTAGTTCGAAACTCGATCCGAGATTGGATCTAAGATCGACGCAGAAAACTTTTGCACCATTCGAGTTCAGAGGTGAACTGGAGATCAAGAAGAAGTTCATTACGCACCGTAAAAATTGGCGGTTCGAAATCTCGATCTGAGATCAGCAGCCATCGTCGATAAATGTAGTTTTAAAATACGCCCACAGATAGAACTACGTTCGATTGTTTTCTTGGGAAATTAAAACAACATTATACGCGCTTAATTATTATTCAGTAAAGTTCGTACATCAATAATTCGCTTAAAACAGATAAAACATCGCACATCTGGTTCTATCTATAGTGAAAAATACGCTTACTTCCATGATGTCATATATTACGAACCAATATCAAAATCTGCCTCGTACTTAATCTCTATCTCTCACTTTGGAACCAAGATCGACGAATCGGAAATCCAGAATAATGAAATTTCGTTGGTGCAACACCTTTACTATGGAACCTGGATCAAACTGGATCCTGGTTCTAAAATACGATAATTTGATCTCGGATCAGGGAAGATGTTGGTGCAATCGCGCATTGTGTTGTATTCGTTGCAACGTCCAGAGATTTTTGCTTACATCTGTTTCGTTGTCTCTCCGTTTTCTCGCGTTAACTCATTTCCTTTGTTCACAACTAACTTCGTTACTTTCGCAGAATCCTGTTTATATTATTTATACATTTGTTTACAGTAGCCAACCTGGGCTTGTTTTTGTCTCTTTGCATTCCGTGCTTTGGGATTTGTGAGACAACAATGATTTACAGTGGTGTTTTGCAAAATTATGTTTCATTCAATCACATGCCCCCTTTTTAATAAAGAAAAGTTATTAATTTTAAAAATTACTTATGAACGATCGCTGAAAAGGCAAACTTCACACAACTTCAGAAATAATCTTGCAACAACACAGTTTTGTTGCGTATTTACGTAAAGAGGAAAATAACCAGAAAATGAATTAGTTACAAAAAAATACGACTTATTGCGGTTTGTAATAATTATTGCTTCTGCGAACTGCTCATTAAACTAATTATCCTTGAATATTGAAATTCATATGAAAATGTCGAATGTAAAAAAAAAATATTTTTAATAAACGTGTATGTATATATAGTCACAATGTGAGCAAATGTTTTTGAATGTGAGACTCTGAATGAAAACGGATTTTTACTTCACATGTTAATAAGGAAAACATTATAATTTTTTTTGTTGGTTTTTAAAGATTATATTACTGACAGCGCATAAAATTCAGGGATTGTTAGTGTTTCAGTTGGCGGTCAGCGTACAGCGCTACAATTGAGCAGGTGCCACGGCTGCTTTTGGCATGATTGTCCTGATTGTTATTCACCAGAAACATAAAATTATTGCAACAATGAAAGTATGGATGATTTTCTTACTAAAACAAACAATCGAACAACAATTTTAAGACACAATGGTTACAGAGTAAGGGAAATGTGGGCTTGCAATTGGGGGAAAAAATATAGATTTTCTATAAAAGTCATTTAGAAAAAACTAAAAATGCAATAGAACCATTACAACCTAGATATGCATTTTTTGGTGGTAGAACCAATGCTTCAAAATCAAAAGTTTCAGGAAAAAAGTTGAGATGTACTTTATATCCAACAATGATGTTTTATGATTATTACCCAATAGGCCATCCGATTAAAATATTTAACCCTAATAATTACGACGAAAATTGGTTTGGATTGATCAAATGTAACGTTTGGCCACCACGAAATTTATATCATCCAGTATTTACAATTAAGAAAAAAAACTATTGTTTACTTTGTGTTCAAAATGTGTTGTAGAGAAAAAAGGAGAATGTAAACATAGTGATGAAGAATGAACAATAGATGGAACATGGACTACATTAGAACTAAATAAAGCAATTGGAAAAGGTTACAAATTTCTTAAAATTCACGAATTTTGGCATTTCAAACAAAAAAGTAATAAAATGTTTAGAGACTACATTAAAACATCTATGAAAATAAAATTAGAAACTAGTCCATATAAAAGT
The DNA here is from genome assembly GCA_029891345.1 of Dryococelus australis. Classification (NCBI taxonomy): domain Eukaryota; kingdom Metazoa; phylum Arthropoda; class Insecta; order Phasmatodea; family Phasmatidae; genus Dryococelus; species Dryococelus australis. The sequence goes on from CM056996.1 coordinate 55,912,062, forward strand.
AAATAAAGTTGTTTATATCAATGACAAAATAATTTAAGTATCATATAAATACAACAATAATTATGTAGAAGATAGTACTGCAACAAATATAATTACAGCAACCTTTACCACATCAAATGCATGATTTTGTTTATATGATGTTGGATAAATTAGGTGATAAAGTAGTATATTATGACAGATAGCGTGGTTTACATCGAGGATGGTAAAAATACTGTTAAAACAGGCTGTGTGCTTTGCGAATGGACAGGCGAATTTGGAAAAAATTATTATGGTATAAATTGGATAAGTATAGGGCCTAAAAGCTGTGATTATGAAACTTTTTTTCTGAAAACAAGTTACAAATATTAAAGGATCCACTCTAAAGCACGAAAATGCTTTACAATTAAACATGAAATCAATGGGTGAATTGCTATGAAAAACTAAAAAAAATGTGATTATAAAAACAATATGATAACAAGAGATAAGAAAACAAAAATCTGGTGAATAAATCTGTGGCAAAAGAATTTAAGTTTAACTATGACAAAGACATGTTTTTTGAATGAAAGAGATGATATTATAGATACATTACCATTGGGTTATTAAACAGATAAATGTTAATTAATTTATATATTATATGTTTAATGTCTTTAATCTCTAATTCAATGTCAATACCAGAACTACCAAAATCAATTAGTTTACCATTTTCATCTCTTATTTCTAGAACAATGTGATTAAACTGCTCATTATTAATTCTATAAAAAAAATTGGATACACGGGCTCGTAACTAACACAATCTCTGAAGCCAAACATACTTTTTGGTGGAAAACTAGCAATTATATCTGTTTCTAAATTATTTGTTTTATCATATTTTACAAATTACAATGAACATTTATTGTTTTAAATGAATTAAAATTAGTTAACTTAGTACTTATGACAATTTTGTCTTTTTATAGTCATATTTCTCTCAAAGTCAAGAATATCAGATAGTCGATCGTCAAATTTAATATCAATCTTAGATTTAATAGATTTTTTCTCATTGTCTGCTGTCATTTCAATGTTTTTTATTTTAAATGGATCGATCGAATTTATAGCTTCTTTTAAAGAATTTACATCGTATTGGCCTCTAGGAATAGTGATAACTTCATTTTTATCAACGACAGCACTCGATTTTTCAATTGTTTTTATAGTATTATTGTCTTTATTTGGTGTTAGAAATTTTGTGCAAAAACTAATCAATGCACTAGATTTATCATTATGAAATATATAATAGTGAAGTTTCTTCTTTAGAACAGAACTGTTGTTTGTTAACTTAAATACTTTATTCTCCATTTATTCCAAAGATTATTGTTATTAAATGAAAAAGCGGCAGCCAAAGCATCCTATGCTGTGCAAAGTCGATTGTGGTGTTGGTGTATTAACTCCAAAGGAGATGCTACTAAAAAAAAAGAATGGTGAATTATTGCCTGATGACATAATAGGTTTTATTGTTGGGCCCAGCAAAAGTGGGAAAACCAACATGATGATAATGTTATTTATAAGTCAGGATGGCTAAATTTTAATAATTTTCATGTTTGTTCAAAAAGTTTAAATCAACCAAAATATATTCAGTTGCAAAATGACTTTGATGTAATATCCAACAGGTTTAATGGAAAAAAACATTGATAATTATCGTCATAATATACTTGTATCCATTATTTATATGTGATATCCCCTTTAAATTTCTGGTATCCATTTCTACCAGATCAATTTGCTATAAATCATCAATTCCATACAAAATTACTTTTCTTCTCGGAAAATTTTTTCGTGTGGGTGTATATAATTGATTATACCTTCTCTTACATTGAGCAAATTTTTTTTTAAGAATGTTAATTTATTAGAGTTGCATATTGAGAATTTACTTTTCTGAACTAATCGCCCATTTTTTGTATTTTAATTTTTTATGTAATTATTTTTGGTGACATTCTTGCACTCCAAACACCAAGTTGTAACGTCTGACTATTTTATACGTGCGATTTGCATTTTAACACACTTTAAGTTAGCATGCAAATCTATCATAAGAGCACATGCACGTTCATTTTGTAAACAAATATTATGAATGTCATACATTTCACATGTAATATTGTTATGTCATCATTTAATTTTCTTAATTCTAGGTAATATTAATTTACACACAGAAGCTGAAATGTTAATTTTCCATATGTGAATAGTTGTAATTATATTTTGTTTTATCAGGTTTCAAGTAACTTGTTAATTGTGTGTAAGTTGGCAACATTTAGGCTCACTTTTTGAATCGTCACAGTATTGGAAAGCACCCTGGGTTAAGCCCTATGTACTCTGTGTTAATTTGAATATTTAACCGCTGCCAATAATGGATAGTAACAGAATGTTCCATACTCCATCTTGAATTAAGTGGGTCACAATGGCAGCAGGCCAGTGAGGCCTTAGTTCTATGTTAAAAGTATAAATGAAATGTTTTAAGGTTAATTATACCCAAAAATGTATATTAAAATTTGAGTGATAAGCCCGCTGTGCACGGTACTACCGCCAGAACAGGTATACATATAAAATAAATGTGTGAGAAACTCTACATTTATATAAGGCATGATCCAACCTTAATGTACAGTGACCGTTACACATACTTTAGAGTGCTTTAATAAACTTTTAAAGTAAGCAGCATCATTTCCCGACACTTTTCAGTGGTCACAAAGTTCCTGAGATTTAAATAAGTATTTGATTGCTCTATCAAACATAAACTGTGCTAGCCAGGAGCATTTTAAATATATAATTATACAGGCACGGAATTAAATCTACTCTGTAAAACCTTAAATGTGTGCAACATTCAAGATGTCTAAATAATATTTTTTTTTACTTTCAAATACTCTATTCACTTAATTGGTATTTGTTGCAGGCATAATGAGATATATCTTTATAGACCTAGTCCAGCTACTGCGTGCATATCCGTTGCATTTTTAACACTACTAAAGAATGAAACCTTTCAGGCAATTTAATTCTATGATATTTTCCACATTAAATCATTGCTTAGAAATTGGAAGCCTTTCATTGCTTTAAATAAATACATAGTTGGTTCTTGTGTCTTCCAGTGTGGTCTGTAGTGTTGTATAGCTATGCAGGGGGCTGCACAGAACCTGATTGTGAGCAGGGCTATCCAGGTAATTGAAATTCTGTTGGTGTGGAATACCAGCAACTTCGACGATGGTTTGCAGAATGCAAAATAACTGCCAGTTGGCTAATGTTTGATGTTAATGTTATTGCTGTGGATTTCTCCCAGCTCCTTGCACTTTAATTATGCAGTTCTGCCTGTATACATTACATTTGACTAGAAAACTAGAACAGGGTTCACCCGTTTTCTTGCAGGGGCTAATACTCATACGTGGGGCATACCTAAACTATATCTCTCTTCAAGTTTTTCCCACACACAGTATTCCTTACAAAGTGTTCTCCATTTAATAGTAAAAAATGTACATAGTTAATCTTTATATCTTACGAATACACCTATTGTAGTAAACATTCCATCAACAAAATAATTATATTTTTTCTTTTAAAGATAAAACTCACCTCCGTTACAATCAAAAGGGTTACTGTAATCTATTTTTGTAGTTCCCTTAATAACAGTTATAGTTTCATCAGGTAAATTATCATTAATTATTTTATAAACAGTACAATCCAAAAAGGAAAAGAAATTTACATCATCGTCTATGCGAAAAATATTATTATTTGTATTCCACTTTTCATATAAATAAAATATATGAGATTTTTCTTCCCTAAATTTTTAATTGAGTGGTTTAAATTTTGTAATTTAAGGTTTAATTCTCTATCGGAGTCTTCTTTGCGTTTTCAATTTTTGTGTTAACAAGTGTATCACAAAAATTCAAAACTGAATTGTTTAAATTTTGCAATTTATCAGATATTTCTTTATCAAAAAAATATTTTATTGAGTGTATCATCTCCATCTATAGGATCAGTCAGACTAGTGATTCTACAATGTCGAAAAGAAATATAGTTTTATGTATAAGTAAAAACTTAACTTATTTCTAAATCTGTTTTTAATGTGTCAGTAGAAACAATGTTACTGTATTTCAAATCTACATATTTTTTTAAATCAGAAACATTAGTATTGTATTTTGAATCTACATCTGTTTTTAAAGCATAATCAGGAACAATAGTTTTATACTTCGAATCTACATCTTTTTTAAATGTCTGTTTTGCATTATTTATTCGTTTTATACAATCAGCAATAGTGTTACTGAATTAAAAATTTATATCTTCTTTTAAAGCATAATCAGAAACAATAGCTCTGTATTTTGAATCTACATCCTCTTTAATGCATAATCTGCTATATGTATATCGAAATATATTTTATTGACCGCATCTTTATTATTTATAGGTTCACCTATATTAATAATTCTACTTCCTAGGAAAAAAAACATAAGACTGTGTATAATCACAATAGTTGGATAGTTCGCTTTGTAAAGAAGAAACACTGGAATTTCATTGTGAATCTACATATGTTTTTAAAGCGTAGGCACTAGTTTCAAAAAATTTATTTAAAGTTTTGATTAATGGTTCTCAAATATATCCGTCATTTAATAACATAAGAAATTATATAACTGAACTTAAATTCTCTCAAAAAAGATGTATTATGATTAAACATAGATGTCCACAAATAAATGAATCAAAAATCTGAATTATATCATTATTGTAATAAACATTTCTGTTTTTGAAATATAATTAATTAAATTATTAGGAATATTACCTCCAAATGAATCAAAATAGTAAACATTGTTGTTTCCTTTTAAATAGCAAACCCAATGAGTACCAGAATTTGTTGAAATGTCAAAATTAACCACAGCACATTCATTTTTGGGTAGATTTTTTGGCAAATCGTCAATCACATAAACATTTCTGAAATTTTTTATATTTAATATCTTTGCATATTTTTCAATATTGATATTATATAGTCGCGATACATTCAAATTTTTTTGGCAACTAAACCACTTCCTGATTTATTTTCCATTTCTAAATTGTGTCTCTATTGTTCTTCTAATTGTTATTTATTTTTTCTAGTTTGTTCAAAAGAATTGTAAATTGTACTAGCTCATCCAGCAAAGGCGCCAAGTGTACCTAAAGCAGCAAGTATAATAGTAATATTTCCTCCATGGTGTAAACTACTTCCAGATTTTTTTTGTCCATATTTTTGACTGTTAGTAGTGATAAAGTAATTTGAAACTTTTACCTTCTTTTATTTTTTATTTCAATTTGATTTTTGTTAAAATGTTATCTGTACCAAAATCTTTTAATTCCTCAAAGGGAATATCGAAAGTTATATTTGTTACTTTCATTTATAAGTGTGTGTGTGTGTATATATATATATATATTAAAATGTTTGATATATATATATATATATATATATATATATATATATATATATATATATATCAAACATTTTAATTCCCCAACCAAGTTTCTTTTTGTAAACATAGTTGACGCAACAGCAGCAGAAGCAATTTTTTCAACAATTGGTGTGTTTTTATCTAACATAATCTCTTTTGCTTAATATTTATGGTCACTATATGCAATATTGTGATATTTACACGCTTAATCGACTTTACTTATTCCCGTGTATCCTCTTTGTAGTTTTTCATCTAATTTTGCAAATGGTCCACGATAATTATAATAATACAAATGCATTTCGGGTAGATTTAAATTATTTAATGCCCAATTTATAATGCCTTTGCCATGGTGTTCTGAATTCCAAAATGAGTGTGGAATTACGTTTAAAACCCTTATAAGATAAGGTATTCCTTTTGGATTATTTACAACATCAGAAAATTTGTTGTTCAACATATTCATTATGTTTACTTTTTCATTGTAATAATTTTTATTACATGCATTTTTTCACCACGAATAATTAACAATCTATTGATTCAATTTCTAACGTCATCCATCCAAACATAGTCTTTTGGTCTCCAGATCTAGGAGTTCTTGGAGAAAACCTTTTTCTGGTCTGTTTGGTGCTGTTCTTGAAGGCGATTCTTTTATATAGTTATGACACATTGATCTAATTATATTTTTGTATTTCCAACCTCTATTCGAGTTTATTTCTTTCTTGGATTATATTTTTGGAATGCAGCATCGGTATCTAAAACAATTTTTGGTTAGTTATCGTAGTCATTATCTGTAAAATTGTTCTTAAGAAATCTTATTTTTTTTGTTAAAAATTAGAAAGTCCTTCCGTTGATTTATATTCATTATTTTTAAGAGATATTTTATCATCATCTCTCTTTACTTGGGTATTACCTATGTAAAAATGTTGTCCTGCAAGCAATCCATATTGAGTATCGATAACATTTATTCTTTTCGCAATTTCTTTTTCCAAGATTTATAGTAGAATCAGGATGTGCCAAATTTTTCAATGGCACAGTTCCCATTTGCTCTTCCAAATTAGGAGATTTTTTTCCTGAGAATAATTCTCCTTTAAATGATGTTTCTTCCGGTGTTGGTGGATATTCTAAAATTTTTGCTGCTGCATGAACTAGTGTTGTTATTAAATTTTTATTTTCTTCGCTTAATTGTTCTACTTTATTTACCAATGATTCGTAGTAATTCGTCAATTAAAGGTAGAGCTTTCTTCTTATTTTTTCATATTCAATTTCATGGTGTTCTATATAATTTTTGTATCTTTCAATGAGTAATTTAACTCGAGAAACGTTCTTCGAATCTTTCATTTATATGTAATTTTTTTCTTCTAAATGAGTTATAAAAGTATTGAGAGTTTCGAGAGAGAAACTTTTCCCCTAACCGATCAAACCAGGGGGAATTTAAATGTTTACAATAATAGAATCGAATTTGATATTCCTATAGGAGAGGGCTTTTCTTTTCCGAATAACGCTTATGTTTATGAGTAATATAAATTACAAAAGAGAGATAAAGTTGGAGATGCGGCAAAATATGTAAAAGAAGGTAATGTTGATGTTTGTTTGAACTTTTTTCCTTTTCAGTTTTCTAGAGTAGAAATTTCAAAACATGGAAATATTATTGAAGCTGTTGATAATACAAGTAATGCATGTTTTATTAAGATCACCAAGTGAACCAAATTATTTAGAATTTTCCAGTGTTGATAATAAATATCGAGTAAAATCTGTCCATAGTCATAAAACAAATGAAATACCGCATCCTCTTTGATATTTGTTTGGTTTTATTCATGTCAACAATTAAATTTATTGGAAAGGTGTGTATATAATTACTTTTTTTAGAAATTAATTTGACAACTGTTTATTTGTTTATGAAAAAAAAATTCAGATGGTACGGTTCAGAAAAGCTATGCTGATCTGGGTAAAATTGAAATTGAAAAATTATAAATTATGTGGCCTATTGTTCAATACGAATTTAAAACGGCCTATGCAATTAAAGAAATAATATACAAACACCCTAAAATTCCTATTAGTTTTGACTATTGGCAATTTTTAGAAAAATAAGTTCCTAAAGGAACAACTGTTTTTAACTGTGATATAAAATATCAGTTTAATAATTTACAATTTTACATGCCCGATTTTGTAATTGTAGGCTTGTAAATACATTTTTCGTTCATTCGAGAAAAACTGTTAACATTCATTTAATAAATAGTTTAAACCATAAACTGTAAAGGAAAATTTTTTGTTCCTTTTGTAGCTTGTAACACAAATGCAGTATGCCGCTTTTGGAATCTAATTCACCACTTTGAACTTGCCCAAAACACTCTCGTGTCGGAATCTGAGTGTTATATTTTGAAAACTATAATGATTTGACAACTAAGAACTGCATTAATGGGGTACTTTTCGAAGCCTTTGTCATATAAGCAAATTCCAGAAAAATGAGAAATATCACCTTAAACGGGAAGTCCGTTAAAGGCTGGTTTAACTCCGAGGAGTTTGCACATATCTAGTAAACATCTGGAGAGGTCCTAATTGTCGTGGGGGTGAAGCCAGCTCGGAGGAGAACAAGGCTGAAAGAGAAACAGAGGAGAACGCAATAGCCAATAGGGAATTAGTTTCCGCAAAGGTCTCCACGAGCATGATGATTTCGTACAGGCTTTACGATAATGGTAAGGCTGCATTAACCGCTGGAACAAAAAACTTGTAAAGGAGTCATTCCGTAGGAATAAAAATAATTCCTTTATCAGCTACGTCGCTGCTTATAGCCATATCTTAAATTTACATTGGAACATATGTTAACGAAATTTTTGTTGTGAGCAAAACGCATCTCACTTTAAAAAATTTTAAAATATATATATATATTTCGCATCTGCACAGAATATTATTTTTTTTTATATTGGTTGTAATATTTACTCTTAACATAACTTAAAATATGTAAACCTCTCATTTGGCGTCTTAAAAATTATTTTGGAATAATCATTTTACAAACTTCCGAAATAATTGTACTGCTTTTTTTTTTCGCTTTTAATTAACATTCTATTTTGATTTCATTGCATATTTATTAAATGTGTAACAATTACAGATTATTTTGTGAAATTAATCTATACGATTATCAACTAACTGAGTGATAACTTTCCTTTGAGCCACACAGTTGTTTTTTTGCAACTAAATTATTTATGAAATGAGTTTGTTTTTATGTTACGGTGAAGCTTCATTTCATATTATTTAGTTATGAAGTATTTAACCTTAAAAACATTTACTTTTCAGAGAAAGCAGCTCGTATTGTAGATTACGTGTTTATATTTGTATACATAGCTTTAATATTACAATTTTAATATAAATTTTGTTACGTTTTATTTGTTAAAATCATAAATAAAATCGTTATTATACTTCGTGTAAATTCTTAAAAAGCCACAAATATCGAAACATTTGCTAAAACAAAACTGATGTCACAGCTAGGCTACTAACAAGTTCAGCACAGTCGTCGAACGATTTTTTAAAATTCTTCTCCAGATGAATAATTTATACTAACTCGTTGCTTAACACACCCGCTGAGACAAGTTCTGTGCGAAGATTATAAGTCCGGAAAACAAAGTTTAAAGAGAGTGAGAAATTACACCGCAAAATGAGAATTTAACGTGCAAGGCAAGCACATATGCAGAAAAAAATTATAATAAAACAAGGATTGGACTAAGTCCGTTAGCAGTGCCGGAGAAGAAATTTTAATAAAAATAACTAGGGACAATCAACTGGCAAGACGTCTGGCAGACCAATGAGAATATTAGCCGAGGGATGGCATTGTCCTATAGGTAGTTCGTGAATATTTAGGCACTTTTAAAATCAACCTATAAAAATGTCACTGCCTCCGCCTACATACATATTGTTATGATGGGCACTAGCGTGAACCTGCCTTTTAAACCAACAAACTCGCTGAACACACCGTAGGTAGACAATTCAGGACAATTTGCAAAACACCCGCGGCGAAAGAATGCCAATACGACGCTAGCCGCGAGGACACATTAACACGCGCCTACGGGAACAAAACAAGCTCTCAGCAGTTTCGCAACGAGCCGGAATGTAAACCAGGACAGGTTTATAATACATAATCGATAATAAAAGCACATCGCACCTGGAAAAGCTGTTTGTCTGCAGCCAGCCAGCGAGAGGAGAAGATGCTGCCCTGGGTGCAGCGCCATCTCGTGCACGACCGCAGGTTCCGTAATGACGACCAGCCTACGGCAACCACTCAACAGAAGGTGAGCGTGTAGATATGGACGTTATTACTAAATAAATATGTATCCCTCCGTGCGTTTCAGTAAATATATTTTTATTATAATGTTTTAAATTAGTTATGTCTAAATATACCCCTTTTAATACTTTGTATCTTGTGCGTTAGTTTAACTGACTCCCAATCTAAAATACTAAATGTATGGTTTGTAGTAATTATAAATAACCATGACAATATTAACGTGCACACTGACTGAAACGCGTCCAGTAAAGTTGGTAGCCACGAAGAGAAAGTGGTTCCATGTCTTAACGTCGAATTAAAAGAGTTAGGTAAAGATTTGCGAGTACTGAAACTACTTCTTTGGTTTATGTTTTTCCCCCTTAAGTGCAAGAAGATGAAACTTTGTAAAATATTTACTTTCTTAATAACTACACAGATTCAATTGACCAACGAATTAATCTTTATGCATCTACATAGGGCGGAAGAATACACAACATGCATTGAAGTAGATCTTAAGCAGGGCTTTCGAAAGTGCTCAGTTTACCGTGAACAGCCTTTAGTGATGATATGCCGCATTGCGAAGAAACAAAAGCAAATTCTACTGTAAAAAATAGGAGGAAAAGGGGAATCATTTCACTACACATCTCACGTGATCGATGTATGAAAACAACTCATTAAGCCGGAGGCAATGCTAGTTTTTACGCGTGATGTAAGGAGTGGAAGGATACGCTTTGAGTTGAAAGGAAGAACTAAAGCATGGTTTTAGAAAGTGTTCAAATAACCGAACCAGCTACGTCGATATTCCGTGATACAATCGCTGCTGAAAACCAACTCGCGTTTCAGTGTCCTACGACTTCGTGGAAGCGTATCGGATGTGATAGAAAGAAAGAAAGAAAAGATAAGCTGGACTCGTCTTCTGCGGAAAGACGTGAGCACTCGTAGTAAGTAGTGTAATGCTGACATCTGCCGTCTGTTCGACGGTAGGTAAAAGCTGTTCACGAAAAAGTGAGTACATTTAAAATCAACCTTAGAAAAAAGTTACTGCTAGTGACTGCATCTATTCTAACGGGTGCACTGAGTGCCATACGCACAGTAAAGTTGGTAACGATGGAGGGGAAGAAGTTACATGTCTTAACGTCTAAAAAAAAGTGTTAGGTGACCATTTGGGATAACTTAAATTATTTATTTCGTTTTCTGTTTTTTTTTTTAATGTATCGAAGTGTCAAAATGAGCATGCATACCTTTCGTATAACGTCACAGTTTCACTGGACCGACTCATGGAAAAACCGATGAGGCCCTTGCCAGTGTTAATTTTACGTAAAGCGGAAGAATAAGCAACGTGCATACAAATAGATATTAAGGGGGCTGCCTACCTGACGCGACATAGCATAGGAGCCAGCGAACGCTAAGGGCGACGCTGGCCGCATCGCCACTATGCGTGAAGCACTAAATTAGCGCGCAAGCTTTCTGTCGAACTATTTTATTTTCTAGGGGACTTTAATGTGTGATCATATTATTTTACTGCTGGAAAGTCTGGTCCAAAGTTCAATGCAGGATTATATCTGAGTTTCACGTAGATCCAGTCAGCACAATTTGGCATACGGAAGTCTGAAAATGTTGTTGTTAACTATCTTGGAAGGCTTGGAAATAGTGGTTCTGACGTGCGTAATGTCTTGAAAGCGACATTCCGTCATCGCCTGAAGTTTGTTTTCCTAATCGTAAATTAGCACATTGGGCGCACGTGGAATAGTTTCGTAAAAAAAAAAAACGGATCTCCCAACACAATGCAACACATTTCAAGCGCCAAGTAGGCGGCCCATTGGTGCATGAAAGCAGTATATTTATATCATTTTTGTCATAACTTGTTTCACAGCGGATTTTTCAAAATCTCTGGCACTTCAAGACGCATATAACAATTTTTTAGCAACTTCTTGCGTTGTTGATATTCCACTACCGGTATTATTCTCAGAGCGCTGATCGCAGATAAGAAAACAAAAATTCTTTCTTTTCTTCCATCAGTGCTCCGAGAATAACGACGAGAGTGAATATCTAATAACGTAAGAAGGTGCTAAAAATTGTTATTTGCGTCTTGAAGTATCAGAAACTTTGGAAAAATCCACCGTAAAAAAAGTTATGACACAAATTGTATAAATTTACTGCTTCCATGCACCAATGGCCTTAAAGTAGGGCTTTCCAAAGTGCGCACTTGGCCGTGAAGAGCATATAGGCAAGTCACCTCAGTTGCTGCCGGGGCAGCTGAAGCGGCTACTGCGGTGTGCAATTTTCCGGCCAGACTCGCGGCTATTACTACACACAATGCCTTCTCAATATTCATGGCCTCCCGAGAGACGTCCGTCCACCTGTGCCTTCAATCAGGAGGCTCTCGCATCGTGCGACTCTTCTTTCGACGCCTTTCTCAGCATCCTCCTGATGCTACCGCAGTCAACTGTATACCCTACAGCCAGGGATAGGAAAAAATTTTGCGAATTAATTTCGGGACAAGATAGACGTCAAACCCATATACAGTGAAGTCACCTTCGCAATTGGATCACAGTTTATTAGACCCGCCCTGCACGCCTCTGAGCCAATAGCAGACTTGCAAGGAAACATCTTGCGAATCCCACAACTGCCAGGTGTGGAGCAACAGCCAATGAACACACAGCTGAGGCTCCGGTATGCAGAGGACTGAGGAGTCTATCCTACAGGTCATAGAACTCGCGAGATTTTCCTATCCCTGCCTATTGTCTATTCGCGGTTTATTCACTCTCTTTGAATCAAACCTTTGAGAAATTACCCCATGTCTGACGTTTTTAGTTATTTCCTATACATGTAATATATCACAATCGTTTTATACCTCTGTTAACATTAAAGTATCCTATTTTTCGTCAAAATTGTAGTGATTATATTTTCGTTTTAATTTATAATATTACATTTATAATAAATATGAAAGGAAAAAACAGCGAGGAAACAAGTGCGTAGGTAGCGCCTAGTAAGAAATAGTTCCCATGCAAAATGTTATTACAACTGAGTGCACAAATTCGGTGTGTTGTCCTTTGGTGTAATTTTATAGACTCAGTTAAGATTAGTTTGCACGAGGTGGAGGAATATCCTGAAAGTAGATCTTTAGCAGGGCTTCAGGAAAGTGCGAAGTAACCGTGAATGGATTATAAATAATACCGTGGAAGTAACGAAGCCATATACGGCCACCTGCTTTTCGCGAAAAGATCTACGCCGAAGCTAGACTTCAATATCCTATGTGAACACTTGAAGTCTTCATTTGGTTATTGACCGCTTGTCTTTGTGTGGAGAGAGTCTGTTGCATGAGTGAGCCGATCAGAAATATGTTTCTGCACACTGACCGTCCGTGATTGGCGGTGCAGACAGATAAGAGGCGTAACAATTGAAATGCTCCAAACATGGAAGTGTTTCTGAACTAAAGTGTTTTTGGAACACAACCTGCCACGAAATCTTTTCGTGAAAAACAGGTGCCATTGCGTATAGGCATAGGCTCCTGCAAGATTCGAGTTATTTTTTTAAATCACCCTAGGCTTCACAGTTATGTAGGTCCTGGAGCCCGTGTCGCTATTTGCTTATGCCTAATTGTGAAGACATCTCCGCTTCTCGGGGCCGCGGTGTTGTGTAGTGGGCAGATTACTCGCCTCCCACCTATGAGGGACCCGGTTCGATTCCCGGAAGACCCGCTCCTGGATTTTCGTACGTGGGAATCGTACTTGACGATGTCGCTGGTCGACGGTTTTCTCGCCCTTGCATTCCGGCGCCGCTCCGCACTCACCTCACTTCACCTTCAACGGATTTCAAGACATCGATGTTAAGAACTGCTTGTATCTCTCCACACCAATCTCCGTTTCCGGAAGGACTGCACATAATCGGAACACGTCATTATAAAGTGTTTATTGATTGGCGCATAGTCGTCTGTGGCGAATCTCATAAAGTATGGCAGAAAGACAAAAGTAGTGCTTACCTTACATGTTGGAAGTATAACATGTATCTAAATAGAAACGCAAATTTTGCAGGTGGCTACGTGGTTACCGGAGCACTTTTTGAATAAACCTTTAGGAGGAAAAAAATGGGGTTTGTCTGTGTTGGCGACACGGCTGTTTGTTTTGCGTGAATACGTCTACGTTGACACGCTCGGACGCCTTGATGTTTATTTTACGTTCCCGGCACAGCTTCACTCGATCATATGGGGTTTTGTGGGTATCACTGGATTGCTTTTAAGATGCTCTTTCCAACCGTTTACGATTTCTGTATTTCGATTTTGGTTTTTTGACGAGTGCAGGCCGACATTGTGTTAAGTTTTCTTAATTTTTTACATTAAACTCATACAATTTCACCATAACCATGCCACACAAAATTTTTTATACACACAATCAATTGATCTTGACGAGAGCAGTCGATTGAAACTTAAACGAGCGTCGTAGCTTTTCTCCTAATCAAAATTTATGCTTCGCGGAAGTTATGAGACGCGGCGAAACGAACTCAAAATTGCGCCCCCCCCCCCCCTTATTTTCCCACCGTGCACGATGCTTCGCAGTCTTCTCTCAACGTAACATATTATTTGATCCTTTGATCCTTTGACAATCGAGTGGTGTAATTGAATTTTGAATGTAGTGGATAGATTCGGAGCTGAAATGCCAAACTGTACCTCCCGATTTTGTTACCATTGGGTTTTCTGGAATGCCTCCCACTATGGTTGCAAATTTAAAGACGTATTCACGTCAAAAGTCCCTTCTTCTATAGGCTATTCACGGTAAACTGAGCACTTTTGAAAGCTCTCTCGTCCGGAATAACAGTAAAGAAATATATTATATTTTAGCATTAGACGTGAACTTCCGGGGGCTGTGGAATATATACACTGTGTTTATTACTTACGTGGCGATATTCATTTAAAAGTGTGGTTAAAGGATTAAATATGGTTGAAATAAAAAAGTAGCTAGGGCCTCAAAAGCGCTCACTTTATAGTGAACAGCCTATAACTGTATCTCATTAACGCGCCCGCCTACCTGGTACTGTTTCCCGCGTCTGAGGTTGAGAAGCGCGGGGGTGATAAGGATGACATTGCCACGCGCATCAAGTGCGTCACCGTCACTACGCACAGGGTCCTGAACTGGACTGCAGTATTCTCGTTGTGCTGCGTGTACCTACTCAACTGTAAGCGGTCACCCTATCATTGTATGGTGAAATGATAAAGACAAAGATATGTCGCATGTACTTAAGGAAAGTATCGTGTGCCGGAAGCTTCATATGTATCGGCTGCTCGCGGTAAACTGATCACTTTTGAAAGTCCTACTTACGATATACTTGTTACATTGTGTAATATTCCGCCTCATATAAAATGAGCATTGCCATGGGCCTCATCACTTTATTCACACGTCGGTTAAGTCAAACTGTGAAATTATTGAGAAAGTAAATAATTTACAAACCTGCTCATTTTTGTACTTCGATGCATGAAAAAAAAACGTAATGAGAAAGAAATAATTAAAGTTATTACAAATGGTTCCCGGTACCTAATACTTTATATTCAACCTTAATATTTTAAACTATTTTCCATCCATCGTTACCAACTTTACTGGGCGAATGTCACTCTATGCGCCCATTAAAATAAATGCAGGCAGGGTCAGCGACTTTTTTCTAAGATTCACTTGAAAAGTGTTCACTTTATCGTGAACAGCCTTTAGAATGATTATAAAACACTCGTATTAGCCCCAATTCAAATTGTTAAATGTACATTAGAGACGGAAATAGAAAACGGAAACTAGCATCCAGGAGCGCAGTACTTCTTAAATGTTATTTGTGAGCAGTCGCCAGTCAAATATGTTGAACAGTCTTTAAATGACAACTATACGAGTTCACCTCTCCGCGTTGTTTGGAATCCTGGGAAGATGGCGCCCTTAACGGACACACTTAGTTACATTATCCCTTGTAAAGTTGGCAACTAGGTAGGAAAACTAGTTCCCTCTATATGATTCTAATTAACAGTTTTTGTACGCTGAATTTATTTAATTTAGCTTATCTTCGCTTTATGCTCATACTAGTAATAATTGGCTCGTTTGTTACTCGACCACTTTCCTAAAAATGTTACATTTTCACTTGACTATACATGCATACAGTGATTAGATTCATGACTGTGTTAATGTTGCATATGACTAGACACCCGAGAAATTCGAGAGCGCAATGAGCTGTAGGCTAGACTTCACAGTCTTATATACTCTCATACATATATCAATTGTGGTAGTAAAGGCGGTGGTTGGGCGCACAATTTATTGCATGTTTGTTATTGGCTTATTTATCTCCAGGAAGTGTCAAACAACACGTCGAACAATTACAAAAGCAACATGAACGTATAAGTGGGTGAATTCCAACTTGTGGCGTGCCACTAGGAAATGGCGGAAGAGTGAGTTATGAGCAGTGCAAGTCGCTGACATCGCAGTAAGATGACGAAACGGGCTAACCGAAGCAATGGCAGATCTACCTTTTGTCGCCATGAAACTATAGTTAAGAGAATATTTATGTAGCAGTGACAGAGTTTATTAAATAACTTTGCAGTGGTTGATATTTGAACAAAATATTTCTGTGCGGAAACAAAATTTGCACTATCGTACATAAAGTGTTTTTTGCAGTGCACAATCGTGGATTATGAGGGATTCTAACTAGGAAACTTGAAGTGAATAAACGTATTTGCTCCCTTGGCCGGACATTTAACATGTAGTTAACATTGCCAGCACAAGTGACCGAGTGAGTTGGCGCAGTGGTAAACTTACGGAGTGGCATTCGGGAGGGCTTGTGCGAGTCCCATTCTGGCCAACCTGAATTAGATTTCACATAATTTCCTGAAATAACTTCCGGCAAATTCTCATATGGTTCCTTACTACAGGGCATGGGCATTCCTTCCCCACTTATGGTTCTCTGAGCGACTTACTCCGACTCTAATGACCTCTCTATCTATGATACGTTAGTCTCAACCTATAGAGTGTCCACGGTAAAATGAGCACTTTTAAAAACACTGATTAAGATATATTTGTATACATGTTGTGTGTTCTTCCGCCTTATGTAAAATTATCATTGGCATGGGCCTCATCGCTTTCTTCATGTGTCGGTCAAGTGAAACTGTAAAATTATCAGAAAAGTAAGAATTTTAAATATCTGCTAATTTTTATACTTCGACGCATTAAAAAACAGAAAGCGATAGAAATAATTTAAGCTATCCCAAATGGTTACCTAACAATTTTTATTCGACGTATGGAACTACTTTACCTTCCATCGTTACCAACTTTACTGCGCGCATGTCACTCAGTGCGACCGTTATAATACATGCAGATAGGGGAAGTGATTATTTCCTAAGGTTGATTTCAAAAGTGCTCACTATATCGTGAACAGCCTTTACGTACCTACCGGTACACATGTTCAGAATCTCTGCAGAATCGATTCCCTCGACTACACTTGCGTCGGACACCCGCAGCTTCAGAGGGTTAGCGACTACGATGCACAGCTCTTGCATGAAGGCATGTCCGGCGACAGACGCTCCAAGTTGTCAGCACTGTATGAGAGACGTCTCGGTCTGGCCAACCAGACACCGTCTTCCAGTGGGCAGTAGAGCTGTGTGATGCCCACTTTTCAATATCGTTTCGAAACCTGTTGAACATATCAGTATCAGTGCAATAGCTCACTCCCGGTGAGTATTGTAAATAGAGGACAGGATATTGAAAATACCAATTATATTGATATTGCAAATACTGCATATTTCCAAAGTTATATATAGCTAATATCGCACATCGCTAATATCGCGATATTGTTATACTTTTGTTGGACCATGTCACAATTCCAATATTTCAAAAATTTTGATTCATGATCGATATATTGCCACATCGGACAGCCCTAGTGGGCAGTCGTCTGCTAGGTGCCCATCGTGACGTGTGCATTGCTGCTCCGTACACTTATCCCCAAGTGTGTGGACTTTCTGGTATGAGGGCCTGGTGAACGTGTAGCTGATTTTATTACTAGTGAATTCATCCTCTCGCATTTATCTCCCTGAACGTTCCGTTAACATATAGGCCAGTTCAGTCCGTAGCCCACAAGCCACCTCATGCTCCGCCAAGGTTTCGACAGTAGCCCGCCTCACCATCTGCAGACTCATTAAAAAAAATAGTAGGGTGACTGGGCTTCACTTCACCTGGGATTAATTGATGGATTTTCGATTTGATTGATTGGATTAATCCTTAATCCGATCAAATTTATTAATCGGATTACGGATTAATGAGATAAAATGTAATCAAAGAAATTGGATCAATTTTTTTGCATCAAACTTGTTTAATAAAATTCCTTTAATGGATTTTTTAAATGATTTGATTAGTGTATAGTTTGACACTTTTTTTTGGGGTGGGGAGCAGCTCTGATAGGTGTTGATGCTCGGAGCTCTGTTGTGGTACTGAGGTGTTCGTGTGTTCAAGAAGGGGGGTGTATATAGGGGAGCGATGTTCCCCTCAGAGTCAGAGGTCCGGCGTTGTACTGAGGTGTAATGTGCTGGGGAAGGGTTATATATATGTATACATATATGTGTGGTATGTATACATATATATAATAAATGAACTGATTTTAATATACTTCCGTCCAGCTATGAGGTTGCCGAATGAGTGACTTATAAGTTGTCCTAGAGTGTATTTATGCGAAATTACATTTTATATAAAATGAAATCCACCCCGTCCCATCTGATTTGATATGCGTTTCGAAATTAATTAAATGGCTGATCTTAGAGAAGTATAACGAATGTACTCATAATGACCACAAATACATGACTATCGTGATGTATACTCCTCTCAGTTCTACTCATACTTTAAATGATTTTAATATATGTCCGTCCAACTGCAAGGTTGCTGAAGGAACGACGTCAATATAGGATTTGCGGAGACTTATAAGCCTGACTAGAGATGTAGAGTGCTGTCGCTGGGCGACTGAGGTTATAGCTACTCGGAAAGAGAGTTGAATACACAATGACTGTTTCCAAATATATTTCAAACAGCAGAATGAAGTGATATAAAAATGCCCTGTTTACCGGTTTGTATTTCCCAATCAAGCTAGTTACTATCCACGGTAAATTCAATCAGATCTTCCTCAACGTAAAAAGGATAAGAATTACGTAAATGCAGATAAAAACTTACCCTTATTTTTAACACAAGTTTCACTTTCCAGGGAAAAAAAATTTCACATTTGTAAGAATGATCATTTTGTAATACAATTTCCATCGAAGCATAGGGAGACTTGGATAGTGTTAAGAAGGGCTTAGTCCAACAAACCTTATTTAAAAAATGAATAAATCTCGGAACGATTTTATTCAAGACACATGGTCGAAGAAAAAACTTATAAATCAATAGTATGTTACGTTAAAAAATAATGGAGATGTACTGAATTGAGGTGAATAATGTTAACACAAATTACGTTAAGTCTGGGAAATTCGCTGCACTAGTTAACGAAATGCTACTTGTAAATGCTATGAACTTTTGTAGACCGAGCTCAGAAAAGTACTTGACACAATAAACAGTTATAAAATAACGGACGCACTGAATCTGCATTTCACACGAATAAATTTCCCGATAAATTGTTAAATTAAAACTTGTAAAAATATTTTTGCACTGTACTTTACGAAGACTGTGAACTAGATATAGTATTCGGAGAAAGCGATAGGTTAATTCTGGTGTAGGCTAGATAAAAACCCCGGCTTCGCAGATAACTTAAGCCTCGATCGCGCTATGACTCCCCGCCAAGTGTCGTCCTGAATGATGAGGTCAGAAGAGCAGAGAGCGATATTTGCAAGTACTTGATATAAAAAAAAAAAAAAAAAAAAAAAAATCATACGATTTAAGCAACACACATGTTAAAGTTTTTTCACATTTTGAAAAATTACATTAAAACCCCTAATGTCTTTCAATTTTAGGTTAATTTAAAACATGCATATACAATTTTTTCAAATGCTTGTGCATAGTAGAGAAATTTACATATTTTACGTGTAGATTTCTCCGTAAGTTATTATGCGAGAATTTAGATTTTACTACCTAGCATAAAAGTGTATATTTGAACAAATATAAACTTATTATTATTTTAAAATACTACTTTTACGAAGTAATATTAATGAAATAACACGAATCCAGCATGAAATAAATGCTATCGAAGCTGGAATCTGTTAAATTCACGATATTTTCTAAAAGATCCAAATTTAAGCAAATTTAAAGCAAAATAGAGGCCATTTTAGATCCCATGAATAACTTGTGATCTATCAACCAATTTTTTAACATCATTCATCCAGACATATTATTTTGGTAAAGTATTGTATTTTTTATACCTTCTCCAGATCTAGGAGTTATTGGAGTAATCTTTTTTTCTGGTGTACTTGCTGCTGTTCCTCAGATTGGATTTTTTATGAATTTTTCATAAATATCGCTAACTATATTATTATAATTCTAACCACCACTCGAAGCTACCTTTTTATTAGGATTATATTGTCGGAATGCAGCATGTTTCATTGAACGATTTTTGCATAATTTTCATAATCCTCATCATGAAATTTACCCGCAAGAGATTCTGGTAAATTTTCTGTTAACGAATTACGAAGTCATGGTGTTGATTTATATTATATAACCTTAACATTTAGTGTATCATTATTTGTCGATACTTGTGTATCACCAATGTAAAAATCTTGCCCATCTTCAGATAAGCGAAATTTTTCATCAAAAACATTTATTCTTTTGGCAATTTATTTCCGAGATTTATAGTAGAATAAGCGACGGTACTTTTTATGGGCAAAATGCCCATTCGCTCTTACAAGTTAGGAGATTTTTGTTCTGAGAATAATTCCCTTTCAAATGATGTTTCTTCTGGTGTTGGTGGATAATCTAAATTTTTTGCGGCAACTGGAATTAATGTTGTTATTAAATCTTTGTTTTCTTCACTTACTTGTTATACTTTTTTTTTTTAAACAATATTTCGTAATTTATCAGTTAAAGGTAGATCTTTCTTCTTATTTTTTTTTCATATTCCACTTTATGCTGTTTTTTTTATCATTTTCGTATCTATCGATGAGTAATTTATCTCGAGAAACGTTCTTCGAATCTCTCATTTATATATAATTTTTTTCTTCTAAATGAGTTATAAAATTATTGAGAGTTTCGAGAGACAAACTTTCTGCCCAACTTCTCAAACTAGGGTGAATTTAAATGTTTACAATAATAGAATCGAATTTGATATTCCTATAGGAGATTGCTTTTCTTTTACAAATGATACTTATGTTTATGACCAATATAAATTACAAAAGTGAGATAAAGTTGGAGATGTGGCAAAATATGTAAAAGGAGATAATGTCGATGTTTGTTCGAACTTTTCTCCTTTTCAGTTTTCTAAAGTAGAAATGCCAAAACATGGAAATATTATTGAAGCTGTTTATAATCTAGGTATAACATCAACAATAATGGATGCTTTAATAATATCCCCGGGTGAACAAAATTATTTAAATTTTTCTGGCATTGATAGCAAATATCGAGTAAAATCTGTTCATAGTCATAAAATAAATGAAATATCGTATCCACTGAGATATTAGTTTGTTTTTATTCATGACAACAATGAGATTTATTGGAAAGGCGGTTATAAAATCACCCACTTTTTTTTAAAATTCATCTATTAAGAACTGTTTATTTATTAATGAAACAAAAGATGCAGCTGGTGCTGTTCAGAAAACTATGCGGATACAGGTAAAATTGTTATTGAAAAATTAGAAATTATGTGGCCTATTGTTAATACGAATCTAACACTGCAATTGCAACTAAAGGAAAATTATACAAACACCCTAAAATTCCTAATAGTTTTGATTATTGGCAATTTTTAGAAAAAGAAGTCCCTGCTAAAATAACAGTTTTTAACTTTGATATAAAAGATCAGTTAAATAATTCATAATTTGACATGCTCGATTTTGTAATTGTAGGCTTCCAAAACAATAGAAAAAATCGTGCTTGACAGTATGTCCACGCTTCTATTATGACCATAGTAATGTGAAAAATATTTGTGTTAAAAATGGTAGAAATGAAATTTTTTCAAAAGAAAATTAGAATCTAGATATTGAAAATGGTCTTTGTGATAAAATGTTCCTTGCTTATAGTGATTCTAGAAATTTAAAAACAAAACTATACACTATATGTAGAAATCATTAACTTTATTATAAACCAACTGTAAACTTCGAAGATTATATCAATTATTATTCATTTTTTTGGGCAAAGGCTGTTGTATATTATTGATTGCTTGTACAGAAAAACAACTGTCGTTAAAGAAAAATCAAATACAAAAATTAGTGTTGATTTTAATAAAAAGATTGAAGAAGCTGGTATAGTTTGTAATTTTTTTTTTAATTAGCAAAATAAATCCAACGTATTATTATATGAAAGAAAGAATTACTGAAGATGTATAAAATTTTAATATTATTAACTCGAAGAATCAACAAATTGTTTCGATATCTTAATACAATATTTTAGACTTATAGTTAAGTGGTTACATTAAAAAGTTTTACCAATTTTTAGAAATATAGATAAATTATTTGATCAAATAAAAAATCATTTTCATAATTCTAAATGAGTTTTTGTCTTTCTCTTAATAAATTTATTTTCTTTATAAATAAAATAAAAATGCCTTTGTTTCCATGCAGTTTGACTAACATTTTAAAAGGTGATGGTAGTGGTTCAAGACCACCTTCCTATAGATTAGATAATGCATCCAAAGATCTTAAAAATATGGTTCGCAAATTTCATTCAGATTTACAAAGCTTACAATTATCACTCTTAGAAATCATTGACGATGAATATGAACTTCGAGATATTGATGAAAATCTAGAGCAAATAGAAGAAGTTTTTAAAAAATTAGTAGAGCTTCGAATATAAACTGTAAATAATAATATGATATTTCATTTTAATATTATCTTATTTTTCTTGTTTTTGGCATAAACTTGCTTGATTTAGATTACTCGCTTGCAGAATAGGCATTTCTAGAAAACGTGAAAATTTGCTTGTTTTTGATGTAAAATTGCTTGTTTTTTAAACTGGCCCAAAGCCTGAGCGATCATTTTTGAAAAACTGGCAAATTTTACTTGATTTTGGAGTCAAATTGCTTGATTTTGGAGTCAAATTGCTTGATTTTGGAGTAAAACATCTTAGTATTGAGAAATTGTTTTAAAAAAAATTTAGAGCTTAAGTTTTGCCTCAAAAACCTTAATTTTGGAGCAAAAAACGCGATTTTTGAGGTAAATTTGTGGTGCGCCAGGTCCCGCATTATACATCTACTTAAGTCATGACAAACATGCGAATATTTTGGCAATTCATGCTAGTGGAAATGCCGATAATTTGAATTTTGTATGTATTAAAAACTTGTCACGGCTGGTTGGTAGTCAGCTGGGGAATAAGAGAAACAAAAATCAAATTTGCTATCATTTCCTCCAGTACTTTGTTAGTGAGGAGAAACTCGCAAGTCATACTATTCTTTGCCAACAACAAAAAGCTGTTCGCAGTACTTTCCCCACTGGGAACGATAACTACTTGGAATTTAAAGATTACAGCAAACAGCAGAGATTGGGTTTCGTCGCCTATTTCGATGTTTAAAGTTGCCTAAAACCCATGTCCACTTACTTGCCTAATGATGAAACGAGTAATACAACTACCATGAAACAACATCAGTAGTATAGAAATGCCAATTTGAGCACAACCGCAAAAAAAGTGGCTCAAAAAGTTGCGTTTGGGAGCAGTTGAAAAAAAGTGACTCAAAAAGTTGCGTTTGAGTGCAACCGGAAAAAAGTCGTTCAAAAAGTTGCGTTTGGGAGCAGTTGCAAAAAAGTGGCTCAAAAAGTAGCGTTTGGGAGCAGTTGCAAAAAAGTGGATTAAAAAGTTGCATTTGAGCACAAGTGGCCGAAAAAATTTGAATACGTAGAAAATTAAATATTGTATATAATAAATGGACGCAAGTAAATATCAACTGATGTCCAATATGATGACGACCATGGCAATAAAAAAGGCTAACGTAACTGGTAATGTTCGGAAAGAAAATAAATTTAAGAAAGATATTTTTGTGAAAAGAAAGAAGAAGAGATCTCAAGAGAAGTATGTCAAGTGTGAAACATGTAATCACTTTTACAAACCATATCTCATAAAAAGTCATCTTAGAAGTAGATTGCACAAATGTCTTACACCAATACATAATAAATCACACGAACCAACAAATGCATGGGAAATTTTTTAAAATAGCACATCATTTAATATCAAAACAGAAGTTCCCATGAGAGAAACAAGTGAAATGTGAAACTTGTAATCACTATTACAAACCGTCTCTCATAAGAAGTCACTTGAGAAGTAAAATTCATAAGTACACACCAGATTCAGTGTAGAAGAAATCGAAACAGCACTTCAAAGTAGGATCAAGACTTATGCTGTAAAGAATGTGAATGCATACAAAGACCCAAATCATTTTCTAAACGATGTAAAAGAAACTGTCACGGGACTAATTAATAAACATTTAAAATCACTCAAAGTGAACATGAAACTCTTCACTGAGTACAAAAGTGGAATTGGTGAGAATATTGAATATTTAGAAAGTTCCTTTAAAACAAAGAACGAAATTATAATGAAATCGACTAATCTGGAAGAATATTATGCCAACAGCATATTGAAAATCATAGCTGAGATGGGGGCTTTCGAAGCAAAGGGATCTCAGTGGGTACTCAACAGAATATTTAAACTAGAAGTGCGAATAAATAAATATGTACCATTCAAGGGCAGTTCTTATGTTGATCTCCCAGAAAAAATCAAAGCTAAGCAGTCTGTAATTAATGTTAAGAATAACGATCAAAAATGTTTTTTGTGGTCTGTTCTATCTGCACTGCATCAAAAACAAAAAGACCCTCAAAGAGTGAATAAATACATAGCTTACGAACATGAGTTTGTTGATGCACTTAAGGGTTTGGAATTTCCAATGAAATTGGATAGCATACCAACCTTTGAGAATAGAAGTGAAATTTCTATTAATGTATACATATACGAAGAAGAAGATGGTCGTAAGAAATATATAATCTCCCCATTAAAAACAACAAAAAATAAGACAGATAAGCACATTAGCCTACTCTATATCAAAGACGAAAAGAACGACCACTACTGCTGGATAAAAAGTCTTTCTAGACTTATCGCATCACAAGTAACAAATAATGACCACAAAAAATATATATTCGATAGATGTTTGCAATATTTCTACTCTGTAAGTAAGCTAAAACATCACGAACAAGACTGCCGATATCACGATGGTGTTAGAATTGAACAACCATCTAAAGGAAAAAATGACATATTAAGATTTAAAAACAAAAATCATTCTTTGAGAGTTCCGTTTGTGATATATGCTGATCTTGAATGTTTGTAGACTAAAATAGAAACTTGCCAACCAAACCCCGACGAACACTACACGAAACCATACCAAAAACACGAGCCTATTAGCTTCTGTTACTATGTAAAATACGAACATAGCTACTATAAACCACCAGTAACTTATGAAGGATCTGATGCATCTAGTGTATTCGTTAAAATGCTAATGGAAGAAGCAAAGTCTATTGGTGACATATATACAAATGTAAAAACAATGCTTCCACTAACTCAGAAAGTAAAAATTGTTTATGATACAACAACCCATTGTCATATATGTGAAAGTCTTTGAATGGTGATTCTGTGAGAGATCATGATCATCTTACGGGGAAATTTAGGGGAGCTGCGCATAGAGATTGTAACTTATCGTATAGAAATCCATGTTTTATTCCAGTGTTTATACACAATCTATCTGGTTATGACACACATTTATTCATAAGAGATCTTGGCATCGATGAAAATAAAATTGATCTAATTCCCAACAACGAAGAAAAATATATTTCTTTAACAAAACATGTATGTGAAAGTGTAAATCTTAGATTTATTGACTCATTTAAATTTATGGCTAGTAGTATCAATAAACTCTCTAGCAACCTTTCCAGAAGCCAATTCCGAGAAACGTGTAAGCATTTTTCCAATGAACTTCTTAACTTTGTTACAAGAAAAGGTGTTTATCAATATGACTACATGGATAGTGCTGAAAAATTTTGTGAGGCATCACTTCCATCCAAAGATACATTTTACAACAAACTCAATAAATGTAACATTACAGACGAAGATTACGAATTTGCGAGAAAGGCGTGGGAAAAATTCAACATAAAATATCTAAGAGAGTACACAGAACTCTATAACAAATCTGATGTATTGATATTGTCTGATATAATGGAAAATTTTAGAGATGCATGTCTATAAACATATAAACTAGATCCAGCATGGTTTTACACAGCCCCATGATTAGCGTGGGATGCTATGCTCAAACATACTAAAATAGAACTAGAATTATTAACAGATTATGACATGATTTTGATAATAGAAAAAGGTGTTCGTGGTGGAATTTCACAGTGTTGTAAGCGATATGCTAAAGCAAATAATAATAAATATATGAATGTTTATGATAGTACAAAGGAAATCATTTATCTTACATATCTGGACGCCAATAATTTATATGGATGGGCTATGAGCCAGTATTTACCCTATGGTGGGATTAAGTGGAGAAATACAAATATAGATGTAACAAAAATATGATATGAATCTAGAAAACGTTATATATTGGAAGTTGGTTTGGAATACCCACATTAACTACACAATCTCCACAAAGATCTGCCATTGGCATCAGAGAATAAAATAACAGAAGGTTCAAAAAATCCCAAACTCTTGACTACTCTGTACGATAAAGAAAAATATGTATTACACTATGTAAATCATAAGTAATATCTATCTCTCGGAATGAAGTTGAATAAGATCTATAGGTCTGGAGTTTGATCAATCAGATTGGCGCAAGTCCTATATTGATCTAAACACAAATATGCGAACAAAGTCTACAAATGGCATTGAAAAAGATTTCTACACATTTATGAACAATTCGGTTTTTGGAAAAACAATAGAAAATATTAGAAACAGAGTGGATATACGGTTGTACACAAGTTCTAAGCAAATTGATAAACTAGTGGCTAAACCAAACTGTAAAGATAGAACTATATTTATTAACTCTTTGGTTGCAGCTCATATGATTAAAACAAAACTATGCTTTAACATACCCATTTATGTCGGAATGAGTATACTTGATCTATCGAAAGTCTTAATGTACGATTTTGACTATAATATAATGAAATCAAAGTGTGGGAAAAATATTGAACTGTGCTACAAAGGTACTGATCCATACATCTATTATATAAAAACACTAGACTTCTACAGTGACATGAAAGAAATTGTCGATCATTTTGATACTTCTGACTACAAAAAAGATAATATATATGGTATACCATTAGTTAACAAAAAGATTATTGGCAAAATGAAAGATGAATGTAATATAAAACTAATGGAAGAATTTATTGAATTGAAATCGAAAATGTATGCAATTAATGTGGAAGGTGGTGTAAAGAAAAGAGCAAAGGGCGTGAAAAACACTGTAGTTAGAAATTAGATTAATTTTGGTGACTACAAAAAGTGTTTGTTTGGTTAAAAAGTGTTGTACAAAAGTATGAATATTATTAAAAGTAAGAAACACGAACTCTATACAATTTGAGTTGAGAAAAAAAGTATTAAGTTTCTAAGATGATACAAGAATTATTCTTAAAGATGGTATTAATTCACTACCATGGGGCACTACAAAAATGAAAAAGAATGATACTATGAAATATTATATAACAGTAAATGTTTTTAATGGATAACCATCCATTAAAAACTAATAATGATACATGTTTGCGCACTATTGGACTTCGGTGATTATTTCACTTTTAACATCATAAATTAGGTTTCTTTGGCTCACTAGTACACATTACAAATAGTTGTAGCCGATATTGGTTTATATTACAATCAACTGTAAGTTTCAGATTAGTTCGATCTATTACAATAGCAGTATTTCTGTAAGCACAATCAATAACATACAATGGTCTTCTTCCAATAAATGACCCACAGTTGAAGCGCAGTTCATTATTACGATAAGGGGTATCTAGTTTAGTCTTTGCATTTCTAAAATCAGTGTAGGCAATATACATCTTATCGAAAATTTTATCAATAATGTTTAAATTCCAATTCTCTTTGGGAAACACTTCATTCCACCCATTCTTAAAAGAAATGTTTTTGACAAAACAAGAGTCAAATATTGAACCGTGTGTGAATTGCCCAGGACTTTCCTTTCTGTTTTGCAGAAAACCAACAGTGACAAACTCTGGCATATCGAATTGGATTGAACTGAACTGATCTTTTATATCAAACTGAAATGAGTTTGCATTAGTAGGTACTGGTTTTTCAAGACACTGCGAATAATTAAAACCAAATTGAATTTTGGGGTGTTTGTATAATTTTGCTTTAATTTCGTCTCCATAAATAGGATCGTATTCAACAATTGGCCACAGAATTTCCATTTTCTCACTAACAATTTTACCAGAATCTGGTATATTATCTTCATCATCAGATCCATCTGCTTTCTTTGGGGGTCTTCTATAAAAAGAAGCATCATCATTACAATTTCGAATGAATGTGATCTTGTACCCACATTTCCAGAATATTTCAGTAAAATTTCTCAAAAACACAAACAAATATCTTAATGAATAGGTAATTTCGTTACGCTTATCTTTCTTTTAACATATTTACTTAGTTATATCCCCGACATTTGGAAATATGCTGATTCTGATTCCGAACCTAGCAATGTATGCATCATTGTTGAAGTGATGCCAGGGTTGTCAATACTTTCGATTATACAACCATGTTTAGAGATCTCTAATATTGAGAACTGAAATGGGAAGAAATTCTCACAAAGATCAATTGTTGAAGTTTGTTCATAATCTGCATTTGTATATCTTTTAGTTATCTTATACTGCTAGTATACATAAGCTTCATTCGGATGTGAAAAAGCAACGCCAATAGGAATATCAAACTCAATGCGCTTGTTTTATTAATTCAAATTATTTTTTGTTTGATCATCTTGCGGAAACGACTGACACTCATAACTTTAAATTTTTTGTTGATCCACTTATTATATAGAAAAAAAATCTTAATAACTACACTTTCCTTATCAACCCAAGAATTATGACTACTATCAAAACCTAACAATTTAATTAGCAGCTTATTTCCTTTTCTTCGCAAACCTTTTCTACTAAGTAGTCTTAATCATATTTGGTCATAAGCAACTCTGGCTCATTAAAAATACCTTTAATAAGTTCATTTTTTAAATCTTTTATTCTGTATGCCATGGGGTTTGTGCACAATTCTTCACACACATCAAATACTTCAGTGGGCCAATTTGGTGTATATCCTTTTTCTAACAAATTTTTACTTTTACTTATACAAACTTTATCTTCTATTGCAAACTTTGGTTTAGCCATTTCTCTTTCTCCTCCATACATGTTGATTAGAATAGAACTTTGATTAATTGCATTTACATTGGTCGGTTTCATTCTGGTTGTACTGTGAACAGTGTTATTGTATTCACTTATTAATTTAGGTAATATAGCCACCCATTTATAGTTTCCCTGCATAGTAAATATCTTCCACATTTTCTCCTTCAATGTTCTATTAAATATTTCTACAACGCTAGCTTTCTTTTCACTGTATATTGAATAGTGTATTATGTTGTTATTGAACATTAGTGCCTTAAATGATTTATTTTAAAATTCTTTCCCTTCATATTTTGTAAATGCATGGGTTTGCGATCATTCAAAAAAAGTTTTAAATGCTAATGTAACATATTCACCAGTTTTATCTTTGATTGGTATTCCCCATGCATATTTGGAAACAACATCTAACACAGTTAACATATATTAACACCCTTTGTTATCTCTGTGCGTACCTTTTAAAGATCCAGAATTCATCTCAACTAAATCAGCTTGCCAAAGATCATCGATACCAAACGATAGAACAGTTCTTCTGGGAAAGTTTTTTCGCATTGATATATGAATTTCATTTACAATATCGTTTTATATACCGCCACATTAAATTCTTACTTCGTTATTATTTGTAAGTTTTTATAACCTTAGTGTATTTTTCATACATTTGAGACAGTATACATTTAAGTTATAATTGTTAATTTTATTTATTTATATAATAAATGAATCAACAAAAAACTGTAAACAATATAGAGAAGAATATAGAGAGAAGAAGACAGCTAATTGAAGAGTTTAAAACTTTTAGAAAATTTCGCCAAGATGAATATAATAAAAATTAAAAACATGAATAACCATTGATAGATGCGATAGAAGATTTGGGACAAAAAATTTGACACATAACAAATGAGAATACGAACTTAATAAAAGAACTTGTTCCATTTGCTGTTAAGAATTTAGACTACCAACAGACATAAACAGAAACATATTTTGAAGAAAAAAAAAACTGTTCGGTAAAATAGGCACCGGTGAACGCTATGACGATGGTATTAAACGAATTGGCGATGACGATGAACACTATGATGTTGGCATTAAACACATTGGCAATGACGATGAACACAATGATTATGATGACGAATGCTATGACAAAGCATTCGGGTATTTGAAAACTTATATATCACAGTTAACTAACTACAAAACAACATTTATTGATAAGAAAGTGGCCGATTTCTTAACTGACTGCAAAGACGATGTTTTTGGACTAAAGGCTGATAAAGGTAGATTGTATATTGGTGATAGTAAGGTAACATTCAAAAATGACAAATTTACTGTAAAAGGCCGAACATACACTGGAACTGATGGTTTGATGAAATTACTAGCTAGTAATCAAGTACCAGAAAGTGACTACACTGCAACCGACGATGGACACTATAGTTATATTGTAGCAGATACAAATGCAGTTTTTCAAAACAATGATCCAAATTTGGGAATGCCAAAATCGAGGAAAGGGAATAAATGGAAAATTATTGTTAAACCTATTTACAACTCGATGAAAAAGAAATGTCCCTCACCTAAAAAAGGGAAAGGTATAAAGAAATATACAGACTATCCCAAAGAATACATATGGATGGATGATGTTAGGATGCTTATTGATCGACTTCTTGTTATTTATGGCGAAGAGAATGCTGGAAATGATAACTATTACAATGAAAAAGTTGGAATAATGAATATGCTCAACAGCAAGTTTAGTGACTTTGTTGTGAATAATCCAAAAGGTATACCATATCTGATAAGAATGTTAAACACAATACCACATATTTTTTGGGAGTCGGAGCATCATGGAAAAGGGTTACTCAATGACATAATAAATTCACTACCTTTTGAGTTGCATGCACCTGGTTATCAGTACTTATGTCCAGGTAACGTACTAAAAGAGAGAATTGAGCGAGGTGATAAACCCATTAATCCACTAGATGCGGCTGCAATGGAACATGATATAGCTTATCATCATCATCATAAATATCTAGCTGAAAGACATTTAGTAGACAAAAAACTAGAAGAGTAAGCATTCAAAAGATTGTTAAGTTCAGATGCTGATGTCAATGAGAGATTGTGTGCTGGTGTTACTGGATCTGCGATGCATATTAAACGTAAGCCTGGCTGGGGAATTAAAATAAACTGGAAAAAAAAAAATTTGTTATAATAAATGAAAGTAAAAAAACATTGTATTTCAAGTTCCTAACAAGGAGTTGAAGGGTTTGAATAGTGATTCTTTCCTAACGAAAGACCAACTGGAATGTAAAAACAAGAAATTAAAGGAGGGTAAAGGGATTACTATCACAATTTCAGTTCCACAATTTAAGAAAATTTCCAAAGAAATGAAAACAGGAAATGGTCTAACAGTTCACAAGGGTGTATTTTTACACTTAATTGTCGCAGCAATGGGAGCTTTAGGAGCGTTAACTGCTGGTTCATAATCTATTGCTACATCAGTAATTAACTCTAAGAAGAAAAGCCAAGAATTGGAAGAACAACGCAGACATAATTTAGCTATGGAGGAATACAACAAGGGATTGTAGAATGTTAAGTGGGGTAAGAATGCTAAAAAAAAGTAACTCTACTCAGTAACTTTGATATTGATTAAGTGGTTAAAAAATTAAAAATTAAAAATTTTCGAGGTGTATTTATGATCGCTGAGCTACTTAACATGCCACTCGATAATGAATGTGGGATTGTTAATCCAGATGTTTCAACAAACTCTTGTACACACTGGGTATGCTATTGGAAAAAAGCAAACAACAAATATTATTTTGATTCATTTGGTGGAAATGCACCCCGATAATTAATAGCATATCTCGGAAGTGATATTTTTTGTAATGATGATAGAATTCGAAATTTCAATCAAGTAACTTGTAGTCATTTGTGTGTAACTGTGCTAAATTACTTTTCACATAATTTTAAATTTTCGAAAATTATTTCACCAATAATAAACAATGGATGTATGTGGAAATGCACCAATGAGTTCTTAGATTGAAGATCTAATTAAAGAACACACGGGCAATGATACAACTGCCGAGAATATCTATCCTAATGATTTTGTTTCCTACACACAGTTCAACGACTCTATAGCCACACTGACAAGAATAAAAGATCATTGGATAAAGCCTATCGTACTTACTTGGATGTAGATAATAATATAGATTTCGAACAAATAAAGTAAGACATGTGGGAGATCCCATTGCACCGATGGATGCAATCAATTTAGAATACTATCAGAAAAACAGAATTAACATAATTTGTTTAGTTGGAAAATACAGTTCAAAAGAAAACGTATCTTACTTTGAATATCGAATAGAATATTTTTTTAATGAGAGATGGAACCTTAGTTGAAATAATAATAAAACCAGAAAAATATAAAAGTGTTATCTACTTATACCATCAATGGAAAAAAATTGACATGTATAAAACTTTTGAAGTATGATAGGATGATAGGATATATTTTAAAATACCAAAAGCCCACAATCTACCTGAAGGTACAATTGTATTTACTGAAATAGTTATGGTATACCAATACATTAAAAATATTAGATTATGTTGGTTTTTAATGGAAATACTTTAATTAAAAACAAAACGTATTTATAATGTAAGAATGTAAAAAGTCTTAAATTATATAAGGTTACTTAACATTATTTAACTTACTAGTCATGTCTATTGTAACAAAACCATATTCATTATTCCAACATTTTGAACAAGTCTCCCTAAATTTCTCAAACGACATCACTGCCAATACAATCACTATGAATATGTTTAAGGTTTGTGTCGTCTTGTCTAAATATGCAAATAAAATTAGCAATGTCTCTTACAAGCTGCTTAGGTACTTTTGAGTTTGTCTGGGCTAAATAGAAACAATCAATATCTTTGTGTCTACCATGAGTAAAGTAATCCCTTACCATATTTTGATTTTCAAGTATGATATCATCGAAAACAACTACAAACTCTTTATGACATTCATTTACATCAACCATTTCTTCATTTGATAGAAAGACATATGCTATCAGTTCATTAAGTAATTTTGATGCTACATCTATATCTTTCTTTAAATTGATATATTTTGGTTGGTCCAGACTTTTTGAACACACATAGAGAGTATCAAAGTCCAAACATCCCTGAGAAAATACAATTATCTGTCATAAGTGTAGTTTTTCCACAGTTACTATCAATCCACTATCAATCATCTAATATTATTAGGCAATAACTCTCCATGATGTTTTGCCGATACAGTCTTGTCCGGTATTCTTATTTTAATATCCCAGTCTACATGTTTCGTGTTTTTCTGGCTCATTTTTTAATAGATTATTTTAATGATATAATAAATGAGTAAAGTATTCAAATTAACAGATAACAAATCAGTGTTGAAGAAAAGACTACATAACCATTTAGAGATAGAATGGCACTCATTTGCTTTAGTTTGGTTCTATACTACTTATCTTACACATAACATTATCTCTGGGAGAAATAAGCTATATTTTGTGGGCCAGAATTGTATGGAACAGCAATTAATATTCCAGTTGGCCAATATAGCCTGAAAGATATTGAAAAAACTATGAAAGCAATTTTTTCATTTAGTGTAGATTCAATGGATGGGAAAGAAAATGATATATCTTTCGAGCTGGATAAAATAACTAACGGAGTGAAAGTAAAATGTACGCTTAAATTACAGTTTGAAAACGTGTATTCAATAGGAAAACTTTTGGGTTTTGTAGAAAATAAAACTCTGAAAGCAAATGTGGATCATTATGGCAATACAATTCAAAAATGTGCTCCATTTTAAACAAAAAAGATACACTCTAATATAGTAAATTGTATGATATTAAAACATGATGAATATAATCATAGAGAAACTAATATAATTACCACTTTAAAACCAAGAACAACATTTCGATTTGGGGACATGATCTATTATGAATCAGCTTATCCATTATTATTTCCAGTGCAAACAAATCAAGTTAATGAAAAAATAGCTGGAATTAAGGATGAAAAAAGGTAAGTTAATTAACTTTGATTTGTCCGAAATAATAGTGGTATTAGATATGAGACCATAGATATTTTTTGAGTTGGAAGTAGTTATATTCTATATATAATAACTTTAATAGTTTTTAAACTATTAAAGTTTCATATGATAAAGATGAATAATATTTCTACAGAAAGTGCAATGAAAGATTTAGAAAAAGAATTCTATGTTTCGGCTACTTAAATATGCCGAATTTGGTGATGTGTATCTAAATTTTTAATTAGACTATGTTGTAGCACATTGCCAAAGTCAGAGCGATAATTGTGTTTTAATAACCATTTAAACTTTATAGAGATATGGACGTAAATAAAAATCGACTGATCTCTAATTATACGATGACGATCATTTACTCTTTAAAAAACCGAATAGAATGCATTTGTTTAACACCACAATCCACCATTCCATCATATGCAAAACTTATACCTCCACAATTAACATAATTTAAAACTTTTTCACTGAAAATCTGTACATATCTGACTGGCAAGGTTACTTTAAAATTTCCAGAAGTAAGTACCACTTTGTATCCATAACATGTATAATTTATTTCAGCATGGTTTATGGGATAGGACTGTCCAATTGAAGTTCGGAAAGTTTCTTAAATTGTTTGGTTCCGTTTAATACATTTAGCAATGATCTATCTTTATTATATACAATATTTTATTTTTCACGTATTCAAATTTTTTGAGCCAATTTTATTTGCAACTGTTCCCAAACACAACTTTTTGAGCTACTTTTTTGCGGTTGCTCCCAAACGCAACTTTTTGAGCCACTTTTTTTGGTTGCGCTCAAATCGGCATTTCTATACTACTAACATCTTCCATATGCTTATAGTATTTTGTTGGTCTGCTCATACAATTCAAGTTTATCTAACTATTTTGAGTTTGTGGGTGCTGATTGTATGTACCAATTAGTTGATAAATTAGTTGAACTTACAAAGTGGGTTGTAGGAATCTACAGCATGATTGTTCCGATGAAGCCAAAAACCCCTGCTGATGATGCTATGTTGGCGGCTCAAACATGTTGTCACATTTGTAAAGAAAACCTCGGTACAGACGATATTGTGGTCGAGCATGACCATCTGACGGGTGAAATCAGAGATGTCGCACTTACTTCAGACTGCCCAAGAGACAACTTGTCGCTGTTTTTCATAATCTGCAAAACTGTGATGCTCACTTTCTTATAAAGCCTTTGGCTGAACGTCACGTAAATCAACCTGACGGAACTGTGGTAATCGAAAACCTGGGTAAAATTCAAGTGGTTGGAATTACCCTAGAGAAATACAAATGTATTACCAAACAAATTCCCAATCGGAGTGATTTCAATGGAAAGGCGCAATATTTTAAATTATGCGTTATTGACTCATTTCAAATCATGAGCGCCTCTCTGCAAACTTTGGCAGGCAATTTACTAACTGCACAATCACAATTGAGTTTCACCCACTCGATGTTTCCAGACAACACCCAATTCGAATTGGCAAAATGGGAGTTTTTCCTTATCACTTTGTTAAGTCGCCAGACAGTCTGATGTGCACATCACTCCCACCAAAGGATGCATTTCATAATGTGATGAGATGCGAAGACATTAGCGATGAGGAATACGCTCTAATGCCCAAGCCGCATGGGATGCTATTTATTACTAACATGTGGACACTTGTTTCCTGGTTGATGTTTTTGAGAATTTCAGGACTGTATGTTCGGCTCATTACGGTCTTGACCTCGTCATGTACATTACAGCCCATCTCTTTCAAGGTATGCTTTATTTTCAATGACGCATGCGTGGCTAGAATTGTTGACTGACCCAGACATGTATCTTTTTGTAGAACGCGGGGATAGGGGCAGCATTACCCAGGTTTCCAGGAGGCGTTGGGAACCAACAATATTTAATGACTGAGGATTACGACCCCATTATGGGAATCGAAATATATATCCCATTTCGATGAGAATGGGTTGTACAGCCACAAGGTGTGATCCTAGCTTCCGATTGACAATTTTTAGTGGATTAAGGCTGATGTCTTTTCAACATGAGATTTTGCAAACACAGAGAATGACGGTAATACTTATTTTTTTCGCGGAAGTGGATCTGTCATTTCCAGACGAATATCATGATGCATTATATGATCTGCCTTGAGCCCCAGAAAGTGGCATATCCCCAAACGGCTCGCATGTGAAACGTCTTTTGACACTCGCACCGTGGAATAATTATGTTATATACTGGGAAACACTGAAGCACTATTTGATGTACGGGGCCAAACTTGACTCTGTTCATCGCGTTTTGTGATTTGAGCAGAAGGCATGGATGGAGCCTTACATCAGAGTCGTTTCGAGGTATGACATAATCTATGGGGTTGCAGAGCTGATAGGGCGTCCTACATTCCAGAAAATGCAGATTATCGATGAAAACTTGGTCCTTATCGAGATGTCAAAGAATTCTGTTGCGTTCAACAAACCTTTGTACACTGGTGTTACCTTTCTTGATCTTTCAAAATTAACCCTCTACGAATTTCATTATTAGTACATGAGTACTAAATTTCCTCCGCCAGTCTTGCACCTCCTCTATTTTGATACAATTTCCTTGGTGTATTCTGTTGCTTGTGATGACAATTTTAAAGTAATTACCCCACATTAAAAGGTGCAGTTTGATACATAAAACTATGCACTCGATAACTTGCAAAAATTCCCCCCATGAGAATAAAGGCCGCACCGGGATGATGAAAGATGAATGTGCTGGTCGCATCATCACACACTTTGTGAGTTTGCACCAAAGTTTTACACATACATTATTGCGAATGAGCAATGTATACACAAGGCAAAGGGTGTAAAACCTAACGTGCTTCAATCACTCAGGTGATAGGTAATAGAGTATTATCAACTTTCTTACTATGCATTTCTTTAATTACTATATTTATATCTGGTTTTTGTGCTAATTTTGAATTTGATTTAAAGAGGATTATTGCTTTATCTACTTTAAGTCAGTTGGGTTTAATAATATCTATTCTTTCTTTTGGTTTTGTATATTTGACTTTTTTCATTTATTAACTCATACATTATTTAAAACCTTATTATTTATATGTTCAGGTGTTGTTATTCATTCTTTTAAGGATTGTCAAGATATTCGTTGTTTAGGTAACTTATTTTTACAAATACCTTTAACTTGTTTATGTTTAATTGTTGCTAGTTTATGTTTATGTGGAATACCATTCTTATCTGGATTTTATTCTAAAGATTTAATTTTAGAAATTTATTCTATGGGTTATATTAATATATTTGCATATTTCATATATTATTTTTCTATAGGGTTAACTGTAAGTTATAGTTTTTTAGTTAATTTATTATTTAGTAATTAAAGATTTTTCTTTTAATAGTTACCATTTTGTAATAGATGAAAGTTGAATTATATTAAAGAGTACAATAGCAATAACTGTTTTTTCGGTTTTTGGTGGTTGTATATTGAGATGGATTTTATTACCAATTACTTATATAATTATATTACATTTTAGTTTAAAATTTATAGTTATTATTATTTGTTTATTTGGTGCTTGATTTGGTTATTTTATTAATAAATTTAGTTTATTTGACTATAATTATAATTATTATAAACGAGGATTATCGATATTGCCTCGAAAATTCCACAAGGGTTTTGGGGACCCAATATCAGTTACGTTCGCATGCTCACGAAGTCTGCACTGAACGCATAACCAAGGTAGTGTTGTCAGCTCTGGACTATAAGCGCTACATTGAGGCAGATGGAGTATCGACCTTACGTTTGGTGCACTACAAAATCCCTAAATTATTAATATTTTTTTTATTTCCCCTCAAAAATAGTTACAACACCACAATAAATACAACCCACCCACGACACCACAACTGCCAGCACCACACCACCAATGACGTCCATATGCCACCACCATGCGCACCTTCTGTTCCACAGTTAACATCACATCTATCTACAGCTACCTACATCTACAGATGTCTACAACACCTATAGCATAACCATCATTGTTGCTGCTACCAGTTTGCCTAACTGTAAGGCATGACATAACTGCAGTATCAACTCTCTTGATACAAATGTCTTCGATTCAATTCACCTTGCCATTTTTCAAATAGGAAGAAAAAATTAAATGCTATTAACAGTGTGAATATCTTTATCATTGAAATTTGGTACCTGTGTGTGTGAGTGTGTTGTAAGCAGTCATTTGGTATGTGTATCTGCAAATAAACCTGTATGCGACTCATTAAAAGAGCATCTTCAGTGTGTGTCTTTTTTTTTTAACTACTCAAGAGATTGTAAATATTGCATATATAGTTAGGAAAGAGACGACATCCACATCGATCTAGTGTGTAAATTAATTTTTAAAGAATTTCTGTATATGTTTTTCTTCTTGTTGTTTTCTAATGTAATGCATGTAAGAAGATGTACGACTAAAGTACACAACTTCGTCGCAGAATATTGTAAATTTTAGTAATAGGTAATTTATTGCACATGATAACTTTTTTCTCATAAAGTGTTTGAAAATGTTCGGTAAATTAGTTCTTAAAATGTTTGTAAAATATTACCCTTTTTCTTTAAAAAAAAATTTCTGATATGTCTTTTAGTGTGTAAATTTTTGTAACATATGAATTATCTTGAAAAGTTTGTTGTAAATATAAACTTATTTTTGATCATAAAGTCTTTGGTAAATGTTTGTTATAAATATAAAATTGTCTTGAATCATAAAGTATTTGATAAATATTTGTTTTATAGTAGTCTTGTATGAGCAATTGTAAATATTTCGTTTTTTAAGATGATTTTAAAAAAAGTTTGAAATAAAATTTTTCTATGTTGAAAAGGAGTAATGTGACTTGTTAGTTATTAGTTTTTAATCCCTCATGTCACAATTTTTTTAATATCTAGTTTTGTGAATGATGAGTAGATAACATGTTTTATTACTAAAGAGAAGTTTGAAAACAAATGTTGGTTAACATGAAACAAGTGGGTGCCTAGAAGTGAATGTTCACATTATTCTCCAGGTAGCAGGATGCCTGCGTGCTTACTTTCACAAGAAATACAAGTTTCTAACTTCAGTCCTCATGAGGGAGAAAAAAAAATGTATATTATTTAAACCAGCAATTCCATTAAGGACATTTAATAAAAACAATATTTGATGGACTGAGAGGGAAATATAATTACTAAAGAGTTTGAGAAAACTGAACGTCTGAATGAATGAATTTGAAATGTAACGAGGGAACTCGTAGCATCTGGAGAAAACCCCTCCCATCGGCCGAAGCTTAACACAGGGACACAAGAAAGGTAAAGTGATTTGACAAAAATACCTTCTCAGAGCCAGGTATAAGAGATCTTAGCACCCTAGATAGAAGAATCTTCCCAGCTGGCCTTCATCTCTACAGCAGTGAGAATCGGAGTACAGCGACTTTTACTGGTAACAAAAAGCATTTTATCACACAAAACAGATTACTACTACTACTGGGAATCAACATGTTGCTAAAACACACTCATACTTTACACAAACTTAGAAAACATATTTTGAGGTATTTTAAACGAAACATGTGTTAAAAATCTGGGTAAGTTTTTTATCTACATTTACATAATTCTTTTCCTTTTTACATCGAGGAAGATGTGATTAAATTCTTCGTGGATAATAACTAGCTTGATTGGGAAATATAAACCGGTAAACAGGACATTTTTATATCACTTCATTCTGCTGTTTGAAATATATTCATTATACTTTTGTCATGTTTTCATTGCCTATTTGGAAACAGTCATTGTGTATTCAACTCTTTTTCCGAGCAGATATATCTGCAGTCGCCTAGCGGCCGCACTCTACATCTCTAGTCAGGCTTATAAGTCCCACAAATCCTATACTGACATCATTCCTTCAACAACCTCGCAACCAGATGGACGTATATTAATATCATTTAAGGTATGTGTAGAACTGACAGGTGTATGCATCACGATAGTCATGTAGTTGTATTCATTATGAGTCAATTTTTTATACTTATCTAACATCAGCTATATAATTAATTTCGAAATGCATAGCTAATAAGTCAGGACAGGGTGGATTTAATTTTAAATAAAATCTAATTTCGCATAAATACACTCTAGTATAACTTATAAGTCATTCATTCAGCAACCTCACAGCTGGATTGACATGTATTAAAATCATTTCATTTCTTTACGTAGCTGGGGTACATTATAGTTTTTTCCTGTGCGCTGTTTAAACACTCCTACATTTCTATACAGACATTCAAACTGAACGGATGCATCGTGCTGCTACCATCTCCCAGCCTAGCATTAGTCGCAAGTGAACTCAGACATGCAGCATATTCCCAAGTGAGTGGACGTGTTTCTCATCCTCCTTATACAATTTCAAGTAATGTAATTTAAATATTCATATTGATACATAGAACTCGTCACTTAATTTCATACAGGATACTCACGTATTTCAGTTCGTTTGAAATATATTTCGGTAATATTCTTTAAAAGACTCCTAATTTCTCTCATGTAATACATAAGTGCTGTTGTTATTCTTTGGAACAATCATTTACACTTAACATACGTAATGTAAATTCTATATTTCAGAGTCGCTTATCTCCCAACACCATCTATAACACCCAAAAAACACTTACCACCCTTGTACAAAACTCAACACACACACACACACACACACACACACACACACACACACACACACACACACACACACACACACATATATATATATATATATACACACACACACTCATTACCAGGCATATAACACGTCAGTACAACGTCGGACCTCCGAGGGTGAACATCGCTCCCCTATATACACCCCTTCCCCAACTCACAAACACCTCAGTTGCATGACAGAGCTCCGAGCATCAACACCTACCAGAGCTGCTCCCCACCCAAAAAAAAAAATAAAGTGTCCAAACTATAAACTTATCAAACCATTAAAAAAATCCATAAAATAAATTTGATGAAACAAGTTTGATGCAGAAACTTAGATCACATTTCTTTGATCACATTTGATCACCCTAATCCGATTAATAATTGATAGAATTAAGATCGGATCAATGGTTAATCCAATCAATCAACTGTATAATCCATCAATTAATTCTAGGAGAAGCCGCCCCACTACTTGTAATTGTTCTTATTTTCCTGTTACTTATTTTCAAAATATGTTTTTCTCATTGTGCGTTTATTTGTGAACTTTTATTAATATCCACTCTTTAATAACAGTTAGATATATATTAGTATTCACTCGTAATTTTAAGTTTATCTGAGCATTATTATTGCATAACAGCCAATCGGTGGTACAGAAATAGAGCTGCTAATTACTAGTCAATTTTTCATGGGTTTGGATAGTACATGATCAGAAATTATTTTAGTTACATTCTTATATAAGCTTGATGAATGTTATGTCGAAACCGTTTATAAAATAAGCACAAATTTAATAAAAATCAGGGCCTTAAATAAGCATGTAAAATACATAATAGTTACGAAAGCGAATTATTGGATTTTTCCGTTCTTTAATTAGCCTCCGGGCTAAAAGTTGGCT
Organism: Dryococelus australis; assembly: GCA_029891345.1. Lineage (NCBI taxonomy): Eukaryota > Metazoa > Arthropoda > Insecta > Phasmatodea > Phasmatidae > Dryococelus > Dryococelus australis. The sequence goes on from CM056996.1 coordinate 55,953,798, forward strand.
ACCCTAAGCGCATGTCACGCGTATAACTTGCTTTTTGTTTCAAGATTATGCAATAATTTATTTATCAAACAGCTGCCGTAGTTATATAAGATGAGTATCTGTACCTTCTCTAATGCTAACTAAAATGGGAAGGTCTTGAATTCTTTCTTTGGAATATTCGGAAATTAAATAAAACAAAATTCGCCAATGCCTCGGGGGACTGGAAAACAGACAGGAATGATAATAGAAGAAAAAAATTCTACTAAGCCAAAATAACCATCCTAAAAATTACAAACGTGACATTAATGACAACACTGTGCATGCACTGACATATTTAAATAATTTACTTATGAATAAAAGTAAACCAGTTAACTAAAAAAAATGGATGGACGCAACAAATGGAAGAAAGGCGAAGACATAATTACCTACCGGGAAATTTAGTTCACCATCCAGACATCTAGCACGGAATGAAAGTCTAACAAGCTCGAATGATACTGCAAAAATTATTCACGAAAAACCGGCTACAACAAAATTATAAATAAATAAATGAGCAATAAGCTATAAGGACGACAGATTTATGAACAAGTTAAACTTAAAGCCCGCAAGACAAGGAAACGCACTGAACAAAGCAAATGCAGTGACAAATGAGACAGAGAATAGTAACGAATATGAGAATAAACAAATAAACAAGTCTGCGTGTGTAATTTAGTTGTTTACGAACACTGGAGCATTTATCACGCCCGATTTATTATTATGACTTTCGAATAAAAAGTGCCTAAGCAATTTTCTTCAAAACAAAAAATAAGTTAGTACTTTATACTGAATACAAATCGTATGGTTTAGTAGAACAAAATGTTCGTGGTTCCCGGAATTTTAAAACACACTCCACGCGCCATCCTCTAGCTGAAGTTAATCATTTAAATCTACCTATCAGCCTATGTCCACTGTGCTACCTCTTAATTCTCGTAGACTTAATCCTCGTGCAGGAGACATCTCTATAACGCATTGGTAACTGCCTTGTTGTATTCCACGTGAAATAAAACGCTCCCCAGGCTGTGCCGATGTGGCGTTGGTTAGTTCTCGCTGTTTTCGGATCCCTGCGGTGAAACGATCTTGCATAAGTAATCGTGGGCACGAACTACTCCGGTTTCAAGTTTCGGAAGACCTGATCTACGCGGAGTTGAACCAGTTTGTTCCTTGCCAGGAGACATTAACAAATCTTACGTTCGTGAGCTTATCAGGATGCATGCAGAAACCGCTCATTACCACTTGTTCTTGATCGAAGACTCTTTCTCTGTCAAATACGCCGAAGCTACGCATTCATGTAGGTGCCAGTTTGTGGATTGTTCGTCATAAATTGGGAACTTTTTAAAACTACTTTTAGGAACATACTCTGCCGTTACTACAGACCACACACAGTGGCAATGTACGTTGGCCCAGCGGTTCGTATTTGGTTGAAATGGTTGGATTATGTTAGGTCGGAAAACCTATGTTTATACAACGTCGATACAACGAAATGAGAAAACAAAATTTTACACCACGAAATTGTAATGAGATAAATTATAAATGCACTCTATTTAAATAAGAAAAGAAGATCAAGCAAGCTAGGCTTGTCCCCGAGCAGGAACCTTTGTACAGGTTCTATTACCTTAAACATTAAAATATTTTAGAATCGTAGAGTAACTACAGAGAAAATACATTGGCTAGAAATTTAAGAAGTATTTTAAAATCTATAGCTGTTGGTAGATTTTCGGTAAAATGTTACGTTATTTTAATTTTGGTAAATAGTAGGAATTTTTGCGTTGGGCCATCGTTGTGCAATCATTAATTTTACTTCTAAAATAAGGGCTAATTATTAAGAATGCAAAGAACCCTCTTTTTTAAAATTTCATAAAACCATAAGGTTTTCTTGCTGTGGGATATTTTTTTAACACGCATATGTGTCCAAATGCTGTGATAGTTCTATATACCAAACAGTTGTTAATATTTTAAACTGCTAAACTGAGCCTATTTTTGACAATTAATGTTATACCAAAATTTGACAATATTATTTTTTAAATACAAAAAAAAATTATCTGCTTTGGGAAAGATTCTGTTCATCAACATATAACTAAATCATTAAAAAAAATCTACTTTCTTTGTTATTTGTTACAAAATTTTGTTGCCAATTCTCATTTTTGTTGGATAACGTTGTGTAAACGATATAATTTCTGTAATAGAAAATAATAGTTTTAATTGAAAAAGTTATTTTTGATAGCATTTAAACGTTTTCCAGAAAGGAATTTTGTTTTTATTAAAATTATTTTGTGTTGTTCATCTGCTGAGAAAATGTTTTAACATAACAGTTGGTGATTGATATTTTTTTTTGTTACGTTAAGACAAAATTGCGTAATAAACAATTTACCAACGTAATATTATATTAGTACTAGCTAGATAAATATAAATAAGTTTTTTTACTCGCTTGCATGTTCAATTTGTAATTAAACAAACAAAAATCTCTTTATTGACTGCGTATTGGCTACTGCTTTCAAAATACACTATTGGTGATTGGTAGGTATTTGCATGTCTGACCAACGCCGTCAAGGGTTGGAATTTCGTTGGCAACGCCGAAAATAAATGTCACTGTAATCCAAACAGTTGCCCGATATGTTGGAACACAATTAAAAATTTAACGTTATTGTGACATTATTTTCCATAACAATTTCAAAATTATTTAATGAAAGGGCATTCGTTTGAAGAAAGTTTAAATTCGTGAAACACAATGCCAAATTTTTAAGGAAAAAAACTTAATTAGTACATATGAAAAAAGTTATGTTTATTTTAAATTGGAGGCAATTGAATTAGTTTAATTTGTATACACATTAGAGCAATATGTAACAAAATTTTGCATTTATTATCTTCGCAGTACCTTTTGATCGACGCATGCATTAGCCATTGATCGTTGAAAGTGTTACATTCGGCAGGAGAATACGAAAGTGTTAGAAGGAAGAAAGTTAGCAGAGTTTAAAACTGGTCAATTCACCGCGAACCAGTTGTAGTACCTATATAATAATTTGCTAACGCCGGCCTTAACAAGTACATTTTTCTCTAAACAAACTCTCCACCTTCAGTTGGGTAGCCTGTCTCAGAAATGTTCTGTAGACACACGTAATAAAGCCCCAGGAGAAAACACTATCATAAACAAAAAAAAAAAGTATGCGGAATATATGATAATAGGATAAGTAATTAAAGTTATTGTATACCGAGAAAATACGTGGGCACACACGCAAATAGACTTAGTACTTGTTAAGATATGAAGAATAAAATAAGTCTAATACACTGTACTATTTATTAAAAATATTTCTGATCAAAATTAGGAATTTGATGAGGTAATTTTGTTTGTATAGGCGGTTTTGACTTTATATTCTGTACTACTTTTTAACAGAAGTCTAATACATCATCTAAGAGAACCGGTGAAATTCGTAACACAAAATGCACGAATATTTAAAAACACTACAATTAAATTTTAATATTAAAGTAGTGACAGTATGTGTGAGGGGGACTCCCACTTTCAAAATATATAAAAATCCGGAAGGTGATTTCTCATTAGCGTCCCCAGAGCTCCAAGAAAATTGTTATGGTTGGAAAGAAGTGTGATTTATGGAAACTGCCTAATTCAACGGTGATCTAATGGTATAATATCTAGAGAAATTCCTAAAATTATCAAAACATTTTTCTTTAAAGTAAATCCTTTATCTAGACGACTTTCCACTTTAACTATTTCTAAAAAATGTAAATATTTATCTTAGAGGTACTCACATATTGTCGTTTCTATACGGGTTCGTTTTCCAGAGTATAAGTGCAGATCTTTTGCCCCATAAACAGCGTTTACAACTATCTCAAAAGATACTTGTTAGAAATATGATTGAAAGAAATTGTCATTTATATGTGGTAAAAAAAATCCACTTTTACAATGCTTCTTTATTGCTGTAATGCAAGTAACAGGAACTCAGAAACATTAAACACGATACTAACAGGTTATCTTTACAGCAGATTGATAGCCACTACTAGTGCACATACAAGCTGATACCATGCATATCTTTAAAATCTTGTACAATCGCAACGACCAGAGTTTATTTAACTGGAATATATTATTCTGTCTCTATTCCACATGCTCGACTTGGAAAGGTAATTCGGACCCTTAAGTAAGCATCGTGTGCTCTCCCATTGGTTAAGAGTATTCATCAAGGCATGCTCCACGAGCAGAGGTTCAACAGAACATGTAGGAAAAGAAATATTAATTTACGACGCTTCACCGGATACCAAATTTTCAGCGTGAAATTACAGGGTCCGTACGCACGGAGGCATTGACAGCCCGAGGGTAACACCACTATATTACAGCCAATTTTCACAAAAAAAAAAAAATGATCCGGCTGCGAATTCGGACGACGAATGTGAAAATAATCGAGGAAATTAAGAGTGCCGTACCATTAAATATAAATAGTGATTGCAACTAACGATAGGCTGACTCCCAGCTCGGCTTAAAATAATGCGTCCAACTTCTCTTAAATATCACCGGACCTTGAGAGCAGACATCGTTGTTAGCTCTGCAAGCGTAAGAAATTGTTTCAATTTTCATACCTGTCGGAATGGTAAAAGAAGTGAGGAGATTATAACAGTTAAAACTTTTTTTCTATGAATGTTTGCAGCACTGGTCGAAAGCTTTGGTCAATTACAACCCCGCAGTTTAACGGCTGGAGAACTGAGAAGACTTACTTTAATGAAGCGCACTGGTATCATTGTAAAAAGGGGGGATAGTTTCCATGGGAAAACCTCTCCAAATGGAACTGGTCGGACTCGAATTCACAAACTCCCCAAGGATCTAACTTTACAGAGCAGGAAACCAAAAAGAGAAATTAATTAAATAGTTACATAAGAATTCGAACATAACAGGGATAAAAAAAATCGCGCGGAAAAACTATCCTCCATAGATCCGATCAAGATGAAGCACGTGAAAAAAACCAACCGAGCGCAAACCAGAGGTGCCTAACCGAACGGCCAGAACAGTCATCTAGTAAGCTGTGCCAATCCAGTTATATTTTTTATTTTGTGTTTAGGTTTATTTTGTTATAGGGAGAAAAAATTACCTAGAGTTATCAGCTATTTACATTACTTGCATGTGCATTCCTCATTCTTTCGCAAATAAATGAATCTGCAATATGCCCGTTTAATTATAACAAAATAAAAAGTAGAAGTAAAATCCTATAAATATTCTTCATTATCTATTCAATAGTATGTCAGCAGGTTAACTGGAGAATAGCCTACATGCTAAAACAACCTACACTTATGCATACAAATGGCACGAGCGTATATAGTGTATGGAGTATTCAAAATGTTGTGTTACGAGCTCACTGCTTCGCATCCCGCGCGAGCGAGTGGAATTGAAGGACAGCAGTTATATGATAGCGGCGGCAGCAAGACAAAGAATTGTTTTGAACGAACAAGCGAGCGATAGGCCAGAAATCGAGCCGACACGATCATTCTTTTTGCGACCCAGTACTTCCTTCGCGTGGGAAGGCGCCGAGAGTTGGGAGGTAAAATTTGTAATGTCAGACGAAGCGAGTGGCCTATCATAAAGGATGCCGCCGCACACGCCGACAAACCTATTGCAGCTCGCGCCTCGCTGACCCTGAGGATCCCATACTTCTCCGTTTATCACGCAGGAATATTGTGGGCATCACCATTACCTTTCATAGAACAACTTGGCCTGCCGAGAACGTTTTAGACGGCACCTACCTCAAGTATAAATACCACGTGCGGTCCTCTGAGAGGGTAGTGATTAAGAGCCGCGAATTTGGCGTCTCGTGCGACTTTAAGCGACAGTTGGGCGATTCCGTAGCGGCGAGGGACGACTGCAGCGAACTGCGAGAGTACGTCGGCGAGCTTGTGCGCAGTGAAGAGTGGAACTGATCTGCGGGATTGTGAACTGGCTGCATGAGTGAAAAGATATTCGGGCCTATGGAAATAGACAGTCTTAACTCTCTAAATGTGTGGAAATAACTCAATCAGTTTAAGGGACATTAGCAAGAATAAAGACTGTGATAAAGACGTTAATTGAAATGGAGATAGTAATAAAATATTGCGCTTAATAAGAATAATAAGTGTTAAAAGGATGCTCAGGCCGTTAAATAACATATGGCATTCTTGTATCACTGGTGTGAAAAGTGGGATGGAGTTATTTAATTGGTAGTTTAGTTAGGCAGTACGTTAATAATTAGTGATTTTAGGACTAATAACGTAATGTAATAGCTGTAGGTGAAAGTAATTAAGGCTGTTTTCCATAGCAGTGAATGTTGACTCGAAACATTTCTGCGGGACTGAAAGCACTGCGATCATTAATTGAGGGGCTAGGTAGCTAGATCATTAGTGTAAGCACAAGTGTAAATATCTTGAATGAAGATGTAAACAACCTAGTTAGTAGTGTGAAAGATAATGTACATGACATCGTAAATACCCTAGATAGTAGTGTGAAAGAAAGCGTGATAGTAATCGTAAATAGTTAAAGTGAGAACGTAAACAGGAAAATAGTCTCTGTAAATGAAAATGTAGAAGGGTAGATAGTAAAATAGGCAGAGTAAATGAAAATGTTGTCAGGAAAATAGAAGGCATTTGTGAGTTAGTGAATCAAAGAGTTGACTATGTGGACAAGAAGACTTACAGTGTAAATGAAAGGATGGACAGTGCCGGGAATGAAGTGAAACAGGAAATACATACAATGAAGAAGGAATGTCAGGAACTTCTTCAGCAGCCGAATTACCCTATCGCCACATCGGCACCAGAGAAAAGCGAAGAAGTAGTACAAGTAACCAATGCTAAAAATTCGGAAGATAAACAGCAGCTCTGCAGCATTGGTGTCGCGCAGCCAGGAGTGGGGAAGGGAGTCTCAATTAAGTCCACCCCTTACGATGGTCAGACTTCTTGGCGGGAGTACCAACACCAGTTTGAAGTTTGAAATAGTCACCACCCTGGCTGGTCAGCAGAACAGCGGGTTTATTACCTCGCTGCTGTACTGGTGGGAGGCCCAGCACATAGCATACAACAATCTTTGCCAGAGCGACATCGTCTGACGTACCCCACACTGGGGTCAGCATTGGAGCTATGTTTCGGCGAACAATATCTGCGACATGCCCACCATGTCTAACTCCGAAGCCGCACCCAGCGACCAGGAGAGCCACTGCAGGAGCTATGGCAAGACATTGCGCGGATCTCCCACCTACCTCTAGAAGGGTGCCCCGAGGAGGCGCGCGACGTCATCACAGTCAGCTTTTCATCGATGCGATCGCCGACACAGAGTTACAGCAAGCGGTACGTCTGGCTTAACCCCACACAATGCAGGATGCCTTGGTCCGAGCATTGGAGGTGAAATCTGCAAGACAGGGGACCACATACCGACGTCCAGTATGGTTAATGATGCTGAATTAAGACGACGAAAACAGCATGAAGAAAACACTGAAGGAGTGGCAGATGTCTGTGAAGGACATCGCATTGCTTCAAGGGTGCATGCTACAGAACTTCGCCCCCCCCCCCCCAAATGGCTGGAGTGTTGGTCATGTGGACATCAGCAGCAGCAAAAGAAGCAGCGGTGAAAGAGGCAGCGAGAGGCATGTGATAATACAACTCATTCGGAAAACTTGTAAACACCAATTTTAGGAGGCGAAGGTCGATGACTGCTGGAGGGAAGGCCCCCATGTTCTTACATATATGGTCGGTAAAACATGATTGGGATACAATACTGGTGGAAGGGAGCCTGAATGATGTTCCTTGCCAGATAGTCGTCGGCACTGAGGCGAACATTAAACAGTAGTAAAACCTGACATCCTCGGGCCTCCCCCCCTTTTTTTTCCCGATCGATCGCCCTACTACAGTATAGAATAGCGCTACTTGACTACAGTAACAGGTGAGACCACACCAGTTAGAGGCAAGATATAAGTTAAGCTTGGTGACCTTAGCATTGAGCACGATATTTACATAGCAGAAATAGAGGATGAATGTTGTTTGGGGCTTGGTGTGCTACCTGGGCTGGGGTGGTGTGTCGATACTCGACTTGGTGTGCTAAGGTTAGGCAGTGCAGAATTTGTGGTGTAACACAGCATGATTTGTTCTCCCCAATTAGCTGCCCAATAGTATGTGGTCAATCCACTGTGCTGCCAGCTTCTATTAAAATTTTCCTTACAGGTAGGTGTCAAGGAAAGTTTGTCAAATGTTTGGGTCTAATTGAGCAAGCAGAGCAGATTGGTCATCTGTCAGGTAAAGTTCTTTTTGCAAGAACTTTGGTCTCTTCTAATTCTGACAGTTTTCCAGTTAGAATGGTAAATTTGTCTGATTGTGTCATTCGTTTTGAGGAGGCGGCCATGAAAGGTGTTTGCAAGTAGGTCAAACAGGTACTTCAAAATTTCCAGAAGATTCTAGAGTAAACCAAATAGAATGTGATCAACCGGAAGTACTGGAATAACTGCTAGTAAAAACAAAGGAAAATCTTAACAGGCGACAGGAGAAGGCTGTCTGTGAATTACTCCAGAGAAATAGGAAGGCCTTCTCATGTGGACCAAATGACCTTTGGAGGACTAATGTGACCTACCACCTCATTGATACAGGAGATGCCAGGCGCATAAAGCAGCCACCCAGACTAACTTAAGGTCATTCCACTCCCGAACCAGGAAGCACATACTGTGGCTGAGGCACTCATAGAACATGTCTTTTCGAGGTTTGGGTTGCGACTAAAACTCCATTCTGATCAGGGAAGAAACTTTGAAGCAGCTCTTCCAGGAGGTGACGAAAATTCTGTGGATGAGAAAGACTAGTACTACAGCCTTACACCCTCATTCGGATTGGATGGTCGAGAGGCTTAACCCCACTCTTGAGCACTTCCTGTCCATTTTTGTGGCAGACAACTGAAAGGATTGAGATTCAAAGGTGACATTGTTTCTTCTTGCTTACTGCTCAGCAGTTCATGAGTCCAAAAGGGTAACACCATCAAGGATGCTGTTTGGAAGAGAGCTACGCCTCCCCAGTGGCTTGCTGTTTGGCCGACTGACATAAGAGGAAGCTGCAGACTGGTTTGCAGTTATGATTTTGCTAGACGGCGCTTCAGAATAAAAGTGACAGGATGAAGATGCGGTATGACAGGAAAATGTTGGGAGAGGTATTTCAAGAAGGACAATGGGAGTGATTGTACAACCGACAGAGGAGAAGCTACAAAGATGTCGGGAAGGCCTCTACAGGATTCTGAATAAGATCACTGATGTGGTCTTTCGGATATGTTATCAAAGCTCTCGGGTGAAGCCAAAGGTAGTCCATATCGACCGACTGGTACTCTATGATGATCCGGATGTTGCAGTGTATTTTTGGGACGAACAGACTTGAGGAGGAGGCAGTGTTACCTGCTCGCTGCTTCGCTACCACGTGCGCCAGTGGAAGTGAAGGATAGCAGTTATATGATAGCGGCAGCAGCAAAAGAGAGTATTGTTTTGAATCAACAATCGAGCGACAGACCATTGGCAGTGTATCTGTTACAGAAAGTTAGCTAACACGATCATTCTTTTTGCGTCCCAGTGTTTCCTTCGCGTGGGAAGGCGCTGAGAGCTGAAAGTCAAATTTGTAATTTTAGACGAAGCGATCGGCCTATCATAAAGGACGCCGTCGCACACGCTGACAAACTAACTGCAGCTCGCGCTTCGCTGACCCTGAGGAGCTCACATTTCTCCGTTTATCATGCAGGGATATTGTGGGCATCACCATTACCTTTCAAAGAACAACTTGGATTGCCGAGAACGTTCTAGACGGCACCTACCTCAAGTATAGATACCATGTGCGGTCCTCTGAGGGGGGGGGGGGGGTGATTAAGAGCCGCGAGTTTGGCATCTCGTGCCTCCTTAAGCGACAGTTGGGCGATTCCGGAGCTGCGAGGGACGACTGCAGCGATCTGCGAGAGTACGGCAAGCTTGTGTGCAGTGAAGAGTGGGACTGATCTGCGGGACTGTGGACTGGATGCGCAATTGAAAAGACATTCGGAGCTATGGGAATAGACAGTTGTAAATAAACTTGTGGAAATAATTGGAGCAGTTTAGGGACATTAGCAAGAGTAAAGACTGTAATAAAGACTTTAATTGAAATGGTGATAGTAATTAAATATTGCGCTCATTAAGAATAATAAGCGTTAATAAGATGTTCAGACTGGTAAATAACAGCCGTTTGACTGTTTGTAGCATTGAAAATAAATATAATTATTGAATTTGGTTCCTTTATTTTTATTAAGACTTCCATCCCTCACGAACTCGGACATGACCCTCGTCATTCTCGTAACAGTTTGAAGATAATGTCTTAGCGGCCTTGGCCATGAATATGCCGTAAATAAAGTTGACGTCGAGTTACACATGGCGAACATAGAAACAGAACAAAGCAGTAGATATTTTTAATGTACGTGAGACATACAGAGGCATAACAAGGATTTTTCCGGGACGGAGGAAAGAGACGAGAGGTAGGAATCATCTCGAGTATGAATATTGGTACTAATTGTTTGGCCAGTACTTTTCTCCAGGACAGTAATTACAGAGTTTCGAAGAGAATGTCATTATTGATATAGGCTGTTCATGGCAAAATGAGCTCTTTTGAATGACCAGCTTAAGATCTATTTGTATACATGTTCTGTATTCTTCGGCCTTATGTAAAATTTACGTTGCTATTGGCCTCATCACTTTATTCATGCGTCGGTCAAATGAAACTGTGAAATTATTAAGAAAGTATATTCTTCACAAATCTGCTCATTTTTACACTTCCGTACATAAAAAAACCGCACATGATAAAATTAATGTTAAGTTATCACAAATGGTTACCTAACACTTTTTATTCGACGTTCAGGTATGGAACTACTTTCCATCCATCGTTACCAACTTTACTGGACAAATGCCACTCAGTGCGCCCATTAAAATATATGCATGCAGGGGCAGTGAATTTTTTCCAAGGTTCAATTCTAAATTGCTCACTTTATCGTGACCAGCTTATACTGACAAATGTATTTATAGAAACTGTATTTATAATGCTAACATAAATGAAAATATAAAAGAACTATCCGTAGTAATCATCCCTTCGAAATGCCACACGAATAAGTTCCTGGTGAACCGACACGGGTAGCATTTCATGGCAAAGTTATCTTACGGCGGCACGCACCCTCGAACTGTGTATTCTGCAAGCGTATGGCTTCTACGTCGACCTGGTGGCTGGCTACCTGCCGCTCGACGAATGTGGCCGATGACTTATGGTCGTCATTGCTGACGATCAAATACATCGTCGAATGTTCTGCAAGCGCGCGTTTGTCTCGCACTGGAAACACACTGCTTTGTTTCCTACGTCGGATCGGGAGGGCTCAGCCCGGTTCATCTCTCCGACCTGCCTCGGGGTTCTGTAGACGTCACGGACGGTCTAGAGGTCGCACGTTCCAAGCGCGCACAGGTAGGGTGAAGTTATTGTGAAAGCCCCCCCCCCCCCCCTCCGGCAACCTAGACCTTGATGTTCATTATTTACAGACGTGCTCATGAACAACCTGTTAGGTGGCTTACCCCTTCTTCTTAAAAAATTTTTTTTTTTTTATCGTGATCATGCACCTCGTACACTACGACAGCCTCGTGCAGCAAATTAAATATTTTTATGATTCCCCGCAACTGCAATTATTTTTCAAGTTAACAGACTGACCGGAGTGGTTAAAATAATGTGAGTAAATTATTAGACGCAGTTCTGTGTCTTAGCATATCTTATAAGTGTAATATTTTAATTAGCGATGACTTGGGTTTGTTGCTTGTTTTTTTTTTATTATACACATGACAACGGGTGCGATATTCACTTACTGTATTTATAAAAATTCCAACGGGTAACTTGATCCAAGCCTTAACTCGAGTTTTCATTTCAACTGCAATGTCACTATTTTTATGTAGCGGATGGATACACGTGTAGTGAGAGAAGGACGAAAATGACAAAGACTTGAGTTGGACAGGCACTACCCAGCATTGACACAAGGGAGTGATTACAGCCAACATCAGCAGCAGGTACACTGGCTGACAACAAAATTGAAGAACCCAGAAGTAACGATCCTAATTGCACGTAGTTTGGAACATGTGCATACAATCGCTGGGTGTATAAAGTTATAGTCATAAAGATGCGTAACGTCTGCAACGCTCGGCAGAGTGCATTCGTGTTTCTACCTCTGTCTCAGAGATATTGTTATAAAGCTTTTACGGGGAGGGAGACAGTCAACACAGCGAAGGAAGATCACCGAACACAGAGTACGCCTAGGCCTCGAAGACGTATTATTCAGCATTACCAGGTCTTATGGAGTTCCACATTGATCGAACTGTGGGGTTTTCCGGGTAGACATATTGAAGTTGTAGTTTATTAATGATAAAGCAAGCACTTTTGAAAGCCTTCTCATTTAGAATAAGAGTCAATAATTATATTTTATTTTCGTCTTAAACGTTAACTTCCGGATGCGGTGGTATATATACACACTGTGTTTATTGCTCACATGGAAATATTAATTTTAAAAAGTGGTTCAAAGATTAAAAATTGCTGAAAGGTAAAAGTAACTAGAGCCTCTAAAGTGCCGACTTTACCGTGAACAACCTATAGTATGGCTGTGGAGGTATTCCGATGTCACAGTGGCCCGAATAATGAATCATTGGGTGTATGAAGGTACCGACGCACGTATTTACCGTGAACAACCTATAGTATGGCTGTGGAGGTATTCCGATGTCACAGTGGCCCGAATAATGAATCATTGGGTGTATGAAGGTACCGACACACGTATTAAAAGTTTCCGGTCGACCAAGACAGACCGCGTCAAGGGAGGATCGCCATGTTGTACGCCAAACTATTCGCAACCGCAAGACATCGGCGCCTGCCATGCTGACACCACAATACCCCGTGATTCTCCGGATCACGTCTAGGCAACTGGCAACAGCCGATCAAGGGGCTCGCCGTCCAATGGACGTCTGGTGCCATTACGAGATACGGAAACGTCTTGCAGCGCGCAAGCGAAGTATAAAATCAATAACAGAGTTTGAACTAGTTAATAATTATATTTCGATAGTGGTTGAGTCATTGACAAGACATTTGAATACCGGTTAACAAACATATACAAAAATAGTGGATACAGTCTATAGTTTCCGAATTATAAATTGGCAACTTATTGAAAAAAAATAAGGATATAACCAATAAAATCTGTAAAAAATACAAAATAATTGTCGAACATATATTTAAATTATGTTAATTAAAACTTTTAAATATTACAATTTACATATCTTAAACAAAAAATACTTTTTAAAGCATTTTTGACGGCAGCTTTCAGTAAAATGAAATTCGGCTAAATTAGAAACGGTGTAGCTGTGGGCCGATTTGTCTCAACAGAAAATACTGAAGCTGCACGACTATCTCCTGGACCGAATCGGCGCATGTATCCAGGCTCTAGAGGGAGTTGCCTACATACTACTGACACAGAACCAACGGTACATACGCAGGCATTGGCAACTTGCTACCTGAGTGATTTGATATTGTAATCCTTGCATTAAAATCACAAAGCACTTTCAACACGATCAGCTGCATTGCATTTCCATCACTTCTTCCTGGTATTTAAAATTCTATCCGCGAGTGAATTTTCATCTAGTGTCGCAAATAAGCGACAGGCGAGGTCACATTAGAAAATCATTTCATAACAATGAGAGATTTGAAATTCGGCCATCTGTACTATAAGCACTCGTAAATCTTTCGTACAGGTCATGTAACAAATGAACTTATGGGTAATTTTAGTTGCTCAAGTAACAAATACCCTATGCATAGCAGATGTCAATACATGTATCAAGAGCTTCTCAACGGTAAATAAAATCAAGTCTAAGAAAATATATCGCAAATTTAAAACTATTCTTAATTTGTAGTGCGATTTAGTATTGATCAACTCCATTTCGTAATACAAAATACTCCAATGTAATTAAACCATCACTATCTGTCCTGTATTACAGCCGCTTGGGGTAACTCGATACAGTTAGTGATAACTTTATAACACGCAGTTTCGTTTGGAATGAAGACTTAACAATCCCCCACTTTAATGCCTGGTTAAAGTTTTTATTTACAAAAAGCGATGTTTCATAATGGAATTTTCAAGCTTTTCTTTTGTTATTTTATGAGGTAGGCTGGTACAATGATAATCCACACGACTGTACGTAGTTATGACAGATATTTCTGAAATATGTCTTTTGTTTTGATATACTAGATAACATGCTGAAACTTTACGCCGATACGTCAATACACAGAGATAAAATACCCGGTATTGGAAGCCGAGTTATCGTAACCCACTGGGTTAATACTTTTACGGCCACGACAGATGAGTTAGGCCAGGATTACGATGACTGCACGTTACACGTAACACGCAACACGCTTCACTTTCACGTGTACGTAAAACGTGTTATTTTGGGTAGTGTATTATTGTTACGCACTCGCTGCTTCGCACACCCTGCGCGAACGAGCGAAGAGAACAGAGCGTCGTTGTATGATAGCGACGGCAGAGGTAAGCCAACGACGGGCGTCGAACTATAGACGCGCGCCCCTGATCCTGGTTGTATTATTTTCTGCGTTTATATGAAGAATGCTCTGTATTACTGACCCCATACTCTCAGCGCGACTCGGGGTGCGTTGGACCTTCAAGAAGGTAGGGCCAACACTATAAATATTGCGAGATGCTACCGCGCCAGGAGTGGTGTTGGAGTCGATGAGTGAATGGGTAGCTGAGTGCCGAGCGATAGAAGACGAGTAGCAGGAGAAGTGACCAGCGGAAGGGAAGTCTGTGACTGCGAGTATCAAACAGTGGAGTATGCGGCTCGTAAGCTGGACTATTGAACTATAAGCGTGAGTGAAAGACATTACAAATGGCGGTAACTGATATATTGAACATCTGTTAATGATTAGTGTGAGTTAATTGACTGTAACCAGAGACAATTAAGAAGGGTGTTAATTAGAGTTGAAAAACACATTAAATATTGCGGTCCCTATTAAATAAAAAGAGTCAGAGTGAAGACAGATAGTTTAGTATTGTAAAAAATAGCAGAGTAAATAAATTATAAATCACATTTAAGTTTCTTAATTTCTTTATTAAGCCCTCCATTCCTCACGAACTCAGATACGCCCATCAGGCGGCTCATGCAATATTATGATGCTTCATGTTAAAAGGTAACCTTTGTGTACCGAATAAAAACGTCGAGAATATAGGTTGTTGCATTTCAGATTATATCCCGTGAAAATATCTCATTTCCTTCAAGAAAATTCTTATTTTAATTGATGCAAAAGTGTGTTTGTTTGTTTGTTTGTTTGTCCTTCTTCCACGTCAAAACGGAGTAACCGATCGACGTGCTTTTTGCACAGAGATAGTTGGAGGGCCAGAGTGGCCAAATGGATATATATATATATATATATATATATATATATATATATATATATATATATATATATATATATATATATAATCTAGCCACTGACCAACCAAGACCCTATTTGAGATATATATATATATATATATCTCAAATAGGGTCTTGGTTGGTCAGTGGCTAGAGAGATTCCAAGTGCAGCCGCAGTGGCTCAGTGGATAGAGCGATTCCAAGTGGAGCCTTAGTGGCTCAGTGGAAAGAATTATATCAAGTGGGGCCGTAGTGGCTCAATGGATAGAACTATATCAAGTGGGTCCACAGTGTCTCAGTGGATAGAACTATATCAAGTGGAGCCTTAGTGGCTTAGTGGATAGAGCGATTCCAAGTGGGGCCTTAGTGGCTTAGTGGATAGAGCAATTCCAAGTGGGGCCTTAGTAGCTTAGTGGATAGAGCGATTCCAAGTGGGCCTTTAGTGGCTCAGTGGATAGAGCAATTCCAAGTGTGGCCGCAGTGGCATAGTGGATAGAACTATATCAAGTGGGGCCGCAGTGGCTCAGTGGATAGAACTATATCAAGTGGGCCGCAGTGGCTCAGCGGATAGAACTATATCAAGTGGGGTCTTAATGGCCAGTGGGGTTGCAGTGGCTCAGTGCATAGAACTATATGAAGTGGGGCCTTAGTGGCCCAGTGGATAGAACTATATGAAGTGGGGCCGCAGTGGCTTAGTGGATAGTACTGTATTAAGTGGTGCCGCAGTGGCCTACTGTATAGAGCGATTCCAAGGCTGCGAGCCTTGGAAAAAGTGGCGGGAGCGGGTACATTACCGCACCCGTCACTTTTGTTACTAGCTATGCATGCAGCTAATGGCAAGGGTATTTTTCGAAAGGTTGGTTTTCATAAGTCTGTTCCAGTCGTGAATGGACTATAGTTAGATAGCCGCATACAGCCCTCTTTACAATAGCCCGGTGCGACGCGATGAAGGGAAAGGCAGCGATGACACAAAATATTGCCGGCAGTTACCTTCACAGTATCGCGATGCGATACAGCTAGTGGGGGGAAAAAAAGTAGTCTGCCATCTGCCGAGTGATATTTGACAACACACAAATAAACACTGCATCGGAAGTATTTTTAGGAACTGTGTTGTACCGCAAACCAAACCTTAGACGCCGAAACTACTATAGATGCCTGCAGCAAGGCATTACACTTTTGCATCGTTCAAACACCGCATATTCTCTACCTCTTGAATCAGAAGTTCTTAAAGACTCGTCTTTAAGTAAACACTATTTTAACAGTTTTTAAAACAATGTTCACAAATGGCATCTCGTTTCTTTCCGTTTGTTTACAAACATGACAATATTTACTTTGATTTTTTTCCACATTCTTGCTCCTGATTGGCTGTTTTCTCTAACGTTATCAGTGATTTCGCTTCCGCAGCAAGCCAGGCTTGTCGCTAGCGCTCTCGTAGCCAGCTGTCGCTCGTCGCTAGCGATACAAATTACGATTGGCTGGTTCGGTGTGACGTCACATCGCTTCGCGTCGCATCGCGCCGCGTCGCGCTATTGTGAAGAGAAATTATAGCGTAGGTGTATGAGGTACCAAGTCGTAGATAGTTCGCAGTCATTAACTTTGAACTTTAAAACGATATGCTCAGTTTTTTATTTATTTTAAAGGGCTTTTTAACGTCCCCTGGGTTATACTCGAAAGCTTAGCAGGGGCGGCTTACACACTAACTTATAACCTAACTTAAATTAACACCCATGCCTTACCCGGGATTCGAACCCACAGCCTCCCGCACCCAAGATCGGTGGCGCATCAACCAATTCGCCTCATGAGGTCGGCTTTCAGTTTTTTTTTAAAGAAAAAAATTTTGTGATGTACACAATTTCATTTCACGGACTTCTAGTGAAAACGACTTACAACATACACAAAGAAATGTGGCAATTGTCTCTTATTGTTTTCTTTTCATTTGTTATCAATGGTGCAAGAGGAAAAACAAACATGAGCTTCCCTATCCCTAAATTCCAAGTTAAATAAAATATACGGTACACAGAACACCAGGCTACCTTCTCTTTTCTACAATAAAAGAGTAAAATGCAAATATTGTTCAGGTACCTGAATTTTCTGTTACCCAGATAATTCTTCTATTTTTTAATTTTTTTAATTTACACTAAATTTACGCAAATAACTGACCATTTAGAAAAATACAGAAGATATAATGTGCAAGTTACCCCAAAATACAACCGTCACAAAAAGGCGAAGTAAATACTGTCGTGCCGATATTTACACTGACATTGAGAAAATTATGTTTGTTCCTACATAAGAAAACAAAGATGGTAACAACTATTACTCTAACTGCCATGAAGCGATATTACGAAAATATTATAACCTCAAAGTTTTACACAATATATTTTCCATATAAATCATCTGCTCGCGATCCCAAGTGGATAGAAGCAACTGCTGAACAATTTTCAGCCTTAACTCTCGCGAGCATATACTATTTTTCAAAGAGTTTCAGAAACTTTGCAAAGTTTTTAATTAGTTTACAAATGATAAATACCACAAAGTCCCGAGTATTGACCACAATAGTCGTACCAGGCGTGACTTGACTACCAGAGGTTAACAACACAACCTCCATAAGGTGTGGCTTGGTTGCAAAAGTTTAAAACCAAAACTTTCATGATTGTCTGGTTTACAAATGTTTATGACCACAAACTCCTTCATTAATGACTTGGTCACAAACTTTCATAATGTTTTGCAAAATGTTTACAGAAAGTAACATTAATTTTCTACCCATTATAAAATCTCAGATAAGAGGCCAACATTCCGCGATCATTTAAAATGTCTTTAAAAATTCGACCATCATGGCCCTTGCCTAACTTCCAAACGACGCGAAGGTCCTACTAGCTTTAAGAGCCTACATTTATGCATCAAATCCAGAATACTACTTATCTTATAGGAGAATGCAGGTAGCTTTCTGACCCCGAATGAAGCATGTGGAGGGATTAAATACACAGTTCCGTCACATGGCGTATCCAATCATAGCAAAGATACGTAATTTTCCTCAGAAGATGTCGTGATTCCAAAAGTTTAAATGGTATTTTCAAAGCTTCTTATAGGGGTCGTGAGATTCACGACCAATGGTCGTTGACATAACCAAATAAGGTGAACCGATGCAACGGTCCCCTCTTCCCCTTAGGGGTCTACATAAATGAAAAATAAACCACCAATAATATTGAAATACGCACTCACACTTTCGGCATGTTGACCAGGTTGCAGGAACTTGCGTAACCAAACGTTACAGTTTTTAGCTGCGCGCGCACAAGTAGCGAGCAGTCTGCAGCGCCTGCTGCCGATGGTGCTGCCATCAGGTGGCGAACCGCCGAAGTGCCTTACCGCTTCACAGTTGTCTGCCATGGCTGGGTGTTGCTGCACGTGTAAAGATATCGCGTATGTTGACACACGTTTCTGTTTCCCCAGGTCTTCCAGTGTATATTTAAGGTAACGTTAACATGCCGAGAACATTGCAGGTTAATTATTCAAAACATTTAAAGCCATAAATAGTGTTTTTAACACCAAACCCAGCGTGTTAAAAGTTCGTGCCTGCCGGGCACTGTGTCACAAAAATGTCAGGTAACCAAATATTGTAATTATTCGAATGGGTGATTATGGCGATCGTGGTCCAGCCCGTCACAGTATGTGGATGGCAAATGTTTAAGTGTGACTATTATTTGTTTTAAATTTTATGTAATACAAATTTTATAGTCAATAGTAAGCTTGTATTAATCGTTTGAATAGTCCTTGTTTCTTGACTGGGTTCCGAGACGAAAACTGTCCCACCTGAAGAATACCGCATTACATGTTCCACTTCCAGGATTATTGTAATTGTACGCAGTCAACATCTCTTCTTCGTTCTGGTTTCCAGCGGCAGACATAAGCGGAGAAGAGTAACTGGAATGGTGTTCCCGTCTCCTAATGAACGTTGCCGAGAGTGATTGGCAAATAATGGGCGATCAGTGTCTCTGGACGTCAATGCTCCACGCTCTTCAATTTGTCATATTTGGAAAGCGTTCTTCGCTGGCGTGTTTGTCAACTGTTCAATGCGTCGAACATTATGTATATTGGGTCTTAAATCAAATATCAAACTACAACCACAATACCCCTCAAGTGTGTATTCTTCCTAATGAGTTCCCTTCAAGAACTGTTATGTCACTGTCAACTGTCAATCACGTATGTGTGTATCATTATTTATGTATCGTTTGGTGCAGATGTATCGTTTACAGACATATATGCCAATCGCCCTGTCATTAGGAAGAATACACCATTGTGGTGTATTGTGGTTGTAGTTTGATATTTGATTTAAGGTCCAATATACAGGCTGTTTGATACTGAATTTGGTCTATTATTTGTCTGTACTGTGACATAATTACTGTTGTTTCAAATTTACATATTTTTGTCATTATTGTGCTGCTGGAGTGATTATGATGACATAACAGTTTGTTTGACTGAATTCGGTTTATTAGTTTTGGCATTATTGCATTTTCAGTTTTCAAGGTTATGGATTTTCGGGCGTCTCTTTGCGGCGAGAGGACGTAATTCCTCTTCCCCGCCTATTAGGAGGCCGAAGCGCGGTAAGGCCGTAAGACTAAGAGCGCTGCGTAAAACTACAAAATACATGACCGAGAGGTCCACTGTAACTGTTCAATGTGTATACTCTTAGAAATTATTCGGAAATTTACCATACCCGTGTATAGGCTTAGTGAGAAGGCAGGAATGGTAATGTCTTCCCCTATACGTTCACTGCAGCGTTCCTACATTTGCCTAGGAAACAGTCAAATGCGTAGGGAAGTTCCCTACTTTGTATAGTAGCGACTCTGAACATTCCTTTATCAGCAGTTTGATGTGTGGTATCATTACCATACATTGTATAGGTGAAAACTTCCATTATAGTTTAGGAAGTTTGCCAGAAAAGTTTTTGCAGTGTACAGCTGTGACGAAGCAACATGCAAGCAACCCGCGAAATCTGTATTTATTGGTTTTGGGTGGGGGAGGAGGGGAAACTGTGCGCTTCTGGCACCTTCCCCGATGACCTTGGGCCATGTTCTGCAACTACAGTACTGGTGGAGTGGAGAATTTGAGACGGCTCTTACTTAACAACGAGGTCCTGAGAGCCGATGAAGGCGAAGCAAAGTGGATTGGAGTAACGCCGGAATGCAAGGGAGGGGGAAAAGGAGAAACTTGAAAAACCCATCGACGAGTGCCATCGTCCGGGGGAGAGAGAGAGAGAGAGAGAGAGAGAGAGGGAGAGAGAGAGAGAGAGAGAGAGAGTGTGTGTGTTATTTCAGAGCGCCGGCTTCAAAAAGCACGTTAATCTAGTTATTTATCAGTTTTGAAAAATGTTAAATTTCTTTTACGTTTAGAAATAAAATTTTTTGAATAAAGCTTCTTCTTCTCTGTAACACATGTTTTTTTATAAAGATCAGATCGTTTTGGTAAATTTTAGTTAATTGTAACTATTACAAGATATCAACGTCAAGACTGTAGCCGAATTAATTATTTTTATCTTAATTATATTAGAGGTTACCTTTAGTGAAAATAACATACACTTATACACTTATTAAATGCACTAAGACGCTATATATATAATAAGTTAACATAAAGGACGTAACAGTTTTCCCCTTCAGTAGCATTTTAATAAGGTACTTTTCCCCTGGCGAGTTTGTTTGCTTGAAGTATTCTCCATACGGTGACACGGCCTCTATAGAAAATAAAGGCACCATATAGCCTGTCCTTGCATAAACACAGTGACAGTCACGAGGCATCCCAAACTTATTCACGGTGAAGTGTCAAGTTACAGTATACTATTTTGCCTCGTTAAGATAATTACGCCTTAAAAGTCTTTATTTAACTACATCGAAAATTTACATAATAAGGCATCCGGGAGGTTCCGCTCTAATAAGGAGATGCTGTGCAGCGCATATAAATACGTTCCGCACTTCTAGCTTCAAGGTAAGATCTCTCCTGGATCGATATACTTCGTGGATAGAAAACCGCTTCTGAAGAGAGAGCGAGCTAGTATTATTTGAAACTTGGTTGGAACACAATCCCAAGCTCTTGACGAGTGTAAGGACCCGACTAAATTGACCGGAATATCAGGTACTTCTAATAACGTATCCACAGGAAAATAACCTATCCTGTTTAAGGCGGATTCCTACCCGCCATCTTAGATTTATCGCTTTTTCGCCAAAGCTTATAATTCAGAATGTATATTGAAATTTCCCGCACGAAATACCCTAAATATCAGCTTCCCAAACTTTATCAAACTGCCACAGCTTCGCTACATTTATTAATTTTTAGCTGGTAACTGCCGAGGCGAAACGCGATATTATTTCTTGCGAACGATTGAAAGGCGACGAAATGAACTCTCTTGTATCTTGATTCTACACCAGATAAAATTATATTATTTTTAAAACTCAGTACGCTGTTCATAATAACGTATCACACAATAACTTCGTATAGTGACGGAAAATTTTAAAAGAACATATTCAGATAGCCTATCCAATAAGTAGGGCCTACTGACATTATATACAGGATGTATCTAAATTCGACCAACAAACTTCGGCTGCTGGTTTATAACGAAAAAATAAGTCGAAAACATATATAAGACCTCTGGCCTAAATAAATATTAAAGGTTGTGCACAACTTTGAAGTTGGACCGGGAACACTTATTAATTGCAAATATTGAAGATAATATTTAAGATGGAACACCGATTGTATGGATAATGGTTAATTGAACAAATATATTCAAATACCACAACACTGCCATCAAATTATTGCATTTAAATAATCTCTGTTACTATCCCTATTTCGAACTAATATCCATGTCGCGGTAGCGTATTCGGTATTTAAATGATGGATTATTGATCATCATGGCACAATTAACAAAAATGTCACCTTGTGTAAATACTCTAAACCTCACCGTTTTCGAGTAATTCCATGTTTACTATCAAAATAGTCTTTACCAATACCTGTCAGGTGGGCCACGCATAATATCCAGTAACACACTTGTACGGCTATAAAAGGGAGGGGAACATTCCAGAGAGAGGTACGTTACAGTGGTACTGTAATAAACTTTTTCTTCTACTACAACTTCAAAAATGTGTACCTCCCTTATAATTAATTTTTAGGCCATACGTCGTATATATGTTTCCAACTTCTTTTTCGTGAATAACCTACCCCCGAAGTTTGTGGGGGCGAATTTAGATACATCCAGTATAGCTTTGAAACTTAATGCTAACTGGTAAGCGTGTGGCTTGTGCATACTACACACTCCCGTCAGCCTGGCACTTGAAGTGTGTTGCATGGTGTTTGAAAAAACACGTTTCCCCACGAAACTATTAAACGCCCGTCCAATGTATTGATCTATGAAACGAACACACTCTTCAGACGATGGCTGTTGAGTACTTTTAAAATGTCACGCGCATTATAGAAACACCATTTCAGAGTACTCCAAAATGGATAAAAACTTTTTTCTTCTTCAAAGCGCTGTTTCTCAAAATAAACGCACCAAGTACATACAAAACTACTCAAGGGCCCTGCATTGACTCTTCCTACAGACTCCCCACCAATAAAATATTAGGGTCACCTATGAAATACTCTCAGGTATAGGCTATACACGGTAAAGTGAGCATTTTGTAAGGCCCTCCTAATAGGCATTAACCGCTAATAAATATATTTTATTGCAGCCCCAGACGTTAACTTTTGAGAGTGGTAAAATGTGTACACTGTGGTTATTAGTCACATGACAATGTTTATATTAAAACGTGGTAGGAAGATATAAATTGGCTGAAAAGAAAAATTTCGCATGGCCTTAAAAAGGTCTCACTTTACCGCGAAAAGCATATGCACGCAGTGTTAATAGAACACTGCATGCCAGTTCAGAGTCTTGCGCTTAGTGGCGATGGCGCATTTGATACACGTGGTAGCATCGCCCTTATCCCTCTCGCGCTTCTGGATCTAAAACGTTGGAAAGAGTTCCAGGTAGACGGAAGCATTAGTGAGTCTCTGTGTCTGCCAACGTTAACCACGTCGTCTGGGTTTCAATGAACGCGAGCACTGAAGGGGCTGGAATGGCGCCCATTACGTTCTCAGGAGAATCGTACTTCCCTCTAGGGTGTAATGATGGATAAAGACTGTTCACGATAAAGTGAACACTTCGGAAATCAACCTTAGAAAAAAGTCACTGCCCCTACATGCATATATTTTAACCGGTGCCCTCAGTGACATTCACCCAGTAAAGTTGGTAACGAAGGATGGGAAGTAGTTACGTATCTTAACGTCGAATAAAAAGTGTTAGATAACCATTTATTATGATTTAAATCTATTTCCTTCGCTTTCTGTTTTTTTAATGCACCGAAGTGTAAAAATTAGCAGGTTTGTATAATATTCATTTTCCTAATAATTTCAAGTTTTGCTTGACAGTCGCATGTATAAAATGACGAGGCCCATGGCAACGTTAATTTTGCATAAGACGGAAGAATACACAACGCGCATACAAGTAGATCTTAAACAGGGCTTTCAAAAGTGATCATTTTACCGTGAACAATCTACACACGGGTCGGCATCGCGCATGTTAATGGATCGACATAAAGCGCCTCCAAACTTGGCGTTATGTGCAGCGCCACTTTGTCTATATCATGTTTCGTTTATTTGAAACACTGCTGTGATAGTTACAGGTGTACATCTGAACTCTGCAATACAGCTGGTCGGAATCGAACAACCCACTTACTCGTGACAGCTGCGAGGCACAGGTGAATGGGACTAAGCATCTGTAGAGTCAACGAACTTGGCCGATCGTATTGAAACTCCACTGAACTGTATTCGGGAGGCTGTATATTCAACTTTCAGTTACTAATATATGCATCACCCACCCACCGGAATAAATACCTAATAAGCCTCTATGCATAATATTGTTACGCGCTGCACCTGGCGCGGGAAGGCTGCCTGGTGCTGTGGCGGTGAACCCACCTCGTCCCTCCCCTCCACCGACTTGCCACCTCGTTGCCTCCTGACCCTCATTTCTGGGAAACCCGTGAATAATGGACAGCGGCCGTCGGGCTGTCGCATTGCTCGGCGCCTTGCTTGCGTCACGGCCCCTCTCCCCTGCTGGAGGTTCCGACGGGTTTGGCGACGACACAAGAATATTCTGGTGAGACTGGCCGATCGCCGTGGGCCTCCTCGGTGCAACGCGCGAGTCACAGAAAATTCTGGGTGACGGTCTACGAAGATATATATATACACACACACACACTGCTGCGGCCCAGCGGCCGGCAGTCTTGTGACGGAGACCATCTGGCAGTGTGCGAGTGGTGGTGGAGGACGAGTACTCTTGGTGTGAATGGACGAGAGGGTGTGAAACCCGGCGAGTGAAGCCTACTGTGCGTGAGGGCGCTCGGAGGACTCGAGAACATTGCGGACTGGAGGGACTGGGGCTGAACTGAGGCGTGACTGAATTGAAGTGTAATACGGATTTTATTGTAAATATTCGCACTGTCAATATGGACGCATTATTATTAGAATAATTGAATAGATTGATACACTGTCTATTGGGACTGATCTTTAATCATTTAATTTAATTGATTTCTTTGTGGCAGTTATAAATTGTATAAAGTTGGAGTCATTAGGTGTGAACAGTAAGTGGTATCAATTTATTGTGAGATTTTGAGTTCAGAGAATTTTGCTGTAGTTATTGTAAATAAAATAGGAGAATTATAATCAATTATTTTATTTGATTAAAAACTATTTGGTTAAATGTTAAAAAACGTAAAACCTGTTTACAGGCAACAAATTTACATGTACAAAGTGTTTTAAGTTTTCAGGATATTTTTATGACGCACAGAATTAAAGTGGCTAGCGGACATTTATGACGTGGGTATACTATCGTCCCTTGTCATATAATGTTATCTGAAGTGATATTTTATAGATAAGTTATTTATAAATTCCTGCATGTGAAATCTGATGAAAACCGATCAGCGGGAACCAATATGTAAGAAACGGGCAGACTAATGCGTACCCCCGTACATTCAGCCACGAGACATAGGCTAGTATAAAGACCATTCAGAAAGAAAACCTAAGAACAGGAATGTGATTCCAAAAGCATTACTTTCGAAAGTCAAAGTAGTTTAGGAAAGGGTAGAATAATCAGTAAAAGTAGTTTAGGAAAGGGTAGAATAATCAGTTAAAGTAGTTTAGGAAAGGGTAGAATAATCAGTTAAAGTAGTTTAGGAAAGGGTAGAATAATCAGTAAAAGTAGTTTAGGAAAGGGTAGAATAATCAGTAAAAGTAGTTTAGGAAAGGGTAGAATAATCAGTAAAGCTGTATGTTAGCCTTTAACAGATTAAGTGAACAGGACTTGCTGATTTAATTTCGTAATGGGTTTTCTCTCTTTCACGATATAATACACAGGTCATCAAAATATACATTTCTTGGCACCAATTGTTTTATATGTTTTGGTGTTTTCCCTCATAAGTTACTAATTTTCTTGTGGTTACAGCCATTTTGATGGGATTTTCTTCTCATTGCCAAGAACACTAAAAAAAACCATCGACGACTTAAATGTTGAAAGTTGTGTTGCTTTCAATGGCGTGTAAAATTATGCCTGCACTTCCTATTGTAAAATGTTATTCCTGGTCAATATAACAACCAGTTACAAGTGTTCTTCTGACATCAGCTCGCCCTGAAAGTTTAATACATCTTCAAATACTTTATTCTTAAAAATTGCAACTGACATCATGCGTAAAATTTATAAGTTTGAGAGGAATGTAACATTAAGGCCTTGTTTTTTGTGTCTCTGTTACAACGATGGTTTCTTCGTAGAAGGGATTTAATTATCACATGACGTCGATATTTTACCACCCACTCTACGTTGCAGTTAAGAGTCGTGGGTCTGTAGCAATACAACAGTACAGTTAAATCTGAGGTTGGAAAAAATGCTGTTAGCTCAGAACCATGACCAACGTTCGAAGTTCACGAACATAAAAGTCGTAACTGTTGAAAGTGGTTAAGATTTTTTGTTCCTGGTCTATAACTGCAATGTTATTTTCCCATATTCTTGCATATTTTTGTCTCATTTTATGCGATCCTCCGTGGTACGGGTCTTGATCATTTCTGGTCCCGTAGAGTGCTCCATCCTGCTGCAACTCCGTGCAGACACCACCTTCTCTGCAACTCTTAAGTGCACTTGCGTCATCAATTAGAGCTTTAAGGATCGTGCCCGATACGGCGTTACGCTATGCTCCGGCGACTTTTCGCGCGCGCCAGGTTGGTATAGGCTGTTCACGGTAAAGTTAGCACTTTTTAAGGTCCTCCCAACAGGCATTAACAAATAATAAATATATCTTATTGCAGCCTGAGACATTAAATTGTCAGGGCGAGGAAACTTTGTTTGTTGGTCACTGTGTTTATTGGTCACATTGCAATGTTTATATTAAAAAGCAGCAGGAAGATGGAAATTGGATGAGCGGAAAAATTTAGAAGGGCCTTAAAAAGTGCTCACTTTACAGTGAACAGCCTATAGCACATAGGTTCGGAACCCGTCGATATTCAGGAGTCTCGTCATATTCGGCCCTTCCTTGCATAACCGTGTCACTTAGAACCTGAAATGGAACCAACCAACACCGTATTAAATATGTAACTGAATTCACCTTTTTGAATACACGTTAAACGTATTCACTATTGCCTAACTGAACTGTTTGTTCAGAAAGCCACCGCCGCAGAGATTTTTGTGTCTGAAAAATATTGTAATATACTATTTACGATAAAGTGAGCACTTTTGAAAGCCCTCTCATTTGGAGTAATGGTCAATAAATATACATTTTTTTAACCTTACACGTCAACTTCCGAGTGCTGTGAAATATACACACTGTGTTTATTGCTTACATGGCAATATTTATTTTAAAAGGTGGTTAAAGAATTAAAAATGGCTGAAAAGAAAAAATAACCAAGGCCTCAAAAGTGCTCACTTAACGTGAACAGCCTATAACAACCACACGCCACTGGTCGGCGGGTTGTACACACATACATACATTCAAACGCATACACACATATACATTCATACATGCATACATACATACAGGGTTTATCTAAATTATTGTAACAAACTTCGGGAGGTGATTTCTGGGATAAAATCAAGCAAAAATGTTCCTAAGAACGTATGTCCTACAACGCGCTTTTACTGAGTTACAGAACGTATGTACATTGACCACATCAGAGACGATGCTCGAAGTGTCCGTCACGGGCAGCCAATGCGTGTGCGTAGCAACGCCTCATCACAAACTAGCGAAGTCGCTCCAAGATACCTGGATCATGCGGAGCAGCTGCACAGGTCGTTATTGATACGCTGTTTCAAGTCGTCGATGTCGTTAACCGAGGTAGCATACATCACACTTTTCACGTATCCCCCACAGCTAATAGCCCAGTGGATTGAGGTCAGGAGACCGGGTAGGCCAACGCACTGGACCGCGATGCCCGATCAAAAGTAACGACACAGTAAGTGGCGGTAGTAATACACGCTACCACAGTGGGAGACGCCTGTAACTAAATAACGACGCTTTGTAGGACATATGTCCATGGCATCATTTTTGCTTGTTTTGATCGCAGGTATCACCTCCCGAAGTTTGTTACGATAGTTTAGATACATTTTGTGTGTGTGCATATCGTATATAAGTTCAGCGGATTTTAACCGTTGAATAAATAACACGTAAAAAATTACACAAGCGAAATTAATTCAGTTATCACAAAGGAGACCAGACACTGTCCCCATTAATGTGTTTTCGTTGCCCGTGTGTTTGATTTCCCGTTTTTCTCTCATATATGTGTGTGTTTGTGTATTTTATACTGACAAGGAAACAGCTTTTCCTAATTATATGTCTGTGGTGTTGTAAAATGTATATTTCGGTTTTTGTCTAGCTGAGTTCTGTGTATGTGCGATTTTTTTAGTCTCATGGTCGACAATGGACATAGTCCAATTCATGCCAACGTAGTAATAACTTGGAATCACAATTGCCATTAAACTTCAAAAATAAAATCAGAATAACCGGTTTAATATTCGTTCCCTTAACTAAGAATTCTACTACTTTAAATTTGGATATGAGGCGCTAGTACACAGCATATATTACGGATAGTACGTAAGGCCCAGTTTAGTGTCTAAATATAACCTTAAACTACATTATATCAGGTGAGGGGTATAACTGTGGATACGTATTAAGAACCAATTAATGTTTTTTTTGTGCTTTGACTTGGTGAACAAAACTGTTAGGTGTTAAGTCTTAGATAATACTGAGAAACTAAATATAATTGAAGGGAAGAGCGTTTTTATTGCAGTAGCTTACAACAACCAAAGCGAACATTTTGGTATTTAAAACTGATGAGATGGTACTTTCTCTCAGCCGTTGTCAATTAGGGCCAAACTTATCAAGGTGCTACGTATTGTACCAAAACACTTGGTAGGACAGGGATATCACCAATATCATTTTACAAATATTATGTGTCATGTTATCGCGTGGCAGCGTTCGATGCTTTAAATTCGTTATTTAAAAATAATAAGCCTGTTCTAAAACATATTGTACGAATCTGGAAGTTTTTGAACACGTAGAGTTGACCTTTGCGGGACAGATGGTTTTAACGGCAGAGTCTTAAGATACGCCGTGTTTCTCGTTCAAATACATTCTATAGCACGGGTGTACATGCAGTTTCCAGTAGTGTTTGTTTGGTTTGTAAGCCAGCCCGATCATCCTCCTATCGTATAGCGAGAGCATTTAAAAGGATTAGTGTATTTAAAATTAATCTGGTTTTGCGCGATTCAGCCAACCAGGGAACATCTATTATGCTAAATTACCTCATATTAGATCCCGGTATTCAAATAACGTGGTATAAAATCTCACTGATCTTGGATAATTAACATGCCGAATTTTATGGCTAGATAACAGTCGCTACACAGTTGTGAAATAACACATCACTGATTCATGACCGTGGACTGAACTGGTTGGAAATGAAGCAAAGAAGTCGTAACTGGCTTCCTTGAACTGGTTGGAAATGAAACAAAGAAGTCGTAACTGGCTTCCTTGAACTGGTTGGAAATGAAGCAAAGAAGTCGTAACTGGCTTCCTTGAACTGGTTGGAAATGAAGCAAAGAAGTCGTAACTGGCTTCCTTGAACTGGTTGGAAATGAAGCAAAGAAGTCGTAACTGGCTTCCTTGAACTGGTTGGAAATGAAGCAAAGAAGTCGTAACTGGCTTCCTTGAACTGGTTGGAAATGAAGCAAAGAAGTCGTAACTGGCTTCCTTGAAAGTTGGTGCTATAACGAAAACCACGGGCGATTTAACTCGGAGACAAAATTTACAGGACGTAAGGTTTGAATTAGAAACTTATACATATTACGTATTAGTAAATTGCTTTCACTTGGATACGTATGTATACGTTTTAGATAAATCGTTGGATGAAAACGCACGGGATTTGAAAGCAGTGCTTCTCACCTGCAAAGTTGGACAAAAAAAAAAACTATATTCATTGAGCCAGTTGAACGTGTTCATGCACGTGACATGCATTCCAGTTTGCAGTTCCAGAGCGGTTACCCGATCACTAACGATAATGCTTTTTTACGTTTGTAGACTCTGGCTTAATATTATTACATCGATATATGTTCACAAGTGTGAATATTTATTTGCTTGACATGAAAAACCGCGCAGCATATACTGGTGTTTCTCAGCGTCTGTTCTTTACTAAAAATTGGAAAAAGGTCAGATCGGTAGTTGAAGTCAAAAGTTTATACTTAACGAGACTACGCAATAACTTTTTTTATGTTGACGGGCAGGCGCTCGTATTTCCCAAGACGAGGCACAAGGTAGAGAATGTCGGAATTTCCATGTACGTATTTTAATGTTCTATGATTAAAATATTATGTCCAAATATTGTTGTGCTGGGATTTGTCTGCAACCACGCGAAGGTAAAATTAATAAACATGGTGGACTTGGCGGAAATGGGTTCCCGCCCATAGATTAACCAATGTAAAGAACGCGTATGATGTATTGACAGTAGGACGAACAATGAAAGATACGAATCAGTATTATCACATGAAAACGTCCGCTTAGAACTGAGTATCACATTAAAGGCTGTCCAAGGTTAAAAGCCCATCTTGAAAACTGACTTTCTATCCACTGTGTACCATTCCGCCAGATTTAATATTAACCTTTCCACGAACACGCTATTTTATATTCACGCGTCTTTCAAGTAAGAGAAGCTGTTAGGAATGTAAATATGTTTATGATATGTTTATTCGTGCTCTTGTTTGCGTCTAACAAGTACGAATGAAAGTAAATATATCCAGTGTTGGCAAATATAAACTTACCATTTTTAGTATGCCATAAAGATACGAAAATATTTTTTTCTAAATTTGATATCCAAACTTCTTAGCTAACAATGAACTAGCAGTAACTTGTATTAGTGGCGATCGCCATACTAGGGTGCCTATTGAGCGAGGTGGCACGTTGGTAAACTGCTCGACTTGTGGTCGGAGGACCGGGTTTCAGAACCCGGCCTGAGCATCCCCACTTCCGTTATTTTATGGCTTCTCGAAATATTTCCAAGCCAATGCTGGGTTCATTCCTTACAACAGTCCACATCAGGTTATAGTCTATTCGCAGTTTCTTCACCCTTTTTGAACTAAACCATTGAAAAATATTCCCATGTATGAGGTGTTTAGCTATTTCCTAAATATGCCATGTATCACAAGCGTTTTATACTTGTGTCCATAACAGTTACTATTTTTTTTCTATTAAATTGAAATGTTATTCATATTTTATCTATAAACTAGCAGGTCAGTGCTAGTTCGTTAGCAAGATATTTAGGACATTGAATCGATTCAGCCACTTCCTTGTGGAAGGAAAAGAGGACAGCCATAATAAAAGAAGAGAAATTAAAGAACTTTATTATCCAGTAATCCTAAGAAAAGCTTAATCCAGTACCTATTTATATCCCTGATAATCATATCGATCTAGCCACTGCGGCCCCATTTGATATATATATATATATATATATATATATATATATATATATATATATATATATATATATATATATTCACTGGGTCACTACGACCCCACTTAATATAGCAGGCCAGTGCCACACTATTGGGTGCTCTACCCTCTGGAGCATCTGCGGCCCCACTATTGTGTTCTCTAGCCACTGAGCCTATGATTTACTGCGGCCTCCTTAATGGGTGTCTAGCCACTGAGCTACTGCGGTCCCCTTATTGGGTGATCTAGTCACTGAGCTACTGCGGCCCCACTATTGGGTGTTCTAGCCATTGAGTACCCGTTTCCACACTGTTGGTTCTCTAGCCCCTGAGCAGTTGCGGCCCCATTATTGTGTTCTGAAGCCACTGAGTTTCTGCGCAGTCCCCTTATTCTGTAGCTACTGAGGTACTGTGGCCCCACTTAATATATATATCCACTTGGTCACTGCGGCCCCACTTTGAATAACTCTAGCCACTGGGCCACTGCGGCTTTTTGGAAGGAAAGGAGGACAAAAAAGAAAGGAGAAATGACGGAATTTTTTTTAACAATTCTTTTTTTATGCAGTAATCCTAAGAAAAACTTAATCCAGTACCTAATTACATCTCTGATAATCATTTTTTTCCGGAACCGTTTGAAATACCTCAATGAAACAAAGACTAAGTTAGTCCTGGGGTTAGTATCTATATACTATGTAAATTTGATGTCAATCCGTTAAGTGGTTTTTGAGTTAAATACGTTCGGACAGACAGACACGAAAAAAAATTAACATTAGATATGGCTTAGCTATCAATTATACTATATGAAAAAATAATTAAAAGTGAAAAATTCGAAAATCACAGACAGACACTTCTATTTTATTTAGTAGTATAGACTAGAATGCTTCATTTATTCCCAATTCGAATAAAAACCAGTGAGAAAATACGTGTGTTGGTAGCACATAATAAGAAATAGTTCTTAAACAAAATACTGTTGCACTGAGTGCGCACGAATCCGGTGCGTTGTCCCTGTGGTATAATTTTCAAGACTTAGTTAAGCTTAGCTTACACGAGGCGGAGGAATATCCTGGAAGTAGAACTTCAGAAGGGCTTCAGAAATGTCTGAAGTAACCGTGAATGGAATATACCTCGCCATTCCTACTTCTCTGTGCACGTACCGGCTCTCCACCGAGTCGATTCAGGCGGGCGGGTCACGCTGTTTTTTGCGTGTCGGAAACGTGGCAGATGTTGTCTTTGGCCGTCGGATTATTTTCGTAGCAGGCATACAACCCGTTTCCCCTTCCTTTGTTTCAGCCGGTGCTCTATTTACACTTCACTTCCGTCCCTATGGGCCCCACAGGCCTCGCTCAACTTGCCTCAACGTTGGTTTTCAATCATTCGTCAGCACGTGAGAGGAAGAATTTAATTGTATTGCGGCACTTACCTGCAGCTGCCACTGTGTTCGTTGTGCTTGTTGGGTGGGTGTGACGGTCAAGTAGTTTTCCATGCAAACTGCTGTATAAAGTTTGTCCAGCGGAAATTCATATTGGGCTCACGATGGTAATATTGGTCACGCGTTTAAGTACTGTTATGATTCCTTAAGGGGCGTATAGTTCAAGCTGTTCTTGGAGGGCAGTTCATGAAGGAAATTCAAGGGACGTCAATGGTATATTTTGTTTATATTGTACTTGTTAAGGTTGTGGGAATCTCATGAATGTAGAGCATGCGGGATAAATAAATATTAGAAGATATATGTTACTGTATGGTTATCTAATTAAACATCCCGACATTACATAAAATACTACCTATATGGTCGGAGGACTGCTGAGTCATCTACATCAACTACCTTATTGAGAGCCATGTTAGTATATGGTACTTGTCCCACATTGAGAAGTTACCGGAGACTGATGAAGTATGATGAATTAGGGCGGTTGTCACAGCAGGCTTCTTGGGACGTCCAGCTCGACCAGCGTCACATGGAGAAAAACACCTCCAGCCACTCTTCATTCCCCTCATATCGGCGTCACATATAACAAGTCCTGATTCCCTGGCTAGTAGAAGAAATTCCTGCTCACCAGCGTTTGCCAATGCGAGTCCTGATTGCGGCAACTGGCTGTCCTGATTACCGTTCGTGTGTTGAATGTTCAGGCTGGCCGTCGAATTAAGGCCTATTCACATAATAACAGTACTCTGTACCTGCATGTATTGGGTATAGCCCATTCATGGTTACTTCCAACTTTTCCGAAGCCCTGCTTAAGTTCTGCTTCCAGACTACTTCTCCACCTCATGCAAGCAAAGCTAAAGTATGTCTATAAAATCACACCAAACAACAACACACCACAGTCGTGCGCATTCAGTTCGATAATATTTTGCATGGGAACTATTTGTTACTAGGCATTACGAACACATCTAATTTCTCCCGGTTTTTATCCAGAATAATTATAAAGGAAGTGGCCACTGGGTTTCCGAATACTCGGTATAAACAAAGTATGTGAAGGTTACTCTGTCCTTTATATTTAACATGATTTCCATTTTAATTCGTGAATGCAGTATTCACCGGTGTTGTCTTTGGAATTTGGGATCTCTTCAGCTGTCACAGAGTTCGTTGATTGGAAAAAATTTGTTTATATTGCCGACCGAAAAAGTAACGTAACATTCATCAGTGCTCTATTTTACAGTTCAATTGTACTCATGAGTGATAATTTTATTAAATTTTACTCCGGATATTATATTCGGCTTCGACCAGTATTCCTCCTTCCATTGGTTATCCGCGCAGTCGCTGAGTGCAGGAAGATAATTTTAACAAGTTTTAAAAGTGAACTTTCGTCTAATCTCTTTAACTCTCTTTTTAAAAGATAAATAACAATTCTCAAGGAGTCCACATCTATAAACTAGGGAACTGGACTGCCAGCTCGCAAAGCGAAACTTTCAAAACTTGATTAAATCATCTAAATTTACCGAAAACTTTTTTTCTTCTCTTTATGTTATTTATTACACCCTTACGCTGGACCACAACAAGCACCCAGTGAGCTTTCAGTACTGTAGATAGTTAACTGTCACTATAACGTACATCTTACAATAGTTATGATGACCAGCGTTCGACCTGAGATACTTGTTTGCCCAAACACAGTGTCACTTTTAGGTCTGATCGACGTCACCGTTGAAAGACATTTGCCATGATAAAAGTACATTTTCAATCTGAATTGAGCTCTTGAATGGGTTTAATGGTTATAGTTGAAATTTTCCCAGAAAACACTTGGGGGTAGACTGAAATTAATACGAAGTAAGATAATTCATTCCAGACTCCCGGATGGACTGGAGTATACAGTCTACGACAAAAATACAAAACCAAGCGGTCACCACACTGGGTCATATAAGGTATTAAGAGATTAGAAATAGTTTATAATGATATGAAACTGCGAAGTAGATAAATTTGCGATGTAGGAAAGACCGGTAGTGCAAAAAAAAAAAAAGGTAAAAAAATAAATGCAGAATGTTGCGAGTCGTTTATTATGTAGTTTGAGCTCCCACAAAAAGCTAGCTGTCGATTTTTTCTCTACAATTACACTATACTTTTGATATTGTTAACGTTTAAATTCTGGGTCGATATCTTACGGTAAACAGGGAAAATCATGCCATGTCCACTTCAAGTTCGGCACTAGCTAACATTTTTTTCTCTAAACGGAAGTTGAAGTTCAGAAATGTGGTTAGGGAGAATGCCTGTCACGGCATGGACTTTTTGTAATCTTCGCTGTCGAACCTTTGTTAGCGTGACTTGCTAACGGGTTTGAGCGTCGCAAATTAGTATCATGCTATTACTTAAAAAAAAAAAAAAAATCGTTGTCTTCACCAATCCTGCTCCCTGGGCGGAAAAATGAAAACTCGAAAATACTTTCAACTGCTTGTTACGGCGAGAATGAATATTTAGAGTTTTTTGCCCACCCGCAAACTGATGATTTGATTTGCCTTCAAAAGACGTTGGAAACACGCTCGCAAATTAAAAACAGGACCGTCTTTTCATAACAACATACCTGGAGCATCGTCCGCAGTTATGCAGAATGCTAAAATTTTCCAGTCCAAATAACATCAAAAACGTTCCAATTTCAACTAACACGTGTAACTAATAATAACATAAAAACTGAAGTTATTTGAACCTGGGCAGTAATTATGACTATTATTACACAAAATGCAGAGCGACATATACAAAAGCAATGCGCGAAGTTAAGAAATTTGCTTCACCGGGACAATTGAAGACGTAGTTGTTAAGACTACCGTATCATAGATTTGACGATGATGCCTTGTGATTGTGAGCGAACCAGTTAGTGGTTCCCTGCGCAGTTCGCTGATGCACCAATCAACATACGCTCATTACTAGTATTTGTAGTATGTATTTTGTACTGCAATAACTGCTTCACCTTAGGGGTGCCATCCACATACTAATGCCCGGTTGCACCAACATCTTCCCCGATCCGAGATCGAATGATCCTAGTTCTGCACCAGGATCCAGTTTGATATTGGTTCCAATGTAAAAGTGTTGCACCAACGAAATTTCATGATTCGTCGATTCGTCGATCTTGGTTTCAAAGTAAGAGAAAAAATTTGCTATTGGTTCGTAATATATGACGTCATGGAAGTAGGCATATTTTTCACTATATATAGAACTAGATTTGCGATGTTTTATCTGTTTTAAGTGAATTGTTGTTGTACGAATTTTACTGAATATTATTCAAGTGGGTATAATGATATTTTAATTTCCCAAGAAAACAATCGAACGTAGTTCTATCTGTTGGCGCATTTTCAAACTACATTTGCCGACGATGACTGCTGATCTCGGAACGAGATTTCAAACCACCAATTACTGCGGTTTCAAATGAACTTCATCTCCGTCTCCAGTCCAACTCTGAACTCGAATGGTTCAACAGATTTCTGTGTCGATCTTAGATCCGATCTCGGATCGAGCTTTGAACCACGATGGTGCAACCGGGCAGAATACATTTATATATCTTTACTCGCTAATTGTGTCCATAAATATTGTCAACCTTAAACGCAGCTTATTATATAATTATGTGTTACATTACATTAATTAATCTGGCTATCCTAACGCGGTGGCGTTGTGCGGTACATAATTCACTGTGAACCCGCAAAAGTAGTACAGGCATAAAACTTGTAAGTCGATTTACCTGAACCGGCTCAGAAAGCTTCATTGAAGAGATCCAATCTCAGAGGTTCAAAATATTACTTACGTTCATCTTACCTCCCACCCTCCCCAATCCTCATAGAGTTCTATTTATCAGCGCTCTTTGCCAAATAGCAAATATATTACTGCCAGGAAGATACTCGCGCATATCAGATGAAGTGGCTTCCGTTTTATTACACCAGTAGTTTTTGAGGCGTAATACACGTTTACAGCTGCGCTATTTTGAAAGCATTCTCCCATTCATCTGTCCTTCAGGAATGGAAAGTTACTGCCGTATAGAGGTCTTAGTTCTACAGAACGTCAGTAAAATATACTGATAGTTTAATGGTTTGTTTTTACAACAAACACACAATTATATAACACATCAGCGCACGAATTATAGGGTATAAAATAGTCGTAACCATCTGTAAATAATCATGTGTTCGTTCAAGTGTCACGGTAGCAATAAGGCTAGTTGACATCCCAATAAAATACCCAGTAGCCATGCCACATGGCGGCATATTGCACCTCTGTCACAATGTCCGTAACCGTCCGCTTTTCGCATCCGATCCTTTTAACTGAAATGACAAGAAATTCTTGGTTACCCAGACACGAGCACGAAAGAAGTTTGCTGGTACGCATTTTTTTTATGTGATGACCGTAAAATCGAGTATCTTATCTCAAATTAATGACGAACTTTCTTATGTCATACGTGAAAATAATTCATCTCTAAATGTCTTCGGATGGATATGATGTAACCCGTTTGACAGATATCAGCCTGTTTCATATCAGCCTGTTTCTCTCTCAAAAGTCAGTGGGCTAAACAAGGTCTAATATAATAAAGGAGTTCATTATGGTTCCCTTATTTTATTTACAATGACTACAAACAAAATTCTCTCGACTCAAACTTCACAATAAATTGACATCAATGCTGTTTACAATTAATGACTTTAGTCAATACAATTTTTAATTAGGTCAAAGAAATTAATTAAAATTATATAATTAAGAATCAGTCCCAGTAGACAGTGTATCAAAACCTATTCAATTATTTTTATGAATTATGCGTCCATAGTTCCAATATAAAAAATAAAACTCGTATTACATGTTCATTCAGTCCCATCTCAGTTTAGTTGATGTCCCGCCAGTCTGTAATATTCTAAAGTTCTCCGAGCGCTCTTGCGCACAGCAGGCTTCACTCGTCTGGTTTCAAGCGCCCTCTCGTCCATTCACACCACGAACACCTCGTCCGCCGTATTCTCGCAATCTCCCGCCGCATTTAACTTCGCTCCCGCACTCAGCTAGATGGCCTTCGCCAGGCTGCTGGCAGTCCAGCTGTGGCTTGTATTTATAGGGTCGTAGGTCATCACCCAGAAATTTTGCTAATCCTGCGTTGCGCCGAGGGTACTAATCCCGATAATATTCTTGCACCTCCTCTACATTTGTCGGCTTCTCCAGCGGGAGGTATATGAGGGGCTGGGACGCCAGCCAGTTCTCGCCGCTGTCAATCATTCTCCGACCGCCCGTGGCGGGGAAGAAGGCAGTGAGTTCGTCTGCGTGAGGGAGGGGAGGATCGATATGGTCACCCCCCCCCCCCCCAAGGCCAGGGCCAGACCGCCCATAATGGGAGCTCGCGGGTGGTGTGAGCTACAGCGCGCAACAATACTCTGATATATCCTACACGAATGAGAGTGTAGTTGTAAGATAAGTCCCACCACACAGATGCGTACACGCGTTTCTTTTCTGCACAAAAAGACGTCTCTCTAGCAGAGTAGATGTGATTGAGGCAGAATGATGTTGCGCTCATCGAAAAAAAAAACTGCAATTGTTAAGTAATATG
Source organism: Dryococelus australis (assembly GCA_029891345.1). Classification (NCBI taxonomy): domain Eukaryota; kingdom Metazoa; phylum Arthropoda; class Insecta; order Phasmatodea; family Phasmatidae; genus Dryococelus; species Dryococelus australis. The sequence goes on from CM056996.1 coordinate 55,992,272, forward strand.
CGCTCAGTGGTCACATTTAATTAATAAACCAACTGGCGTGGTGGAAATCAATCAGATAGTAACGTTCGTTGTGTCAAAGCGTTCGGATTGCAGCGTGTTTCTTTGAAAACTCTGAATCGTGCACACAGCTGTAAATATTGTCGAAGCAATATTTTTCAGAATCTTCAGAATATCAGTATTTTGCACGTGTCACTGCCGTTTATAGTGTACGGATGCGCATTAATTAAGGTCACCCTATACGTGTTCAGCAACTAGGAATTTCAGTATGCAAAATTTCAGACATGACAAATGGAAGCCACGAGATAATTCAAAGTTCTGTGAAGTTACTTCGCTCATCTGCCAAAGGAGCCATTTAATATAAAGGATACTATAGCTAAAACAAAGAAGATATGAGATTTTCTTTTCTTTATTAATGGGCCTCCTTAGTTGCCTTATAGATATAATTGTACATATTTCTAACTATTCTTAATAAAATTATGGCCCAACCCGTGACCTTAATTTTCGTATTGTCACGTGCCTAGAACAGCTACGATGTTATAAATTTTCATTACCATACCAAGACTGAAAAAAAAAGAGATGAGATAAACTCAATATTGGATATAGTTATATCCACTAAGCCACTGCGGCCCCACTTGGAATAGCTCTATTCAATTAGCCACTGCGGCCTCACTTGGAATTTCTCTATCCACTGGGCCACTAAGGCTCCATTTGATATATATATATATATCCACTGGGCCCTATTTGATATTTCTCTATGCACTTGGCCACTGTGGCCCCATTTGATATAGTTCTATCCACTGAGCCATTGCGGCCCCACTTGGAATCGCTCTATCCACTGAGCCATTGTAGCCCCACTTGGAAATTAACTCAACATTGAAGCTAGACATTTAAAGTAAACAAAAATGATATTCCATTACCTTTATATCTCTATGCAATAATCTCTATGCATTAATACAAAACTTTCATAAGAAAAAAGTAATAAAATAATTAGTTTGTTAAGGTCAAAAGTCATGATTCCGTAATCTGATCGTGCTGAAATTTGAACTTGACCTGTATTTTACCCTGAGGATTCGCTCTGCAAAATTGGAAGAACTTCTGTTGAGTTTCAAGGGTCTTAGAAGTATTAAATACAGACAGACACAGATCGTCCAATTATATAATATGTTTTGTTTCCAATTCACAAGTTTGATTATTGAAACATAAACGTCGTCGTTGAAAAATTTCAGTCAGCAGTCAGCTCTGTTTACGATATTATATTATTCTTTAAAGCAGTGTTTTAAATTATAATGGCAATGCCGTACCTTCTACGAACAAACAATTGTATTTATAGCCATATCATAAAATTCTGAGGAAAAAGAATTCACGCAAAGCTAGTTTAAGCTATTTCCCATCGCCGTCACCAAGGCGAAACGGGTTCCATTCCCAGAATTGTTATTCCTGGATTTCTGCACGTGGTAATCGTGTCGGACGATCCCGCTGGTCAATGGGTTTTCTCGGGGATCTCACATTTCCCCCGCATTTGCATTCCGGCGTTGCTCCATTCTCACCTCGCTTCACCCTCATCGGCTCGCAAGACAGCCCCAAATCTCTTCACTCACTCTAACCATTGGAAGAGGATCAAACACGCGCATGCGCTCCACTGTGGTGTGCCACGTCGAGCGTATATACCTGGAGTGACCTTTGTCCAGTGGCGTGTGGTGAACTGTTGCAAGGTAAGCTGTCGTTAGCTGTGTGCTGTACCTTGTTGCTTGCTAGTTTACACTTCCACCAGTAAAACGTAGCTGGGCAGCTGACGCCACAAGACGCGTATAATGGTCACCTGCTGCTCGCATGTGAGTGGTCGGAATACATTCAGTTTGCCTAGGCTGCACGGTGGTAACTGGCTCCTGCTGCGTGCATCGAGAATGTACAAATGTACAACATTGAGAGAAAGCACCCTCTTACCTTATAAATGTCCATCACACGCCACTGCCTTTGGCTATTGTTTACTGAACTGTGTTGTACAATCAAAGCTCTCGATCAGCTGATGAGGGCCATTTCAACAGAGTTTAGCCATTTCGTAAAATTAAACCATGTATAAATTCGATTCCAATAACTTCCCGGTTCATCTCATGAAAGAGGCAGTACTGTTTGGAGACAGCTGCTATTAATTATTAACGTCAAGTGTAAGGTTGTTCACATCGGTCGTTTACATCTCCATAGGCGTATCGTATATAAATAATGTTTACGTGGAAATACAAAAAAGAAAAAAGTCTGTATTTCATGTAAAACTTTTCAGTGGGGTCTTTATGACTCTGTACAAGTGCTACGAAGTTTCGTTCAACCACCTGGATTAAATAATAACCACGTACTGCAATGCATACTTTGCTTCACCAATGAGTATGTTTCGCCAATAAACGACGCTGTTACGTGTCTATCCTGACATGTGATGGCAGTTGTGCCAGTGTTTGTTAGGGTTATTGGGGGGGGGGGGGTGAGAAGGAGCTATGGTAACCGTAAGTTACTTTGTCGTCGGAGTGTGACGACACAACGAAAATGAAAGTGATTACAGATCTACTCTGTGTAGGGCCGGGAAACTATGCTCAAAATCACGGATACAATCTCTCACTACCTTGTTCGAAGAAAATTATTTTAAAATTATTATATATCATCTTTTTAAAACCTTTTTCGTACCAGTCCGTCCCATGACAATAGTCTTGCTCAACTTCGATAATTATGATGCAATATTTTTTCTCTCTGTAGATGAGAATTTAAATAATGTACTAGAGCAGTTACCGTGGGATTGGCCAAAGCGTAGTGGCCTAGTGGGAAGGGAAGTACAACAATCTTCCGCCAACTAAGAATACCGCACGGAGTTAGCCTCTGGCTTCGTGGAAGATGTGACCTTAGTAGACAAATAATGTACTAGAGCAGTTACCGTGGGATTGGCCAAAGCGTAGTGGCCTAGTGGGAAGGGAAGTACAACAATCTTCCGCCAACTAAGAATACCGCACGGAGTTAGCCTCTGGCTTCGTGGAAGATGTGACCTTAGTAGATAAATAATGCACTAGAGCAGTTACCGTGGGATTGGCCAAAGCGTAGTGGCCTAGTGGGAAGGGAAGTACAACAATCTTCCGCCAACTAAGAATACCGCACGGAGTTAGCCTCTGGCTTCTTGGAAGATGTGACCTTAGTAGACAAATAATGTACTAGAGCAGTTACCGTGGGATTGGCCAAAGCGTAGTGGCCTAGTGGGAAGGGAAGTACAACAATCTTCCGCCAACTAAGAATACCGCACGGAGTTAGCCTCTGGCTTCGTGGAAGATGTGACCTTAGTAGACAAATAATGTACTAGAGCAGTTACCGTGGGATTGGCCAAAGCGTAGTGGCCTAGTGGGAAGGGAAGTACAACAATCTTCCGCCAACTAAGAATACCGCACGGAGTTAGCCTCTTTCTTCTTGGAAGATGTGACCTTAGTAGACAAATAATGTACTAGAGCAGTTACCGTGGGATTGGCCAAAGCGTAGTGGCCTAGTGGGAAGGGAAGTACAACAATCTTCCGCCAACTAAGAATACCGCACGGAGTTAGCCTCTGGCTTCGTGGAAGATGTGACCTTAGTAGACAAATAAAACTTCTCGAACTCTGGAACGGCGAAAGCTGAGGACTGAGTCAATGTTTCTCTTCAGTCCTCATTCCTTTTATATAACTATCATAGTCAGTGCAAGGAAATATTTCGGAATGTGAGTTTGCGTCGTGGGGTTTGATATGTACCTTCCTGGTCGTTCGTGAGTATTCGAACACGTTCCGTATCCAGAGGTTCCATGTTGGTTATTGGTTACTGCTGCTTCTGCCGCGAGTGTACAGTAATGAGCAAGCACCATCGCCCTTAGCAACAATTCACCAGCCGCCATTGGATATACACTCCACGTTAGTGTTTCACGCTGCGCACCGAACACCACAGACACATATTTTAAACAACATTATTTGTAATTGAAAGAACTTTTGCTCTCTAAGAAAAGAAAAGGCCAGAAATATTCATCCGAAACTACGCGAGTAGATGTCTGATCTTTCGATAGTGTTTTTATCCTTCGAACATACTCCAAGAAGTTCCTAACAAATTTAATTTATTTTTCACACAAATGAATTTTTAAAAATTCCTGCGCTTGCAACATTTCGTTCACTTGGGATATTGTTTAATCTTTCTACATTTTATTTCTAAACGCTATCGGAGTACTGGGAAACAGAATGAAAAAGTGTTAAGAATTTTTAAGATTTTTCTAGTAGCCTACAAGTTGCTGATTGAATATACATTCCTTTTTCTCCTGCATTGTAGCCAGATTGAAACTCCATTTTGTTCTCTGTAATACGTAGGTACAAGCTCTCTGCGCGAATTAAACACACTTGAGTTATTTGTTTATTTTGCACATGCACGTAGAATTAGGGGGCGCACATTCCAGGCTCGCTTCTGCAGGCAGAGCTGTTCCGTATCTGCAGGCTGCCAGTCTACAGTTAAGTCCCAGCTTATGCCGTGTCTTCATACAACTGACCGGACACGCCCATCTGTTTCAATTCGCTTTAAACTGCGCTGTAAGTCGCGCCCTCCCAGCTGGAGCACCGCAAGTCGATCGCCGGGCTCCGGGCTGTCGTCACCGCAAGCACGTCCCTTGCTTTGTGGGCGTGGAGTGGAATAACATAGAGTCGCGGGGCGGAAGAGATGACGGGGTTCCTGCGCACCCGCGCCCACGCTCGCGCCAACATTTCGCCAGATGGTCGTTATAAATGCTTCCACTGCTCTGAAGGAGTGTGTACTGTAGTACGTTCCAGTCGTAACTACACCGCCTCTAGCAATAAGTCTTCCAGCAAGAAAGAGTTACGGTCATCGCATGAGAAGCTGCCTGATGCTGATTGCATAAATACAGCCTTAGTACATCTCGTAGTCAAGAACAGCGCCATTTCACGTAGGAAACATTCGTCAGAACAGTAAAACATTTGTATTTAGGGAGGTGGGGGGTTCTATGAAAAAGTTTGAAGTACGATGAAAACAATAAATAATTTTATGCTATTTTTTCGGTTTTGGATAGTTGGCAATAAATATATATTAACACGTTTTGAGATTTCATAATATACGTCTTTAGATATCAAAGGAAGGTTACAAAAATGTTATAGGTATCCTTGAAGTTGTGTTTACTCAACACTTCATGTCAGTCGCCATTCTCCCGTTCAGAAAGTTTCAGTCAACAAGCTGTAACCTATTGTAGACACTAGTCAAGTGACTTTGACGAATACAACACCTCAATATTTTTTTCTAACTACCCTATCACTAAGTGTTAAAGGAATGCCCGGTGGGTAGGGCGGGAGTTTATTGAATCTCAGGGCTAAGCCCCTTACTCCTACAAGGATAGGAAATCATGCAAGGAGACATGCATCACAGCAGAGAGGTACTGGGTAGCCATGACCTGCAATTGGGACCATGACTACCTCCCTACTTATAGCTAAGCTAATACTAGAAGAGACTGGGTAAAACCGGTATAAGCACCGTAAAAACCCAGTCGACAGAATAGAATTCAAAATTATCCATGCATTAATCAGAAATGCTACGGCAGAAAGAGTGTGTGTGTGTAACATGCTCCTGTTAGTAGAGACGAACAGTCTAGTAGAGAGGGGGCGGCACTTAATTTTCCTTTTGCCTTGGCAAGTGGGAGTGGCGCTGGTCAACACCTCTGAGGTTTTCAGATAGTTAACATGCTTATTAAAATGGCAGCTCCCAAACACCGAGCATGGCATCGTAACTCGAGTAGGCCTACCCGTAAACTGATCTCGACAACATTTCTGTATGCAGAATAAATCAAATGTCATTGTATTAAGCAACAGGGAATACCCAGACATAAGTGTGGCACAAAACGTAGTATTATATATATATGTATATATACACACACACGAAGTTTGGCATGTGGATTGTATGTGTACAACCAATCCTTGAAGATTTAGAAGCCAGTCTGGTCACAATTTTTAAAATACCCGTCACTTAAAGAAGGACTTACAATATAGGTCTGCCTATTATGCGTAAAGAAAATCAATATTTCTAATTCTCATATTAATGAAATCTTAAAGATAATCAAGAACAGTCGAGTTTCTTAAACTACACTCAAGAGGTCATGTTACAAGATTCACTGCAGTTAACATCATTTTAGTTAACTGTCGCCAACACACAGAATTTTGAGATATTATATTAATATGTAACGTTAAAGAATTTTACTATGTGTACTTACACATTAACCAGTCTTTTCTACTCAATATTCCTTCAGCGCGATTATTTTGAGCTGCAAAGAAATAGCGTGAAAGAAATGCATTACTGCTGAAAGTTATTTGATTTTAATGTAGGCAAATAACTGTCTTTTAAAGTAGGCGGAATATTTTATCTTAAAGAAGACAAAATATTATCTCTTGAAGTAGGCAAAATATGTGGTCTTAAAGTATGTCAAATATTTGCTCTTAATAGAAGCACAAAAAAAATTCCCTTACAGTAGGCAGAATGTTTGCTGTTAAAATAGGAATAATAGCTGTGTTTGCTCTTAAAGCAAGAAAAATATTTTTCTCAAAGAAGGTAAAATGTCTGCTATTAAATGTAGGCAAAATATTTGTTCTTAAAGAAGCAAAAATATTTTTTCTTAAAGTAGACGAAATATCTGTAAAGCAAAATATTTGCACTTAAATTAGCAAAGAGTCGTAATCTAGGATTGCACTTTCTTGGTCTATCCTAACTGGCTTCTAAAACCAGTAGATTTCAAATAACGTAGTTGGAGTTCCAGACGCCTGGCGTCTATCTTACACCACGACCCACTTTACTATGCAGATAAGAAATTTAAAAAATTATAAAAAAAATCGCCCTTCTGCGAGATAAACTGTCATCATGGAGAAAAAAAATTCGTACCTTTCCTGTAACATGCAGCACAATGAGAAAACCACACAGCAGCGCCGTCCAGCATAATGGGTCGGCGTATCCTTTGACGTCCCCGACAACATGTTTGTTCTTCGTCTGCTCTCGCGTAATGCCCGGTTCACATGTACACCGATCACGCCGAACAGATAGAGCGAAATTTATATCAGCCAATCAGAAACCGCCCTCGTTTCCTCGCGAGCCGCGTCGAAAAGTTGAACTCACGCTGATATTTCTGTTCGCGGATAGAGTTGGCTTCGCCGATGTTTCCCAGAAATCAGTTGGTTCACATAATTTATTACACTAATTTGTTTGATAACCAACGTGTAATTATATAAAAGTACAATGAACACACACACACACACACACACACACACACACACACACACACACACACACACACACACACACACACACACACATATATATATATATATATATATATATATATATATATATATATATATATATATATATATTGAAATACCTTTAATTTATTCAACACTTGTATTAAATAAATGTAGTTTGAAAACGAACCGATAGATGGCACTGAATTATAATGTATTTTTTGGAAGTATAAAACAATATTATAGTGACTTCAATATCTTCCACTAAAAATTCGTACTACGATGGAATCAACAACAATAGCTAAAACATGACAGTTTCTAGGTTGTTTTCCATCACCGATTTTGGAATCTTGGTATTAAAAATTACGAACGAGACTTCATCACGTGCCTGCTGGTAGCAGTAGGCACGGTTTGTAATTTGTGGAGTAATACTTAGCCTGGCGCTGCACTCTGAATTAGAATTAGTGAAAGCCACTGATTCGCAATGAAATTCAAGTAATCGAATCAGTGAAAGTGGCTCCACTTAGAACCGGTGAAAAATCGCTGGCTGTTTCAGGGAAATAGTTTCGCTGATTCAATAAGTGACAGTCAATTGCGTGTGGTAAATTAAATGTTTCCGATAGTCACTGTTTATATTTCGGAAAAAAAAAAAAAAGAAAAAGAAAAAAAAACCACACACACACTGATTTCAGGACTTGAAACCACATTATCCCGCTCCTAGACCGTTACTTTACCAATAAAGTTACCAAACCAACATTGGTTACTGAGGAGAAAATATGTATTATATATCTCTATTGAAAATATGGAACTTTAACATATATGCAATTTCTTTTTGTTTGTAGTTAATTGGTAACATTAATATTGTTAAAGCGAATAGTACTTTGGAATTAATTCACTTCACCACTTTTAATGCAGTTTAAACCTTCAAACCGAGTGCTATAATGAGAACATGAAAACGAAATCGAAGATGTAAAAACGGAATGAAAGACTGCATATTCGTATTGCCTCGTAAAATAGTATTTTAAGAGACGGAACTCACATTTAAAACATTTTTCAATTGGTTTTATCAGTTTAAAGCGTTGTTATTTAATTTTATACACGTTGTTTAGCTGTCATTTGATACACGTTGTTTAATTTATCCATTAGTCAAAACACAAATTGCTGAAAAACAAATGCGACACTAGAAATGTATTTAAATTTGTATTGTGTTAGAACCTACGTGAAGTACAAAAATTATTCGCATCACAGTGGAAATTAAGGAATTGTATTGTTCTGTCGTAAAACTGGATACAAGCAAAACGCTGGATTAACAGTAACTTCATTCTATTTTAATGGGACAGTACAACAGAAGGTGCCTCGGTGGTGTAGTGGTTAGACTACTCGCCTCCCACCTAGGCGAATCAGGCTCGATTCCTGGCGTGGTAAACATGGGAATTGTAATAAATATAGAAATTTAAAGCTCAGTGTACACATTTTACCCTAAATAATTATTTTTTTATTGTTTCAGTTACTTATAAATATTGATACAAAACGGGAAAAATAGTATTATATGTATAGGCTATTCACGGTAAGGTAAGCGCTGTCTGATGCCCTCTCATTTTGAATAATAGTCAATAAATATATTTTATTGTAGCCTTAGACGTTAACTTTCGAGTCTGCTGATATACAATATATACTGTGTTCATTATTTACATGGTAATATTTGTTTGAGAATGAGGTGGAAGGATAAAAAATGGCCGATAGAAAAAATGTAGCTAGGGCCTCAAAAGTGCTCATTTTACCGTGGACAGTCTATAGTTACTGTATTTTACATCGAGGTCTTTAATTATATGTACCTGATAATTTTCTATGCATATAACTTACACATAATTGATTTGTCGAAAGAAAAAAAGGGAATTCAACTATAAAAATTTTCTTAAATGAAGCAGGAAACTCTGTGATTATAGATAATATTTACATTTTCCTGTCACAAATTATCTGCGTGTTAAGTATACTTTTAGTCACTCAGGATTTCCAAAAGAGGACAGATATTGTTAGTGCTCCGACGTGTTTTTCTCCATATTCTTACCTAAGGGCTCGAGTAACACTTAATTTTGAACAACCGAAATCTGTTAAGGAAAAGTCACCAACAGGAATAAATATTTTTTGATCATAATCATCTGCCTTTGTGACGTAAACATTTAAATATGGGGACCGTTAAACTTCTTTGAGTTGCGTGTGAGATGCCAGAGTTATTTTATTCACTAATGTCTAAATTTTTTTTAAAGAATACACTGCGCATTGTTTGAGGCGCTTTTGATTGTAATTGACTCTGCAATTCGCATTAAAGCAGACGATTGCAAATTAAGTTATTTCACAGGCGTAACAGATTTATTTTATATTGTGTACGTGAGTTTTAACTGCAGATTGAATCACCTAAAACGTGTACCGCGAATATTTCGAAAATGAAAGGTGCTATTGATGTGTTGGTTACACAGAATTAAGATCAGACAAGGGCTTATAACTGCAGCCTAGACACAGATTATAATAAGTATTACAATGTGTTTTTCTTGAACAGAGTTACATTTTCAAGTGGAACAATGGCTATTCACCAAAACAAAATAAAACTACAGTAGAGTAAATTAGAGTGTCGATTGTGCTTTTTGCAGGATTCTGCTATTGTAATACAACACTTTTAGATACCGTTATTTGTCTGCTCCATTTAACTGAATAGTTACTAGACTACGATGTTCGTATGCGTGTTTATATTCTGTTTCCTTTACACTGATTGCATTGGGGCCTGCTTGTCAGTACTTTGAGATAGTTCATACTACCTAGACGTAGAACTTGTTGGGAGATGGTATTTACTAATGCTGCGAAGGACAGTCTTCTCTTTATTCTTCAGAATCGACAGAATTTATTTATTTACTTTTCTATTCATTAAGAGAGTGCTGATACATCGTATTTAACATTGTCATTTACGATAGAATGTTTTTGGAACCAGAGGTTGTAATGTAGGAAGAGTTAGTAGTACATTGTGCCCACACATCACATTGGCCGTGTGCGAGCCACACTCCCTGGAGAGGGGAGCTGAGGAAACATTGAGATGGCGACAACCGACCTACAGAAATCGGAACACGGAGGGAGGTGCAATAAATAGCGCCGCTCGAGCTCGCCCACCCCCGCTCTTCGGCCCACTCTCAGACGACGCCTCGGCCATTTGTCGGCCTGTGTGTAGCCGGTCAAGAAGACGACTTTTGTAGCACCACCGACGCGAGGCGTCGCTGGTCCAGGCAGCAGTCTTCCCACGTCAGGAGCCGTACTCACAGCGTCACATCTCCACTGCTCGACATCAGGAGGTACGGAGGAGCTCCGTTCGATTCGAGTCCAATTCAGTGGTAGGTGTACATTCAATAGGGTGCAAGATCGAGTCGCCAGGGAAGCTGCGCGGTTAGGAAAAGAATATATCAAAGAGATTCACTTAAATATTACAAGTCAACTTAGTTCCAGTAATTAATCCATGTTTGTGATATAATTGATTGCTACGAAATAATATCAAATAAATTGTTGTTTTAGTAATCGTGCTCCTATTTATAGTTCTATTACGTCACCCGTAAATAGCCCTTGTAGATGAGTACTGACAGTTACATTTGTTGGCAATTTAAGAGAAGCTTCCTGATTATAGGGTGCGGCGGGGTCTTGGCGTGCAAGTAAACGGGGCTGGCGAACGAAACAGATTCGTCGGCTCGTCTTCGCAGCGTGCGGTGATACCAGTGAAAGGAATTTCAATTTGGATTGAATTTCGAACGCCTTGTGCGCAACACGCGAATGCAAGTTCTAAAAAAAAAATGTTCGGTAAACTGAGCACTTCCGAAAACCCGTCTCAAGCTCTATTTGTATGCGCGTCGAGTATTCTTACATCCTCCTGTATAAAATTAAAATTGAAATGGTCTTGATCACTTTATTCAGGTTAATTCGATATTAATACACGGAACTACGCCTTCCCTTCTAGCCGGTCCTGTTCGACAGGCCCGACTTTGTACCGCCAAGCTTCAGTTCAGGCCAAGGATTCGTGCGGTGCAGTCGCAATGTTTTCAAAACTCACAGTTTGTGCATCAGAAGCTGTTGGTTGTCTTGAAGAACCTGCGCGGAGACAGTATTGGGTTCATCCGTTCCATAGCGATCATGGAAAAAGTTGCAGGTTTTCAGCATTTTATTGCAATATTCGGGAGTACGAAAACAAATTTTTTGAATATTATCGAATGTTGATATTTTCTTTAGAAGAACTGATGAGCATTATACGACCGCGTATAAAAAAGAAGAAAACATACATGAGGAGTTCAATAAGTAGTATATAATTTACTACATAATTCCCTCCAGAAGCCAATATTTTACACAGCTATAAGTTATTATAATTAAAAATGGGGAGGGGGGGGGGGGCAAATCGAATCATTAGAGTCTCTGAGTGCTAAAAGATGTAATTTTCTCGATCCGATGTTACAGGATGAAGAGAGTGAAACTGATGAAGTTGAGTATTGTTGGAGATAAGGTGAAGGTGAAGAGTGAGGCATTGAAGTCTGATTGGACAAATTGTGCTGGTGTATTGGTGGGATCTGCTAGTAAGTAGGGAATGTTTCAGGTGGCGAATAATGCTGCGAAGCTGGAAACTGTTGAGGTAAAAACTGACTTGGCAAATTAGGGGATAGAGAGGGGGGCAATGAGAGAAAGATGATGTGTCCTATGTGCCTGTATCTTTTTCTGGTCCAGGTGACAAAAAAACTGTAAGGTATGAAAACAAAAGTCAGGCTTTTCTTCTTCACTCAAGTTTCTTGGCGTTAGGGAGCAGAGACAACAGAAATGCCTGATCTGCATATTTTTCGTCGGCGCCGTGTTTTTACAGACTGTTGAGTAATTGTTTTTTTAATTCGGTAATCGCTAATTTGAATTTTTTGTAGCAACTTACTTCAATACTTTGCTATATTTCTCACTTCCATTCTGCTCTTTGCTACTGCAAGCAAACATTAACAATATTCTCTCCACTGCTGCATTCGTCTATATAATTCTCTTCCTCTTCATCGTCTTCAATTTTTCCGGAAGTCCTAAAAATTAAAATAAAAACCTTCCGAACAGCTAATTATTGATTACTTTTTTTTTTTGTTTTACTTAAGACAATATCAGGAAAACAAAATAATGCAAACTGGGACAATGGGTTTTAATAAAATCTAAAAATAATCTGCATCCTATTTTTACATTTAGTTCAAAATCCATTAGCTTGTTAACACTGCGCTGCTTCCAAACTAAGTAAAATGTACATTTGAATTCCAAGGGATCTAGTCCGCAAAACATGTCCTTAATTAAATGTCATAAATAACATTTATATGTTTCTTACTGTAAGAATTTATGATTAAGAAGCAGTTACGGTAAGACAAATTATTAAAATAATAATCACTTATACATTAATTAAATTATTGCGGAAAACGGCCATTCTTTGTTAGTTACACACGCAAATAATTTCAGTCTTTACACAGTCTGTTTACATTTTCTGAGGCATTTGGTGTAGTATAGCTCACCTTCGTTTTTCAAAAGTCTGTTGAATGAAAGCGAGTGTATCAGCATACTCATATTTCTTCCTTTTGGTTGTAGGATCACCACTTTTCGTTTGATTTATATATTTGGAATAACTGTCGTTTATATGTCGCCATTTGTTCTTCAAGTGCTTAACTGCAAACAAAAAAAAAAAGAGACCACATTATCATAACGTATAATTCAAACAAATGGAAGCAGAGATTACCTAATATCATTTCAAAAGTAAAAAAAAATTATTTCACAATCGTTTTGGTACTAAAATGAATTTAATATTTATATAAACAAGAACTATCTGTTTCATCATTATAATAAAAATAGAGATGAATAATAAATCATTTTTACGTTTTGTATAACGTGTTTTCAACTATACTTGACTTGGAAAGTTTAAAAAAAAAAATGGTAATTGGTTTCCAAACTTAAAAAATATTTATATTACACTAGCTGATCCTGGCGAACGTTGTTTCGTCTCTTTCATGTTCTATTTTACCTTCTCAATGCGTCCTCTCTATTACGCCGGGTACGTCGACCGATGTATGACCGTGGTATCGCTGGCATTTTTCTCTTTTAGATCAAAACATTTCCTGCAAGTATGATCAATATCGGCCCATAAATATAGAAGTTAGGCTTCAGCGACACCTATCGGAACCTAACCTACCGAATACAAAGCACAATAAAACAATTTACTTTAGATCAACAAATATTCCCTTTAAGTACGAGCAATATCGGCCCATAAACTTAGAAGTTAGGCTCCAGCGCCACAACAAACGAGCAACCTCAACCCTTTGTGCTAGGAGAAGAGGCCTTCAAAATTCACAGAAATCTTTTCTGCGATTCCCATCATCACGCTATCTCACTTCTCGCCGACGTGTTTTCAACTACAGATTATCAAGATGTAGGGGTTCAGTAGAGTGAAATTTTGGACTTTTGGCTAACAAATTGAGTATTTTTCACACTGAATTACTTGTAGAACCTGACTTTGTTGATGACATCGTAAAGGCTTGCCACTCTTATTTAATATCAGTGGAAAGCACTGAATTACAGTGAAAATGCCTTCACTTAGAATCAGTGAAATTTCTCACGTCACTAATTCAATCAACGTAATTTTTCCACTGAAACAATCAGTGTTGTTTTAAAACAGATTTTAAGTGGAGCCATTTTCACTGCGAATCAGTGGTTTTCCACTGATACGAATTTAGAGAGTAGAAACGTATCCTTTTGAGGACGAGAATGATGCTGGGACTGATGAACAACAAACTGTAGGAAAAAGTCAAGATATTTTTGCCGATTATTTTGTCGGCGATGGGGCAGTTAGTTCCAACGACGTTATCTTTGAGAACTGAAACGTAGATGGGTAGTTAGTATAAATGTTTGTGCAGTTGTAATATTAGTACATAATCTAGTTTTCATTTTGAAACTCTTTGAAATTTTGAACATACTTATTCTTCAAATTTGTTTTGCAAAAACCACCGAGTAAAACAGTTATTTTATGTTTTAAAAGTAATATGGGAAATAACTAGTTTTCTTATTGTTACCTGAAATTGACTACAAAAATGTTGACAGCAAATGTAATTAAATTAAGTCAGAAACACTTTGGTGAAAATTTTTGTCTACATATTTTATCACAAAGAAATTTCATGGTATCGATAAAATAAATATTAGAATAAGAACAACCATGTCAATTATTTATTTAGAAAAGTACGATAAATTACGTTCGTCACAAATAAAAATATATATAACTCTCTCCACAGTACTGGTGTGTTACTAATTTCCAGTATAAAAAATGAAAGCATTGTGTGTCTATATTCACAAAATATTTCTATGTAACTACTCTTGACTTTTTATTAATTCAATACTGTGTATGTGTACATGGTAGTGAAGTGGAAACCAGATAAAGCTATAAATATTGTGCAATATTTACTCATTTTAAGAAAAAATTCTAAAGTAAGAAAGACAAGTTTTTAAGTTTTTATCTGCACCTACAACACCTTCAGTATTTATTAATATATATTTACATTAAACGTAATTGAATATGTTCATATGGTGATATAGTACTAGGATGAAAATACATCAGTAAGTGAATGAATAAATAGAAATGACATTTTAAATACATATATGCTGTAACAGATCCGTATACTCTCATTTATATGTCCCGAAACTAGTATGCATATTTACACGTGTATTGTTTTGGACCATATGGCACCTACATATTTTGCATATGTTTAAGCACTTATTAATTTTAATTGGAATACTTCTGCAATTTTACATAATTGATTTTATGATTTTTAAATGTGCAATATGAGTCAGGACCCATCATTCTTTTCAATCCTTGTATGTTAATTTCTGTTACTCTGTGGTGAGCAAGAACATTATTCTGAGCATTTTGGCTGCTTAAATAAAGTATGTGACTTAATGATTTTTCAGATTTTTAGAAATCTCAGTATTTATTATTTTTATTTTTAACACTGTTTATTTTCCTTTATTTACAGTTTTAATTGCTTTTGTGTTAAGCTATTTCTGTGACTTAATGGACACCGGGCATCATTTAGGACAGTGTTTTGGTACCCTGAAGTGGGTATATTTTGAGGGCTAGCTTGGCAAGTGAAGAAGAGGCTAAATCCTAGCTGAGTTATTTTAATTTCATTAGTGGACGCTGTCGACGAGGAGAGTCTACACCGACGCCACGACGCAATGCTGGTAAAGTCAGCACAACTACAGATTAAGGTGACGACACCTAATTTTTGGGCATGTAGACTTGTGTTTGGTAGCGTCTTTTGCAGATTTATCATTTCTCCCGAAATGTTGATGACAAATATTATGATTTTTGGAATATTTAGTTGCAGTACTGAGTGCCACTTATTAATTCAGCCCAGTGGTCCTACGCTACCCGACTTGAGCTAGTTACCGGAGCAAAACTATTTGAGCTTTACAGTGATTTCATTTTAAGTTGGGAGTGAAGAACTACTTTTCTATTTTTGATTCGAAATTAATTTTGTTGGATATCATTGAGACTTTGCTAATTTTTGAAGAGATTACAAACTCGAGTCAGATATGTGGGAAAGTGATTAGAATATGTAATGCTATGGTATAATGGAGCTCACTGCGTAAAACTTGGTTAAGAGGCACTAAAACTACAGACACTTTAATTTGAAAGTTTATTTTATTATTTTGAAAGCAGCTTAAAGACATTTTATTTTATTTTCAATTTAAGTAATTCTTGTTTTCGAATGATGGTAATATTTTAGTAAGTTTAATCTAATTGCAGAACATAATTTTTATTTTTATTTACTGTATTTTCACACACAGTTAAATAGTTTTATTTTGATTTTTAATTTATATTTCTCTGCTTTGAATTAAATATAATTAATAACATTTTTATTTATTTTATTGATAATGCTGAGCCTCCCCAGCCTAATTTTCTTTTACAGAGTTGATAATATAAATGAAGTGCTTCTTAATGAGTTTGAGAGTTTTATGTATTGTGAATGCCAGTGCGTGTAAATGGCCTTGCAGCGTTCCTGAGACGACCAGTACACTGTTGGAGAGCAAGTTCTAAATGTGATAAAAAGGTCAATCACGATCTCAAACACGCATTCTCCTAAAACACACACACACACATACACACACACAAACACACACATCTCGCTTCTGCAAATTGGCAAAAATTATTATTCTCTCTACACACACGCACAGACTAGCCACTCATTTTAACCGATATATCACAATGCTACAAGTGTGAGTGAATATAAATGGACTTCTTGTTTCTCGTTTAAAGTTGATTCTATGTTACATATCAGCCATACATTCCATTCTGCATTACCATACATCACAACATTCAATGTTACCTACCTTGTTGTTGCCTTCTTGCAGTTCAATTTTGTCCAACGTCGCGAACATTCCTTTCCGATTTCATCCCAAATTTCATTCCGCATGTTCCGGTCCATATAATTTTTTGATTACATGTACCTGACATCGGGGTGCTCTTCAATTAACTGTATAAATTTGTCTGTGTCAAACATGACATCCAAAACGTATATGAAACTAAAGACTACAAGTGTGGACGCACGCATTGAAACGCGTGTGTTTTTGTCTCCTGTCCTGCCATCCTCCCTTCCTGTGGACCAGATACAGCGTCCTGCCATTCCCCGCAGGGACTGGGTTTGGGGGATGGTGTGGCCTCCCCCACTTAAAGCAAAGGTATATGCCCTTCCCGCCGACCGGAACCCGCCAAACCGGACCCAGCAAAACGGATAGTGCGACCCCAGTGTACCCATAAAAAATTTGTACCAGTTGTTAGAAGTAACACTGACCTGCCTAAACTGAATGCCTAGCTTTGTTTCAGAAGGGATAAAATTTCGTTAGACTTTTAAAAAATGGCGTTATTTCAAAATATTTGAAAATATGTGTCTTCAAAAGTGTCTTGTGGAGAAAATAATTTTTTGTCAGCGCCTAAATGATTGTATATAGACTAGGGGAAAGTAGGGTAAAACCGGGTAGGCAGATCAAATCGGGTACCCCCCTGTTCTCAGCAACTAGTGCTGCGATCTGTGTGTGGCGACGTGAACTACGTCCTGGGCTGTCAGCGAGCATTGTACTTTGAGCAGCAGTTGTGTAAAGTGGCGTCCGTAATATATGTGTCAATGGAAAGAAAATCGCTGTAAAACGTTAGACTTTTATCTACTTTGTTGTTTCATTTTTTGAATTTCCGCAACGAGATAAGATATGGGTAAGTACAGAAATATTTTTAATCATCTTTCAGACACCATTTGTACGCCACGTTTAAGTTTGCAGGTAGTGTGATCGAGATGTGTTACATTTTTTAATTTTTAGTTGCTTATTGGGGTAAAACTGTGTACCCATTGGTGGGGAAAATCGGGTAGTACCAGGTTTTACCCATCCTTATTGTTTTAATGCATTGTTGCGCAAGATATATATATATATATATATAAGAATAAATAAATATTTCAGCATATATATATAATTTCGAGTATTATCATTATCTGAATGAAATGTCGAATAAACTGTTTGAATAATTAATTGAAATAATTTTAATTGTTATCAGGCTGCCATTATTCTTCGCCATTACCAGAGAAAAGTCTTCAAGGCAGCGTTGGTCCGAAGAGAGCATGGCAGGAGCCATAAGAGAAGTCTTGGATAGCGCAATGGGGTACAAAAGGGCTTGTAAGGCATAAAATGTGCCTCAGTCTACATTGGAAGACAAGGTAAGAAAAGCTCGTAACGAGAGTCTGTCTACAAATACAGCAGCGAAAAAAAAAATTAGGACGTTTCACATCAGTGTTCACAAGAGACCAAGAAAAATAATTTGTAGAATATGTCCTTTCACTAGAAGAGAGATTATTTGGGCTCACTTTAACAGATGTGGGGGTGCTCGCCTTTGATTTAGCTGAAACAGACGGAATCACCCATAACTTTAATAAGGAAAAATAACTTTAATAAGGAAAAGAAGAAGGCAGGAAAGGCTGGGTACAGCTTTCTTGAAAGACATCCTAATCTATCTCTTATAAATCCAGAGAAAGCGTCCATCGCTCATGCAAAAGGGTTTAACCGGATGGCTGTTCAAGCGTTTTATGATTTATATGAATCCGTTTTGGAGGAACACCGATTTTCGCCAAACAATATATACAATGCAGATGAAACGGGGATAATGACCGTGCCAAACAAACCCTCTAAAATATTAGCTCTTCGAAGGAAAAAGCAAGTTGGGGCAATGTCATCTGCTGAGAAGGGCACTTTAGTTACAGTAGAAACGTGCATGAATGCTGCGGGTATTTATATGGCTCCCATTTTCATATTTCCTCGCAAGAAGGCCAACCCCATGCTTATGGATGATGCTCCCCAGGCTCATTTGTTGTCTATCATGAATGTGGTTTGATTAATAAAGACAGATTCGATTTTTGGTTTGAAAAAATTATTGAATTTTCAAAGCCTTCGCCTGAAAAACCAGTTCTTCTTCTACTGGACATACAAAAAGCCTTCGGCTTCTCATGTTAGCTAGGACAAGACATGTCATCATTTTATGTTTTCCGCCCCATTGCACACACATACTTTAACCCCTTGATGTGTCATTCGTGGCTCCCCTCAGCACATATTATGAGCAAGAGGTAAAGAAATGGTTAGCTGCTCATCCAGGGAGACATGTGCCTATCTATCAAGTTGCCGGGCTGTTTGGCAATGCATTCACAAAAGCTGCTGTGATGGTAACTGCGATACGTGGTTTTAAAAGTACAGGAATATTTCCTTTTGACAGAGATGCTATTCTTGATCATTTGTTTGCTCCAGCGGGAGTGACTGAGAGGCCTCTAACCGCACTTGTCCAGCCACAAGACATTTCACTGCAAAGTGAAGTAGGTCTACCCTTTCCAGCTGATTCAAGGGAGGTCTTACCCACTTCTGAACCATTGGATGAGGACGTTGACGTTAATGTCCAGTCACAAATAGAATACGCCCAGTGTTCACCAGCTCAGCCTTGCACACCAAAGAGATATGGAGTCATCCCATCAACATCAAACATTGATGATGTCATACCATCTACATCATAGGGTGACGCAATCAGTCCTGCATCTGCATTTATGATTTCGACCATGATGATTATGCCACCTCCAAAAGAAATAGAGCGGTGCCAAAAACCACCTAGCGAAAGGAGAGGAAAAAACACCCTTTCCTTACATCTTCACCCTACAAAAACTAATCAGAAGATGAAGAACGAAACAAGCAAAAGACATCATCACTCATGTCATGGACAATAACAGTCCCTCAGAAGAGGAAAGTTCCTTATTTGTTGCATGCATATTTTGTAACGGTCTCTACCGCAAATCTGCCGCTGGTGAAGACTGGATTCAGTGCTCCATGTGCCAGCAATGGGCCCATGAAGAATGAAGTGGCCATGAAGAAGACAATTTCGTCTGTGATTTGTGCTCTATCTAGGCCTGATGTGACCACAAACCTTGATCATATTATTTTATGCATAACCTACAGAGACACATTTTTGCATTTATATTTAAATTCGTATTTTCTTGTTTTCTCCCTTAAACTTACCGTAAAGGTTTTTTATGGTGTTAAAAACATAAATGTACTCGTGTAGCATGTAAATGTAATTGTTATACTAAAAAATTTGGCATTCACTCATTGCCCATATGATTAACTTGTGCACCCGGTTTTACCCCATGGGTTGGGTAAAACCGGGTACTTGGTCATTTTTGACTATATATATAATTCACTAATAAATAAATAGCATTATTATAGCCATGACATAAAGACTAATAAATTAAGAGTAGGTACAGCATTTTTAATCAAATTTGCTATGAAATCTCGGCTTCGGAAAGCCACCAAAGCTTTGGTACCCGACCTTACCCTACTTTTCCCTACTCAATCGAGCACTTTAGGAATAAACCTTTGAAAAATGTCCCTGCAGGTAACTGTTTATGATTTATGAACATAACTGACCAACGTGCTCGTAGTAAAGTTGGTCGCGATTTGGAAATGTAATTAACCTACATTGCTCAGCGCCAAATTAAAAGTGTAATATAAAAATTTGTAAACACTTTTCGTTTGATATAATGTTTATTTGTTTCATTTATTGAACAGTATTCATTAGGATATTAGAAACATATTTCTTCTCTTAACAATTTCACAGTTACAATGAATAAAGTAATGGGACCCAAGTAAGTGTTGTGTGCACACCTGGCAGAATATTTCAAAACAGACACAGAAGTAGATCTCAAGTAAAAAATTGAAAAGTACTAAATGAAAAATGAAAGGCTGATAGTATATATTTATCCACATAGTTAGCACATAGTTATTTTTCTGTTTAGCCACTTAGTACTCTAGTATGTATTACACAAAATGAAAATAATTCCAGAGGCCACTGTTAAAAAACTACGTTCTTGTGAAGACTCTGGAACAATGAATTAATTGCTAATTCGCTGACAAAATAACTAACTCAAAGTACTTCAGACAATGTTTGATTTTAAATATATACTGTTACAAGCAGAAATTATTATTTTTTTTCAACGATTCACTCCAGAAGTGAACAATTAACCATGAAACAGTCATGCCAAAACGAATGTAACTACATGAAATCAATATAATGGAAAGTTGGAAGAGAAAGTTCGTAGATAATTATTCATTAATTATTTGAGACCCAATATAATACACTTTTTCATGTGTAGCAAATAAGAAAACATTTTTTTACATATGCTGTATTGCTGTACCTATGCCTAAATCGACACAGCGCTTGTTTAACCTTCACAATTACTGGACTGTAGGCTTTGTGTTCGGCTATAGAAATGCGAACAGTTCATAATCTAGAACTTCAGCCCGGTTGACAAACAAATTACTTGCAGAGTAGGTAATCTATTGGGAATAGAGCTTCGCAGTGTTACAGTATTGCCACAAATCAACACACAGCGTGTTATGTACACCGCTTGGTTAGAATGAGTTGAAATAGGTATTTTGCTTTCACTTTCCTTTTATAAAGTTTAAAGTATTTGCGGAATTTGTATTAAAAATTGTTATTCTTAGGACACCTTTTTAATTATAGGCTGGAGTGAGGAAGTGCATGTAGGGGTCAGTTGATACCCCTTATATAAATGAGTGCCTTGTCAAATTATTTAGAAGAAAAAAAAATTCAGGTTGTATCTGTGTTAGAGATACGGTTGTGGTATTCATGTGAATAATCCTGCGTTAGCTGGTAACGTTTCATTTGGGATATGGGAATGAAAGTAATTGAATACTTGGATTTTATGTCTTCAATCAACTGATCTAGAGGACATCATTCGCTTGGGACCATAATCAGCATGGTAGCACACAGTAGTCGTGAGATGTGCTGTTCATTGGCTTCGTTTATTTTGTTTTTCACGCATATGACTTAATTTCTTACTCGTATTCACGATGCATATTTAAACCGCTACGAAACTTTGCGCAAGGCTAACCGATGCAAATTTATTTGGTCATATTTCTAATCTCTTAGCAATTACATTAGTCATATGTGATCGCGTTTAAGGTTCAAATTCAAATAAATGAATTACAAACTAAATAAAATTATTGTTCTTTCTATTGATATACACTCACCTTATTAAAACATTTATTTATTGAGACGTGTGGATACACGGAATCACTGGGTTTGCGGAAATTACTTCAAATTGGAAGTCGCTTTGATCAGAGCCTTTCCAAATGTGAATAATTTAAATCAATATATTGACTATCCTCTCTCCGTACTAAACTATTTTTTTTCCACGCAATTGTTAACATTAGAAACACGAGTGAATTTCAACTGATCCCCCCCCCCCCCCCCCCCGTCCTTAAACACGAAATATGGTACGTTTGCAAATCGTTATTATTCTGTAGTTTCGGAAATATTTTCAAGATAAGGCTGAAATATTATTCACTAAGAAAATAATGCTTTATTCACAGGGCGTAATGCGATAATATATCAGTTATGTGAAATTTCTTTCCGTTCTGCAGAGTTGCTCTTTTGACCGCAGGTCTTCAGCGAAATATAATCGTCGCTGTAGGAAAATGTTAAATCATACGTGGAACGACTCGAGTGCTTATCAGGATTTGGCACTACTTATGCACCCATTTCCGTGTAAATATGTACGCGACTTGCGGTCTTGTTCAGATTCGTGGGGACAAGCGCTAGGAGAACGTGTTTTGTTATCAAATAAAAATTATTTTACTTATAAATGGTTCTATTTTAACCAAAACACATTAGCCTAAATTGTGAGATCTTTCGAAATCGGGGCACTTTAGTAGCAGAATCACTGGAACACCCTGCAACGGTATCGCTAATTTTACACAGCGATAGAAAATTAATTATACGACATGGCATTGCGACTCGTACTTCAAATGGAGGTTCATCAAATAACCTACTTAAATCCACCTGTTCAAGGATATTTCGAAACATACTAGTATGCAATGTGCCATAAATTTTACTCAGGCCTGTTTCATAACTTAATTTATGTGTATTAGTAACGAAACTCTTGCAGGACAATTATCATACTGTCCCGTGTCATGCAAACTGTCGAATCCAATATTAGTTATCTAGGGAAGAGGGAGGGAGGGGGGGGGGCATAAGTAAATGTTCAGTGTAACTGTTATAGAAACAGGAATTGCTGTGCTAAGCTCATTAACCATTCTACTGACGCAGGACCTGGATTAATAATTCATTTTTCCAGTGTAGCTATCTTTAATACTATCCAAATGAACGCGGTAAATAATACTAGAATGAAAGTAGTTTTAAATAAATTTTTTATGCTAAGAACAAAAAATTTTTGTTCAACTTTTGTTTCTGGCTTTAGGGGTTCTCAGGAGTTTAAAATTGTTTCATATAGGCTGTTAACGTTAAAGTGAGCACTTTTGAGGCACTAGTTACTTTTTTCTTTCAGCAATTTTTATCCTTTAGCCACCTTTCTAAATAAATATTGCGACTTAAGTAATAAACGCAGTGTGTATATTCCACCGCACTCGGAGGTTAACGTCTAAGGTTGAAATAAAACATATTTATTGACTATTATTCCAAATGAGAGGGGTTTCAAAAGTGTTCACTTTACCGTGAATAGCCTATAACACTGTGTATTACATACTTTTTCCTGATGGTATGCAACAATAGTGCAAAAAAGTATTACAGTGACGAAAAATAACTTTTCATAAAAATGTAAAGACTGCCGAACTCTTAAATTTACATATTTTTCATGCAAATCTCAAAATTTAACAATATTAATGCGTTAAAACTTCCTCTCAAAATAATTGTCGGTGTTATCAAAACATCATGAAAAATATTTCCTTGAGAATTTGTCATTAGGTTCGCCAATATTTAAGTTGTAACTTTTTATATACAATTTGAAGTCAAAATAACTAGAATTCAAACCCTTACAGCCGGTGAACGAAGTGTCAGATTAAAAACAAATTGTAACACGCCATTCCCGTTGCTTCAAGAAACGTATAAGCTTAAACCACTCTTATTATTTATTGGAATTTAAGTTCCCTGAACGGCGCAAAACATAAGTGACGAAACATTATATATATATATAGTCCATTCACGGTTACTTCCAACTTTTCCCAAGTCCTGCTGAAGTTCTACTTTTAGGATATTTCCCCGTCTCATGCAAACAAAGTTCAGAGAACTACACCAAAGGGACAACGCGTCGCACTCGTGCACGATGAATTTAATAATATTCTGCATTGGAATTATTTCTTAAAGGCTGTTCACGATAAAGTGAGCACTTTTGAAATCAACCTTAGAAAAAAGTCACTGCCCCTAACTGCATCTATTTTAACGGGCCCCCTGAGTGACATGCTCCAAGTAAGGTTGGTAGCGATGGATGGGAAGTAGTTCGGTATCTCAACGTCGAATAAAAAGTGTTGGGTAACCATTTGTCATATCTTAAACTATTTGTTTCGCTTTCTGTTCTTTTTTATGCATCGAAGTGTAAAAATGAGCAGATTTGTTAAATATTTACTTTTCTAATAATTTCGCTGTTTCACTTGACCGACGCGTGTATAAAGTGACGAGGCCCATGACAATGTTAATCTTGCATAAGGCGGATTAATAAGCAGGGCTTTCAAAAGTGCTCATTTTACCGTGAATAGCCTATACTAGCCATTACCAACACACTTATTTTCCCTCTGTTTTATTCGCACTAATTACGAATGAAATATTGCAATTTAGAGAAAAATATAAGGTAATGTCCATTTAATAAATATTATGATCTTTTAAGTTAACAGAGTTATAAAACGCTTGTGATACATGGAAGCAATCTTGATTAAAAAAGTGTGAAGAAACCGCCTGTAGACTATATTTAGGAAATGGCAAAGAATCGACCAGAGCCTGTATTAAGGAACCATTTCGGCATTCGCCTGGAGGGATTGCGAAAAACCCTGGAAAACCGCAATCAGTATGGTCGCACAAGGGATCGAACCCAGGTCCTCTTAGATGTGAATCGTGGATTTTACCACTGCGCTACCTCACTCTTTGTCTGTAAAGTAACTTTCCTGAATTTATCAGGATTTAAGATTTTAAGTTAGAAAGCTTATATTTGCGCTAAAATTATTAATATTATATTTTTTTAATGGTTTGGTATTTTTTTATCAAAATATTATTGATATAATGTTAGAAACATTAATACAACTTCAAAATCGAGACGAAATTGGCTCTTGGACAGTATTAAGACTACTTCTGATATGCTATAGGCTATTCACGATAAAGTGAACAATTTCTGAAGCCCTCTCAACTGGAATAATAGTGAATATATCATATTTTACTGCAGCCTTAGAGAGTTAACTTTTGAATCCGGTGAAATATATACACTGTGTTTATTACTTGCATAGCAATATTTATTTTCAAAAAGTGGTGGAAGGATAAAATATGACTAATAGGAATAAATAGCTAGGGCCTCAAAAGTGCTCACTTTACCGTGAACAACCTATATAGTAACAGACGACTTGTAAGACTCGAGCTGAGGAGCTCAAAGCAAACGTTGTAAACTGCAAGCGCGTATCTTTGCGGTGTGACAGAAGACACGCGTGGAGCATCTTCCGATAATGAGCTCATTTTGAGCGGCTTCTGTGACACATCCAGGTCACGTGTGTAGATACGTATGAAGCTATTCCTCGCCAGCTTGAGGTCAGGCCAGGCCAACAGCTTTCCAGAAGCCGGTACTGATGAACCAATCGCAAAAAAGGGAACATGTATATGTCATCGTCAGAATGATTGGAAAGCTGTCCCGTTTTGACAGAGGACCTATTTCACGGGGCCTGGAGACTTTCTTGCGCAAGAGAACTGGTCCACGGCGGCTACTCGGGTTGCCAAATGACTATGATAAATTCTTCCGGAAGTTGAATTTATGTATTTTTAAGATTCGTTTTACTTTGGATTTACGGGGGCTCCTATGCCTTGGACCGCAAAGGCGCAGCCTTCAGACTACAAATCTACCGGGTTGTAATATCGGGTGTGTGTTGCCTTTCGATGTAGGCTTGGGTTAATTTAGTGTGCACGCTACCCTCCGATGATTCCATCGGTATAAAGAAGGCACGATTAATGTGCAAATTAAATAAAATATATTTATCTAATATTTCCACCGACGCAGACCTAAGCAAAGAAAATGCGTTCCTCTTTGCGCCCATTATCTCAGGAGGAATTTAATACGTATTTGATCCCACCATAGGGCACTGAAGTTGCGTAATTTGCATCACACCTCTCGCTCGAGTACGATTTAGGTTTACAGCTAGTATACAAACTAAATGCTTAAGGTAACTTACATAGGACATAATAATGTGTTGTTCAAAAAGTCTTCGTAAGTGAACTCCTATTTTTAAAAAAGACAAAAATGGTTACTGTGCGTCATCCTTAAAAGATAAAAATATGCTGTCGCGGGCTTTTTTGTAGACCTACAATTCTTTAGTACAATAATGTTGTGCATAGCTTATGGTTTAATCAGCGTAAGCCATGTAAGCGCCCGAAAAGCGGCTTTTTCCGACTTTATTATAAGTTGTCGACATTTCTCTACTATCCTTACATTAAATATTAATGTATTTTATACCTAATACTTCCTCAAGAAATTCTTTAATTGATGGCGAAAACCGTATCAAACCCGTCAAGTAGTTTAGAAGCCTTAGCCTAATACACAGCCACACGCGGCCGGCCGATTTTGTTTTACACTATGTATAGATACTGAAACGAAAACAATTCATTGTTTTATATTTGTGCCAGACATCCTTAAAACTGTAGACGTTGAATTGTATGCCATTTGCTTCAAATTAAAAATCAAGTGCCATAGTTTTCGCATAATTACACGTCAAAATCCGATCGTTAGTTAGATCAAATCGTTAACGCGAATCAAAGCAAAGAAGCTTATTTGTTGTGATTAATGTTGCAGAATTTATTCAGAAAAATTCTGAAATCTCCTCAAAATAAATAGACTTTTAGAAATACGTAACATTTTCTCTGTATGTTTACTTAACTAGTTCGTGATAAATTTGTCCAGTATGTTATATCAATTATATATTTTTCTAATAAACATGTTTTCGAAAAAAAAAAAAAAATGTGTAATCAAAAACATGTTTATTAGATGGAAACGGTGTCAAATTTAATGTTCGTAGATGAATGGTGTTTTTGGTACGAATATAAAAGATAGATGTTTGTATATAGTGCCTTTCGTATCATTAGGTTTTACATTTGATGTTCGTAGATGAATGGTGTTTTTGGTACGAATATAAAAGATAGATGTTTGTATATAGTGCCTTTCGTATCATTAGGTTTTACATTTGATGCGTAATGTTGCGGGGTCTTGGTGATTGGGCAGGCCATTTAATCACACGCTCGTGTGGTGAGGAGTCTCCAACTGTGTTTCTCAGAGTCCAATCGGCGGCATGACTCACTTTGCGTGTACAGGATTGGCGGCTTAAGTGGTTCTCAATACATTATACTCTTAGGAGGTCGCGCAATTCCTAGTACGCATGATACTATGGACGTAGCACATAAACTTAATATTTTAATCTTTTAACTTATTTTATGAAAAATAAGCTTATCATATGCACCTAGACTGTGAAAAGTTGCAGTGCGTATTACGGAAAGATGTGGGTTCAGCTCAATATAGAACCGCCATAAAAAGCAACACTAACTATTTTACACTATTACATAATTTAACTGGGCAGGCAATTCTTATAAAGCATTGATGCGCAAGAAAACATAGCCGTGGATCACTTCAACGGAACGATCTTTACGAGTCGAATTTAATTCGGGTGGTTCCCGAACAAGCAATTTCAAATTTACGACCTACGAAATAAAAAAATAATACTTTCATTTATAGATAATACTTAATAATCAGTTAAATGATGCTGTCGAACAGTTCAAGTGTTTACTTGTAAAAACACTACATCACTTCAAAAACACTTTATGGAACACTGTTAATATCTTAGCAATCACACGTGACTTAATGTAGTAATTACCGTTATATAAAAATGACATAATTTAAAAAATCTTGCTCGTTCTTTTAAATATAGGTACTAAGTTCGCAACGGTGAGATTACATGGCGATTTGGTTTCCATGGCTTTTATTTCATTTATACAGTTACGTTACTGTGAGAACCGAAAAATGTTATAACCCTTTTCTATATTTAGCCAAATTGTACAATTGAAATAATTTTCAATAATCATGCTTAACCCCCCTCTCCCCCTTCTCACTCCCCATGGGCTTCCTTGTTTCTGTTCTTTACAACTAGTCTCCGGTTGAAGACTTGTGTGTTTAAGAAGATATACAGGTGCAAACATTTCCGTGCGCAAACTTGAAAACAGCACAGGGGCGTGAATCACACGTGCAGAGTATGCTACGAAACTAAAGCGATTTAACTTATTGTCCCATGTACGGCTCCATAAAGGTCAAATGTCGTTGGTGGCCGTGCATTCTGTCACACCACGAAATTTTCTCCTTCAAATATTTAACAATAAAATTTGTCGACGATGAAATACAGTCACCACGTTTCCATCAAACAAAGTTGGATAGATAATCTTAAATGTGGTTGAAAACTTGTAACTCTCTCCAAGTATTTTCAACGACTTAACTTAGTCTGTTTTTATTTAAACTTCAACCTCAAAGCTGGATAATGTCCAATTTTTATTTATTATAGATACTTGCTGCACGACGAAATGTAATGCTTCTCACTTTTGAATATTATTGTGCACTGCGTACTTTCAAAAGCATACAGTATCTCTAAATGTTTTGAATTGATTTTATTAGCTTCGTAATCTTATCACGCTGATGTTGTACGTCATTTCAAAGTTTGGTGGGGTCGTAGATGACCGTTTTTTTTTTTTCATGCTGTATGCTGATAGGATAAAAACGGTCAGATATCGAAGACATTATATAAAAACGGTCAGATATCGAAGACATTATATAACTTAGCTTGTCATGTGAATAAAATTTCTGGTGGAAAGCTAAAGCCAATATAACTTTATAAAATATATGTAGCCGAGCTAAAATGTTTCCCACCAAATTTCTTCGAAGAAGTTTGGTGGGAAAATTTGACAGTGTGATGTGTGGGGAGCAAGTGATTCGACGATTTTCTGATCTCGTACTTCTCATCCAGGACACAACTAAGAATTATAGCAGCGAGTTGATAATCTCTCTGAAACTCAAAATTAATCGGGCCTAGCCGGCCTTATATTCTTTGTGCAAAAGCGTACGCTGTGAAGCCTACAACAAACTCAGTGAAATTACCCGCTAGGTCACTGCCTTATACATAGCCGCGATAACACTCTACTTCGTGCCTAGTAAACTTAAACCATTCCAAGTAATCAATACTATCTAAGCGGCCTTCCTTTCTGTCAACAACTGGAAGGGGAAACAGGTGGATGTGTCGTTACACATCCGCGCACCGGTTCCGCGCACCGAAGATTGCACTCAATTGCGATAAAATCTTCCACTAGGAAAAAAATAAAATAAAACATATATAATTGACTAATGCCAGGTTTATCGGTACGGCATTAAATCAAACTGATGACTAGCCGAATAGAAACCTTACCTGAGGATAAAGTGATGATTAACAACATGATAGTTTAATATTAACACACAAAGTTGCCAGTTAATTATCTGTTAAGCAATTATACTTGAAAGTTGACCGCCCTGCTTCATAAAAAGTCGTTTGACTGGCTTAAAGAAAATGAACTCACGACCCTTCCAAGATATTGTTTTTTTTTTTTTTTTAACTATCCTTCTCTTCATCGTGGCCTGTGCAGAAAGAAAAAATTGAGTCTAAATATAATTCGTGTGCAACTTTGTTGTCTCTGGTGATCTAGAAATTGAAAGAGAAGATGGTACGTTGAAATGTAAATGTGAATAATGATGACACAGTAAAATAAATTCAAAATATGAAATAACGTACTTCATATGACAATCTCAAATAGTTTTACAGTCGTCAAACGCTTAGTACGGACCGAGTAAGGTGGCGAAGTGGTAACTCACTGGACTCGCATTCGGAAAGATCCGGGATCGATTCCCGGTCCGGCCATCCTGATTTCGGATTCCATGGTTTCCCGAAATCACTCCAGGCGAATGCTGGGAGGGGTCACAAACAAAGGCCATGGCGGCCGATTCCTTCCCCAATCCCTCCTCCCTGTGCAACTTGCACCGTCTCTAATGACCTCGCTGTCGACGAGACGTAAAGCCTTACTACCTACCTTAAGTAAGTCATGCAGTTGTGTGATTGACAAATTTCATGCGTGTCTTTTAACTTCACATTAACGATATCAGCGCAGAACCAATCTCCGTGTCCCAACACGTCTAGCAAAAATGGCGTGGCATGAGTTTGATGTTAGAGAAACACTGTTTAGTATACAAGTACTTTTGAGATGTTTTCATACTTCCTCTAACCAATTTATGTGTTCTGATTAAATTTCAACTTGCAAAATTATTTTATTGATATAATAATGCTTGTCATTTAAAAATTGCGATATAAACGAACACGTTCATCAATGTTGACCATGTGACTTTGACAGTTGTGTTCCTTTGGAGTAGGTCACTGTTAGGTACATGCTCACAAGACGAATAAGCGGTCTACCTCATCTTTGGTCTATGTGAAAAACAAGTCTGTTTAAGTAAAATCGTAATAATTCAAATCTAGTCACATTAGTCGTCGGGAAAAAAATTGTTCCCGTTTTCAGCCAGGGTCGAAATGGACTAAAGTAGACTGTCGCAAGCTGGATCCGGCCAGCCTGAAGAGTGGACCACATGAAATATGAGATGGGGACGGAGCAGCGGCGGAATTAAGACTGGAGAGGAAACGAGAACCCCCCGGGAAGAAACCTCCACACCACAGCATTGTCCGCCAAACTCTCCACGTAAGAATTCCCTTACCGAAAGAAAAATTACCCCAACCGCTAGGACCCGATATCGATCCGAGGATTTTGTATTGTAACTCACCG
Source organism: Dryococelus australis (assembly GCA_029891345.1). NCBI lineage: Eukaryota > Metazoa > Arthropoda > Insecta > Phasmatodea > Phasmatidae > Dryococelus > Dryococelus australis. Next base: position 56,023,037 of record CM056996.1, read on the forward strand.
ATCCTCGCAACTTCATGTTGCATTCCAATAAATCACTATAAATTATAAAGCGCCAGTTAGCTCAGGGAGAGTGATTAGGAATATAACGAGGATACTACCGTAATTAAAGCTCACCACCGAGTTTTTTAAAGTGCCCACAAGGAATTATCGCGAAGGTGTTCTGATTTATTTCCGAGCGTTTAATTGCTTCACGCAAGCTCTCCACACTGGGCCGCCAATGCGTAAAAAGTTTCTCTGGCCTCCCGCGAGTGTTCGGCACTCAGGTTTGCGATCTTGTCAAAACAATATGTACAGGCCTTTCGAAGGCCTGCACCTCCAACTACCGTCTCTCTCTTTCTCCTCTCTCTCTCTCTCTCTCTCTCTCTCTCTCTCTCTCTCTCTCTCTCTCTCTCTCTCTCTCTCTCTCTCTCTGCCTCGTCCTGGCGACCACACAACTATACTCCGTTTCATGTAACTTCAATGAAATTTGACAGATGTCGTGACCAACCTACACAGCACGTAAACAGTAAACGCTCCCATTTGCAATGTACTGTCAGCTGATGGTTGTTGCAGGATTCGTGTTATTGTGTTGGCGCTCTTTGCGATGATTGTAAAAGAAATAAGTACTCGGAATTACAGCATTTATGGTTAAAATTACGCTCATAGACTAACATACAATTTTTCTGAGTTATAGAACAAGCGCTTTAAAAATATTTAGAAATATTATAGTAAAGCATGCGAACATCTCGGTTATGTGAAAGGTCTCCACCAATCTCCGTTGAGTCTGTTGTCTATGGTCGCCACCCGCCCGGCGCCCGGTGAAAAGCTGTTGCCTGCTCTCTTCCGTCATAATTTATCTATATACGACAATTCCTTGCTGGTGAAGTCGGATGCAGTTAATTATTTTTGTATTAACGTATTTCATTAAGTGTAGTTCGTCGTAGGTGCCTTTTTAGAACAGTCTCCTCAGTGAAATGAATTATCGACACGTGTCTGCCGCTTTGAAAAATTGTTTGTTGTATTCTGTGGTCCGCCATTTTCTGTAACCATCACGAAGCGCGAGCGAAAAATTATATACGTTGTGAAGTTTGAATTTGTTGGTTTCAAGAAATAGTTCAAGTGTTTTGTCAATTGTAAGTCAGAAAATAAATTATTAAGTATCTGTAGCCGAGAAGGGATTTTAGTGAATTAATCATCCGAAGTTCGGCACGTATTTAGGAATAACAGAAGTCAACAGTAAGTTTGTGTGTTTTGTAAATGTTTTCTTAAATTGTTGTTAGAGTAGGTATGTTATTGCGGGTTCTGGACCACCCCACTTTTTCCAATAATTTTAGCCAAAAATACAAGAAAAAATAACATCAACTTTTACTTGCTATTCGTAACAAAAGTACTTGAAAAAAATTTAAAACTTAAAGTCTGAAATTTAATTAAAAAAAAAAAAAAACTACGAAAATCAAGCGAATGTAAGCTAAAAAACAAGCAAAATTTATTGTTTTCAAGCTGCTCTTTCATATTTCTAAAAACAACCATTTTTTGTATAAAAAAAATAAATTTTCATTGAAAAACAAGCAATTTAAGCCTAAAATCACACAAATTTTGCAATATTTCACAAAAGGGCCATGCAGAAATTTTGATGCTATAAAAACAAGTGATTTGCACCAAAAGTACAAGAAAAATAGCATTAACAATTTCTTGCTATTTGTAATGAAAGTGCAAGAAAAAAAAATCTCAAATTCAATGAAATCGTCATTATCGAAGTTCTACAAATTTTTTAAAAACTTCTTCTATTTGCTCTAGATTTTCACCAATTTTTGGAAGTTCATGTTTATCGTCAATGTTATCTAAGATCGATAATTGTAAACTTTGTAAATTTGAATGAAATTTGTAAACTATATTCTTAAGATCTTCAGATGCATTATCTAATCTATAGGAAGGCATTTTTGACCCACTACCACCTTTTAAAATGTTTGTAAAACTGCAAGGTAACACAGGCATTTTTAATTTTATTCATAAGAAAAAGAAATTTATTTAGAATTATAGAAATTATCTTTTATTTGATCAATTCCTAAAAGTTTTAAATGTAATCACTCAACTATAAGCTCAAAAAATTGTTTTAAACAATCGAAACAATTAGTTGATTCCTACTAGTTGATTCCTACATTTAATAATATTAGATTTTTTTTAAATCTTCAGTAATTCTTTCTTTCTAATAATTATAAGTAAGATTTCGTTTACTAATTAAAACAACATTACAAATGGTACCTGCTTCTTTAGGAGCTTTATTAAAATCTACACAATTTTTTAAACTTGTTTTTCCTTTAACTACGGTTGATTTTTTGTATGAACAATCAATACCATATAAAGGCCTTCACCCCCAAAATGAATAGTAATTAAGTTTACAGTTGGTTTATAATAAAGTTAATTATTTCTATAGTCGGTATCTAGTTTGGTTTTTGAATTTCTAAAATCATTATAAGCAAGAAATTGTTTAAGATAAACACCTTTTCCAATGTCTAAATTCAAGTTTTCTTTAGGAAAACTTTCATTTCTGCCGTTTTTTACATAAATTTCCTCACATTACAATAATCAAACATAGCAGCGTGTTTATGCTGCTCAGCACGATTTTTTCTATTTAATCAAAAACATACAATTACAAAATTAGGCATATTAAATTGTAAATTATTAAACTGATATTTTATATCAGAGCTAAAAACATTTGTTTCTTTAGGAACTTCTTTTTCTAAAAAAAAAATTGCCAGTAGTCAAAACAAATAGATATTTTAGGTTCTTTATATATTTTTTCTTTAATTGTAATGGCCGCGTTCGATTCATATTCAACAATAAGCCACATAATTTCTAATTTTTCAATAACAATTTCACCAAGATCAGGACGATGTTTCATAACTTTATCATCTTTATCAAAAGATTCATAAAGAAATAAACAGTTGTTATCAGATGAGTTACGAAAAAATGTAATTTTAATACCACCTTTCCAATAAACTTCATAGTTATCAGGCATAAAACCAAACAGATATCTAAGAGGATAGATTATTTCATTTGTTTTAACACGAGAAACGATTTTAACCTCTTTTGTTATTTATTCACTAGAATCAGATTTATCTCGATATAGAATATCAGTACCAGAAAATTCAAATAATTTTGTTCACTTGATGATCTTAATAAAGCATTCATCATTGTTAATGCTATACCCAGATTATCAACTCAACAATATTTCCATGTTTTGAAATTTCTACTCTAGAGAATTGAAAAAGAAAAAAAGTTCGAACAAACGTCAATATTATGCGATTCAACATAATTTACCTCATCTGTGACCTTATCTCTCTTTCGTAAACTAAATTGTTCATAAACATAAGCATCATTTGCGGAAGAAAAGCCATCTCATATTGGAATGTCAAATTCGATTCTATTATTGTAAACATTCATTGTTCCCCCCTGGTTTGATCAGTTGGAGGAAAAGTCTGCCTCTCAAAACTCTCAATACTTTTATAGCTCATTTATAAGTAAAACATTTATGTATAGATTACAGAATAAGAGGGAGTTTCTCGAGTTAAATTACTCATTGAAAGATATAAAAAACATAAAAGGCATTATGAAAAAGAATATGAAAAAATAAGAAGAAAGAACAACCATTAATTGACGAATTATGAAATATCGGTAAAAAGAAGTAGAAAAAGCAGGTGAAGAAAATAAAAATTTAATAACAACACTAGTTCCTGTTGCGGTAAAAAATTTAGATTTTCCACCAACTCCAGAATAAGCACTGTTTGAAAGAGAATTATTCTCCTAATTTGGAAGAGCAAATGGGAATCGTACCATTGAAAAATTTACCACATGCAGCATCTAATTGCAAAAAGAATTAATGTTCGTAATGAAAAATTTGATTTACATGGAGTGGGGAAAATTTTTACATTGGTGATACACAAGTACCGATAAATATTGATATATTATTTGTTAAGGATAAAGAATATATTTAACACCAGAACTTTGTAATTGGTTAACAGAAAATTCACAAGAAGCCATTGAGAGTAAATACACTGCTAATGACTATGAAAATTACGCAGAAATTGTTAAACAACCAATGCTGCATTTCAAGAATATAATTCTAATAAAAATAATTGCTCTGAGCGGAGGTTGGAAATACAAAAAAATATATATAATTAAACTTATTTATGATGATTATATAAGATCAGTACCAAACACACCAGAAAAAAAGATTTCTTCAAGAACTTCTAGAACTGGCGATGGCATAAAAAAATACAATAGTTTGCCAAAAGAACATATTTGGATGGATGCTGTTACAAAATTAGTTGATAGATTGTTAATTATTCATGGTGAAAAAGATGCTGAAAATAATAATTATTACAATGAAAAAATAAGTATAATGAATATGTTAAACTATAATATTTCTGATTTTGTTATTAATAATCCAAAAGGAATTCCGTACCTAATAAGAGTTTCAAATGTAATTCCACACTCGGTATGGAATTCTGAACATCATGGTAAAAGCATTATAAACTGGGCGTTAAACAATTTACATTTACCGGAAATTATCGTGGACCATTTACAAAATTAGATGAAATATTGGAAAGAGGCGACACAGGAATAAATAAATTAGATGAAACATGCTAATATCACAGTATTGCTTACAGAGATAATAAAGATTTAGACTCTAGACATGATGCTGATAAAATTTTACAAAAAGAAGCAAAATAAATCATGTTAGATAAAAATACTCCAATTAGAGAAAAAATTGCTTCTGCTGCTGTTGCTTCGACTATGTTTACAAAAATAAAAATTAGGATGGGGAAATAAAAAGGTTTTATTGAATATATATATATATAAATCAAATATAACTTTCGATATTCACTTTTAAGGAATTAAAAGATTTAGATATAGATAAATTTTTAACAAATGATAAAATCGAGAGAAAAAATAAAAAATTGAAAAAATGTAAAAGTTTCAAATTAACTTTATCATTGCCAACATTTAAAAAGATGACCAAAGAAAAAACTGGCAGTGGTTTACATCGTGGAGGAATTATACCAATTATATTGGCTGCTTTAGGTGCACTTGGTGGTTTAGCTGGAGGAGCTGGCACAATTTGTAATTGTGTCGAACAAACTAAAAAAAAAAAAAAAAAAAAAAAAAAAAATTAGAAGAACAAAAAATACATAGTTTAGCAATGGAAAACAAGGCTGGAAGCGGATTAAAAAGAGGAAGGCCAAAAAAATGTAATTTCATTATCTAATATTGATATCGAAAAATATGTAAAAATATTAAGTATTAAAAATTTCACAAATAATTATATGATTGATAAATTGCCAAAAAGTATGCACTAATATGAATGTGCTGCAGGAAATTTCGACATTTAAAAAAATCCAGGCACTTACTGGATCTGCTATTTTAAAGAAAATAATTATATTTACTATTTTGATTCATTTGGAGGCAGTATTCCTACTAATTTAACAAACTATTTCAAAAACAGAAATGTTTATTACAATGATGATCGAATCCAGCAGTTTAAAATTATAATATGTGGGCATCTATGTTTAATCGTATTACACCTTTTTTTTAGAGAGGATTTAAGTTTAATGGTAATATTTCTATGTTATTAGATGACGGAAATATTCGGAAAACCCCTAATAAAATGTCTAAATAAAAACTTTGGCACTAGTACTTTCGCTTTAAAATCATATGTAGAGTAAAAATACGAAAGTATTGCTTCTAATTATGTATCAACAAACACTGCATTAAAAAAATACATAGTATCATAATATAATATCATTGTTTTCGCTTTACGAGACCAAATAAGTAAAGTTTTTGTTTATACGACACAGTATGTTTCTCTTCAAAATCGTAGAATCAATAATATGGCAGATCCTATTGATAGAAAAGATGCAGTCAATAAAATACTTTTTGATAAAAAAAATAGCATATGCATTAAAACAGACATAGATAAAAAAGCAGTTCCAATGTTTCTGATTTAAAAACATATGTAGATTCACAATGTAATTGAGGTGTTTCTGCTTTACAAAGTAAACTAAGCACTTGTTTTGATTATACAATATTTTCTGTTTCTTTTTTTTTTAGGGCACAGAGTTGTTAATATAGATGACCTGTAGATAGTAATGATGTGGTCAATAAAATATATTTCAATAAAGATATAGCTAATAAATTACAAAATTTAAACCAATCAGTTTTAAGTTATTGTGACACACTCATTTACACAAAAGTTGAAAAAAGCAAAGCAGTTTCTAATAAAGAATTAAATGTTAAATTACAAAATTTAAATCAATCAGTTTTGAATAACTGTGAAATGCTTATTAACTTAAAAATTGAAAAATGTAAGGAAGAAAAGTCTTGTATATTTTATTTAACTGCAAAGTGGGATACAACTAATAATATTTTTCACTTTGATAACCATCCATTTTCATTATTTTCGTGATTGATTGTACTGTTTACAAAATAACAACTGATGATGATGTGAGTGTTATTAAGGGAACTACAAAAACAGATTACAATAAGACTTTTTATGCTAAAAGAGGTGATAATTTAACTTTTTCAATTAAAAAATATATATATAGTATATCTTCATATTGATGTGCAGGCTATAATAATAGGAATATCCGTAAATTACAAAGATCAATAATATATTTTTTACTATTAAATGGAGAACACTTGGTGCTTGAAGTGTAAGGTCACCAAAAATAATAATATAAAAATTGAAAATACAAAAAAATGGATGATAAGTTCAGAAAAGTATAAGTTCAATACATAATTCTAATAAATCAACATTAGAAAAAAATTAACCCACTGCGAGATAGGAAATCATCAATTAATTATATAAGCCTGCAAGAATAAATTTTCCAAGAGTAAAATTAATTTAGTGTGGTATTGACGATTTATTGCAAATTGATTTTGTAGACATGAATGCTGGCAATTCAAAAGGAATATCACATATAAACAATGGATTGAAATATATTATGACAATTATTGATGTTATTTTCAAAATTTGCATTTACTGTCCTATTGAAGATAAAACTGCTAAAACTGTAGCAATTGCCTTAGAATCTGTATTAATTAAAGAAAACCGCATAATATTCAAAGTAATAATGGATCCGAATTTTATAATAAAATATTTAATGAAATTATAAAACAATATAATATCAATCATTATTCTCTTTTAGTGAATTGAAAGCAAGTGTTGTTGAAAGTTTTCATTGCACAGTAAAAAATAACACGTGGAAGAGATTTGCTTTGAATGGAAATTATAGGTGTGTCAATATATTGGATGAATTAGTGAAAGAATACAACAATACAAAGCATAGCTCTATCGGCATGAAGCCAATTGAAGTTAATAAAAACAATATAGGAGAACTTTAATATCACCGTATGTGTTAACTGAACTAAAACTGCAAGCTAATTACAAAGTTGGCGATGTCGTTCGTGTAAGTAAACTATAGAAAATTTTCGAGAAGTGTTATAATGCTAATTGGTCAACAGAATTCTTTCCTATTTGCAAAGTTTTAAATTATGGTGTGACTATGTACAAAAAAAGATACTAGGAGAATAAATAATGGGTACTTTTTATTATCATGAAATTATGAAAACAGCCTATCCCAATGAATATTTGGTCGAAAGTTTTAAAAAATAAAGGCGATAAAATTGATATAAAATGGTTAGGTTTTGATATTTAGCACAACTCTTGGATTAATAAAACAGATGTTTTGTAAAAATTTAAGTATTTTTTATAATTATCTAATGCAAATGCAAACATAATAATGCACATTGTTTTAAAGGTCGTTTTTGATGTTTGTTTTAACATTAATTTTGATGTTCATTTTGACATTCGTTTTGATGGTTCGTTATTTATGGTGAAATAATTGTAAATTATATATTGATTGTCTAAAAGAACATAATCAAATATAAGTAGAGAATCATATTCACATTGATCTAAAGGAGTCATTTCATCAGTATTATTAAAAAATTATGCCAATTTTTTTTCCACTTTAAGCTTTTTGGATAACATAGTAAAATCCTTTTGTAACTCAATACATTTTGATTTATTTAAACTTTTTGAATAAACATACAATTTAAAAAATTTATCCATCCTACATTATAAAAAAAATTTATCATCAAATTAGTTTTTGCACAATTTCTTGGACCTACTGTTATAGCTCTCATATTATTGGGCAGTAATTCATAATTATTTTTAATTTCAGAATTATCTTCATGAATTAAAACACCGACATCCCATTTAATTTTCCTCATTTAATAAGATAATTTTGGTAATAAATGGATACTAAAGTATTTAAATTAACAAACAATAGTTCTATATTAACAAAGAAATTTCATTGTGATTTCATGAATAATAAAAAATCGATTGCTTTTGTTAGTTTCATACAAAACTAACCAACAATACTATAACGACAATCGAACTCACGAGTCCTATTGTTGATAAAAATTAAGTTATACCTATTCCTAGAGGTCAATATGATACCGAATCATAAAAGAAACTATAAATTCAATAGTCCTATTTTCTAAAAAAAACAACATTGAATTAACAGCAGATAATGTAAAAAATAGAATATCTGTTAAATGTAAGTAGAATATTAAATCTAATGATCGATTATCTCATATTCTTGGTTTTGAAAGAAGTATACTTATTGACGTAGGTACCGAATTGCGACCCATTTAAAACAATAAATGTTCACTGTAACTTAGCATATGGTATATTTATCAAATATTATGAATCAAACCATTTAGAAATTTATATAATAGCCAGTTTTCCCCCAATAACAGTGTACAGGTTTAGAGATTCTATTATTTATGAGCTTGCATATACAATTTTTTATATTATTAATAATGAATGTTTTAATAATATTGTTTTGAAATTAGAGACGAAAATGGTAAACTGATTGATTTTGATGGTGCTGATATTGATATTCTTTTGGAAACTAAAGAAGTTTAAAGGTGCCCCTTGAACACCTTTAATATCTCCTAAATATGTAAATAAAATTATTTAATAATTATTTATTTTGTTATCCATGTGGTAATGTAGCTATTATATTTTCTAATATAATTATTTTGTTATCATAACGACTTCAAACTGTTTTACTAACTTCTACTGTATATATTTCATGATTTTCACTCATTAAGTTTATTGTTCTATATTCTATTTTCTCTTTAAACAAACAATTCTTATGGCCCTCAAATGTAATTTGCTTGTCAACAACACATTTCTTTACTCCTTTCGAATTTTTAATTTCTTTATCATCAACTCTGTACACATACATTTTTGATCATAAACCAACTAATTATTTCATTAATTTACTGTTACATTCATCTTTTATTTTTCCTAAAACTTTTTTATTTATTTGAGGAATGTTATAAATATTGTCATTTAGGTAAGCCCTTGTATCAAATTTTTCTATAATTGTTTTCATGTCGTCGTAAAAAATCTTGTTTTTATGTAATAAATGTACGAATTGGTACCTTGATAACATAATTCAATTTTATCTTCATATTTTGGTTTCATGACTTTATAATGGAAATCATACATCAATTCTTTTGATATGTCTAGGATTGACATGCCAACACAAGTAGGTTTATTAAACTTTACATTTGTTCTCTTTATATGTAAGTATGCAAGATTCTCATTAAATATAGTACTTCTTTTGAAATTTGGTTTTTCTACTAATTGTTCACATTTTTCTGCATCTGATATTAGTTTTATATCAACTCTGTTTATTATATTTTCCATTGTTTTATCAAACACAGAATTATTCATCAGCTTTTAAATCATTTTTAGCGTTAGTTCTCATCTCTATGTTCCAATCTATATATATCGTCAGCCAATCAGACTGATCAAACATCAATATTCCACGTATATTAGTAAGTTCTAAACCATTATTTAAACACTGTTTTAAATTACGACAGCATATTACTTACTTTTCTTTTTTATGTAAAATTGTTAGTAATTTAGAATGGTTTGTTCCTGAAACTATGTTATTTTGTGGACAAAATGGCATATCTTTATGTAAATGATGCAGTTCTTTTGGGTATTCTAAATCAACTTCTATTATATAACTATACAAAGGATTATCCTCCAAATCTAATTTTTTTTACTCCAGGAATCGAAATCATTTAATGTATTATAAACCTAATCGAAATGACCATATGATAAATATTGTACCATTGTCCAACCATATAAATTATTAGCATCTAGATGTGCTAAATAGTTGGACTGTTGACTTGGATTTAAATATTCTATGTATTTGTTACTAACTTTAATATATCGCTTACAACATTGTGATATTCCATCTCGAATTCATTTTTCAATCATTAAAACCATATCATATTTATGTAGTAATTTTAGTGGTTGATAAGTAATTTTTAACATTGCATCCTGGTGCAGTAAAATACCACGCAGGATCTAAATCATATGCATTTATACACATATTTCTGAAATTTCCAAATATATCTGCTAATGGTAATACATCGCTTTTTTAAATATAAATCATGGTATTTGCCAAATTTTTAATATTAAATTGGTTTCATACAAGTTTTGCATGTTCATATTCATCCTCACTATATTACTATTGTTTAATTTGTTATAACATTCACTTTTTGGTGGAAGCTCAGTTTCTTCGAATTTCTTCCAACTATTCATATAATCATATGGGTAAACATCCTTTCTAATGACTAAATCTACTTGATCTTTTGGAAAATGTTTTCGAGTGTGTTTCAGTTGATCTATACTTAAATTCGATGATAATTTAGCTAAACTACTGGCCATTAATTTAAATGTTTCTATAATTTTTTTCTTTTTTTTTAAATTTTCTGTGTTTTCTCCAAAAGTAATAAATTTTTCTTCGTTATTCGCAATTAAATCTATGCTTTTATCATCGTATCCTAACTCTTTAATAAATAAATGAGCATCATACCCAGAGAAATGATTGAAATTGGTACAAATTTGGCCAATTTTAATAGTAGATTACAATTATTGCAAGCAGGATTAGTGAATTTTCATCTTATATCATCATGACGGTATACTTTTTTTACTGTCCTCTGTATATTCATAAACCAAATACATTACATTCATCTGAGTTCGTATGTAATATTTTTTCTTCTTTGGTTAATGGATGCATTGGTTCAGTTTGTAAATATATTCCCCAACTTCTTCTACTTCCCTTTTTATTGATTGTATAAAAACTTTATGTGCATTTGGGCTTCGATATACTATGGGTGGTTTATAATCACAATAATTATATATAATATAATAGCAAAAACCAGATGCTTCGCGTAATTGATATTTCGTAGTATATGATTCGTTGTTTAGCTTTAAATCAATGATATTTATTTGTTCTTTAGTAAGATTATATCTTTCTTTAAGTATCTCCTTATAAAGATCATTATCGATATCATCCTCTGTTAAAATTGGATATTTGTTTATAAGGTTAAATTTACTTAGTTCTCTGGATTTGGCTTAACTGTTGATATTTTCTTTAAAATTGATTCAAAATTGGCACATATTGTGAAAGGAACCTTCATTGTATGTTTGTAATTTTTAAATTTTATTTGCTCTCCTTTCGGAGTTACAGTCATTTTTACTGCTTAATTTTTAGAGCGGTCATATGTATGTTTATTTAAATTCTCTTGAGAATAGAAGAATTGAAGACACATATTACATATTAAAGTTTAACTTTTATGATTATTATTATTTGTGCAGAAAGTTTCGCTAAATGTTTTATGCAACAATAATGCGAATTTTTATCATATTTGAAATAAAGTAAATTTATATATCCTTTTAATTTTTTGTAAGTTTTAGTGAATATACTGCAGACTCATCTTCAATAGAGTATACATTTATATATGTATCAATTTGATTTTCTATTTTTGGTATATTATCAATTTTAATAGGATATTAATATTTATCTATTACTTCATCGATATTAAGCCCAACATCTTTATATTTAGTCACACTATCCTAATGATTGTCTGCTGGAAACAATGCTGATTTTATTGTCCAAAGAAAACATTTTTGATTAATATTCTTCACATTAATGCATGCTTTTTTATTCTTAATAAATTCTAGTAGATTAATACATGATGCTCCATTTAATGGATTATACTTATTAATTGCTAATTATATTCCAATTATTCTATCTAAAGCCCATCCAGAACTACTTTTATTTTTTTAATTCAGACATTTGTGTAAGTAATTCCTCTGTTATGATTTTATAAATCTTTGTAAATTCTCCTTTGCTTAGTAATATGTGATTAAATGATTGAAATGTAAATAATTCTACTTGATTATTTTCCTGCTTGTGACACTTGGAATATAATTTAATGCTGGTTTTCAGCCCTCTAAATGTTTTATGATTATCGTGTATTATCTAAAATGCCATATTTTTTAATGATCTAAAAAAGTGTTTAGACATTACTAAATTAAAGTTATTTTCAATGTTGTATGTTGATAATTTACCTTTGAAAGTATTATTAAGTCTGTAATTTTTATTGGTTATTCTACTTCTTTTGTTAATAAATAAATTATTATAAAATGTAAATATTCCTGTTAATTCTTTTTTATCTTTGTGTCAGCCAAAGGTAAATTTTGTAAAAATATGCTTTTTGATCCCTTCTTTTAACTGTTCACATTTATTTTTAAGTTTTAAAAACAGATTATTAGAAAATGGGAATGTTTCTTCTAAATCCTTTTTCTCTTTTTTTTTTTCAAATTGATTATTAGAGAATGGGAATGATTCTTTTAAATCCTGTTTCCTTTGTTTTACAAATAGATTATTAGTGATTGGAAATATATATATTTTTTCAATTTCTTTCTCTCTTTTGAATATAATTAATTGATATTAGCATTAAAAAATTGTAAAATTGAAAATTTTCTTTCTTTTTTCTCGTATACACTAAATGGTATAATAGTTGTAATTAAATCATCTTTTCTTAGAATATACCAATGTCTAATTAAATTACAACTCCTTAGATTATAGCTACATTTATTCTTTACATCTCTACCTACATTATTTAGCTCCCACTTTGTCTTTTCACCCAACTCAATTTCAAGATTGTTCGCCCCCATTTTTGATAGTTGTATTTAGAAGAAAACAAATTTAATTATATTTTAAGTTTTATGTGCTATTTGGCACCTTGCTTTTTTTTTTATATAAAATAACACAAAGTTTTAGTTAATATTAATATCGATAACAATACTTTTAATCATTTAACTTCTTATTACGATTATATGTCTTCATATTTTTCGTCATATATTCACTATAAGAAGCTTTACACCTTATTATATTTTTGTTCTTAACATTTTATGAAGATAAAATAGTTTTATAGATTTACTCTCATTACACACTTTACATGTTTTTGTTGGATAGTTATGGTGTTGAGTTTCATTTAAATTATCTAGTGCTGTAAAGTGTAATTCAGAATTTTATGTGTTTTGAGAGATGTATTATAAACATATTTTCCACATTAGCATAATACCTTCTCTTTATTTAATTCATAATGCTTTGTACCCTGTTCAATGCAACATTTTGTACACATGTTATAAATCTTATCTTATGCACATTCAATAAAGTAAAAATCTTCTATGTTTAATACTTCACCACACTTTTTACATTTCTTAGATTTGGTATTATTTTCAGTTTCAATGGCGCGCAGCGATTCCATTTTTATGTCTATTTAAAAGGAAAAAATAAAAATAAATATTTTAATAATAAAAAATTAAGTAAAAATAATCAAAATAATAAAATTAAAATAATAATAAAACAATAAAATTAAAATAGTCAAATATAATTTTTTATTTTAAAACCTTTTCTTTTTAAATAAACATATAAATGGAATCGCTGCATGCCAAGTTTAACAACTCGTTCGAATTGAAAAAAGTACAGGACCTAAAAAATATATAACATTTGTTGCTACAGATTTTCAACTATATTATTCTAAGTTTGGAAAAAAAAATAGTTGTATTCTTGATTCAAAGTTTGAAATTACTTTACCAGATCGCTATGTAAGTGTGTTTGATAAAAATGCTTTAAAGTTAATAAACGAGAATTGAAATTTTATAACATTTGAAGGCTTAAGAGAAATGAAAAATGACAAATCTATGCATGATTTAGAGTTGTCTTAAAATATATAAACTCTATTAATTTGTATCTTTTTACTTGTTTTTAGTATAAATTTGTATGTTCATTGAATTTCAGATTTTGATTTATTAATTTTTTCTTGCACTTTCATTACAAATAGTAAGAAATTTTTAATGATATTTTTCTTGTACTTTTGGTGCAAATTACTTGTTTGTATGGCATAGCAATTTCTGCACGGCCCTTTTGTAAAATAGTGCAAGATTTGTGTGATTTTAATCTCAAATTGCTTGTTTTCCAATGAAAAATGCTTGTTTTTTAAAACAAAAAATTGTTGTTTTTAGAAATGTGAAAAAGCAGCTTTAAAGAAGTACATTTTGCTTGTTTTTAGCTAAAATTTGCTTGATTTTCATAGTGTCTACTTAAATGTCAGATTTTAAGTTTTTTTAATTTTTTCCTAGTACTATAGTTACAAATAGTAAGTAAAAGTTGATGCTATTTTTTCTTGTATTTTTGGCTAAAATTATTGGGAAAAGTGGGGTGGTACAGAACCCTCATTATATATCTACTTGTTAGAATATCTGAAATGTATTTGGACTATTTCATTGAAACTCTAACGATTTTTACGTAGTTTGCTTGACGTGTTTACAGTGTGCATTTCGCACATCTGTATTAACAGTGACGTATTTATTGCGATTTGTTCTTGCGGGAGGTTTTGAAATGTACGTGACGTAAATACGCGCCCTTTTAGTGTAGTTCATTATATACAAAATACAATGATAAATATCTGTTGAGCATTTCTCGCAACGGTTCGAACAGTGACACATTTATCGCATTTAGTTCTTTCGATGACATTAAATCTTTTGAGTAGGCCTAATAGAAAACTGGATGATATTTCCGCACGAACAAAATTTTCCACTGCATCATCAAAACAATGCAAGTTCCAATCCCCACTCTCATAAGAAGATCCACAAAAATATCACGTCTCACGTAAAGGATTTAAACTATATTACACCACCAATAAAATAAAACAACCCTAACTAGTATATTATGTGATCATAACAAAAATAAAACACTTGGGAATGGCAACCAGCTATAGAAGCCTAAGTACTGGACAGAAGTTGTCAGTCTTTCAATGCTTGCCATTGGATTCACAGTCTGTTTACAAAGATCGTTTTCTTCACCGACAGAACAGCTGTGGCGGAGGGATACTTGGTGGCCGCACTGCTTTTCGAGAATTGTCAAATTTATTGAAGTTATATGAAACAGGTTATACCTCCTCGCTGCTTGGACGCATGAGAGTCTGAGGTAGTTTCTTTGCCGAGTATGCAGACTCGGGCTGAGAGTTGAGGAATTTGGGTGCCTCTTAACAACTACGCCTTGATATCCTATGAGAGTGAAATTAAGTGAGAATGGAGCAGCGCTGGAATGCAAGGGCGGGGGAAACGGGAGATCCCCGAAAAGCCCCTCCAACCGGCGGCATCGTCCGGCACGATTCCCACGTGCGAAAATCCGGAGTGACCAGGCCGGGGATTGAACCCGGTTCGCCTTGGTGGGAGGCGAGCGTTCTAACGGATCAGCCACCGCGGTCCCTAGAAGCCGAAAGGTAGGGATAGGAAAATTTCGCAAGTTCAATGACCTGTAGGCTAGACTCATCAGTCCTCTGCATACTGGAGCCTCAGCCGTGTATTCATTGTCTGTTGCCCCACACCTGGAAGTTATGGGATTCACAAGGTGTTTCCTTGCAAGTCTGCTATTGGCTCAGAGGCCTGCAGGGCGGGTCTAATAAACTGTGATCTAATTGCGAAGGTAACTTCACTGTATATGTGTTTGACGTCTATATTGTCCCAAAATGAACTAGCGAAATTTTCCTATCCCTGCCGATAGGAAAACTGGCATTAAATGCGTGTAAAGTTTATAAAATGCTAATCGTTTTAGAACCGTCACAAATATGGCCAATATTTTTTCAATAAAGGACTGTTTTATAAGAGTCCTGCACGCCGCTTCTGGCCGTAAGTGGAAGTGACCCTCAAAGGAGCGGCTGCGTTCTGAAGTCAGTAACTGTACATGCAAATAGCTGTGAGGCGAATAAAAAATTAAGCTGAGCTATTGCCGTTAAAAAAACTGGATTCCAATTAAATTGTCTGCTCCGACACGTTTTTGACGGTCATCGAGACACGTGTAGATTTCGGTGGGTTTGAAGAGATGCCGGATGCTGTGAGCTTGGACGACGGTTACTCCTACTGGGGTCCTGCGCAGTTGTCATCGCCAAGGTGATGATGACAGGCAGTGACATTTCGTGGGAAATTTTACTGCCCTGCGGGCTTCGGGTTTGCACCTTCACAAAATATTTCTACAAAAATATTAATTATCTACAAGCAATCTTGTAAGCAATTATATACCCCACAAAAAGTTTGGAATACACATACACAATGCACAAAAGTATGGCGTATACGTAAAGTAAGCATAGCAATTAGACGTTACCAAATATAACGATACAAAACGTGACTTTCACAGTGTTTCTAATAAAAAAAATTTTTCCCAATGCCACAGACAAATAAACACGAACGAACAACAAAATTTAGTTAATGGTGGGTGTCTCTGACTATGGAGGGTTCCATTCTTCCCACTGCAGCTTAGTACCGTGTATGGCCTCCATGTGCATCGTACAGGTCCCTAACACGCCGTGGCATGCTTGTCATCAATGTGTTGACGTCATCTACCGGAGTTCCATTTGGGCAGCTCTTATGAGATCTAGAAGTGTTTCTGGAAGTCGTGGACGATTATAAACTGCTGTTTCCAGCTTGTCCCAGGAATGTTCACTGCGTTATTACGCTCACTGTTGATCGCAAAAGAACTACATAACTCTTACCACGCAAATAAAGTGCCATATCTCAGAATATTTCAACTTTTTATGAGGTGCATATTTACGTTTAACGACAAACAAATCTTAATTCTTGTACTTACCTATGCCAATAAATAGAACAATATGGCGACGTAGGGGCATCGACTAAAAATGAGGTAGACCGATCTCGCTGGCTGCGCACAACCAATCTCCGTGTCCCAACATTGAATTGCTTTTCTGCCAACACGTCTAGCGAAAACGGCGTGGTTTGGAGTTTAGGTTAGAAAATTGATTTGTAAACAAGAGCTTAGAGATGTTTTTATACTTCCTCTAATCAGTATGTAATGCTTTTTGCTTAAATTTAAAATTGTAAAGGTATTTTATTAATATAAGAGTGCTTGTCATTTAAAAATTAACATGTAAACTAACACGTTCTACACTGTTGACCATGTGACTCTGACAGTTGTGTAGGATTGGGGTAGGTCAATGTCGGGTACATGAGCAGAAGACGAATAAGCAGTCTACATCATCTTTAGTCTATGCGTAGGGGCACACCACTGGACTCGCATTATGGAGAACATGGGTTCAATTCCTGGTCCAACCATCCTTATTACGATATTGCCATGATTTTCCGAAATCACTCCAGGCGAATGTTGGATGGTTTCTTAATACAGCCCATGTACGATTCCTCTCCTATTTCTGAATCTCTGAACAACCTTCGCTGTCTCTAGTGATATCGCTGTCACAATTAAAATGGAATTCATTCTGTTGATGCAGTTTACAAACGACCCTTCGGGTAAATGAGATCTTCACTGGCGGTGTTTACATAGGAACCATCAACATGCTATCACAAGTTCAATAATTTTAATTTTTTAATGGCGGATTTTTTTTTTTGGGAATGGCGGATTTCTGCTCTTTTAAGTGCCAAGTCTACAAAACCACGTTTTGTAAAACTTTAAACGTTTGCATAGAAATAAAATATTTGTTAGTGATTACAAAATGAGGTGGGCTGTGTCGTCTACACGGCTGTAGGTATTTTACGTGACAACGTCTATGGGTGGTGAGAGGAAACCCAATGGTAGACTGTGGGTTTGTTTGGATTGAAATATTTGTTATTAGCACGCTTCTAGGTATAAACTGTCAAAAAGGTATCGGCCACCTGGAGGGGAGGTTTGGTGATACGAGTGCTGGTTCCACTGGGAACTTTGTTATTAGCACGCTTCCAGTTAAAACCTTTTAAAAGGTATCGGCCACTTACAGGGGAGGTTTGGTGAGGCCAGCGCTGGTTCCACCGGGAACGTTGATATTAGCACACAACAGAAGCACTCTGAATCGTTCTGCGGAAGCCGTCGATGGCGTTTTCATTGTTTCAGAGGTAGAATCCTGCTCGTTTGGCTGAGCTGTGTTCGACTGAGATGTCTCTGGCTGAAATGTCATTGATGGCTCGTATCGCTGAGTCCTGTCTGGCTGAAATACCATTAATACATTTGCAGGAGACATGTCTATCGACTTCTTCCTTCGTTTTGAATTTAATTATCTGGGTTACAATCTATCATGGTGCTTTTTGCATTTGTGCTATTGTGTAGTTGTTGTTTAGTCTTAGTCTCGTCACGTGATGCGGCAATTAATGTGATGCAATCGCCATATCCACATTTTGCTGCTGCATAGAATTTACTTATTCTTCACATAACTCCGGAATAGAGTGAGGTAGCTGAGTCATTCTTTAAGTATTAAATTTGTCTTGTCGAGCACTATTCATTTTGTTAATATTATTGGTGTCCTTTTTGCCTAACTTGTAGGGGCCAAATTTTTAACTATTTTGGTTTGTAATCTGCAAATGACATTATTATTGGCTAGGAAGTCACTATTCGAGTGTTTAATAAATTATTCTTGGTTATGTTTTTAGTTACTATTTTTACGCACAAACTGGCACCAGAATTTCTCCGATCGGATGAGCCGTTCGGTTGCTACAGCTGTCTTAAGCTTACTAAACCGCTCGAAATCAGAGGTTTGCAGCGTGGCTCCCACCGTATTCTGATGACGTGAGAACGATACGCTTGTGTGTGAAACATGAAGCCAAAGGACCGAACTATAATATCGTAAATTTACATTTAACTTACTGTTACAATTTCTCTCTCTAGAAATTAAGTGGGCTATACCAAGTTCGTTAAGGAATGGACGTGTTAATAAAATAAAAGAATGAATTATAATGTTCTTATTTTATTTACAATAACTACAGTAAAATTCTCTGGATTCAAAATCTCGCAATGAATTAATATCTCAGTTAATAACTTTAATTTAGTACCATTTATAAACACCACAAAGAATTCCATAAAATTAAATAACTAAAAATCAGTCCCAATAGACAGTGTATCAATCTATTCAATTATTCTATAAAATATGCACCCAAACTGACAGCTTGAATATTTACAATAAAATCCGTATTACACTTCCATTCAGTCCTACCTCAGTTCAGTCCATGTCCCGCCAGTCCGCAATGTTATAGAGTCATCCGAGCGCCCTCACGCACAATAGGCTTCACTCATCGGTTTCACACCCTCTCGTTCATTCACACCCCATATACCTCGTCCGCCGTCGTCCCGCAATCTCTTGTCATCGTCCACACTTCACTTCACTCGCACGGACTTGGCGAGGTGGCCTTCGTCAAAGACTCCGACCACTGGGCCTAGGCAGTATATATATCGTCTAGGCCATCACCCAGAATTTTCCCCAACTCGTGAGTTACACCGAGGAGGGCCGGGACACCGGCCAGTCTCACCAGAACATTCATGCGTCACCGCTAAATGTATCGAAAACTCTGGCAGGCGAGAGGAGGTCTGTGACGCCAGCAAGTCTCGCCACTGTCGGTATTCACGGGATTCCCAGAAGGCGAACAGGCGGCCGCGAGCGAATCGTTCCAGGAAGAGAGGAGGTAGAGGTGGATCACCTCCCACGGTGCCGTACAGCCTAGTAGGATAGCTGCAGCATGTAACACTGCCCCCTCCTTAAGTCTGTTCGTCCCGAACAGACTCTACAGCATTACGACATTCGTACAGCATCAGTCGGTTGATGTGGACAACCTTAAGATTACTTTTCTAGGTCCAACGGCAATATCCTTGCTCTTCTTACCACCATATGGCGATATTTCTTCATTCCCTCAGATATGATGTTGCCAGTTGTTTCAATGGGCCCGTGGTTTGGATAAGTATTACTGCGGCTGTCAGTTCCCATTGTTCGTGCAGCTGTCCCTTGATCAGTTCCTCGATTACTTGTCTCGGTTGGCACCTCTGGACAACAGGCTCGTAAGTGTCCCTCCTTTCCATAGTTCCAGCATTCTGGGCGCCTCCATCGACGAGGGACATGTGTCGCCACCTCTACAGAGTTCAGAAGTTCCTCTACCACTGTCTCCAGTCTTCTCAACAAGCTGTCAGTCATACTCACGTCTGGCTGCCTGGTCCTGCAGTTCCTTTGCGGACGTTGGATACTCAAGTGTCCTGTCTGTCTACACTCCTAACATTCCCGATACTTAGGTGGATAAAAACTGGGTTTCCTAGCACAGACTCTGGCAGAAATGTCCTTCAATGTGGTCTCCAACTTTCTCAAGACGTCCAGGATGCTATCTCCATCTTCGTCATTGCACGGGGTAGCTGTCTGTACTGCACGTTGGAACATCGGCCCGTACTTCGCTGATTCTACCTCCAATGCTCGGGCCAGGGCATCCGGCATGCTGTGTATCTATGCCAGGCGTACAGCTCGGCGCACATCCGCATCGGTAATAGCATCTACGGAAAATTCTACTGCAATTATGTCTGATGCTTCCTCGGAGCACCCCTCTAGAGATAAGTGTGTCAGCCTCACGATGTCCTGCCACAGCTCCTACAGTGGTTCCCCTGGTCGCGCTGAATGCAGGTTCGCAGTTGAACTTGGTGGGTGTGCCGCAGGTACCGGTCACTGAATCACAGCTCCAAAGCCGATATCAGTGTGGAGTATTCTAGACGATGTCGTTCCGGCAGCGACTGCAGTATGCGCTATGCTGATCCCCTCAGTACAGCCGCCAGGTAGTATGCCCGCTGATCTTCAATCCAGCCATTCAGGGTGGCAACGATATCGAACTGGTGCCGGTACTCGCGCCAAAGTGTCTGTTCATCGTGGGGCGGGCTTAATTTTGACGCCCTAGCTGAGGCATACCCAGACTGCAGAACTGCGGCGCCTCCCCTGCGATGGCTGCACTAGCGGCGACCCCTACCTTCTTCTCACTGCCCGCACTCGTCGTCTCAGTGATGACCAAACTCGGCTCCTCTTTCGCCGCTGCTTATCGTCTCCTCTGCTGCTGCAAGAACTCCTGCCATTCCTTTTTGAGGGTGCTCACTTCCTGTTTCATTTCTTGCTCAACACTGTTGATCTTCTTGTCCATACAGTCAATTTTATTATTCACCAACTCGCTCACACCTTCTATCTTTCTGTCAACATTCTCATTCACACTCCTATTTTTCTATTTACATTTTCGTTTACAGTGTCTATTTTTCTGTCTACATATTCGTTTACACTGTCTATTTTTCTATCTACATTCTCGTTTACACTGTCTATTTTTCTATCTAGATTTTCGTTTACACTGTCAATGTGCATGTCTACTACTTAACACTATCTATTTTCTTGTCTACTACTTCGCTAACATTATCTATTGTCTTGTCTATTAGTTCAACAACACAACTAATTTGGCTATTTACAGATTCACTTACACTACTAATTTGACTATTTGTATTATCTATATTGGTATTTAGCTGACCACTTGAACTCTCGAATGAAGAGCGGAGTGCTTCCATGTCCGCCGACATTTTCCTAGTTAGCATTCAAAAATTTCTAAATAGTATCTTGACTTATTGCTCAAATATTGTGATATTTACAAATACTAATTACAATTAATTTATTTTTATAAAATGCTTTCGTTAAGGGATGGAGGTCTTAATTAAATAAAATAAAGATTTATAATGTTCTTATTTTATTTACAATAACTACAGAACAATTCTCTGAACTTAAAATCTCACAATAAAATTATATTTAGGCTAATAACTCCAATTTAGTACCATTTAAAACACCACAAAGAAATCACTTAAATAAAATATTTAAAGATCAGTCCCAATAGACAGTGTATCAACCTATTCAATTATTCTATAAAATATGCGTCCAAATTGACAGTTCGAATAGTTACAATAAAATCCGTATTACACTTCCATTCAATCGGTGGGAGAACCGGCCAGCCAACCACAACACACCTCCCAGAGGGAAGGAGGATGGGGGATAATCTGTTTCCCAGGTTATAAGGGTGCCGGCAATTAGTGTCCCTCTCTCCGACACCCCTTCCCAGGTCAATCAAATGCCACTTAGGCTTTTGTTGTCTCCCTCCCGTCCCAGAAGCTATTTGTTCGCCCTACTAATAGGAAACCGTTTTAATTGTTTACAAAGGAGTAAAAAAATTTGCAATTCAAGAACGTGGTAATTTGAAAAAATAAAGTGTGCATTGGAGTAATAATTTGCCTAGCAGACTATAAACGGTAATTATTTTAATGTCGTCGATAAAAGATTAATTGCATGTATAGTAAATATCCCTATCGGATACCGTGTCACGAAAACATTTAATATCCTCCTAATCAAGTAAAACATTTTGGCTCTTAAAAAGGTGTGAAATAAACCCGCGCGCTTTCGCCAGTTGCACGCTTATTCTGCTTGGTTGGTAGGGCAATTCTCGCGCTCGTACGAATGTGTCGATTATATCGAATCTGCGTTTCTCGCCCTTCAGTTCTTCGTAATTGGTTGATGACAGTTGCTATTTCCAAATATACAAAAAAATTGGCATCTGTCGCCCGCTTGTCAAAGTTTAGTTTCATTTTTTTAATGCGGGCTGTGAACGTGTTGCAGTATCATATGATCTCGGCGAGCAGGCATCAGCTCTGTCACTGATAAAATATCTTGCAGGTGTGAGCCTGCTGTCTTTAGTGAGGACGTGTTTTGAGAGGTAATTAAACTTTCTGAACCCGACCACCGTGGAAACGGGATTTGGGGATGCCGTAAGGTTACAACCGCATTCTGATTTTCGTGCAGCTCGACAACACTATGTCCATCCCAAGGGGGCGTCTCGCATTAATCCGCCTGTTTCCGCGCTTTGAAGGCATTGGTTGTGTAACCCATAGACTAAAGATGATGTAGACCGCTTATTCGTATTCTGCGCATGTACCTAACATTGACCTACCCCAAAGGAACACAACTATCAAAGTCACACGGTCAACAATGAGGAACGTGTTTGTTTGTATCTCAATTTTTAAGTGACAACCAATATTATACAAAGAAAATACTTTTAACAGTTGAAATTTAACCAAGCTGCGTTACAAACTGGCTAGAGAAAGTATAGAATCATTACAAAGTATTTGTTTACTAAACAGTGTTCTAACCTCAAGTCCAATCCACGCCATTTTTGCCAGTTGTATTGGCAGAAAAGCAGTTCAATGTTGGGACATGGAGATTGGTTATGCGCAGCCAGCGAGATCGATCTACCTCATCTTTAGTCTATGGTGTAGCTATTCGCCACGGCGTCCACCATCTTGTACAACACGGGTAACTTGGTGCGTTTTTGCCCCGAAACCAAAGTAATGAATTAAAATATTTCCAGACTAGAAGAATTTTACACTAGTACGCTGATATAATTTTGTAATATTATTTGAAGAAAGCAAAGAAGAAATTTAATTAATATCGTTGACCGTTACTAAAACTGCAACATGACATTGGAGCTATTTTATACAGCAATCGCAATGTGAGATGGCTAGCCAGCCAATGGTTTTGAGTTGGTCACTGGCAATGTTTATTTCTGCTGCCACCTTGGAATGAATAGGTGTAGATGCCTGATGCTTGAACTTCGTAGTGTAGTTACGACCAGAAGTGCATCGTGTTAAAATTTTACCTTAATATTATGCAAAATGATGTTTATGAAATATTCAAGTGTGAAAAAAATATTTCAGTGTGCCGTTTTGTTTCCATCGATGAAGTGTTTGAATGGCCCTACCATGGCGTTTGAAATGAGCACGTTATGGTTGGTTGCATGTTGTTAGGGTTTTATATTTTATACTAGTGACTAGGGAAAATATATTATACATGGAAATGCTGTTGTTAACTAAACTGAAGTTAATTATAAAGAAAGAACGTATATTTAATAGAATTATTTTGAGATACAATAAATATTAGTTATTGGCAAGAACGGTCCAAATCAATTACGCTAGGCCACAAGCTGAGTGTAGGCTGAGTGTTGTGTAGGAAAGCGACAAGAGGCACGACAAGCTGCATCTTGAGTCTGCATATAAAATATGTATTCATTGCTCAGCAAACATACTTAAAAATTGTTAACAAACCCTTTACAACGCCCTTAAAACCAATACGAAATAACAGTGTTCAGTGCACGAAATGGAATAACGGCTTGTAATTTTCAAGCAATTTGAAAGTACAAGAATGCCACCAAAACAAATCAACTACGACAATATGCTTCGTAAACCAACAATGCGTCTACTGTATTATTTGGTCGAATCACTTCTGTGGAGCTCGAGAATAGACGTTGCTTTGTATTGACCTTCTCTGATCGGACCAGTTGCCAAATACTTCTAACTAAACAGCTTAACTGAAGAATATAAGTAGGCTAGTATGATTCTCGGTATATCGACACTACGGCGGTTAAATGACTAGTAACACGGTCTATTTGCGATAAAATTTGCGATCATGATCACAAACTTGAATTTAAGTGGGTCATATACACAGAGGCCATTGCGACCTTGAAGTTGAGTGTTACTTTTTTGATAATTTAGTGAATATTGTTTTCCCATGACGCACGCTCTATGCGAGGCCGACGACGGAATAAACTGAATAGCGATTGAAATAAGTATTTGTCTCTTTCAAGTAGTGCCCCCACATTGAGAAACGCGGACCGACTAACTTCTTTTTCTTTTCAGTTGGTTTGGAACGTTTGAAAGATTTTTCCTGGGTTTCGTGCATCCTACCTACAATACAGAAACACTAAATTGGAAACGCAAGGAAACTACTATTTGCCGTGAAAAAAAGGCTAGTAGTTGTTCCAGCTATTTTCAAGCAAATTGTTGCGTGAGGAAAATATGTGTAATATTTATAATTTTAATGAAATCTGCCTTCTGACTTACAATAAGCCACGGATAGTCTTAGAATGGCAGGCTGATCAGGATCTTATTAAAATTCAGCAACTAAACAATCCCAGTGTCTTAGAAGGACTCCTGTTAAATTGTTCCTGGTTTTCTCCGTTTAATGACTGAAAGTGATTTAAAAGCGAGACGTCATTTAAATTTTTTTTTTTTTGCTGTGAGGTTTTTACCGGAAAGGAAAGCCGAAAAATCTGTAAGGAAATGTTACTAATTTCACGCTCCAAGAAGATTATCTGTTCACCGGAAGGAAAAAAGGAACGGTGTAAAAAGCAATTCCATGAACAAGTTGAGAATACTTACATATCTGCATACATAATTATAGGCTGTTTACAGAAAAGTGAGCACTTTGGAGGCCCTTGTCACGTTTTCTTTTTCAGCCATTTCTTATCCTTTACCCACCTTTTTAAATAAATATTGTCATGTAAGTAATAAACACAGTGTGCATATTCCATCACACTCGAAAGTGAACACATAGGGCTAAAGTTATATATATATATATATATATATATATATATATATATATATATATATATATATTCTATTATTCCAAATGAGAGGACTATAGTGCTCAATTTACCGTGAATAGTCTATAGAATGTGTTGAAATTCTTGAATACGCTTTGGTTTAAAGAACAAGCCCGTCTCCTGAAGTTCAGAGATAATACCGTATGTTTCATAACCTTAGTCGGGATCAGGATAAACTATTACCCTTAAAGTACTGCATTCACCAGATACAAAGAAGCACTACTCGAAACAGTTACGCAAACAGTTTTTATCTAACCTTTCGCCACACCTTAGTTCACATGTCTATCGCTACGCGGAATTAGTTCAGTGTATTCGTTATAAATTGCTACTACGACTTCCAGGAAGTCGTTTTGAGTGTAGAAATTCCATGCGAAGAAGTCAGAAATCGCTGTCTAACGCGTATTTAATTTCAGTTCCTATAAGAACCCACAAAATGACATTTTATTTCCTGCATGGTGTAAACAGTTTAACGAAACAGACGGTTTGTTTAAGCTCAAATCATCTGGTCGTCCGCCTATAATTGGTTGTTATGTATAACTTAAATGAAAGGGAAAATCTGCGTCCAATTGTGTCTAAGAAGCTACCGTTTCTTATATGGCATGTTTAGAGACCCATAAATTTCGCAGATTCACTCTGCAACAAACTAGACTCCATAATCCTCTGTGTACTCCAGCTTATTTTAGTTGTTCATTGGCTGGTACTCAAGTTTAACTCCAGACCAGGTAGCTCGTGATCCGGTCCTCGTTTTCTTAGCAGGTTCGTCATTGGTTGAACGTGGTTCACGGTGAGACAAACAAACAGTGGGCCAAACAGAAGCAGATACTACCATGTACGTTGGGCTTTACTTTGATTTGTCCTCAAATGAATCCGCGAAATTTCCAGGTCTCTAGACACGTTGTCTCGCATGCCAGAAAGTATAGTATTGTAACGCGCTCGCTGCTCGCGAGAGTGGAAATGTGTGAAGGTCGCGCTTGTAACCCAAGAGCGGGCGGCGAAGACAAATACCAGCTTAGACAGGTTTGCAACCGCGCGTGTCGACGCGATAAATCTCTTGCAGCTCGCGCGCTCCTCAACTTCAGCAGATTGAATTTCTGCGTTTATCTGAAAAAATGTTCTGGTTTTGATCGTCCTAGCCTCTCTCGGCGTGACTCGGGGTGCGTGGAATATTCCAGATCTTGGCTACTGAAGCTGTAAAAGCGCGCCGGGGCTCCGAACCGGGAGTTATTGAGCGTCTGGAGTTTGGGCGATTGCGCGACCTTGAGTGATAGATAATGAGGGAGAAGAGCAACGAGTGACGAGAGGAGTGGTGACCAGCGGGAGGAAAAAAAAATCGACTGCGAACTCCTGTGCAGTGAAGGGTGCGGTTGACAGGCAGGACTACTGAACTGAATGCGTGAGTGAAAGACATTTCAAATGATGGCAACAGGCAAACTGGACAAGCGTTAATGATTAGTGTGAGTTAATTTACTAAAACCAAATAGAGACAGAGAAGGACATTAATCAGAGTTTAGATAGACGTTGTGGTTGAAGT
This sequence comes from Dryococelus australis, assembly GCA_029891345.1. Taxonomy (NCBI): domain Eukaryota; kingdom Metazoa; phylum Arthropoda; class Insecta; order Phasmatodea; family Phasmatidae; genus Dryococelus; species Dryococelus australis. The sequence continues at coordinate 56,050,252 of CM056996.1, forward strand.
GCCTATGGAGCACTTCACCCGACTATACAACGTGAAGAACTTGGGGAAAAAAAGTAATACGGACACCATGAAATTTGTCAGAAAAGTATGATTTATGCTGTATATGAAAGAAGAATGTGTATATTTTGCAACATTAAAATATGTTTTACTAAAATACACTTTTTAAATGTAAAACATTAATCGGTCGGTAGAGTCCGCATTTCTAACCAAATTTAAGCGCATTTCCATTCTAGATACTTTATAAAGTAGAATTTACTGTACAATAAAATATTCTTCAAGAAAGATCGTTATAATATTTACTATGACTGCATGTAAAAAAAAACTGTAATAATATAATGTAGGAAATAATTTTTGTAATTGATTTTATGTGCGTCCATTTGTCGCAAACGTTTATGGCTGAAACTGGCGTAAATAAAGTTAATTATACAATTGACGTGATACATTATGATTACAATTTTCTTACATGCAATCATAGTATATATTATAACGAATTTTCTTGGAGAAAATTTTCTTGTAAATTCTGCTTTTTGAAGTATCCAGAATGGAAATCGCTTAGATTTTGTTAAAAATGCGGACTATCGATTAATTCATGTTTTACATTTAAAAAGAACATTTTAGTAAAATATTTTATAATGTTGCAAAATATATACATTCTTCTTTCATACACAGCATAAATCGCACTTTTCTGACAATTTGCATGGTGTCTATACTACATTTTTATGTGTTCTTCACGTTGTATAGTCGGATGCAGTACTCCATAAACTGTTGCTTTACTTCAAACTTAAATACTGCGTTCACTGAGAATCAAAAAGAGTAACAGTGGAGATAGGTTGATTAATGCTGCAAACAAAAGCTGCGTGAATAAATTAAAAAGGAAATTTCGTTATCGTATTTTTATTAAGACATCCATCCCTCACGAACTTGGATATGCCGCTCAGGCGTTTTGTAACAGTATACGTATTTCAAGATCGTCAGGTGTTTTTTCCAGACACGCTTGCCCCTCTTTCCAACCCCACCATGTACGAACTCCAATGCGATCACTATTCCACTTGCTGCAGAAGCCCAACTGATAGAAGGAAAAAAAAAGTAATATTCTCACAAGTCTAAATCCAGTGGATGACCCGAGGGAAACGAAAGGAGGTCGCTCACGAACGCGCCAGACATGTCCAGAAAACAGCTCATAGCTGCGGGTTGTAGAACCGCGATGTCAGTGTCGTTATAGGCTGTTCACGATCAAATGAGCTCTTTTCAAGGCCATTCTAAATTTTCCCTTTCATACAATTTCCATCTTTCTGCTGCTTTTTAATATAAATATTGCAATGTGATCAATAAACACAGTGTATACATTTCACCACCCTCAAAATGTAATGCCTGATGCTGCAATAAGATATATTTATTAGTGGTTAATACCTGTTGGGAGGGCCTTAAAAAGTGCTCACTTTACAGTGAACAGCCTATACTATCCTATTTCCCCATTTCTTCTCGGCCAATATGACTTGGCGAACGCTCACCGCAGCTCGCCACGTCTTGGGGCTGCCGCTGCTGTTTGAAGTACCGGCACCTCACTAACTAACATTTAGTTAATTATAAAGAAATGTTTGCAAATATTTAATATTTATTTTTTAATTTATGAACCTTTATTCGGTGATCACATTTATGTCAAGCAATATCCCGCGGCATTAGTTTATGTTGTAAATTGTTTCATCCGTATAACTTATTTATAGGCTGTTCACGGTAAAATAAGCACTTTTGAAAGCCCTGCTTAATCTGTATTTGTATATACGTTGTGTATTCCTCCGCCTTATGTAAAATTATCATTTCTATGGGCCTCGTCATACTTCGGTCAAATTAAACTGTGAAATACTTTACCAATCTGCTAATTTTTACACTTAGCTGCATTAAAAAAACAGAAAGTGAAAGAATTAATTTTAAGCTATCACAAATGGTTACCTCACGCTTTTTAACCGGTGTTAAGATAAGGAACTGCTTTCCATCCATTGTTACCAACTGTACTGGGCGAATGTCAATTAGTGCGCCCATTAAAATAAATGCATGCAGAGGCAGTGACTTTTTCTAAGGTTCATTTCTAAAGAGCTCGCTTTATCGCGAACAGCCTTTAGTATTTGTTACTACAGCTGCAACATAACAGAAGAATTTTGTATTTGACATCAAATTATTTTAAAATATATTAAGTGTAATTTTTTTTTCGAGGAAAATGTAACATACAACGCGTACGAATTGACCAATGTTAGGTGAGATTATAAAGTAATTAATTTATTGGTGTCTGACGCCTCAACAGTGGCGAAACGTCTCCAAGTTTTTGATGGGTTGAGAAGGGGGGGGGGGGGAGAGTGTGCGTCTTTCGGCGCATCCTTTAAATTTTTTTTGTGCTTGTGATACAAATTTCATTTTTGAGCAATCAAAACCTAAATAACATGCTGCATAAAATATAGAGCATAGTTTGTAAGCCAGAAGTGAATACGTGTTAAACTATCACAAGTACACTATAGCTATGTAAAATAAACCAACGCATCTCGATAAACAAATCTTGTTTGGATGTCCATGTACTCTCATTCTGGCGCCCTTTACTAAATTTAAGGAGGGGCAATGTATAAACCTGCCTGTAGGCCATTCGCGGTAAAGTGAGCGCTTTTGAAAGCCCTCTCATTTGGAATAATAGTCAGTAAATGTATTTTATTTTAGTATATTGGTAAAGGCTGTTCACAATAAAGTGAGTACTTTAGAAATTAACCTTAGGAAAAAGTCACTGTCCCTGCATGCATATATTTTAATGGGCGCTCTGAGTGACGTTTGCGCAGTAAAGTTGGTACCGATGGAATGAAAGTAGTTACACATCTTAACGTCGAATAAAAAGCGTTCGGTAACCATTTGAGACAACTTAAGATTATTTCTTTTGCTTTCTGTTTTTTTTAATGCATCGAAGTATAAAGATGAGCAGATTTTTAAAGTATTTACTTTCTTAATAATTTCACAGTTTCATTTGTTCGACACATGAATACAGTGATGAGGTCTATGGCAATGTTATTTTGCATAAGGCGGAGGAGTACACAACGTGTATACATTTAGATACTAAGCAGGGCTTTTATAAGTGCTCATTTTACCGTGAACAGCCTATACTTATATAACATTATAGTTGATTTTATGTAAATTTATTTTAAGTATTAAAATTGATAACTTTCGTTGATGTAGTGGATATGCATGAATTAAATAACAATAAGTAATTACAACCACTACCACTAAAGGCAACTTAGCCTTGGCTCACCACATTTTTGTACGCACGCTTAAAAATCCTTTCTAACTTAAAAATCGTATTGGAGAAGTGGTCAAGGAGTACACTGTCTGTGCGAATACAGCGAGACTACGCACGCGTGTCTGGACTAACAGCACCATCACGATATAAGCAAGCTTCGTCCGTGATTGATATCGTCCTGGAGAAGTTAAGGGCGTCGGATACACAATGCATTTTTTACTTGTACTAAACATTGTTCAACTTGTAAGCATTGTATGTGATGGCATTTTCCTCTAATAAAACCATTTTACACTTTATATTGTTTGAATAATTTGATGTAACATACAAAATTCTTCTGTTTTGTTGCAACTTTGATAACAAATAAAGTTTGTTCACGATAAAGTGAACACTTTTGAAATCGACTTTAGAAAAAAGTCACTGCACCTACTTGCATATATTTTAAAGGGCGCACTGAGTAACATGCGCCTAGTAAAGTTGGTAACGATGGAGATAAAGTAGTTCCCTATATTAACGTCGAATAAAAAGTGTTAGGTAACCATTTGTGATAACTTAAATTATTTCTCTGGTATTCTATTTTTTTTAATGCATCGAAATGTAAAAATAAGCAGATTTGAACAATATTTACTGTAACGTCTGATTTCGGAACTTTATTTAGGCACACAGAAACGTCTAATTTACATTATTATTTATGTGTTTATGTATGTTTATATAATTGTGTCGCGTAATTATTTCCCGAGTTGATCTTGTTCCGCTGTAATGTTTACAGGTTTATTTATTTATGCCACAACATAAGAGACGTTAAGTATGTGATTCGAATTTAGCACTCTTTGCAATGTTTTTATTGTTTGATTGCTCTATGTTTGTCATATAGGTTATGTAAAGAGCTTTTGGGAGAGGTTGCCAGGGGCAACCGTTGTTGATTTGTACTTGGTTGCCAGGGACAAAAACTGAACTTTGTTTATCAGAAGTGAAGTAGCCGGCTAGCTATTAGATAAGATTTTTGCGTCTTTTTTTTTTCTTTTGAGAAGGAAGAAAACCACGTCAGTACTGGAAAAGCGATGCGATGTGTCTTTCGCAGAAGGATTAAGTAATTATTTTTATAAGTAGAGCTAGTTCGCGTTAGCTTTATAAGCTCCAGCCACCATGAAGCAGCGGTTCGTGTTAGAGAAGAACAGAAGAGGGCTGGGAGGACGGCCTTAACAAATTATTTAGCATTTAGTTCGACGCCCGCGAGTTTCGATGTGGTGCCATAATGAGCTGTAGTATCGTGTACCCGGGGTTCGTTGAGCCAGAATCAGGGAAGACTGCGAGACGACCACCCGATGACCAGCCATAGCAGCTGATTCTTTATGAGTTTCTACTTTCTTAAGGTCGTGAGTTGGCAATACAAGGTATTTTGGTTATAATTTTATTCTTTGAAGATTGACGTTGCTAATGATCGGCGTCACCCATACGCCATATTGGCATTGTAGTAGGATACCAAAACAAATAATTTCTTGAAATCCGCATTTCCCACTACAGAGTAAGCTCCCGATATGGGTGAGAGCAAAGTCGATGTGCATAATTCGGAGTAAAAGAAAAAACTTTGATTTCGTTCCTACAGTAATTAGACGAGGTCCTGGAAAATATGTTTCATTTTGCAGAGACAATCTTTAAAGAACGAAGCTATCTAAATACTTCATTTCTGATAACATGGCATAGGTAAGGTTGAATATTGTATGAAATATCATAGCCAAGAACATTTATTTTAATTTATTTTTCAGTCTCCCTTGGTAAAGATTATAACCAAAGTAATTTTCACTGCCACATATTGTGTTGATTAGTTTCTAAATAAAATCACCTCTATGTTTTGCAAGTCATTCGAGACTATCATTCAGTATTCAGTGAAAGTCGAGTAGTACGTGGCTAGCATGGTAGCATATATTTCAGGTGTAATAATAGTTGTTCGCCTAGATCTTCCAGAGTATCTACATCTACAGGGTGGTGAGCATAACTGCCTGTAAGTTTGATTGTTTCAACTACGTTTGTGTTCGCATTTACGCATGTGTTACACCTTGGTTTTGGTCTGACACCTACTCATCTCACACATCTATCTCTGCAATATTATTACCATACAAATGCTGCTACCCCGAGCAGTACATTACATTCCCAATAATTTCACAGTTTCACTTGACCGACGCATGAATAAAATGACGAGGCCCATGGCAATGTCAATTTTACATAAGGTGGAAGAATACATGACGTGTATACAAGTAAATTTTAAGCAGGGCTTTCAAAAGTGCTCATTTTACTGTGAACACTCTATACTAAGTTGTACAGATGAAAAAATGTACAGAGTAAACTAATCCCATAGGTTACCGCGTGACACATATATAATCACCAAATTACAAGTCGTATATATTAAAAACGTTAAATATAAAAAAGTGTTGCATATAATTAATATTCTTTTTAAGTGAATGAATTGTTCTATATTAATTACATGTATGCCAATCAGTAGCCTACGACATTAGTTTATGTTGTAAGTTTTTTCATCTGTAAAACTTGGTTAGCATTTATTACGAGTGCAACAAAACAGAACAATTTTGTATTTGACATCAAATTGTTCAAAAAATATTAAGTGCAAAATATTTATATTCGAGGGAAAATGTCATCACATACAATGCGTACGAGTTGAACAATGTTCGCCACAATTATTAAATAATTAATTGTTTGGGGTACGACACCCTTATCTTCCACATCGTGGTGCAGAACCCGTGTCGTGAAATCCATCCTACTTGAAATGATCCCGAGGTATCCCATCATGTGTTCTAGTAAATATGCATATTCTACATCGTAAATTGCATGCAGTTTTCCAATTATTATCTGTCCAGGAGATTTTACGGTATCTATGCCGGCCCCCCCCCCTTCCTTCGTAGTTCAGGGCGTTGGACACGGAAAAATTAGTCATTTTAAATTTGTATCAAATATTCTATAACTTGTAGAAATTTACGTGACTACCTTTTCCTCAGATTAAAGTTCTTTAAATTGCATGGTTTCTGCTAAACGTCATGCCAAAAAGTCTACATTTTACTGCCGTTTGTAATGCACAAATTAAGTAAACAGCCACAAATCAAAACATGTGCCAAAATTGCCTTATTTTCTTCAATTTTTTTAGATTGCAAAAACATTTCCTTGTGCAATTTTATAGACATCTTGAAGTAGGTCTTGGCATCTTATTGCAGTGCGAATTATCTAATGTCTGTACGTAAGATGGTTTTCTGTAATTATACGTTTTTAAGATGTAAAATTGTAATTTGGACACGCATTTATGCGAAAACTACAGGCTCAATTATTTTGGCGAGGAAACCGTAGTTGCCGATAATGTCTAAATGTTGAGCAATATATGTCGTAGGCAGTTCGCGGTAAAATGAGCACACTCTAAAGCCCTGCTTAAGATCTACTTGTATGCACGTTGTGTATTCTTCCGCCTTATGTGAAATTAACATTGCCATGGGCCTCATCACTTTATTTATGCGTTCGTCTGGTGAAACTGTGCGGTTGCACTCTGGTACTTTTTACACTCTGAGGCATTAAAAAAAACTAAGCAAAATAAATAATTTAAGTAATCACGAATGGTTACCTGACACTCTTTATTCGACATAGTTACATATATAGAATTTCTTTCCCTCCATCGTGACCAACCTTACTTGGCGTATGTCAATCAGTGCGCCCGTCAAAATATATGCAGGCAGGAGAAGTGACTTATTCCTAAGGTTGATTTCCAAAGTGCTCACTTTATCGCGAATAACCTTTCTAAATATAAAATAACACAAATTTTTCGTGACCAACATCCTTAAGCTTAGAAGTTGGCACAGGAGGTGACCATAGCTCCTGTCGCGACCATGTTTGCCCAATACCAGAAGAGCTGCTAAGCACGTTCCCTGTAGTTAGAGTATTCCCTGCACGTCTAGGTTTATGGGGCTGTGCCCTTAAGTGCACTTAGGTTCAATCCTTACCTAGAACCTCAAACTCTCCTCTTAGCTTCGTGGTAGGTTAGAAATAGCCAGCCAACAATATCTGCATACGTTGAAGTTAAAATGGACGCAAATCTTGGTCTGCCGGTGTTCGCCATGGTTAAGTGGCCCGTCGGAGCAATGCAGACGCACAGAAGTTCTAATTGTCCGTCTCGATTGTCCGGTATTTCTGCTTGGAGCGCCGGGTCGAGTGTCGATGACTCACTTTCGCCCACAGCTCGCCCTGACACACAGTGCGCCCAGAGAACCTGTTTATATCACGTCGATCGAGTTCCCCAACCCGGGAGCCTCCTCCTGGCGTATCTTGATAAACGCAGCCTGATGCGAACCGACTCATCCCGTTCGTCGCTCCGTACACTGTGAAAATAACATTCTGGTTAACTTCCTAAACTAAAACGGAAGATTTCTAACCTATACGTTGTGTGGGGATAATACTGTCTCGCATATCAGGCTGCAAATATAGGAATGTGTACCAGTTCTGCTATACACGTTCGGAAACTTCCCTACTCGTTTGACTGTTTCCTGAGCAAATGCAGAAACGCCACCATGGATGTATGGGAAGAAACCTTACCATTGCTCTTTATCACTATAGGCTGTTCACGGTAAAATGCGCACTTTCGAAAGCCCTGCTTAGTATCTACTTGTATGCACGTTGTGTATTCTCCCACCTTATGCAAAATTAACATTGTCATGGGCCTCATCACTTTATTCATGCGTTGGTCAAGTGAAACGGTGAAATTATTAGAAAAGGTTAACATTTTATAAATCTGCTATTTTTTACACACTGAGGAGTTAAAAGAAAAACAGAACGAGTAAGAAATAATTTTAATTATCACAAATGATTACCTAACACTTTTTATTCGACTTTAACATGTATAACTACTTTCCATCCGTCGTTACCAACTTTACCATGCGCATGCCACTCAGTGCGCCCATTAAAATACATGAAAGCAAGGGCAGTAATATTTTTTTTAAGGTTAATTTCAAAAGTGCTCACTGTATCGTGAACAGTCTTTACGCACATAGACTGGTATGGTAAATTTGCAAATAATTTTTTAGAGTGTACACCAGGTGCATATCTGCAATCTCTGCGTACGACAAATTCGATTCCAAAGACCACAGAGACTTCCAAGCGGACCCGAACTCCGCAACTTGCACGCCTGACATGTCCGATAAGAACTTGGGATCAGCACGCGACCTTGCCAGCTGTTACTCCGCGAGAGACTGCTTTCTTGTCTGCAGATGGGACCGCTGTGGTGCACCAGTCGGACTACTCGCTTTGCACCAAGGCGAACCAGGTTCGATTCCCAGCGGGATCGCCCGGATTTGCAGCACGTGGGAAGCATGGCGGACGTGGCCGTTTACCTCGCCCTCGCATTCAACTGCTTCTCCATATCCACCTCACTTCCATCTTGACCGACGCTGAAGTCTTCGCTGTTAAGAGTGGGAAACAACAATCGTCGGCTCCTCTGCCTCCGGAGAGGATGGCGAGGTAAGGGTTCAAGGATGGAAGCAAAGGAATTCTAACATTTGACATTTTAAAATTATAACGTAACCTTTTTCTTTTCGATTATGACCAAATATAATTTTAATCCTCTGTAATTTTGAAATTTTAACGTGTTTTTAATTTTTATAAAGCGACAAATATTATGTTTCTACTATTTTCCATTTTTTTTTTTTAATTCAAGTAACTGTGGCCAGTTATGGCCTTCAAATGGGTACTGGTGCCACTTTAATGTTATGCTCTGTTAAGAGTGGGACGGACTCCCGTGTGAATCCCGCGTCCAAGGTCAAGATGCGAGTGAGCAATACGGGCGACACTAACACGCCGCCTAGTGCCTCGTCGCTCCTACGCGCAAGGCGTGCAGTGTTTCCGTCGTAACGCTGTACTGTGCAAATTAGATCTGTAACAGTGGCATTTTATTACACGCGATGAAAGACCACAGATTTAACTACGCCTTTATTTTTGCATTTTTCTCTTGTCGCTTAAAGAAACTGCATTGGCAAGCTTTAAAAATGCTGTATTTGTCCATTTTCACGATTTTTCTTCATAAATATACTTAATAAACATACAGGCATAGAAGTAGTAGGGAAATGTTCCTTGACGGCCAAGGGGATGTGGGACAGGAGTGCAGGAGCCACCCGGCCATCATGTTGTTAAGTCACTGTCCGCCATCTTGGATATGATTGACATTTTACCGCTGACCCACGACCTTTGACCATTGACCTTGACCCGGGTGACTCTGACCCCAAAAGCCCAAAAAATTCTGAAAAAATTCTCAAAAAATTATTTTAAAAATTTATCGCCACGTAAGCACTTCCTCTCTCCATCAGCATTATTGCTCCCCTTTTGTCTTCACACATTTTCGAGTGGTAGTTAATATAGGTCAGAAACAGTTCCATCTTGCAATGCGCAGGTTTTTTTATAGTCAATACCCTTCATTAAATGGCTATTTGCTAATAATATCGCACAAGTTAATTGTTGCAATAATAAAGAAGGAATCTAAAAAACTGTGCGTCAAATTTAAGTATGGTTAATATTACAGGCGTTGGGAGTGGTACGGCATTGTGTATCTTACATTACGAGATTGAATTACTAACACGTCCGAATCATAACTTTTTGCGATACAATGTTCAGAAAAGTATCAAGTAATAAACACTGTGTAATTGTATTTTATTGGTTGTAATATTTAAAAACATACATCTATCTATTTGTTCTTGTAAAATCTAGGCATACGCAAATTTCTACACAATTTATTTAAAAAATAAAACTACAAATCCTTGACTTTTTTTCTGTTTAGGGGGTTTGTAATTACTTTTTAATTCCCAAAGTCCTCATTATGGGTTAATATATTCGTTTTTTTATAATATAGAGAAAAAAATCTTATTCGTTTGGATCATTTAATTCAAGTTTGAAAATTTTGCTTTACATATATAAAATCCTTACCGCAGAAGAAAACTCCACAGACAAAAATTTCCATAATGATGTTCTTTGGCGGCGTCCATCCCATTTCAATTAAGACTGTCTGACGTACAGTTCGATGTATGCTACATACATTTTTCCTAGGCGCACCTCCTAGTTATGGGATAGACGCGAGCCAAGTTTGGCTTAACTGTTGAACTTATTCAACAGTTTTGGCGCAGGAAACCTTAATATACACACAAACGCATGCGCGCAGATATCACCGCGTACATTGACAGTAATTTCCTGTATATTTTTCAGGAGATGACGTAGATCTTGAGTGGTGGTGGTGGTGGCGGGGGAGGGGTTGTCAAACATGGTAACAAAGCGTACTTAGTAAAGCATATGACCGATAATTTCGTAAATCGTATTGCGGGCATCCCAGTCCAGCATTCTGCAACGAGGCGAGTAAATGTAAAGGTTTTTATTATTTTCTTATGATGTTAAAATAGCATTGGTAGTTCTTAGTTAAATACCTCGCCCGAACTCCTTCCCCCCTCCCCACCCTCTCCAGTCAACCTCACACATAAGATTATATCCTTACCAGCGAGTCACTAGTTGCAACTATACGTAATCCACAGTTACTTCCGATTTTTCTTAAGCCCTGCTAAAGTTCTGCTTTGAGAATATTCCTCCGCCCCGTGTAAACGAATCTCAACAAAGTCTATAAAATTACACCAAAAGGGTACCGCATCGTATTTGTGGGCACTCACATCAAACATATTTTTCATGTTTTTGACAGAGAACTATTTTTTAATAGGCTTTAGTAATACAACTTTTTTTCCCCTGTTTTATCCACATTAATTATAAGTAAAAATTATAACAAAAAACATAAGTTTTTTAAACAAAAAATAACATAATTTATTATTTACAGAAGTATAGAGCGCTCGTGATACATTCTATATTTAGGAAACAACCAAAAACGTCATACGTGGGGTTTTTCAAAAGGTTTGTTTCAAAACGTGTGAAGATACCACGAACAGTCTATATCGGACTGTTATTAGGACTTCAGCTGTTGTTATCCGAAACAGCATGAATCCGCTCCGCCGGCGGACGACTAGCACACAAATCGAACCAAAGCTTTAAGATGGTCGAAAGGAGAACAAGGGAATCGATATATCGACCGCCGTAACTGCTTCCAACCCAACATTCGGGTTCCAAACTATGTGGGATTCAGCTAATAAAATTGTATTAAGAAACATGTCTCATTCGTAAGACGACATATCGTAACCAATACATAACAAACAATAAGTTACTGATATAGCTAATGAGCCTACGGTTCTCAACATGGGTGCTATTAATTTTTAAATAACTTTTTAAAAGCTGAGTTGGTAGAAAGGACTTGACTTCTCTCTGAAAGCAACAATGTTATAAATGAAACCAGAAACTTACGCAACAGAAGCGAGACAATTACAATATACTCATGTCTTACCCGGGACTTGAATCCAGAAAACCTCGTACTATATGCTGGCGTGGATTCCACTGGATTACTGAGGTCGGATTCGTAGCATCAACTTAGGATTTAATCAGTCTAATGTTTCGAATGATAGGGTTTACTAAGTTTAAATATTTACAGGGCCTTTATTTTGAAAATAAGTGACTGAGCCATATAAAACATGAAAGTTTACATAGCCTACCGTAGCGCTACTTGTGTGAAGAATTTGATGGAAATCGGTTGTTTGGTCCCTAAGGTATGGCATAAAAAACTTTAGTTTCTTATTTTATGCTATCGTACAAAATTGCCAGAAAAGAAAAGACCATGTATACGATCATCCTAAGGTTTACTGTCTAAATACAAATTTAGGATGAATTTGGTTAAATTTTTTAATATATTTGTCAAACTTACCTAAATGATTTACGAAGCTGTTATTTCGAACATAGTTGTCTGACCAATTTAAATCATGAAAGTTTACATGCCCTTGTGTAGCATTTATGGTGTGCACAATTTGGTAAAAATATATTTGAAATGTTCTAGTGTAACATTTGGTGGAAATCGGTTGATTGGTCGTCGAGACATATAATAAAACCTCCATAATTTTGATGTGGCGATCTTCATAAATGTAGGATCAAAAATTAATGTAAGGCCTAATGGCAATTTTGATGATTGTATACTGCCAATATACAAAGATAAGTTGAAATAGATTACATAATTTCGTAGATATAGCCCACAAAACTAAAATAATTGTATAGCTGCCATTCTGTAAATCAGTGTGTACTACTTAAAAAAAAAATACATTTATTACTATGGGCTACAACAGTACAACATATTTGCAAAATTTTGTGAGAATGGGTTGATTGTTTCCCGAGATAAGTGATAACATCATTTTTATTGGTAGAACTATCTTGCAAAATCGCAGAGGAATGAGACTCTGTAATGACAAATTTGATAGTTGTAATAGGTACTGCCAGCATACAAATTTAAGTTGGAATTCACTTAGTTAGTAAAATATTCTGAGCTGAAATATTTATATAGCCACCATTTTGAAAATAAGTGCCTTAACTACATAAAGCATACCAGTTTACACCACCTGCTGCAGTACTAATAGTTTCCACTACATAGACTGTTGGATTACATAAGCCTAGCTGTTGGAATTACACGATTTGCATAAATATGACATTAATAAATCACAAATCAACCACAGCTTACTTTAGAATTACTATAACCGTACATGCGTAAGTTGTGTGGTGAAGAGTGAGTGAGTGAAGAGATTTGGGCGGCTCATAACATCGAGGTCTTGAGAGCCGACGATGGTGAAGCGAGGTGAGTAAGGAGCAGCGTCGGAAAATAAAGTGGCTGGGGGGAGAGAGAGAGAGAAACGGAAGACCCCGAGGAAATCCTCCGACCAGCGGCATCGTCCGGCACGATTCCAACATGCGAAAATCCGGGAGCGACCCCAGCGGATATACAACCCGGTTCGCCTAGGTGGAAGGTGGGTAGTCTAGCCACCAACCCACCGCTGCCCCGACTAACGAGAAGGTAACTGCACACCAATACAGTACATACTTGGGAGCTTTTCGTGTTTGAAACTTACACGATCAATTTCCTTTTGCACACGTCGAATTCTGCGACTTTCTCTGAATCCCGGAGCGCAATAAATCATCACCGGTGTTTCCGTCGATTCCGTACGAGCTCTCTAATTGAGCCGCCCCGAGAGTCGTACTTCACGGGAAAGAACACATGTTGCATTAAAGAACTCCTCCGCTGAAACACGACGGCTTTCGTTGAATTATAGTATCCAACATCTAGCTGGCCGTACCGCAGCGTTGAATTGCAAACGCTGCTACTATTCTCAAGTCATTAATATTTACAATTTCTCTTCCAGTTAAGGCTTAGCTTTGCATGATTAGACCAGTCCTAACTGGCATCGCTGGAAACGAAATGAGCAATAAATTCACTTAGCGACCTCATTTAATTTAAAGTAAGGCGTGTACTTCCAGACAAATAGTATCCTGCTAGAAAGTGTTCTAATTAACTTACAAGACGGCAAAACTTACAGAGGTTAAAATTATTACTCATGTCAATTCAGAGTGTTTTTATAAAGTCATCACGTGGGTAACACTATGGTACTAAAGAAATAGGCAAATACTCGTTAGACTCGCTAGAAAGTCTCATAAACACAACAGTGTGTGTTCAGTAATTTATGTTGTACTGTTGTATTGCTTTTCGGAAACCTTTTGAATTACAAAACTACAACTCGGGAAACGTTTTCGAATTATTTGTTGTTAAGTTGATATTCTGTACTCTTTACAAAACAAATTGCAGTTTTTGATGATGTGTTCCGCGTATCAAGAACATTGTTAGGGCATAGTGAAGGCATGCTTTTAAGGGAATAAATATTTTGACAACAACGAGCGAAATACGTTTGTAAATAAATATTACCTTATTACATGTATTTGTTGCATTCAGGTCTAACATGAAACGCGACCTCTCGAAAGATTGGTAAGTTCTACGAAGTTGGAGTCTAAACATTTCCCCAATATTAACTATATAGATCTCACAGAGGATATATATATATATATATATATATATATATATATATATATATATATATATATATATATATATATATATGTGTGTGTGTGTGTATGTGTGTGCTCAAAGTCTAAAATATAATATCTTCATAAAATGTGAACTTTAGTTCGTACCTTAAATATAAAAAAATGAATAAATAAACTCAACTTCAAAGATTTCAGTGTAGCTTGCCTCTGTGTATGCGAAATAAAAGCGCTAAGGTCGTGTAATATGAAGTGAAGTTTAAATAAGAAATTTAAAAAAATTTAAAGAATTGTGTTTGTATTTTTCGTGTGACATGCGCATACTTAGTGCAGCATATTGAATAATAACTATGCTCCAGCTTAAAATATATTTTTAATTTTGCAGTTTAAAATATTTGGACTTTTCAAATAACTGTGGTTACAAATACTATACTTAAAATAATGACGTTTGTACTTCCGAGACAGAGTAAACAACGCGTTAGCATCTACATTTTTAATTCATATTATGTCTGTATGGAAAGCTTAGTTAAAATCGGTTAGCTGGTGATGCGAGTGACCTTGCTGTTTGCGGGGAGAAGTACGAAAAGTAGCCATAGATTATGCACATCGAGTAGTACGGTCTCTATACAAACTGTGTACAGTTCATTGTCGGTAAGTGGTTGACCAGGACAGTACACTGTATGATATATCGAAAGCACATTTTCTTAAAGAAAACTTTCCTGGGTATTGCAGGACCAGCATTTTTTTAATGCCTTGTTTAGTGTCCTCTTTCTGCCTCCTGTATGTTTTTAGTCCATTCGTAAAAATATAAAATGAAGTATATCTGCTGACTACTACTCATGCTTCTGTGTAGTAACAAAACGTAATAAACCTGGTGCTATTACTCCAGTGTGAAAGAGTGCGCACACCAGCTGCGCAGGAAACATCTCCGTGTCCCAACATTCAACTACTTTTCTTACTACATAACTGTGAAATCCACATGGCTTCGACTAAGGTGAGTCATCGTTTACTTGAATACATGCTCCGAAATGCTAGCTAACTACTTCTGACTTAGGTGTAACGCAAATGCTGTATGTTCGAGTTCCGCAAAATGTCATCACATTTTTCGCAAAATCGCGGGTTTGAAGTTGAAACCAAATCCAAACGAATGTCACAGCATTGTTGAAACTCGTAAATTCCACAACCGTTTTAGAAATTCTTGAGCCAATGTTGAAGATATGCTCATAAGACGAAGATCGTTCTACTTCACTTTTAGTCTACGACTACTTCAATCTATCTGCTTCGGTTGCAATGTTGAAATACCTTAACAACATTTCAATTTTAACAAGATGTTAATACTTGAAACTTGAAAATTATTGCCGACATCGCTGTAATCACAACGGCCGATATATACGTCAACCGCCAACGTACATATATAAAGTTGGGGGGAAGTATATATCTCAAATTTTGATTTCGAAAGCCCTCTGTTAAATGTGAACAATTAATAGCAACATATGAGGAGAAGAATACATACGAAATTTTTACTTGAAACTATTTTAATTGAGGTGCCAGCAAAAGGACGAGGAGCGACACATGAAAACATTGTAAATACGAAGAAAATAATAAAAGCGCCATTTGATGCTCATGCAATATATAAACGGTGCCCACTGTTTCTGAGCAGACACAACATACTGTTCTCGAATGTAATTTGGTCCTGCTTAAGTGTATAAAGTATTGTATGAAACATTTACAAAGTAGCGAATAGATGGCAGAAACCTAGTAAGGCCATGGTAAAGCGATGACATTCTTTTTTCTTTTTACTTTTTGTGAACTACTTAATTACTTCACTGACGATGAAAAGAACACCATGCACAAGATTGTCTAGATAAGCGGTGTATTAAAATGTCTAATTGCTAATATGTGTACACGTCTCCAAAAGCCAAAATGAGTGCGGTTGGACCCTAAATATAGGCCTCAGACGGCGCGCAATCTGAAGCCTGGAAAACACATAACTACATTATAGGCTGTTCACGGCAAAAATGAGCACTTTTGAAAGCCCTGCTTAAGATCTACTTGTAAACTCGATGTGCCCTATGTACAATTAACATTGCCATGCGACTCATCCCTTTATTCATGCGTCGACCAAATTAAACTGTCAAATTATTCAGAAAGTAAATACTTTACAAATCTGCTCATTCTTACATTTCGATGTCTTAAACAAAACGGAAAGCGAAATAAATAATTTTAAGTTATCACAAATGGTTACCAAACACTTTTTATTCGACGTTAATATATGGAACTACTTTCTATCCATCGTTACCAACTTTACTGGGCGAATATCACTCAGTGAACCCGTTAAAATACATGTATGCAGGGGCAGTGACTTTTTCTGAGGTTCATCTCTAAAGTGCTCACTTTATCGTGTACAGCCTTTACCAGTCGGACCACGAAATAAAAATGGAGAAGGAAGGAAAAGTACTGATTGTTGTGGGGAGGGGGGAGAGGGGGTGCTCAGGGAAACTTGATTTAAAAAGGCGTAGGGGAAGCAGTCCCCTCGTATTTCACAAAATTTTCCCTCTAACAGGTTTCTGCGATCTTGACCTTGATTGAATGCACATATTCCGTATTTGCAGTGAAGCTTGAGTTGATTTAAGACGCATATGTGACCACTTCTTTGACCACGAAATTTATCAGCGGTGCCATGTGCGATGCATTGATCATATTTCAGGTACAGCAACTTAATAAAAATATTTCGTGCATTGTAATTTTTTTTTTTTAAGAATCGTAACGGAGACACCAACACATAATCCACTGTAGCTACTCCATACGTGCATATGTGTATGTTACGGATGTTCTAAGAATCATTATATATATATATATATATATAGCATAATATCCATATGTAAATTGCCGTTCCTTATTTTTGCTGCTAAGTTATCGATTATAATTATATTACTGGCTGAGTTTGAAACACCTTGCGTGTTTTGAATGCTCATTTTTCCCGTTTTTTTGACCGAGTGACGACGTATATGTCTACGCCTGCCGCCAAGGAGTTTTTGACGTAAATACGTCTTTAAATATGCGACCATAGTGGGAGGCAATCGTGAAAATCCGATGATAAAATCGCGGATACAGTTTGGCATTGCAGCTCCGATTTAATCGTCTACATATAAAATTCAAATACACCACTCGATTGCCAAAGGCTCAATGATTATGTTTCGTTGAGTAAGGACTACGAAACATCATGTGAGGCGAGGTGGGTGTCATAACTTCCACGTAGTATAACTTTTGACTAAGAGAAGCTACGACGCTCGTTTAAGTTTCAGTCGACAGCTCTCGTCAAGATCAATCGATTGCGTGTATAAAACATATGCCTGGCGTGCTTATAGTGAAATCGAATGAGTTTAACGTAAAAAATTAAGAAAATTTGACACAATCTCGGCCTATAAAAAGCCAACTCGAAATACAGAAATCGTATACGGTTGGAAAGAGTATCTCAAAAGTAATCCAGTGATACCCATAAAACCCCACATTATCGAGCGAAGCGGTGCCAGGAACGTAAAAAAAAAAAACACCAAGGCGTCCGAGCTCGTCAACGCAGACGTAGTCTAAACAAACGGCCGTGTCCCCCAACACAGTTACGCCCCATTTTTTTTTTTCACTTTCATACCTTTGGTTGGTAACTGGAACCAGCACCATCGACCCAAGCAGCAGCAGCAGCATTAGCTACGTGGACTTGGTGGAATGAGTTCGCCATCCGCTCGTACACCGGCTGAGTTCCTGCCCTCCGAACCCGAAGAAGAATATTAATACCTACTGGCTACGCCCGTCGCTGCCAGCGCTCTAACGTCACAAATCATGGCTGTGTTGCCGAAATGATACGACATTGGTGTAGCATGCACATGCGAAAATTGCGAATTCATATTTATTATTTACCGTGATATTTTCATTTGGGGTGTTGTTTGCAATGTGTGCAAATTTAAAACCATCTAGAAGTTTTTTTCGTGGTCTGATGTTACTATAAAAAGCCGATTAACGCCCACCCTGGGATCAGACAGCATTTGCGGTCCAGCCGAAGCTCATGGACTGTGACGTGACGACCAGCAGAGGGAAACTTCCCGCCGAGGATTGCTCTCTTCAGCCAGCTGACCGCCGGACCTGCGCCAATTGCGGGGGTGACCATGTCAGAGGTGCCACGTTCTGTCCTCCAAGACAACATCGCGTGGAAAACATCAAGAAGAGGGTCTTCCACCAACGTGCAAGCCCAGGGACCTACTGCGTGGCCCACTTCATCTGCTAACAAATAGAATAACTGCCTTCAAGAAGATGCCTCCACGCCACTCCACACCGGACCAGCGAGCTCACCCACACTTCTGCAGGCACCCTTCGCTCCACCCACACAGCCAGAACCAACAGCCCATTCACCCAAAACACTCCCCTTCCCACTCCGGAAGGAAATTTTGGCTGTGTTCGATTTCGATGCAATGTGCCCTTGATTACTTACACTTGATCCCTTCCCGTTTCACGAGCCCTTGTTCCCTTCCATAGATATATTCGTTAGTGAATTCGTACGCTTGTGTTCGTTTCCACCTCGAGATTTATTCTGTAGAATTTCGCTCTGTGCGAGTTTCATTTGTCTTTGTGACGTTTGCAAGTGTTCTTTTGCGGCCGTGCAGAGTTGTAAACACAAAACAACCCAAAAAAAAATGAAACATTTCAAACAATTGCGAATCGAAAACTATCTAGGGCTCGAGCAGGGCAAGTTGCTCGTGCCCTTGGCTGAAGGGGACATTCAAGGGTGCATAATGTGCCCTTGCTGTGAATTCGGACAGCGACAACGCGACATCACATCCAAGATGCACTTTTCAAGGGTACGAAGCCAGATAAGGACCCTTAGCTGGAGAATTCGAACACAGCCTTTGCCTCTTCACTTCGAGACATCCGAATCCTACTAACCCATGTGTGCCAATACACGCCCCTCATGCAACGCAAAACCCCTCTTCTTCATAAGGCCTCATCCTCTTCCGAGAAATTCCAGATCCTCCTTCAAGATTTATGCGAGGCCTTCTGTGACTAACCAGTTCCCCCAACTTTTCTGTAATGCCAGTTTGTTCAGTAAATGTGACATTGCTACTTTACAACACACACACACACACACGACTAAACACAGTGGGCCGCTACACATTTGTGTCGTCTATTCACGGTAAAGTGAGCACTTTTTTAAGTCTCCTTATCTGAAATAATAGTCAATAAATATGCTATATTTTATTTTGGCCTTAGATATTAACTTCCGAGTGCGGTGGAATATACACGCTGTTTATTACTTGCATAAAAATATTTATTTAAAAAGTTGGTTAAAGGAAAAAATATTACTGAAAGCAAAAAGTAACTATGGCCTGAAATGTGCTCACGTCCCCGTAAACATCCTATAGGAATGGCTTACACTTACACTAAAAAATAAACGGTGGCTCTCGCGCTCAGACACAATAAGTGTTATATGTGTGTTTGAAAATTTTAGGGTAGGCCAGTCAGAATATTTCAGAGATCGTCTTTTAATTCTTTAAAGTGAAATCACGAAATAGACAAAGCTAAACGTAGTCAGCTTTTCGGCTGTGTCCTTCTACAATAATATAGATATTTGTATAATATATATTGCGGCATCACGGCTGTTTTATTGACCGTTAAATTTTGCAGTGTAGCCAGTTTGTGGCGGAATAGATGATTGTAAATTTGTAGTTTATAAAGAAGTATTTTGTATAATCGGATGATATGGAATTTTTCTCAACTTATTATTGTGAGTTATATATATATGTATAATTACAGATTACAGTTTTATAGTACACGTAAGCTGAATAAAATAAATGATATCTATTTGCTATTTGGTCACTTTTCCAGTGAAGGACGAACCAGCGAGAGTTTCTTGTACCTTGAACTACTTTTGAAAGGTGTAGTGAGGTTCGGGTGCCTCCTGGATGTGGCAGGATCTGGTTGCTGCTACTCCGTCTTATTTTCCTGTTCATCACTATTGCCGTGTAGAATTATGACGCGCTGAGATAAGCGGAGCAGAGAGTTCGAGTTGTTCTACGAGGTTTGTTCAAATGAAACCGGTTCGAGATGTAGAGCCAATAGCCACTAGAATCGGGAAAAAGGAAAGACGAAACACAAGCAAAAAGGGTAGTATTTAATTAAGTTTACTGAGTATGATGTTTCTCATTGTGTCACCCGAGGTGTCCAGACAGGCGGCGATAAATTTTTTTTTTGCTCTTTCAACAAGTTTTCAACCGCATTCTTCACGTCCTTGTTGATGTCGAATCTTCGTTCCTATGGGATTTTCCTTTTAGAGGCTGTGGGACAAAAATAAAAGGTAAAAATACTAATTGAAATAGACATAACCTGGCAGAGAGCATTGAATATCCCAGACAGCAGTTTTTTTTTTGTCATATTTGTGAACAAGCATTCTTATAGAGTGCTGCACTCATATAGTTGATTAATGGTTAATTAAGCGTGTTTTAAATCAACCTTTGAAAAATGTCACTTCTCCTACCAGCAAATATTTTAACGGGCTAACAGACTGGCATGCTCTCAGCAATGTTGGTAATGAGAGAGGGAAAGTAGTTCTATATCGTTACGGTGAATTAAAAATGTTAGGTAAGTATTTATAAGTACTGGAATTACTTATTTAACCTTCTGTTTATTTTTAATGAACGTAAGAATCTTCACATTTGATTTTCTGATAATTCTAATGTTTTCTTGGCCGGCGCACGAATAAAGTGATGGGGCACATTTGGTAGGAGAATATACGAAGTAGCTACACGTATATGTTAACACGGTTTTCCATCCAACATTATGGATTTATCGCCAACGCATCTATTTCAGAAGGTGTATTGAAATTCCCCGCACGACATATCCTAAATAACAGCTTCCCGAACTTTATAAAACTGCCACAACTTCGCTAAATGTATTAATTTTTAGCTGGTAACTGTCGATTAGAAAGGCGACGGTATCAACAGTAATCAAGAAATAATGACCTCAGGCAATGCGCTAGGCAATGCTCTGTGATCTGTTGTTCCAAAAAACATGATACAAAACTGTATTTCCAGAGTATGGCAAAAATTCCATAAATCAAAGATGGCAAGTGGGAATCTGCCTTAAGCAGGGCTTTCAAAAGTGCTCAGTTTACCGTGTACAATTTATATTGAGCTATTTCTTACGTCGCCGTAAATTCGTTCATTTCTTTGCATCGCAAGAAATCATGCTAAAAGAATGCATTACTCTGGTATGGTAAAACATATCCTCACAAAGTTGATCAAACCTGTTGTCTAAGATTGCCGTTTCTTTGTTTTTCAATGTTGGCTTCCAAAGACTTCAGTAAACAAGCTTAGCCTTAATATATATTCCACGCACCCTAACGGCCCTGAAAAGTTGAAAGTCGTGCGGTGAAAAATCTGGCCTGGACGGAACGCGCAAAATACGCCGTATTCTCTTGGCTCTCATCCGAAACATTCGCGAACAGCCATATAGCGGTCCTCTTCGACATGCAATTTCCTTCGTACAAAGCGACCATTCTCTGACGAATCTCCTCTGACCTGCATTCCTCAGTACGTGAAAACTGGACTGTCGTTCGCTGATCCTTCTTGGACAGGTTTGGTAACTCACCAACCTTATCCCACATAGACTGATATACTGCCACTCGTCTACCAATGAAGATACTTCTTATTCTATTGAACAGAAATTCTTCGTTTTCATGTCATAATTTCAGTTTAAGGCTCGGCCTCACACGCCATGTTGAATTATTGGTTCCAGCTTATTTAAGTTGTATACCGGCACTTATTACGAAACTGCTACTATACAATCGCGACAATATTACGCTGAAGTACAAACATAAATTCTGAAAATTCGTTACTTAGTAATGCCGTATTTTTTTCGAGAATTATGAACAGATTAATGCCATTTTGCCATCACCATATCACATCTGGATGAAGTTTGACGACTAAATTTGAAAGGCATTGCCAATTGTGATAATGCTATAGTAGAAACATATTTGGTTATTTCACTGAAAAGGAAGTTATGGCATATAAATCGAAAATTCAACATGGCGGGTGAGGTTGAGCCTTAAGAGGTATTATTGGAAATATTTGATTACATGAAATGTATAGTTTACTAGTTGTTTAAGAGGAGGGTGGACCCCCACATTTTTTGTGAAATAGTTGTTTACGCGAATACGCGTATCTCGGTAAATAAGTGTTCTGCAAATACGACTTCCTGTCAGAAAAAATAAAAAAATATTATCTATGCCACAGTTTCTCTTTTTACTTTTGTCATATTAAGTGTATTCTTGGAGAAAAAAATCGTGAAAATGGTCAAATATGCATTTTTAAAGCTGCCTTTGCAGTTTCCTTAAGCGGCAAGAGAAAAGTACAAAGATACGGGCGTAGTTTAATCTGTGGTCTTTCATTGCGTGTTATAAAACCCTACAGTTACAGATCTAATTTGCACAGTACAGCGTCACGACGGAAACGCTAGCACGTTTTGCGCGTAGGAGCGATGAGACACAAGGCGTGCGTTTTAGTGTCGCTCGTATCTCCCCCTCGCTTCTTGTCCTTGGACGCGGGGTTCCCATGGGGAACCATCCCACTCTTAATACTTTTGTATTTCACTACGTGTTATTTCCTGCTTGCAAATGGGCAGGAAAACGAAAGATTTCTGCAAAAAGGAATGTAGCCAAGCACGTATGGTAACTTTTCAAGCAATACGCGTGCATCTCACATATACAACTACACTGCAGCATTCGCGTTTAAAAACTCAAATGTCAGTTAATTACGTGGCGCGCTTCGAATGGGTATAACTTGAGCACGCCTCGTATTTCAAGTTGATCGAACTTAGTCATGTTATTGTTTATATAATTTTTTTTTAAAGGATTCCCAGATAAATATTTGGTGTATATATTACCCATGAATTTGACTCATTGTATTATTTGTTGTATTGCCGGATCTCCTGGCTTACAGGCGCTTTTTTGATGATACAGCAGACAAGACAGCCCACATTAAATAACGGATTTTGTAGTGGCAAGGCCTATTTTCAGCGTCATTAGAATTTGATTATTAACACTTTAAAAAGTTAAGTGATTATAGGTGGTGACAAAGCCACACACCTCTTAACTTAGCCGTATTAGTAAATCAATCATTATGAGTTTAATTTAGTGTGTTATTATGAATATATAAGATTTTGAGATAATATACATTTCACTAGTGGTATAATGGTCCGATTATTATAGCAGGAGTGAAGTGAAGTAATTGTTCTTGAATGTGTAAGGACACAGGCCACTTTCTCGGGATATGGGAGACACAGATACACCTTAATTCAAAAACGATTCAAACAGTGAACTAAATATTTGGAAGTAGCGAGATATCGTGTTATAAAGCTCTGCTTGCTGAGTTAGACGCGAATGTGTTTGCGGTAGTGGTACACTGGAACGGTCACGCCTGAAAACTGAGTGCGGCATTGTCAATATACCGTATGAAATTTCCTCTAACATAACCTACTTGGTATTATATTCCTGCTCCTCATCTGTTTCAATTACGGACGTGACTAGGCTCTTCCCGGTCCAACTTCTTTTGTGGTACACATTTCTATGCGCCTCCTTTCACTCCAGTCAGTTTTATTTTTACTTGGTGATAGCTCGCATTTACCGGCTCTCTACAGACGAGCGTTGAATAATAAAATATAGCTTGAAGTAATAGCATCATACGACAACCACCGTCCTACATTTCCGTTACCAGTTCCTTTAAATACACTTTCGAAATTAGTGGCATTTCCATCTTGAAGGACAAACAACTAGCAATTACAATTATCAGACATCAACCAATAACGGGCTCGCGTCGACTTGGAAACTCGTCACAATGTTGACTGTTGTGTTTCTTTGTGAAGATCTTTACGAAGACGAAGCAAGTAAAACCAAAAACAGCTTTTTTTATGAAGTGAGCATCGAATAAACCCATACACCAATGTTTTTTCGGAGGTGTTTTTCTGCGACGTTCTTTGGCAAAAAGACGCGAGTATAGATTACCATAACAACTTAGCTTCTAGAGCACATGAAAGCCCATGAAATGATTGCAAATAAAGAGAATGCAACTGTCCGCCACTTCCAACAGATAAATTATCATAATATAATTTCTATACATGTTCTTTAGTTCGCCGATAACATGTGGAAAACACTGTTAGCGCTGCAAAAGTAATACTTTTATTTCTCAGATAATAAGCAAATTTCCAGTGTATGGTTTTAAAAATAATTTTATCTAGCACATAAATACTGTTACAAGACGCCATAGAGACGTATTCGAATTCATGACGGATAGTGATCTAAATAAAAATAAAATAACAAAATCTGATTTTCATTTATTTACACACCTATAATTTACAAAATTAAACTTTCTCGACCTTTACTCTTGTTATTATTAGTGAATGCTATATTTGATGTATATCTCATTTCCAATTAAAGTCCTTCTCAAAGTGTCTATATATATATATATATATATATATATATATATATATATATATGGAGTCACTTAATTCACACTCATTAACACATGTCCAGTCAGTCTGTTCCCATCATTGTTAATGCCTTATTCTCACGCATCCAGTTCGGTAGTTTAGCCTGTCGCACCCTTCACTACACCGAGGCTCGCAGTCCGCAGATTATACTCACGCTGGTCACTACCGCCGACACTCGTTTCTCTAGTGGCTCGTCGTCTGTCGCGTAAGGAGGCGAAATTGCCCAAACTCTCGGCTCTCGTAAACTTCCGGCTTGGAAGCCCGTCGCACTTAAGTAATCTCAGTCGCCAGATCTGGAACAACACAACAACAACAAAGAAAACAACAAGGCTTGCATTACTCCAGTCCTCTTTGCCACTGTACTCCGTCGTTCCTCCGTTCTCATCTCACTTCAACTCTTTCTTACCAGTGCTAAAGACCTCAGTATTTAAGCGTCGCCTAAATCTTCCTCGGAAATGTTAACAAAATTTTACAAAATTTAAAACCGACTCTTTGAATACATACGAGCGAGAATGTAGTTTTCTCCGCTAAAGCGACAGTTATTCGGTGTAAGAAACATGTATTCGCTCATGGCACAAACGGAAGATGGGAAACGTAAAAAAGTGCGGCTTAGAATAAGCATCTTGAATTTTTCAATTTTATTTAGTGTTGCACATTTGTTTAAACTTAATTATTCAACATCAGTTGACTAGAGGGAGGCAGAATGTTCAAGCACTAACTACCAACTTCTGGGGTCCATACTCCTATTTTCTCACCAGTAATAATTTCTCTTCTGCTCCATCCCTACCTCATCTAACGTCGCTAACTATTCCGGCTGGTTAATAACACAAAGTGTATTCTAGAGGTAGGACAGCCTACTTTGTTTGGCTCCAACTTCCTTTCTAATCACCTTTGTTGACTTCACCTTAGGATAATATAAAAGGAATATTTATTAAATGTTAATTTTTTTTCAAGCACGGCACATAGCATAACAAACCGCCTGAACAGAAAGAATCAGACTTATATTATTATTTACCCAGCTGAGATGAATTAGAGGCATTATTAATTTCTTTCTAAGTATAATTACAAATTTGGTAACAATAAAAGCTGTGAAGTTTGAAATTTTCAGGGCACGCACTGGTACGTTGTATGCACTATTGAAACTGTAGTTTCAAACAAAATAAATCGATATTATTTTTTCCACAGAAGTAATACATTTTAGGATGGCAATCATTTATGCTCTGTAACTGTTTGTTACAGAAATGCATATTCAACACGTTTACTGAACTTCGTAGGCTGATAAACATAAGGAGTGTTTCTAAGAAACACATTTAGGCCTAAATATCTGTTTAACTACAGCTTTAATGAGTGTCGTGAATTAATGGGTAGGTATTTCTATCGCTTTAGGATCCTAGTTTTCTGTGAGGATGGAGTAATATTAGAGATAGTGAATAGATTTAGGCGGCTCTTAAAATCGAGGTCTTGAGAGCTGATGAGAAATATTAGAAATGACTATAAATGAGCAAAGAACGCGCTTAAGAAAAATTCATACTATGGTGTTCCACGCAGTTTTTTTTTTTTTTTTTTCCAAAGCTTCGTTTTACTTTTGACAAATCCACAGATACGCTAACAACATCAAACGTGAGCAATGCTGTGAAAACAATTCGACAGGCGGCCAACTTTTGGGAGAGTGTAAACTCATTTTTTACACAACGAGCCGACCTCCCGTGATACAGTCGGTTGGTGTGCTTCTGGTCCGAGAGCTTCTGGGTTAGAATCCCAAGTAAGGCATGGGTGTTAAATTAAGTTAGGTGGCAAGTTAGTCTGTAGGCCGTCTCCTGATAAGCCTTCAGGCATAGCATTGGGAGACGTTAATAAGTCCTTTCTAATTCAATCCAATCTTACAAACGGTTCCTAGGCTATCGACAATTTTAAAACATTTAGAAACTGAAATGATTTTTGTTCTCTTCCTGTTAAGAAATTAATTTCAATATATAAAACCTTTGCGTAAGAGATGATTGAAGTATTTGAAGGCGCGTTAAATATATTTGCTACCAGTTACGTTTGCAATTTGACCTTATTTCATTCCAATTTAATGTTTTCGGAAACAAAAATTACGAAGTGAATTTATATAACTCTAAATATATTTTAATGCCTATGTATAGAATGTTAGAGATTAATAATTTATACTCACGATTTAATTTTTAAAATATGTTATTTGAAACATGATGAGTAGGTAAAATTGGGATGGCATGATTAATAACAATCTGTGAAATGCGGACCTGGAAATTCCTTAGTGCAGTGGCGATTCACATTAACAGATAGTATTTCAAGATACATGCTGCGGAATCAGTGATAGTCTACAAAAACCAATAATGTTTCTATCTAGATACCTATCTGTAAAGCCAACGCTAATTTGTTTAATGAAGCAGCTGGAACTGCTTCTTCTTTCAAGATTGGGTTTCATTTAGAAAAGGCGTGCTGTTTTTCTACGTACCTTAACAACCCAACGATTGCCGTCAGGAATTTGACCCACCTACCAGTAAAAATAACATGTTACAAAGATGCGTGTGTGTGTGTGTTTGCCCATCTATCTTAATGACGCGTGTTGGCAAGCCGCCGACGGTAGGGACAGACATCTACTAAGCTTCAAATGCAATTCAAGTTTGTGATACAGCGATTGGCGAAAAAAACAGTCCGATATTGGGATGCGAAGGGTTTCTGCTTTGCTACTGGGCATCCGGCGTGAGCACTTTTTCTCATATTCATTGCCTGACTTGGACGTCTCACCCAGGCCACTTTGGGCACAATCTGAAGACGTTGAGACAACTGCATCTAAAACTACATGATTTCGTTGTCTCCTGTCCACCCCCATTCAACCTGACCAGCACGACAACGTTCGAAGTTCGTTTTCTGGACGTACAGAAAACTCCTGAAAGTTTGAATAATGAAAATTTATATTAGACTTGGTGGAATATACTTAAAATTACAATTCCGCAAGCCTGTTTGCTGCACTCTGATTTTGGTGTGGCCCGGCGCGGCTGGAAACACGTTTTCACGCCCTGTGTCGGCGCAACAGGTGTGATCTATGGCTCCGGTAACACTGGTGGTCGTAGTTCCAACTCCCGCATGCGCAGGGCGTGGAGCGTTAGCGTTCCGTCTTCGCCGGCCGACAGGTGTGACGTCACGTGCGCACTAGCTAGCGAGCAGTTAAAACTGACGATGTTTCCGCCGACGAGTGACACAGTGTCTCCTTTATTTGAAGATTTTTGAAGAAAACTGCTGTGATTGGCCGTTCCAATGAAGACCCCTCTACTGCCTAATGAACTTTAGAACACTCCACTACCAAGTGAAAATTATGTTGTCTCCTTATTTGGGCAAATACGTCCCTAATGGTGGATTCATTTAAAGGTGAATGATACTGGTTTGTTATTGGGTACTGAATTGTGTTCATCCCTTTAACACGTAATTGAGTTTATTTTGTATATATACTTTATGCAAATGCTCGGTCGAGGTCAGACGTTCGGCCTCAAGGGAGCATATGTATATAAGTTATGTAGCGGTAAACATACCTCCTAAAAATGTTAGACTCTTTAAGCGAGCATAGGTCATGATGCCACTTTGACGTATGGATAGATGCCTGAATGGGCTTAAATTTCCAAGTACTAATGATTTTGCAAATATGTTTCTAATTGGTATCCGACAAGAAAACGACTTACAGTTTTTAAAATGATTTCTAAGCAGTAGTTTTTGAGCAGGAACCTCATGTTTTTTCAAACAGGGAATTTTCCTCGGAAGTTAAGGCTCGCCATTCGTGAGCAGTTGCTTTGTGTCAGTGGGATGCGAGCAAAATTCTAAAATAATGCTTTGTGAGGTATAAATTTTGAGAGCCAGGCATGTCGACCCAGTCTGAAGGTTTGTTATTTTAAAAATGTTTTGCTGTTGCCATACACTGAAAACGCTAGGTGTTAAATGGCAAAATTAATTGTGAGGTCAAATTATAAAGTTAATTGCAAGAAGGAATGGCAATTTTAAATTAATGGGGTTTTTTTCCGACTCGTGTACAGGTTGCCAAGAGAAATAATTCAAAGTGAAAGTATTCTTATTGTGGCCTTTAGATGGTCGGTTAGCTATAAAAATAAAAGTATTCTCAAATAAAAAAATATATCACATGTTTCCATGTTGGAATTTCACTTGTACAAAAAGAGTTTATTTAGCAAGGCCTTTGGATGTAAAGTCAGCCAGAATTTAAATATTGTCAAGTAAATAATAGATACTAGACTTTTAAAATGGTTTTAGAGGAATTTTACTTGGAAGTGGATTTAACCAGACGTATTATGCTGGTTGGTAAATCTTAAATTAAATTAACCGGAATTTCCCTGTAAGTTGGAAAATATTAAAATATAGCTGCATGTGGCAAAAAATACTGCGGGTAATTTTCTAGAATATTTGTAAATATATTTATATGCACATTCCAATTATTGTGTTACTCTTTAAAGAGGTTTTTGCATATGGTGATTTTCCCAATAATGTGGTGTTTCTTGAAACAAGATAAAAAATAAAGTAAAATACTAAAAATAAAGTTTTCTACGTACTTCATTAGTTTTCATACTATTTTGAACATTCCACATAATAATACTCCTGCCATGCTCAATGGATTTTACTTGCTGGCATTTTTTTGCCATTGTTTGGTGTTCAGATTTTCTGGGATTAGGGTAATACGAGCTTTGCTACGTCCTTGAGTTCAAGGGTTTCGCAAGAGTCTGACTTTATAGCCAGCTAGCTCCTAAGAGGGCGCCACCTAACTTTAGCTTGGAAGAAGCTGGGTGAAGTGATAATTATATGTATTTAGAAGGCGCTTAAGAGTGTAATGGAGGTCAAGAAGAGAGGATGCGATGCGGGTGACACTACGCACTTCTAGCGCCTCATCGCTCCAACACGCAAGACGTACAGTGTTTCCGTCGTGAAGCTGTACTTTGAAAATTACATCTGTAACAGTGGGACTTTATTACACGCGATAAAAGCCCACATATTAAACTACACCTCTGTGGTTGTTTTTTACTCTTACCGTTTAATAAAACTACATACGCAATCATTAAAAATGCGATATTTGACCATTTGAAGGATTTTTTTCTCCAAGAATACACTAAATATGAAGAAAGTAAAAAAATAGGGGAATAGATAATTGTTTTTTAATCTTTTCTGACGAATAGTCGTATTTTCAGAACATTAATTTACCGCAAACAACTATATCGTGCAAACATCTATTTCACAGAGTTTCAGTAAACCCTACTCTTAACATCATAGATACTCAGCACCGATGGTGAGCGAGGCAAAATGGAAACGAGGGAGCGACGGAATGTAATGGCGAGGGGTTACAGTAATAACCCGAGAAAACCTACCGGCCAAGGGCAGCGTCCAACACGTCCCCTACATGCGCTGATAGAGATTAACCCCCCACGCGGAGGGGAGGAGTGATGGAGGATCCCCTCCACACCCCCTGCGGGGTGTGGTGGTGGAAGGGGCTCGAGCGAGGTTCGCCGTGTTGAGGGCAAGCACTCTGACCGGCAAGACTACACAACCGCGGCATCCCCGATGTGACTGGAGTTTCTGTTCACGTCATTCGCAATGTCCGTCTCTCGTCTACATAATTATGTCATCTCGTGTATAAAATATTCCAGAACGTCATTAAAGGAGTAAACAAAGGGAGTAAGTAGAGACAGTATGTACGTTCTAATTCACTAGGCGTGAGAGGTGTGGATGGAGTGGCTAATTTGAATATTGATAATTTGCATAATTGTCTAATTTGCATAAATACATGATCATCATATCGATTAATCAATTAATTAGTTAATTAATTAGTGTAATTGTTTAATACAATTTTTTGATGAAATTTCTTTTGTCGAATTTCTTTGATATTCAATTTTTTTTCATTTTATTGGTGTTGGAAGGGTTAAGTGTCATAAGGTGGCGAGCAGCAACGATGTGTCCTCTGTGGCGTCCTGGAGCCGATTGAACAGAGGGGTGGGTTGTAATTGCTTGTATAGGTGCTGAATTTGGTGGAAGAGTGGTACAAGGAACTTTTTTTTTGTTTGTGACTGATGAGTGGATCGCATGTGAGCAGTTCTTTCCAGGTCGCTCTCTGGAAGCATGCTGAGGAATTAGATGATGTTTTCGGCGAAATAAATATTTTTTAATGAAAAAAAGACGTTCAAATAGGCTACCGAACGAATTACTTTAATCACTTACCTGTTTGACCATAAGACATTAACTGTGCGATTTCCACAAATTCATTATACCAACTTTAATCATGCGATTACGGAATTTATATTAATATCGTAGCTACAAAACGAAAAATAATGCAAACTATCTGGTCATTAAATTAATCAATCACATACGAACCAATAACAACAAGCCCAGCTAACATAAAAATCTCCCATGACAAAGATCCCCTCCCACACGGACACATTCAGGCGCACACAATGGAACACAGCCCTAGACAAGCTAGGAATCTCCCCTGACAAAGATCCCCTCCCACACTGACACACAAGCCCAGCTAACATAAAGAAACACGATTTTCAATTAAAAACTTACCAGCACTCCAGGTGCCATAAACCCTCATCCTAGTAATTTAATCCGCTCCCAACAAAGGTACACATACACGAAGTCACACTGAAACACGAATATAAATACGCATTTTACTCCGCACCTCACCGGCTCTCAAGAGCACAAAAAGAAATGAAATATTCTAAACGCACAAACACACATTGAAATAAAAGTTAAACCAGATGAACGCCTTACAGAAAATTATTGATTACACTAAGAAATTAATCGTAATACCAGTTCGCAAACCCCATGTATTCTATTAAAACCCATGATATAGTTAAACTGCATGCAAATTACGTTTAAATGTAACACAACTACCCAAGAAAATTGCTTCTCTCTGACCAAATGCTAAAACTGCACTATCGCGATCCTGCTCGTACAAAGCATTTTCCGTCGTATGCCGACGTTTCTATCGCTCGCCTATTGCGAAAGTCTATTGCGAAAACCCGATGCATGTAAATGAAAAATAAAAATGCCATATATGAGTCAGTATCACCGCTCCATGCCCTGCAGCTAACTCGGAACCAAACATTTTTGACGGTTCACCTCAACTCTTCCGATGCGCTGCTTCTAGGGAACATGGACAAAGAGCCTAGCACAATATCTCACGCCACCATGTCGGGTGTGGCGCCGGTCTGTCAGGGAGTAAAATCACAGTACACCTGCCCGTGAAGACTAGCTTGCCCAGGAAATTTCAAATACTAGTAACTGAATTTAAAAAAATATATATTCCTATCATGTCTACAGCAAAGAACATAAAAAATATTTTAAGTCCAGGAAATTTTAAAACTCTTACCAAACTTTCAAAGAAATATCACGCAAACAAACTGATTTAAGATATTTCCAAGTAGCATGTTTATGAGAAATATTACATTGTTCAATGGTCACACTTATAGGCTCTCAAGACTAAAAACCAAATATTTGAAAATTTGTTTTCTGTTACCAACAAGTTGCTATCCAAATTTTTGTTGATGCTAGACACGATTCGTTAAGCATTTTAAACGTACATATATTTCCTAAAATACGTTTTGTGTGTATAATGATCTACGAAATTATAGGATTTAAAGCAATCTTCATATACTCGAAAATTAAATATGATTTAGCAATGCGTTTTTTTCTGATCATGAGCGCCTCACTGGAAACTTTGGCAGGTAATTTGAAACCTGTGTAATTGAGTATCACCTGCTCGATGTTTCCAGGCAACACAGAATTTGAATTGGCAAAAAGGAACAGAATGTTTCTTTATGACTTTGTTAAGTCTGAAAACAGTCTGATGTGCACATCACTCCCACCAAAGGACTCATTTCATAATGCCATGAAAGGCGAAGGCTTTAGCGATGACGATTACGCTCATGCCCAAGCCACATGGGATGCTTTCTACTGCATAAACCTGTTTCAGTATGCCATTCAGAATTTATGTGTGGACAATTGTTTGCTGGCGGACGTTTTTGAAAATTTCAGGACCGTATGTTTTGCTCACTACGGTCTTGACCCGCCATGTACGTCACAGCTCCGTCTCTTGCATGGGGCGCTTTATTTGTCTATGACAAATGTGTGGCTAGACCTGTTGACCGACCCTGATATGTACCTTTTTGTTGAACACGAGAGTAATGGGCGGCATTACCCAGGTTTCCAGAAGATGTACGGAAGCCAATAACATTTATATCGGTGAAGACTACGACTCCAGTGTGTCATAGAAATATATCTGTTATTTCGTTGTAAACTACCTGTACAGACAAAGTATGAAGAGCAAGCTTCCTATTGGCAATTTTGAGTGGGCCGAGGCTGGCGTGTTCTCATCGTGGGATTTTGCGAACACAGTGAGTGATGGTGATGCATGCTTTTTTGCAGAGTGGATTTGTCGTTTCCAGACAAATGCCATGATGTGCTATCTGATCTGCCTTTGGCTCCAGTTAATGGCACCCCTCCGAAGGCTCGCATGAAAAACTCCTTTGACTCTCGCTCCGCGGAAGAATTGTGTTATTCACGGGGAAACACTGATGCAGTACTTGATGTATGGAGCTACACTTGACTCTGTTAATTGTGTGTTTTGCACTTTGAGCAGAAGGCTTAGATGGCTCCGTACATCGAGTTTAACATTGGGAAACATGGCCAGGCTGCGTACGACTTTGAGAAATAATTTTTTAAGCTAACGAATAATGCAGTGTATGGAAATCTTTACGGAATATCCGCCAGGAAATGGACATAAGAGTTGTTTCCAGATCTAACACGATATATGGGGCTGCAGAACTGATAGAGCATCCTATATTCCAGGTACGACATATCATAGATGAGAATCTTGTCCTTATCGAAATGTCAAAGAGCTCTGATACATTTACCAAGCCTTTGTACAATGGTGTTTCCATTCTAGATCTTTCCAAATTGACCCTATACGAATTTCATTATCTGTACATGTGTCAGAAATTTCCTCTGCCAGCCTTGCACCTTTTATACTGTGATACCGACAGCTGGTATATGAAATTGCCTGTAGAGATGTTTAAAAGTAACTACCCCAGGTTTAAAGATGCGGTTTGATACTTCTAACTATGCGTTGGATAACCCGCAAGGATTCTCACATGAGAACAAAGGCTGTATCGGAGTGATGAATGATCAATGTACCAGCCGCATCATCACACACTTTGTAGGCTTACATCCCAAATTTTACACATACATTGTTTCGAATGAGCAGTGTATACGTAAGGCAAAGGCCGTAAAACCTAACATGTTGCAATCCCTAAGATACAAGGATTATCGAGATTGCCTCGATAATTGCACAAGGGTTCTGGGGACCCAATACCAGTTCCGTTCGCGTGGTCACGAGATTTACACCGAACGTGTGACCAAAGTGATGTTATCAGGTTTAGACTATAAGCACCTCATTGAGCCGGATGGAGTATCGACTTTACCCGGGGGGGTACTATAAAATCCCAAAGTAAATTCCCCCTCCCCCCAACACTTTAATTTCAACACCACGTTAAACACAGGTCTGCCATCTACACTACCACCACAACTGCCAGCACCGCACCCAACACCACACCCTGCTCTGCACTGAAATCTGCACCACAGCTGTCTTAAAACCTACTTTTTTACCAAGCACCTCTTCAGAAAATACATTGTTCTACAACATCGCCACATTATCCCTGTGTTCCTTTATGCCACGCAGGAATTACTCTACAGTATCATCTTTGCAGCGTGGAATCACATCATGTCATATATGAATTTTAAGTTTACAAATCTACAAAGTGCTACGTGTGTGTGTGGAGTCATCGTAGTTGTTGGTTGTGTGGTTGCTTACCAAAGTTAACCCAGATGTGACATCTGTTAATAATATAGTGGATGCCAAAACATAGCGCCGCAATGAACACTAGAGCATAGCAACAATTTATGTAATTAATGTATAGTATTTAGTTTTAATACATGTAAATAATAATTTGTATGTGAATGAATGTGTGTGAATGATTATATCATTTTAATATGTGCATAAAGATTTTGTATATATATTTTTAAGTGATGTAAAATATAGTAATAAGATGTAAGTGCAATTTTAGGGAATGTTTTGTAATAGTGCTTTGTAAAGGTGTGTAATAGTTTTTAAAAAATAATTATATGGTTTATTGTGAAACTTTGTTTAAATATTTATGAACTTGTATGAATTTGTAAATATAGTTTTAGGCATGTCTTTGAAAAAATTAAATCAATGGTGATGGAAATTACGTGACTTGTTATTTAATAGTTTTAATTCATTTTGCCACAGTTTTACATAATTGAAGTTTGAGTATTTGTGGGTGAGTTGTAATATTTATTGTTTTTACATGAATTCATCGCCATCAAGTATGACATTTCAAAGGATGAAGGAAATGAATGAACTCCGAAAGTAGAGGAATGAGGGAGAATCTCGAGAGAGCCTCGTCGACCCAGCTGAGAAACACAATGGTGAGACAGGGCAAGGTTGTCGGAAGGGGAAAGTGGGTTGGGAGAAGTTCAGGTATGCCGACTCTTGCCCATAGAGAGAAGCTAAGGAATGTCTAGTTGGCGAGCTTCGCTCCACATCACTAGCTGGCATCGACTTTGCCTTATAACAAACTAAAATATTAATTTTAACATGTTTCAACAGGTTATAACATTCTATCGAAGAATTTCAAGTGTAACTTAAAAACTTTAAACACACAAAAATTACTGCTGCTGTGAATCAACATGTTGATGTCTGCTGTGAAGAGATATCATTCTTAACTATCTGCTGAGATGGATGTTATACGCACAATTGTTTTTAAATATTGAAATGCCTTTTTCAACAACAATTTAAAGAAACATTATACAATTTGCAAAACTAAGTCTATACTTTCTCCTCCTCGTCGTTCTGCTACTCCACTTCCACATCTGCCTCCACTTCCACATTCGCCTCCACATCCACCTCTAAGTTCGCTCCCCACTGCTCCTCAATCGCTCCTCACTGCTCCTCAATGCTCCTCAATTGATCCTCACTGCTTTGCACTGCTCCTCAATCGCCCCTCACTGCTCCTCAATCGCCCCTCACTGCTCCTCAATCGCCCCTCACTGCTTCTCAATCGCCCCTCACTGCTCCTCAATCGCTCTTCACTGCTTCTCACTGTTCCTCAATCGCTCCTCGCTTAAGACTAATCACTTAAGACTTAAGAGTTAACACCACACATAGTACCACACTTGCACTACACCTTGTTCTACCTGATACACACCTTGATCCATCTGCTAAACCTGCTCCACATGCTCCACAATTAGCACCTCACACAGCACACATATAGCACCTCACACAACACCTCGTGTAGCACCTCACTTAGCATCTACACAGCACCTTACCGAGAACCTCACATAACACCTCACACAGCACCTTCATAACACCTCACACAGCACATCACACAGCACCTCCCACAGCACCTCACATAGCACATCACACAGCACCTCACATAGCACCTCATGCTTAGGGTAAGTTAGATTAATTTCTTAGTGTAAGCAATCATTTTTATAAGGCGCTCGTCTGGTTTAACCTGTATTTCGATGTGTGTTTGTGCGTTTAGAATATTTCTTTTTTTTTTTTTGCTCCTGAGAGCCGATGAGGGGCGGAGTAAATTACGTATTTATATTCGTGTTTCAGTGTAACTTCGTGTATGTGTACTTTTGTTGGAAGCGAATTAAATAAGGAGGAGGGGGATTATCACACATGGAGTGCTAATGAGTTTTAATTAAAAATCGCGTGTTTTTATGTTAGCTGGGTTTGTGTGTCAGTGTGGGAGGGTATCTTTGTCAGGGGAGATTTTTAGCTTGTCTGGGGTTGTGTTCCAGTGTGTGTGCCTGAACGTGTCAGTGTGGGAGGGGATCTTTGTCAGGAGATGTTTTTATGTTAGCTGAACTTGTCGTTTTGTAGCTACGATATTAATATAAATTTCGTAATCACATGATTAAAGTCGGTTTAATGAATTTGTGATAATCGCACGATCAATGTCTTTTGGTCAAACAGGTTATCGATTAAAGTAATTTGTTCGGTAGCCTATTTGAATATCTCTTTATATTAAAAATATGTATACTTCGCCGAAAACATAATCTAAATCCTCAGTATGCCTCCAGAGAGCGCGACCTGGACGGAACTGCTCACGTGTGTTCCACACATCAGTCACAAATAAAAAAAAAGTTCCTTATATCACTCTTTCACCAACATCAACACCTATATAAGCAATTACAACCCACTCCTCTGTTCAATTGGCTTCAGGACTTCACAGAGGAAACATCGATGCTGCTCCACTATCTTATGACACTTAACCCTTTCAACACCAATAAAAAAAATTGATATTAAAGGAAATTGGTAAAAGAAATTTCATAAAAAATTGATTAAAACGTTACACTAATTAATTTTATTTATTAATCGATAATTAATATGCCAATCAGGCAATTATGCAAATTAGACAATTATGCAAATTATTAATATGCAAATTAGCCGCTCCATCCACACCTCACATGCCTACTGAATTAGAACGTACATGCTGTCTCTACTGGAGTAACGTTTGTTTACAACTGTAGTTAATCTAGGCCGGTATGGCACAGAGAATGACTCAGAATATATAATTAAATATTTAAATACTGTATTCATCTTACAGTTTCATCTATGTATTAAAAAATGCACGTATCAGTGAGCTGCCCTGTTGTGTCTTTACATGTAGTTGTTTTTAATACGAGAGTGGCAAGGAACATTTTTTGCCATCGGTGAGTGGATGCTATGCTCAAATCGTTGTAGAAACGTTAAGAGTTATTTTTCGAAGTACTATAACTGAGGTTATTTAACTAGGTCATAGGTAATTTGAAAGAATTGAAGATATAAAGTATGTGTAACGTGAATTTTGTTTGAGCATATTACGGCTGCGAATTTTAAGACTTTCTGTACGTAATAAAGGTTTTTTTTTTTGTCCACAGCTTGTAACACGTGTAATACTTTAAGATATATTTGCACAACGAAAGTATTCCATAAATTTATGCATTAATGTAATGAATTTTTCTCGAAAACGTATATAATTCGGCGGGTGGACTAAATTTTGCCACATAATAAAAATAATTTGTGTTTTAAATTTCAGACCGCCTTAGTGACTGTTGTAAGCTTAACTGATTAACTATTTTGGTTTCTTTTGCGTATTCTCAATTAGGGACTCTTGAGTATCGAGAAAGAAGCCCGGTTTGTTTCGCTTTAGGGCGTTTTTCCTGATAACACCAGGCCTCTAACCCACCACGGTTTTTCGCGAACGATAGTGTACCAACGAGCTGCCTCTAATGATAAAATATGTGCTTCGACTTAAACGAATACTGCATAGGTGATGGGACAGCAAGATGAGACGCGGGGGAGGGGGGAGGAAGACGAATAGACCATTCGATTTGTCGGTAGATGAAGATATACATTCCATCACAAACTAAGTATTTTTACAACGGCAGTAAGGAAGTTGTATTGGCCACTTAGCTTCAGATTTGTTTCAAGCGCGGGAGCGGCGAAAGAACTTTGCTTGAACGTCTCGTCGACTGGAACCAGTAGGTCAGACACATGCACGGATCCAAAGGGGATTGTTGGGGCGATCCTCTTCCCCCCGCCTATCCCACAACCTTCCCGAAACCATCGAATCACCAATTCACAAGTCATAAGTACTGCGATAGTAAAGCTAATAACAAAGGAGTATCAGACCATCGTTTATGCAACATCTGTTACGGATATTGTAATGCTTCACCAGAGTGTGGAACAAGGTTTCCAATCTACCTGAGATGGTTGTGGGTGGGGGGGGGGGGGTTAACGCGTCAAAAAGTCACTAATCCGACGTGTGCTGGCATGCATTTAAATACAAGGTGGGAATTTTTAATACATCTTGAAAGAGTGAGTGAGAGAGTAAAGAGATTTGGACGGCTCTTAACACCGAGATCTTGAGAGCCGATGAGGATGATTAAGGTGCCTTGGTGCCTAATTTCTCAGCCACCGTGGCCCCATTTTGAAAGAGTTAGACTAATCACTGCTGGTACACAGGCCTGACTGCAGTGACCATAGACTAAAGATGAGGTAGACCACTTATTCGTATTCTGCGCATGTACCCATCATTGACCTACTCCAAAACAACACAACTGTCAAAGTTATGAGGCCCTGAGAACCCAGGACACCTCAAATATACAATTTCCAAGAATACTTAAATAGAAGTATGTTTAAAAACAAGGTGATATAAGGAAAGAGGTATAGAATATGCATAAATGTGGACAATGAAGCAAAATATATATACTACCAAAAACTGCATTAAATTGCATGAGGTTAAAACTACACTACCAAATTGAAACATGAAAATTTTCATATTGATTTTTAATATAGTATAATATTTTTTCTTTTCTTTTGGAGAAATATTACACAGACCCAAAATGGTCGTAACAATACCCAATTAACAATTTCTAAGAATACTGATAGTTTACAAGAATATTTAAGAAAAAAACGATATGTGTCTATAAAAAATATTGCCACACAAAGACTCTTTTAAATATATATATATTCTTTGGGTTTTTTTCTCACCAAAATTGATTAAAAAATTCACAAAGATTACCCCTATAGTACAACCGAAGTGTTGAGCCAAAAAGGATTTCAAAAATAGAATTCACCAAAAATTATTAAAATAGGTAAAATATGACTCATACTGCAGTTCCACCCATAACTTTCCCTAGCCATAAAATTGACAGCCACTTAAAATTTTATATTTGGCTTTGTACAACAAACGCAAAATTTTATGTCTCCCAAAACGGCCGGCCACCTAAGATTTTCCATGGCCATTAATAAGTATTTTTAAGGTAAACTTCTTTTACTTCAGTTACACAATTTATCATTCAAAAATGTAAATCCACCTCTATTTTCAAATTAAAACTGAGAAAATTCTCTGGCTTCTAAGCCCCTGCAGAGGCCATTTAATATTCCCGAACAGCCCGTATCCAAAACGGTGTGCGAAACAAGACCATGAATGAAGCTATTCGGTGAGCCCAAAATGGCAGAGAACTGACAACATACAGAGTATCATTTTTCAGGAAAATTTAAATTATTTTTGAAAAGAAAAATTCAAGGTTCCTCCTCGTATGTTTACTAATATATCGTATTAGGAAATTGGAAGCGATTCCTTATTGTGCTGTGCAGCAATACTTGTACTGCTCATGTCTATCTAAAATTATCCTGGCTGTGAATTAGAAATTAGAGCGTCAAAATGATATTCCTGCAATACCCTCAAGGGTTTTACATT
The DNA here is from genome assembly GCA_029891345.1 of Dryococelus australis. Taxonomy (NCBI): domain Eukaryota; kingdom Metazoa; phylum Arthropoda; class Insecta; order Phasmatodea; family Phasmatidae; genus Dryococelus; species Dryococelus australis. The sequence goes on from CM056996.1 coordinate 56,090,374, forward strand.
TTCATTTAACCAGTGATCTAACCGAAATACTTGACCTGTTATATGGGGAGACTTCCCTCGCAGCCAAGCGTCTGACTCCGATACCAAGTTTTACAGCCAATTATATTAAAAAATCGAGCATTGCCTCGCTACGGGGGTAGCTACAATCATTCAACAATAGCGAGCCCCCGTCGAAAAAATCAGTATCTCAATTACCCCCTAGCGGGGTTTCCATAATTCACAAATAGTAAAGAAAAGTCGAGTGCATTATTTGCGACGTCATCTCCGATACATTTGAAGTTAGCCATTCATAAGTGCGTGGGCCAAGCCGGTCCTTACAGTGCATTGCGAAGAAGGAACACTGCCGAACTCTAGCGGCGGCCAGCATCAAAACTAGCCCGGTGAACAGCGCTCGCCAATGTATTAGTTGATGCTCGGGGGCTGTGACGCGACCGGTGCCAGTCCAACCAAGAAATATTAATTTGTGCGGTATTTACACTACTACGAGACGTAAATCCATCAACGTGGGCTTTCTTTAATACAAACGTAAGTGTTTATAGGTGTTAAAAGTAAGTTTTTCAGCGTAATTGTCCAGTTTTCTGTAGTTTATTTTCGCACACATCTTCCTATCAATAATTTTCCATGGCGGACAGGTGAAAATGGTATTGCGTAGAGAATATGCCGGGGACTGAGAGACAAACTGTACGCGCATGAGCGTGTGTGTTAACAACTTAATTTTTAAATGAGAAGGACTATTATATGAATAAAATACTTTTACCATTTTGAATTTAATCAAATTGCATTACAAATTGGTTACGAGGAAGTATACATACATCTCAAATCATTTGTTTACAAATCAGTTTTCTAACCTAAATTCCAAACCATGCCGTTTTCACTAGATGTGTTGGCAGAGAAATCAGTTGAATGTTGGGACACGAAGATTGGTTGTGCCCATGCAGCGTGATCGGTCTACCTCATATTTAGCCTGTGGCAATGACACGAACAGGAGCGTATCAAGTACGACTATTAACAGTTCCAGCACCTCGGAAGACCTTACCTCGGGAACCATCTAATCTACTACATTGTACATTTGGACTATCTTTTGTTTGTTTTGAGGTTTAATGTCTACATTGCGGATACTTCCTACGAAAAACGACGACCAGTATAGTAAAAAGAAAAAATCTTCGTCTTACTTAAACAATGCATTCCATTACCTTGTTACCGTTTATAATAGTGTTAGTGTCTAAATAAACTACATCTCCTTATCTTGTTCTGTATTGCACAGAAGCATTATTTTAAAACAACATTTGTTTTTCTATTGCGTATGCTTAACTTATAAAAAACCCCCAGTATATTTTTCTTTGAGACACCAATTACGTGTAAAAATAAAACTTAAAGTTAAAGACAAGTTTAACCAAGACCTATAGAAAAGTTTAAAAATTATATTTATAACAATATTATAAATAAATAAACAGTGATGGACAATAAAAATAACTCACACAGAAGAATGCATCGGATGTTACTGAATCTTTACGGAGGCAGTGATACATAGGAGCAAAATGAGCAATACACATGATCACAAACAGATTAGTAGGACAATTACACATGGACCTGTGGTACGCCGTCTGGCAATCTTCAATAGTGTATCGCGCCCTTTTGCACTGCGATACACTTTGCGACACGGTCTGGCATGGAGTTTTGTAGACGCCAGGTGTAGTCCAGAGGCAGACGTGTTCATAATTGTTGGACGGTGTGTTCCAAACCCGGATACTATGGCATGGCGGCAGCTGGCGTTTCAACTTGTCACGCACACTTGTTTGATTGGGTGTATGTATGTTCGGGGAGCGGGCAAGCCATGGTAGTGTTTGGACGTGACGGTGGCAGTGCTGGGTGACTCGTGCCATGTGCCGTCAGGTGTTATCCTGCGTACACTGTAAAAACAACCTCTATTAAACTTCCTGAATTGTAATGGAAGTTTTTCACCTATACGTAGTGTGTAAATAGTGTCAAACGTCAGGCTGCAAACACAGAAATGTTTAGCATCGCTGATATACAAAATTCGGCGCTTCCCCATGCATTTGACTGTTTCCTGAACAAGTGTCGGAAAATTGCCGTTGACGTACGGGGAAAAAACCTTTACTATTCGCAATTTCACAATATACGTATACACTGGTGAGGTGTGTTTTCGGACAATTTCTTAGAGTGTAGGATCTGATGCACATATCGCTGGGCCGTCGATCCATATAACATGACGAGAACGGATCGGCTATCGTAAGCTATGGCTCCGCAGACCACAACGCCTGTCGTGATGGAGGTGTGCAGCTCGATAGCGAGATTGGGACTGTGGAGTTCGCCAGGGGCTCTCCACACCCGGGTGCGATGATCATCAGCCCTTATAATGAAGCGGCGCTCACCACTAAATACTACACATCGCACCTCTGGAGCGTCCCACGCTGCTCTGGCCAGGCACCACTGCAAACGGAGCCGCCGCTGTAGCAGAGATAAGAGTGGGATGGACCCCTGAAATAGTTGTTTGCGCGAACGCGCGTATCTGGGTAAATACATGTTCTGCAAATACGACTTTTTGTCAGGAAAGATAAAAAACATTTATCTCTCACTCTATTGTTTTACTATTGCCATATTAAGTGTATTCTTGGAGGAAAAAATTCGTGAAAATGGTTAAATATCGCATTTTTTAATCTTGCCTATACTGTTTCCTTAAGTGGTAAGATAAATGCACAAAGACACAGGCGTAGTTTAATGTGTGGTCTTTCATGGTGTGTAGTAAAGCCTTACTGTTACAGATCTAATTTGCACAGTACAGCGTTCTGACGGAAACACTGCACGCCTTGCGCGTAGGAGCGATGAGGCGCTATAAGTGCATGTTAGTGTCGCTCGTATCACTCCCTCACTTCTTGACCGTGGACGTGAGATTCCCACGGGGATCCATCCCACTCTTAATGGCAACATACGTAACGGGCGCTGGGATCGCGGATTCGCCTCCGCAAGGCGCCGGGAAACGGTTCGCCGGAACACAGGAACCCCAACGCTGGCCAGTATTGTGTACTGGGTCGCCATGGGATCCCTTCCCGCCTGGCGTACGATCTATCGATCCTCTCGAACTGGTAGTCGACCTCGTCGGTATGTGCGGGTGCCTTCGCGTATCCATTGCTCCGAACAGCATCGGACAGTATGGCCCGAACGATACACACATGATGGGCTATACGGCGACATGACCATGCTGCGGTTTTCAGCCTGTTTGTGAATCTTCGCTTGAAGTCCGTCAATTGCGTAAAGCGACGTCTTTGACGTATTCCCGGAATTTGTATTTACTCTGCATGCTTGCTTAGTATCGACCGATGTTTCTCGGCTAAACGCACACACACACGCGTGGGGTGATGTGCATACCGGCCCGTGCTCTCGCTACTTGCATGTCTCGTAGTGCGATGTTTTCATTTTCCGTCAATTAATTGTAGTAGAAAAAGTGTATTAAATTACTTAATTTCAATTTTATATTTACAAAGTTACTAGCGACCCGCCCCGGCCTCGCTCGGGAGCGATGTACAAATATGGCATTGTATATGTTTACAGCAACTATATATATTAACTGCTTAAGGTAACTAACATAGGATTAATACTGTGCTGTTTAAAAAGTCTTCGTAATTTAACTCGTATTTTTAATCGAATTTTACAATATGAAGATGGTTATTGTGGTTTTTTCTTAAAATATAAGCATATGATGTAGCGGACTTTTTTTTTAAATACCTTTTTGAGATTTACAATTCTGTAGAACATTAATTTAGAGTATTTATTATGGTTTAGTCAGCGTAAGCCATGTACGCGCCCGAGAAGCGTCTTTTTCCGACATGATAAGGAAACGTCGACATTTCTCTACTATCCATACATTAAATATTAGTGTATTATGTATCTAAACCTTCCTCGAGAATTCTCTAAACGATGGTGGAAACCGCATCAAAATCCATTAATTAGTTTAGAATCTTAGTCGAATACACAGACACACACGGCCGGGCGACTTTGTTTTATGCTGTGTACAGATTTATAATAAATGTTAAATAAAAATATTTATTAATTTTTTTTATGGCGAGTCAGATTATCGAATAAGTCGAGTAACATAAGCGCTTTTGGTTTCTGTCCACTTATTCGGGGAAAATCTCACACTGTGTTGTCTATTTAACACTCGTCGTTCTCGTAGGCCACATAAAACAAACCTGCCCCAAACAACTGGTCAGTGATTTTCAAACGAACGTGAGACAGGTCACCCGCGTTTCTCGCCCTGGATGATCAACGACCGCCTGCAAAGGCAGATTGAAAACACGTGCAGGGGGAGTCTGGGAGAAATCAATACCTATTAGTGCACCAAGGCTGAACAGTAATAAGTACCCTTGTGCCTGCACCAGTTCGGGAACCAGCAATCAGTGCGACCAGTAGACTGGTAAAGGGCGAACGGCTGGGAGGGCAGGGCGGCCAGGCAAGAGCGTGTTTAAAAAAAAAAAAAAAAAAAAACCGCCCCGGCCGGTTTCGGAAGAATGTGTTGCGAGGGCGAAGCAGAACGCGAGGGTCACGAGTTCAAAATAAAGAATCTGCACATGTAAATCAATCGGGGTCTTGGGACAACCGTGAATTGTAAACTGTTAAAAAATGTCCGTATATTTACGGCATGTTTTAAGGAAATGTACAGTGTATATACGGAAAGGCAATCCGTAAACCGAAAAACGGAGTTAAGTCCGTAAATACGAAATAAGGAAAGTCTCCGTATTCCCTTTGGCTTCGAGTTACGGGGATGAACAATGCCGATTCTACACGAAGCTTTCTTCGTCACTGTAACAAGAAAATTATCGTCTCTGAGGCAGTTAGGATTATCCACGCGACTATTACCTATCCTTTCAAACATTAAAATATAGTATCAGGCGTCTGTAACATTTGACAACACTAAAAATACGCTACATTTAATAGAAACTAAATTTTTGGTTTTTGTCTTTTGAATTCAAATATAAAAGTTATACAACAATTTTCAGGTGAGAGTTGTAGGTCGAGGACTGGTAATTTTTTGACTCGGGTTCAAACCTCACTTAAGTATAAAATATTCGAAATTTTTTAGTATCATTTTTTATACACGGTAGAACACCCACATAACAAAAATTAAAGACGTTTTCATTATCTCTTTTTTTTTTTTTGCGAAAAGTATAGAAAAATTGGAAATTAACAGAGAGGTTCCGTGAAATTTACGTAAAGTCCGTTTCTGAAAATCAATGTGTCCGTAATTTCAAGGAGAGTTTATGGGCACTTTTGGATAAATTTTTACCAGCACTTTTCCGTAAAATGAAGTTTTTTTTTTTTTTATTTTTTTTTTCTTTCCCAAATAACAGCTCACCTTAACATTTTCAGTTTTTCTATAATTTCTCATAACTGTTTGAGCGTTTAATTATTGGAGATTCAAAACGTCCACAAAAGTTCTTAGTTGTAATCAAGTATAATATTTTTACGCGTCTCAACAAGGGACAAAAAAAAAATAGCGAACTGCAGGAAAGAGTAAAACACTAAAATTAATGCTTGGAAAAAAAAAATTATATTTAACCCTCTCAACAACGACACTATTAAATGATGGGAACCGACATTCCAGAGACACGAAATGTTATTTTATCATTTATTTATAATATATTTATTTCTTAAACGTTTCTAAGCCTTTAAGTGTCCAATTTTTTTGCTGCCATGTAGCGCGTGTTTCACATGACATCATTATACAGTTAAATGAGTGTACACTTTCATAGAGAAAAGCCAAAAGCCAATGCTGCTCATAAAACCAGCCGCCAAAAAATCTGTAAAAGTTGTATGAAATCTATTAACTGAGCCAGATGGCATATGCGGGCGTACTTAAAACAGACATACTTTATTACAAAAATTGATACCATTTAACACCGCCGGTATGAAAAAAAAAAAAAAAAAAAAAAAAAAAAAAAAAAAAAAAAAAAAAAAAAGTAAAAATGTACAAAATGTAAAAAAAAAAAAAAAAAAAGTGAATTCAGAAATATTTTTATACTAATGAAATATTACATTGCTACCACTTGTCTCGGGCCTTTGCAACTCAATACGAAAGTAATGACAAGCGTAAAACCAAACGCTCACCAGCCAAATCCACCCTATCTTTTGGAAATCCTATGTGATTTAAAAATCAAGAAATACTGTTAAAACAAGCGCATTTGTCTTCGGGAGCTTCGACATTACTCCTCCAGCACGCGCTGATGTCACGGTGCCACGATAAGCCTGTAGCGACTCATGCCGCTTCCATCCTTGGAGTGCCGAATGTCTGGGGTTATCGTTCCAAGAATGTTCTGGTCATTGCCTTTGCCATCCCTCGGCGCAACTCGCGGTGCGGGGAACCTTCTGCGCCAGGCCAGATTATCTGCACAACCCGCAGCGTGCCTGCGAGTCCAGATACTGGAGCCTTGTAGAGCTTTAAGCACCAGGTGTGCGGTGTCAGCGGAGCGACGAGCGGCGGCGGCACTGGCCAGTGAGAGTGGAGCCTACGAGAATCGGTACAATGAAGAATGAGACTGATCGGTGAGACTGGCTGCGTGGGTGACAGACATTTGGAGTGACGGCAACACACAGTTTGGTCGAATATGAGTAAATAATAAGTGTGAATTAAGTGACTGTAGCAAGTGTAAAAACAGATATTAGGACTGCAATTTGAATTGATATTGCCATTAAATAATGTGTTCGCTGAGAAAACAGTGTGTTTACAGTGGAGATGTAATTTTAATGTTGCAAATAATATACACGTGTATTCCTATAGAATTGTAAGAAATTAAATAAAGTTTTTTAGATTTTTATTTTGTCCTTCATCACTCACTAACTCGGATACGCTCCTTGCGATCTGTAACAATAATACACAATACTCATTTGAACACGAGAGTCGTCTATTTCACCTTCTCGTTATCATTTTTCCGATCATCCGCACGGGCTGGAAAGCTCGCTAGGGCACCATGTAAAGTCCGCAAAAACGGCTTTACTCAGCTCTTTCTACGAAGCGATCTTTGACACGAAACGATAACTCTTTAAAGTATAATGGAAAATTGCACTTTTAGAAACAACGTGAAATCGTAATCTTAATATCAAACTGCGAGAATGCGCGAAATACACTCTAAATTCGAATCAGTGTAAAACCGGCGATTCACAGTAAAACTCAACTACTCGAATCAGTGAAAATGGCTCCACTTAGAATCAGTAAGAAAACCATTGATTGTTTTAGCGAAAAAACTTCACTGATTGAATTAGTGACGTGCAACAATTCCACTGATTGAATAAGCGACAGTTGACTACAGTGGCGAATTAAATATTGTTTTTATTGAAACGTAGCCAAATAATTACGTGAAATAATCATATCTGTGATAGTTTACTTATTGCATAATTTACCGTAATTTAAAATAGTAAAAAATAAATCCATGTAGGTGGCCGGGATTGAACTTAACTCATCCCTTCTATTTCTCTCTTAAACAGTTACCTTACAATTTTTTGTCGTTTTAGTTGTGGTTGCAATGTAGTGACATAGTCAAGCTCAAGTTAGACCGACTCGTTGACAAATTCACAGCGCGACAAGCGAACTGAATATCTGCCGCGGAGGGGCCGAGGCGCAAACCCACGACCGCTCGACTACATGTCGGCCACCCTACCCCTAAGCTACGGGGGCATGGAATCCAACTGCGCTACCAAGACATGTTGAAAAATGGTAGGAAAATATTTGCCTTTGTCTTTAAAAAATCTTGAAGATTTAAATTGTATGTGATTACTTTTCGTTTTTGAATTAATTGGTACCATTGAAATTGTTAAAACGAATAGTATATATGAGTGTATTCTCTTCATCACATTATGTGCAGTTTAAACCTTCGAACAAAGCGCTGTGATTATTACAAGAAAACGAAATGAAATACGTTAAAAAGAGAATGAAAGAATGAATGTTCATATTACCTCGCAAAATGGTGTTTTGAAAGACGAAACAGATTTTAGAAAGTATTTTGTATTGGTTTTATAAGTTTTGTCGTTGTTATTTCACTTGATACACATTATTTAACTGTCATTTTTAAACATTGCTTGACTACCGTTTTTAAACATTGTTTAACGGTCGCTTTAACACGTTCTTTAACTGATCCACCAGTGAAAAAATAAACCACAAAAAAAAAGTGAAAAAAAATGACATGAATTAGTGGAAAATGTTACTACATCAATAAACGAAGGAAATCTTGCATTTCATCACTGATTCATCAATTATATTCACTGAAGTCACTGTTGAATCAGTCAGGTACTGTTGAATGATTGAAAGAGTGTATTAATTAGTTATATCAGTCCGGCAACGTAGCCTATAGCAGCCGCGTGACGGCGCTGCCAGCGGCCGGCGCAGGAAACAGACACGAACCACAGTAGCGAGTTTGCCTTGGACGAGAGCTGACGACGAGACTGCTGTAGGGTCGCCAACGGATCTGCCGATCCCATTACACCGGCTCGACGCCGCTTCTGAGTGGGTTGAGGTGTGGCACAACACATTGCTGTGACCCCGCTTCAGCGAACATGTCAAGCGTTCATTTACAAGCCGAAGGCAAAGCCCACTACGAAGGAGCAGATATATCAAAACACTACACTTTATCCAAACCATAAATAATACACTCAAAGCATTAAGTATGCTGTTACGTTACTGAGATGGCTCAAAGCCAGATATACAAAGTGGTCCAAGTTAACCGAAAGCTACTTTGAGTAGCGGAGCATAAAACTAGCTCTCTGAAAGACGTTAAAGTAAGCCTCACTCGCCTTCGCCTCACGATACTCGGGGCATCCTAATAGAAGTGCAATTTACCCAATATCATGAAGACGTCCACGCTCAGGCTCGTCTCGACGGCTGCTCCTCCTCGAAGTCGAACCCGGACGGCTCGGAAGACGGTCCTCGCGGTGCTGATCTCTTGGGCGGTCCTCCGGCGTCGGCAGGAACAAATATGGCCGCGAGCCTCCCTCGCTCGCACCATTTATACTCTGCCGCCCGGCCTTGTTTAGATTACCATTCCCCCGGTTGTTTCCACAACTCTCGTTGCCATGGCCGACTTTCTTGTAGCCTCGAGCTCGGCCTGGCAACCCTTTGCCTGTGATACAGCAATGTGGAAGAGAAGGTGTAGTCCATTCATAGTTACTTCCAACTTTACCCGATGACCGGCTTAAATTTGACTTTCAGGCCATTCCTCCACCTCATGCAAAATAGTCTTGGAAATTATACCTAAATAACAACACACTGTACTCGTGCGCACTCAGTTATAGTATGTTCAAGGTAGAATGAGCACTTTAAAAAGCCCTGCTTAGGATCTGCTTGTATACACGTTCTGTATTCCCCTGCCTCATGTAAAATTAACACTGTCATGAACCGCGTTACTTTATTCATGCGTCACGTCGGTCAAATGAAACTGAAATTATTAAAAATTAAATACTTTACAAATCCTATAATCTATACACTTATTATATGCATTTAAAGAAATACAAAGCGAAATAAATAATTTTTACTTATCATAAATGATTACCTAACACTTTTTATTCGATGTTAGGGTATGGAACTATTTTCCATACATCGTTACCAACTTTACTGGGTGAATTAAAATTTATGCAGGTAGGAGCAGTGACTTTTTTCTATGGTTCATTTTTAAAGTGCTGTCTTTATCGTGAACAGTCTTTAACCAACATTTTGTATGATATAGTCTATTCGCGGTTTCTTCACACGTTTTGAATCAAACCTTTTGAAAAATCACCCCAATGTATGACGTGTTGCATTATTTCCTAAATATGCAAAGTATCACAAAAGTTTTGTACATCTGTTCCCCTAAGATTGCCTTGTTTTTGATTAAATTAAACTTTTACTTATTTCTTATTAATAAATTGTAATATTCCATTTATATGAATAAATACAGTGAGGAAACGTGTGTGTTGGTAATGCCTAGTAATAAATAGTTCTTATGAAAATATTATTACACTCACTGAGTGCGCACAAATGCAGTGCGTTGTTCCTCTGGTGTAATTTTCTTGACTTGTTTAAGCTTTGTTTGCATGAGGCGGAGCAATATCCTGGGAGTAGAACTTTAGCAGTGCTTCAGAAAAGTATGAAGTAACCGTGAATGGGCTATAACTATTTCTTACTAGTCATTACCAACACACATATTTTCTCACCGTACTTTATGTCAATTATGAACGAAATATTGTAATTTATAGATTAAATATAAGTTAGCATTCAATTTAACCAAAAATGAAATAATTTTACATAAACATATGCATATATATATAACGCTTGGGATGCATGATATATTTAGGACACAATTAAACACGTCATACTTGGGGTGGTTTTTCAAAGAATGTGAATAGACTGCGAACACACTACAAGAACCTTTTTTTTTCCCGTGACGATAGTCCATAGTGTAGTCAAGCAATATTTTTTAACAATTTTTCACGTAAGCTGAGGAAAGGTGGTTCGTGACGTAAAACGACACACCAGGCGTATCAACATTTTGCACCGAAAATTCGTCCTCTTTCATGTTTTGCGTCATTGTTGCTCCTTTTGCCCCCTAGTGCACATATATATATATTTTAATGAAATCAAGTGTATTATTTCTTGCAACAGCATGCTTGCCTCACATCCAAAGGCCATCTTCTAGGTTCCGGTCGCGACTGAAAAGAAGATTGATTTTTTCGATAGTGTTTTGCACCCCAGTTCTACGGAAAGGCAGCGCAGTTCCTTAATACGTACATTTTTATTCCTAACCTGTTATATTAAGAGTGTATATCAGGATTGTCCACATACAGTCATTGAGAGAGCCGCGTGTGTTGGGTTTGCAAGTAGAGCGCCGCACCCAGAAGAAAGTTACATTTTCTGATGAATGGCGCAGATTCGAAAATGGTCTTTAATGTTTTTATTATTCGGATGCGAACGTCACAAAATAAGTATTTTGATGAAGAACAATAGTATTTAAAAAATGTATCGAATGTTGCTACATTTTTGGGATGTCTGTAACAGCGGCATCTCGTCATAAGACGCCCAGACGCTCGACGTTCCATAGAATAAAAATTTTTCATTGACAAATCTGCGTATCTAAGATGCAAGATGTTGTAATGAGCGAAGTAAAATTACACACCCCTGCCCATATTAAAAGTTGTATATGTTCCCGTATGCAAAGTAACATGAGAAATTTGCTATTCAAATTAGTTTAGATTGATATGTAAAGGAAAAGACCCATTAAGATATTAAAACTAAAAAATTTCTTAAGGTTCTCATTTGTCATTATACTGAAGTAGTACCTAAATCTGATTTCTAGATTGCTTGTTTATGCAGTAGCTGTAGATTGTTAGGAAATTAAACCCCCCAATCATTCAAATGCGTAGTATCTGTATTTGTACCACAGTGTGGTTTTTGGATGTAGTACTTAATACATGCCAGAAAGTACTTATGCTAATTCATGCAAGCACTTCATACATATCCAAATATTAATAATTTGAATATCAGAAAAATCTTTAGTGCTATTTAATTGTTCCACCACACTTCCACATCGTGTGTACTATTTTGCTTCGGTTGCGTGTGGCGCAAAATACCAACAGCCGAATATCTTCCCCTTCTATTCTTCCTGCCTCTCCCAACTCCAGACGCCCGCAAAGTCCGGCGTTTGGTCCTGGCTCATTTATAATACGTAGCGGGATTGTGGGGTAGAGAATAACTTGCGCAGGAAAGCCCTTCTTCGCGCTGTTCAGCTGCGCAAGACTCCAGCGTACAGGCAGCTACAGGCTGTTCACGATAAAGTGAGCACTTTTGAGACCCCTACTTACCTTTCTCTTTCAGCCATTTTTTTTATCATTTAACTACCTTCTTAAAATAGATATTGTCATGTAAGTAATAAACACAGTAGGCACTCGGAAGTTAACGTATAGGGCAAAAATAAAGTATAATTATTGACTATCGTTCCAGATGACAGGGCTTTCTGAAGTACTCACTTTACAATGAATTGCCTATGACAAAAGTGTTTAACTTTCTCAAGTCTCAAACGTGGCACAAAGGTGTGGCGACATCTTTGTGCCTGTCTGCTGCCTGTGAATGGTTTCATAATAGCAGAATGTTGGAAAAATTCTTTGCAACAGTATCTTCTAAGCAGCCCACTAGCCACGTGTTTTTATCGCTGTAAATTATCACTTTATCATTAAGTTAAACATATTTTGTTCTTTTAGGGAAGGAATATTTTGGGATTCGGTTGTACTAGTCCAGGTAAAGACTTTCGCCAATGGCCGTTTCCAAGTCATAACCTCGCGCTACTCCGCTGGTCGGTAACGACGTCCAAATAAAACCATACAATAAAAAAAACAGTAATAGAGTATTCAGTGTGATAAATTGTGCCAATCCACAGCAAGTTACGTACATATCAACACATGTTGCCTTCGCTCGTAAAGGATGCAGCAATGAAGCGTCTGTGAGAAATTACTGCAGCAGCTCGTGATGAACGCGGTGAGTCAGCTTGAATCGCTCCAAGGCTCGCGTCGCTGCGACACGCAGGTGATTGGCTGGTTATCTCAGATGAGGTTCGCATTTCGTCACCGCACATTCGGTTTTTCTTGTTTTTTTTGACACCCGGGCTTCGCAAATGCTGCTCGGAGGTCGCCTAATGTAAATACATTTATTGCATTTTAGAGGTATTTAGAAATCAGTGCAGGAAAAACAATAACACTTCCAGCCATTTTTAAGACCGTAGTTTAATAATTAAAGCGAATTTCTGCGCAGTCACTTTTTAAGAAAGTCGATGGGAGGTAGAGCCTCACGTAAACAGTTCGCCCGGGATGGTTCTGAAGGCGGCGTTGAAGAGGCCGCATCGCTGCCGATCTGGCACAGTCGCTCTGAGGACGCTAGGGTATTAACGGCAAAGTGAGCACTTTTGACATCCCTCTCATGTCGAATAAACGTCAATAAATACCTTTTATTTTATTCTTAGATGCTAACTTCCGAGTGCGGTGGAATATACATACTGTGTTTATTACTTACACGGCAATATTTATTTTAAAAAGAGGTTAAATGATAAAACATGGATGAAAGGAAAAAGTAACTAGGGCCTCAAAAGTACTCACTTTCCCGTGAACAGCCTATACCAGAAAAACACCGAGCTGCCCTTCGAGCGCCTGGTAAGAGAGCTCGCCCAGGACTTGAAGACGGACCTGCGCCTCCAGAGCTCGGCGTTGATGGCGCTGCAGGAGGCGAGCGAAGCCCACCTGGTGAGGCTGTTTGAGGACACCAACCTGTGCGTCATTCATTACGGGTTCCACCATCGTGCCCAAGAACATCCAGCTGGCCAGGCGCAAACGCAAGGAGCGTGCCTCCTCGGCACGCCTTGCTGATACTGCTGTTCGTAGAAACAATGCAGTTGTTAATACAGTTGGGCTGAGTAAAGCCATGTCCGAAACGGCCAATTTGGGGAATTAGGGTTAAGGAATTTATGGTGGATGATTTCGAACGGCTCGTAAGAGTGCTACGTGCGACAAAGTTGGAAACTACAGGCTTGTGGAAGGACCGGTTTCACAAACGAAATTAAACTTTTCTGAATATCGAGATAATTTTTTATCCATATGAGATGTTTAACTTCGATTTTAATCTCGATAATGTTCAGCGTGTTTCACCACGTTTAATATCAGTAAAGAATACCTCGTTAAAATTATCTCGCTATTCTGACTTTATCGCGAGTTTCTCTTGGTAAACATTAGAGATGTTGCTTTGAGCTGGTACAGAGAAATCATTTTGAGAAAGTATGGCAAGTCGGGAAGGCATTGTGGTCGTAAGAAAACAGCGAAGCCGAACTTTTTCATCCCATGAAAAACACAGTTTGTTAGAATTAGTTACAGAACATTTCAATATCATTGAAAATAAACGAACTAATGCTGTGATACAACAAAATAACAAAATATAGCGAAACGGTGGCGAATGATTGTGAATAGTTTCAATTGTACATATCGTAATCACTACAGGATAGCAGACAACTCGAAGGCGGTGTTAAATAACCTATAAAACCATACGCGAGAAACGTATGTAGACGAACGTGTCCATGCTATGGGGTCCAGTGTGTTCTGCCCTCAAAATAGCCTCCCAAGATCACTGTATACTGCCACCAGTAAAGACAGCGGAATGTCATTCCAATAGAGACTCATCAGTTGTCATACACGCAACTCAGATGAGTAACCTTACAAATGCTTCAGATAACTATGCCTCGACTGGGTCCGATGGTTGGACATCTTCCTGGACTAGTAAACGACGACCAACAATGCACTCAAACAAAAAAAAAAGCTGAAGTAAGTGCCCGGCATATAGCAAAAATTGAGTAAACAAAAACTTGGCAGTTAAATAAAACGAGGCAATGAAAGAGATTCGTCAACTAAAGTTACAACAGGAACAATAAAGAACTAAAGAGGAGACGCTTCAAACAGAGCTCTTAACTTTGCAGATCATAGAACTAAAAACAAAACTAAGTAACTAATGTATTATCTGTTGTTTAGTTTACAACATCTGTTTCTTAGTATACTCAAAGACATTTTCAATTAAAAACACTACTGTGGTTTGTCACATTCTTGATTTGAATTAGGCCTACAGAAGTAACGTGTTTATTTTTTACATTTATACCTAATGTTAATGAAGAATAGTTGTCGTAAAGGAAAATAATAAAACAATATAGTCTGTTTGGCAATCGTGTGTTTGACGTTAAGGCGAAAGTGAAACCTCTTCATCGTAAATTTCAAAATAATTTTTTCCTTCATGTAAACATCACGGACGACAAACAATAAAATCCTCGTCATCACTTTCCTCTTCAAAAAGTAAATTGTACATAGCCTGAGCCATTTTCTCTTTATTCTCGATGAAATAACTTTGCTCTCTTGTCACCTTCCCAAAATATTTGTTTATGTTTTACAGTTTAGTCCTGATAATGTGACTAAAAGCACCAAAATCGGTATGTTAATATTTTATCGAGATATTCAGAGAAAATTGAAATTAATGTGTGTGGTGAAATGCAAAATACAGATAATAGAGATTTTTTGTCAGTTAATCTCGATAAACTATAATTATCTCGCGTGGTGAAACCGGCCTTTAATAACGTAATCCCAAGCATTTCTTCACGTAATCCCGTTGTCTTGTGAATAACTGATCATATTTATTTCTAGCCGATATCAACCTTCTCGTTATTTCTTCACTCCCCACAATTAACATTCCATTTCAAATAACAACTGATCGCCCTTTTTTAATTTTTTTTTTTTTTTTAACATACGAACTTTATTTTAAAATAACTTCATGTAGATTCCCGATTTTCCATTTTTCACGTGCATGTATTGTGCTGCGTTTCAAGAACAGTAAATACCTACGTTTCCGCCACAACGTGGGTAATAAAACGCAAATAAACAACAGCCGACGATTTTACAGATTTCTAATGGGGATTTAGTGTGCTACTTCACCTCAGTATGTTTAAACCCTAAATCCTCAAATATTTAGGGCCTGAACTTGGACACGTCGTCGATTTAGTAACCTAAAGAATGGTCTCGTAGCCGTTTCGGACACGGCTTAAGTGAATGAAGAGATTTAAGGGGCTCTGAACAGCAAGGTCTGGAGAGCCGATGAGGGTGATTGAGGTAAGTGTGGAGCATCGCCGGAATGCAAGGGTGGGGGAAACGGGAGACCTCCGAGAATACCTGCCGACCAGGGGCATCGTCCGGCACGATTCCCGTATGCGAAAATCCGTGAGTGACCCGGCCGGGGATTGAACCGGGACTCGCCTTGTTGAGAGGCGAGCAAGGTATACCGCTCAGCCACCGCGACCCCATTGCAGTTGGAGAAAAGGAATTTGTTTCAGCAATATGTCAATGAAGCAACATTAAACACGAAACTTCCTGACTCTACCTTGACGTGTTTGATGGCGTGTTTATTACCCTGATCAGGAAATTAATGTTGTTACTATCATATTTAATATACGCTATTTATACGGCTTAAAATATCTTATACGTTCTACCAATGTCAAAACTACGAAGCGGGTTGTTGCCTCAGCTCCAAGCTTGATTTACAAACCAACAACAGGTGTATTTCAGGCGAAGATATATGTTCGACCACGGTGCTATTCGGAATAGCCGATTTGGATGATAAACGCAATACAAGTTTTGATGGCCCGTGGAGACGTATTAGCATCATTCTTATGCAGCTGCCATTTCTTGTGATATTGATGGTCTTGGGGTTCCATAAATTGCAATAACGCCCCTCATTTATTTATCCTTGTCATTGCTTTGTAATATTTATTGACTTTTCATGTGCAGGGTTAAAGCAGACGTGTGAATTATACATATTCATTACATATTTTAAAAAATACGCACGCTTCAATATATATTACGTGTTCGTAGCAGTATTTGTGAGTCCTTTATCGACCCGTATGTGTACAGGTAAATACGGTGTAACCGGCCAATCATTTATAGTAATTTAATGTCAAAATTAGTACAGTTTGCTTTTCAATTGCACTGTCGAAATTTTTCGCCATTTTACGGAAAACTGTTGGTAAAAATTTCTCCGAAACTCTCCGTGAAATCACGGACACGTTGCTTCTTTAATAACCGACTTCCGAAAACTTCACAGAACTTTCCGTCTCCGTAGATTTTCTAGTTTGTTTTTATATATTTGCCATTTACAAAAACAAATTGCGGAAATTTTTTTAAATTTTTTACTGCGTAAATCTGAAAAATTTAGAATATATATTAATGGAGCGGTATATGAACACGAATTAAAAGTTCTGGAGTTCATGACTATTTAGTTATAAATATGTCGTTTTTATAAGTATAACATACACTACTAGGCATTAAAATTGCGACACCGAGAATGACTCACCTGAAGGACCCCCACATTAGGGGAATGCGTAAAGTAGGGTAGGACATTGGCATGATTAGCTGTTCAGTCGAGTGGCGTAACACGTGCACCAATGGCGACACTGATGAGCGGTATATAAGTAGGGGCCGAGGAGCTGCTGTTTTCCCTCCGTTCGTGTGCACGGAGTGGGCATGTCGCGTCGAAGAACACGATAACCATACGAACAGGTTTTCGCCTTTAACCGCGGGAGAATCGTGGCCCATCTGAATTGTTGATTATCCTACCGCGAAATTGATTCTCTTGTTGGAAGAAATGTTACCACGGTAAAGTGGAAAAAGGATCAGTGGATCGAGCAGGGGCCTCGTCGCGCCAATGAGCGCAAATACGTCAATCCGTGTCCGCGCGTATGGTGCATCGCCGCCTGCAGCATCAGGGCATCCTGTCCATCGCCCAATGTTGAGGCTGTCACTGATTGCTCATCACAGATGCCTACCGCTGCAGTGATGTGAGGAACGTCGGGTCTCAAGGGACGAATGGCGTGCCGTCGTCTTCTCGCTTCCGTCTGCAGCACCACGATGGCCGTACCCGTGTCTGGCGACGAATTCCTGGGCGAGTCCTGCATTGTTCACCATCATACCGGCCCAGTACTTGGAGTTGTAGTATGGGTTGCCATCGAACTCCAGTCCCTTCAGCGCCTAGTCCACGTCTCTGCTACGCCAGCAAACAACCATTACATCGCGGAGGTGTTGGGGGTATGCCGTAGGCCCCCTATCTGAAACGCCTGCCCGAGGCCCAGTACCAACTGAAAAATGCGTAACAACACGTGACACAGGTTTCCCGACGGTTCCTGGATGACCACAATGTCACATGATTTTCTTGGCCTGCGCGTTCACCAGATCTCTTACCCATCTAAAACGTGCCACAGGGCAGCACGGGCGTTTCACTTGACCGACGCATGAATAAAGTGAAGAGGCCCATGACAATGTTAATTTTACGTAAGTTGGAAGAATACACAACGTGCACACAAGTAGATCTTAAGCAGGGCTTTCAAAAGTGATCATTTTACCTTGAAAAGCCTATACCAAGGTGTAATTAACGCACAGAACATATTGTTATGAAGTTATCAGGCCTTAGCTGAACAGACTGCCTGATCATACCTTCAAACATCGAACCAGGGCACGAGCGTCATTGCAACAACACCTTGCGAAAGGCAGTTGCAGAAATGTCCTCCACCGGCCAGTAAACGGGGCCAAAAATATTAAACAACGAGCCTGATATAGGTCAACGTAACACTGGAAACGGTGCCTTTTGTCATTGGGGCAGCGGACCAAGAAGATATGGAGATGTGTATGTCCGGCCATCGTTAACCACCTCCTAGAATCAGCCTCCAGCAACATGAACAAGGTGAAGACGTTTCTATTTGATTGTAATAGTAGTGGCGTGCGGTAATAAAACTTATTATAATTAATTTGCTTCTTGGTACTACATTTGTGCTCCCCGATCAGTAGTCACGTAAATAGTTATTGTATAATCCTTATGTTCAATAAACCCCCATCTTATACTGCTGTGCTCTACCTAATCATGACTCATTAATTAGCTACGCCCATAGCGTCTTTCAGGTAGGAATTGACATAAAGCTAATTCGTAAGAAACATGCAAGTAATAAAGCCAGAAGACATTCCGCCCTAAACTTCAATTAAAAAATTTTCCTATTCTATCTTATGGATGTGATGAAAAATATAACTTACTGTACACTAATACAGATCACCTACATCAATGTCTTAAATCACTTCACAAAATTGTGGAAAACAACATATAACAGACTATAGCCGAAATCTCTTACATACTGACTCATATTCTCGGTAGTGATGAAATAATTTCGCCAACACAAGTTTCGCGAGATAATTTGTAAGGACAATTTTAATGGTTGGAAACGAGATCTCTAATTGATGTGGAACATGACCATATGGTACTCGGAGATTTGTTTCCGGATGCTGCGCAATAAGTGAAGAGAGTTTTATGGTTCAGTTAATGTCCACAGGCACCCTGAAGAAACTATAATAACTGGCTGCCTTCTGCACAACTTTGTAACGGGAAGAGATGGAAACAGGTTTGAGCACGCAATTAGTGTTGATGGACTGGCAGATGCGATGGCAGTGGACACGTCCCAGCCAGGCAACAGCTAAATGTGCCCTACGGGTGCTTAACGAGTTCTTTTGGCAAATGGGAATTTTTTTAGAAGAGTAGGCTTTTGAGTAAGTACTTCGTAAAGCTTGTGAACTTAGTAAGTACTGTAACTTAAAATTTTATAAGGTCCGCCTATAAATATAAAATAATCCTAGCATTCGTTTAAGTTCCCAGAGAAATATAGCAAACACATCTGAAAATATTACAACGTGTTAAACCTTTACTTTACTATGCCAGTGTGATATGTGAAAATTAAGAACACGTTACTCGTCCAGCGAGTCTTTTCCTGCTGTAGAAATACCAACTTTTAAACTTCAGTGGAGAAATATAAGTTTTCATAACATTTATGAAGCCCCGTTAATTTTCTTAACCATACAACGTGTAAAAAAATGGCGAATTTTTATACCGGGGTTGCGTAGGTAAGTGTAAATTGTGATGAAAATGTATACGGGCAATTTTGCATTATGGCCAAAAGCTTGATCGCAGCGGCACCACGAATATAGCGCATGATCGAGTGCGGATTGCAGATAGGGTAGCAAATCTTGATCCTGCGATTACTACAGTTGACGAGGAGATGCTGAATGACAGCGAATATACGGTGGACACCTTGAACATGTGATGTATACACCATCCGCCCGTCTACCAAAGTGTTGTGGACCCCTGCCGTGGACTACTAATTCGGCTCTTATGAGTGTACTGTAGAGTGGCGCGTATTATTGTGTACTGACCTTGCATGATGTATCACATAGGTAACTATACAACCCATTATTTACTACCGTCACTACAGTACTATTGCCCTAGAGGTCAGCGGGCTGACCTCGCTACCCCGTTTCTCTGTACAGGAGTGAGGGAGTGTCACTCCGTCGGGGTCTGTCCGATGGGAGTGTCGTTATGTCACCAGCTCCCTGCGCCCGGAGGTCAGACTGAGGATGAACTCGTGCTGGCAGTGGTTTGAAAATCACTGCCGGCGTAAGCCGGTACGGTAGTGAAGTAGTGGACAAAATAATTAACAAAAGAAAAACCATCACTAAGGTAATATGGCTCTGCATCTAATGGGGCAGAGGCTCCATGAGACTCTTGGACCATGGATCTAAATATTCAAACATAAGATACCAAGTCATAAATCCAGTAATGGCCTACATCTGGGCTCTGGAGCAATAATAACTCTCTGTTCCGTTCTGCCCTAGAACAGTAATAGGGATCAGTTTGTGCTAGAACAGCGACAGGGATGAGTTTGCCCTCGAACAGCACCAGTAATGAGTTTGCCCTGGAACCACAATACGGATTAATTTGCCCTAGAACAGCAACAGGAATTAGTTAGCCCTCAGCAGTCAAGTTGGGGGCGTGGCTGGTAACTTTCCTTTGTAGGCCTACACGAGAGAGACAGTTTCAAATGTCTACTATTTCGGAAATTAGTAAAACCAAGCTCCTTAAACTTAAAATTTGAGGGAAAAAATATATTATAATAATAGTTAGCGTCATGATTCATTTCAAGATCAATTACATTTAAAATTGTATACTTTCCTTAAACGATTCATGGACTATTTTATTTTACTAGGAAGCCAATGCAGATACTGAAATTGTTTCTGCTTTACTTTTTACAGAATATTCAGAGTGCTTGTTTAAAACACAGAATATAGAATTTGTTATATAACTGCTGAAGCTACACCAATATTAGCGGGATTATATCTGAAATTGACTGCATGAACACCTAGCAATATGTAAATAAAACATCGTTTTCGAAAAACAGAAACCTTAAATAATGTACTTGTTTATATTTACTTTCAGTTGATAACACTATGTAACATTTTAAAAATGGGAAATTGTCTAGGCGTTTTCTTTTTTCTTTAGCAGTAGCATTACGTTGTTCGCTGTAGTTGTGATGTCACGCAAAGACGCATCAATTAGGGTCGTTTACCGTGGTTTACGTTTAAATTCCTTCATTTGATTTCGTCCTTCAAAAACGTTCCATTGTTCCGAATGTTTTGCAGTGAATCCATACTTGATGTCAAAACACTATATATTGGTATATGCTATGAGAAACATGTTATGAAAATAATACATACTCTTGCTGGCAGAAATTTATCCTCAGCTTCATAATTCTACATAGTGAACAATGATTTTTTTCTCGACTTGTTCACTCGGACAACAGTATTCTATATTTACGAGCTTGAAGAGGAAAACGAAACATTCTGCTTGAGCACCAAAGTGTTTGTCATCTGTGCAATAGTTTTAAAAGCCTTACTGGCTCATTAAAAACATCACTGTAACATATAAATTTTATTTTGTTTCCCAGGCTGACATTTTTCCTTCCTCATCAAACTGGGATAACGTGTCAGAACCGGAAAGGAGATGAAAGTAAATCGGTATGTCTTTGTCAAGCTTTGGTGAAGGTCGACGTAGGAGAGTTTGAAAAATATCCGTGTCCGAGAGATGAACCAAAGCTGGATGTCTTAAACACTTTTCAACACAGCTGAGACAGATAACAGAATAACTGTGGCATCTGAGAATATAGTGCTGATTGATAATAAGGTTTCACTTTTTTTAGAGCCTCCAGAAAGTGAAGAATGAATATCCGTCGTAATATCACCCTTTTATGATCAATGTGTGATATTTTTTTCAAAATTTTCCACCGAGATGACAAACTTCCCCAAAGTAATAAATCTTTATTTTTATATAATAATTCACTGACTTACATTTCATTTGTCAACAACAAAAATAATCCTACCTTATTGCTGAAGTCATTCAAGATACCTATGTCCAAAATTCACTGGCAGGTAGTTCTTTGGGGTCACGTTTCTTTGTACTCCTTTTCTATTCCTACCTCCTAAGGCAACATTCGAACTTTTTATGTATCTCTCCTACTCTATGTTCAGCACGACACGGCCACGAAGTTTTATCCGTACCCAGCGTCAAGCATGATTTTTCTGTATTCTTCAAAAATACAATAACTGTCGACTCCATCAAGCCCAAGTGTATAGCAGTTTCGTCAAATATTTTGATGACATATATAGGCACAAAAATGTCCTACTGTGGGGTAATATTCATTAACTACTCACATTTACTATTAAATTTTTGAAATTTGTCTCGCAAGGAAAATAATGGTGGCGATTTGTACTTCTTATGAGAAATAATTTTACCAATATAATTTTGAAACAATTAAAATAAATGAAGAGTTGATTGGTAATATGAATATATTATCAATAAATTTATCGTTGTTATTCGTGTAAGCAATCCGGTACCTTGCAAAAGTTAAACCAAAGGCCTTATAGTAATGTCAAAGTTAAAAGTATGATATTTGTACAGAATTCCTTTTCTGTCAGTTTAAAATTCGAACTTATGTTCTTTGAAGAATTATTCTTACAATGAGGGCAAGTGATTGAATGAGATAGTATTCCTATCATATGCCAATGGAGAGCTTTTTATGGCAAAGAACCTAACAAATGACAAAAATACACATACATAAAAATATGACTAGCTTTTGTAAAAAAATGTTTTTGCAGTTTGTATGATAAGGTTTTAAAATAACAATTTTTTTTATGTAATTTACGTATTGCAAGATAAATCATTTTATTCACTAAATATATTATTTTTTATTTGAGAACAAATTGTGCAATTATTTTGAAATAGGTATATGTATTTTGTATTTCAGAGAAATTACGAAAATGGTATTATTGGTTGGTATAGAAAAGTTTGAGTTTAGTGAATGTTCACTGGTGTATATGATTGCGTATACCCTGAAGAAGAAGGTCATGGGCTTCCAGAATAAGTCGGTGGCGGTGGGGAATAATAGAGAGAGTTTTTGACCCACAATTAACTGTTTTTCTTTGCGTTAAAGCTCGTGTAAACAGAAGCAAGGATAATTAATTTGAACAATATTTTATCAACATTTTGAAGAATTTATTCATTGTCCTAATAAGAAACTCTTTAATGATTGTAGTCGCAGTCTTCGCCACAGTCTTTGAAATCGCGCTTTTAATAACTTAACTTCGTTTTCTCAAGCTCCAAAGACTCGTCTTCAACATTTCTGATGTTTTTCTATGACCTTCTTGACAGTTTTGTAGTGCTGTAGGCTGAATCAGCTTAAACACACGTTTCTTCCCCTTTGCCGATTTTTTACTTGATTTTAAATCTCTTAGAACAGCGTGTTCTAGTGAATGCTAACTTTGGAGGTGCATCGCATTGTCGCAGTCTTCTTCGACATCATCGCTTCTTTCTTAAACTTTTTTCCCCATTCTTCTTGTTTACATGTCTTCCTTGGTCTTTGAAGAAGTTCTTCGCAGAAAAAACAATTTACCAAAATGTTCCCCCACGAACATCTATACACGTCTCTAATTTTTGTTGCAACAGATGCCGCGCATTGGCTCCTATACTTTATGTGGCATAACACCTGGACACAATAAACAAAAGCTGTATTATAGTATACTCTTGTTTATCGAAGTAGGTTAAAATAATAAAAAAAATGTTATTTATAATACCGGAAATTAGGAATAATAATTTTACGTCAATCATGTTTGTTTTTGTTCTAGGTTCCAATCAATGTGCCATTCCTTTCATGCTCTGAGTTTAACCTTTGCAGAATTATAGCTATGGGCTGTTCACGGTAAAGTGAGCACTTTTGAAGCGCTAGTTACTTTTTTTATTACAGCAATTTTTTTTATCCCCTAACCACTTTTGTAAATAAATACTGCTATTAATAAGCACAGTATGTCGATTCCACCGCACTCTGAAGTTTACGTCTAAGGATAAACTAAAATATATTTATTGACTATTATTCAAAATGAGAGGCCATTCAAAAGTGCTCACTTTACAGTGAGCAACATTGTTGGTGTTGTAAGTTTCAGTGCTATTAGAAAACATTTTTCAATCACACACTGAAGAGTTCCTAACTACGAAGAATATCCTTGAGGGGATACTTTAAATTTCATTGATCCCATAAAGAGCACTACCCACTACTTAAGTGGCTTCACTTGTTTCAATTTTTACTTATATAATTAACATAAACTCTAGATAAGTGTTGTTGCAGCGGAGACTAATAAAACAAAAACATACAATTTAAAAAAAAAACCACTATCTTAATCCACACCTTTTCGGTACGTTCTCGGCATATTTTGGTTCGGCCGGCTTCACGATGACACAGTTCTACCGGTTTTTACTTAGGTGTGATTTCACCGAAATACTGGTCGTTCAAACGGGTTGGATAGTGCGAAGCCGAGAACAGTGCAGCTGTAGCCTCGGTAGACAAACCGGACTCCCGTGATACTCCTCTTTGCTGCTTGACCCACCTGTACTTCGTCAGCGTTCGTCCACGTACTCGCTGAATGTAGACCGCAGACAAATTTGATTGTAGTGGCAAGGTATTACTGTCGCAGAAGAACGTGTTTCATCCGCCTCGCTGCGAGTGTGCCGCTCTGGCCAGTCCAGACACGGTCAAGGATACTGTAAGGTTTTGAGGCCATTTCCTCCCACGCCTCTGCTGACATAATCAGTCTATACGTTACCTGTATATTTTTGGTATCGTGCGATGTTAGTTGTTTTCAACTTCAGACAACCCGCCTCCCACCAACATGAACTGTGTTCGATTCCCGGCGCGGTGAGCCAGATTGTTGCACGTGGTAAACATCCTTGTCCCAAAATTGAACTGGTTTTTTGTCAACGCGTCTAGCGAAATCGGCATGGTTTGGATTTTAGGTTAGAAAACTGATTTGTAAATAAATGATTTGAGATGTATGTATACTTCGTCTAATCAATTTTTATGCAGTTTGATTAGATTGAAACTGATTAAAGTGTTTTATTCATATAATAGCGTTTGTCATTTAAAAATCAAGATGTAAACAAACACGTTCATCACTGTTGACCATGTGACTTTGACAGTTGTGTTCCTTTGGGGTACGTAAATGTTGGGTACGTGCGCAGAAAAAGAAAAAGCGGTCTACATCGTATTTAGTCTATGGTTGTCACAGAAGATTCAGAGACACCGTGACAGCGACCGCGCCGACCGGTTCCCACGATTTGGCGACCAGCGCCAGAGATTATCGGCGTCGCTTGTCGCTGTTACTTTGTCACGGCAACTGTGGTAATGTTCCTGTCGCGCCATGTCATTGGCACAGGTAACGCATATACACGATGTATATAAACTATTGCAACAAACTTCGGGGGGTGATTTCTGGGATAAATTCAAGCAAAAATGTTCCTAAGAACGTATGTCCTACAACGCGCTTTTACTGAGTTACAGAACGTATGTACATTAACCACATCAGAGACGATGCTCGAAGTGTCCGTCATGGGCAGCCAATGCATGAGTAGCAACGCCTCATCACGAACTAGCGAAGTCGCTCGAAGATACCTGGGTCATGTGGAGCAGCTGCACAGATCGTTATTGATACGCTGTTCCAAGTCGTCGATGTCGTTAACCGAGGTAGCATACACCACACTTTTCACGTATCCCCCACAGCTAATAGCCCAGTGGATTGAGGTCAGGAGACCGGTTAAACACCTGGTTTTTCTTCCTAACTTGATTAATAACATAACGTAATTTGAATGTCACAAGTTGTACATATATGCAAAATTTGATCTAGTTAAAAAAAGTATTTAAAAAAAGGCTTATAAATGTTAAACAGATCCCTTAGTTATAACTTTGTAATATTTGATCAGGTACTTATCTATGAAAATATTTTGTTTTAGTATATGCTTTCTCTTTTAAAACATAAATGGTGCTGGATGAAAAAGGAAGCTGTTTTTTTAATGTTTGGAACGTTCTAGGAATGTTCTAAAATAAAGTAATATATGGGAAGCTGATAGAAGAATGTCTCCAATTTTATGTGCTTCTCGATTGATGATGATTTGACGCTGATGTTTAATTGAAGAATGTTTTATATATGTAAGTAAACCGAATCAAGATTGAACTACAAAAAAAAAAACGCAAAAAGCAAGAAATTAATGGCGTATTTGTAAGTCTTCAGAGGCCGAGATGTGATCAGTGATTTCCAAAGCAACCGAGGGCCTCAGCATTAGTTTTTCGAGTCACGTATAGACATTCATCACTGCCTAGTTCTGAAGGAGGTTCGTCACCGGAGGCAGTCTCAACTTCGGAGCCCAGATCAGCGCAGTTATACGCCGCTTTAGTAGTTGGAAACGGGAGTCAACCACAGGAGCAGTCTCAACTTCGGAGCCAAGGTCAGCGCAGTTATACGCCGCTTTAGTAGTTGGAAACGGGAGTCAACCACAGGACTTAAGCTGACAGAAGGATGTCGGAGTGCCTATTGCTGACATGTGATTGCAGTCTGCTGGGACACAAAGAGTACCAGGTTCTGCTCTAATGGGATAATTCCAGATTCAGCTGCGAACTATCTGATTCCGCTACAACAGCTAAGTCCAGCGTGTAATTTCGAACTTTCTTTGTTTTTCAGAGGTTAAATATTAATGAGCTCTAAACCAGAGTGACTCGTACAATTAGTCGGGGCCCCGCCTTACTTGCTAATGCTTCCTTAGTTGACCCGCTTCCTTATAATAAACTCATCTATCATTTTCTTATAATGATGCTATCTTTTAAACTTGTGTCCTAACTATATATATATATATATATATATATATATATATATATATAGTTTAATTTATATTGATATTGGTAGAAGGCTAATATTCCAAGGAGTATCCATTTTGTGTTAATTGCAACTTCATTTGTCGCATTTTTTTCATTAATAAACACGTCAGGAGCTGTTTGAGATTAAATTTCCTTTCAGTATCTTACTATACCTTTTGAATAGTAACCAGGTTTAATTGGTTTTAGTAATTTGAGATAATGTTGACACTTTCTCTTCATCTAAAAGATTCTCATAGCCGAGACAAGCAAAATATGGATAATTATTTCTAGTAATATATTTTTTAAGTGATAAATACTACTGATTATTTATAAGTGCCAGTCATTTTATTTTTTATATTTGTTACATAGGTAGCGCCCATCTCGTGTTACAGAGTTACTAAACATGATATTAGTATGTATCAATAATTCTCCTATTTGGGCTGGTGCAGAATTATCTCCCATTCGTGAGGCGTAAAATAACGAAACTCAGCGACTGCATATATATACGAGCCAGTGCACTGCACCGCGACTCCTGATCCAACGTAACAACACAGTAGGTGCCAGTAGTGATACAGGTAACCACAATGTGAAACACCTGTCATCTAGTTGCTTCATTTGTAGTTGCAAGATATATATTATATTGTGTGTATTATTTAAATTGTCGTGATGCTTAAGTAGTAGAGATTTGTTTTTAAAGTATTGCTCTCCGGTGTTCCGAATTTCTAATGATATCGCTTTACTAACTACGACCGAAATAAGAAATAGTATTAGCATTTCAAATATAAAAAAAATTGTTAAATAAAAAAAAATTAAAAAGTTGGAATATTTCATTTCAGAACAATTTACGTTTTTTTTTTTTTTTTTTGCGAAATTAGTTATGAAATAAGTTTGTTTACATCGAAAATGTATCTATCACTAGTGCATAAAATGGACTGTAGCGTTATGGGGGGATCAGATGACTCTAAATATGGCAGTGGTTTGGTAATTCGTATTTGGACAAGTCTATCGCATACTAAATTGTATAAAAAGAACTCAACATAATTTTTAATGTGTTTTAAATGTTATTCAGACAGTTTAAAATCCTGGTTCACAAAGAAAGTGTTCAACAGAGAAGGAGCAAGGAATAAAATAGGGGAAGGTGACAAGCAATAACAAAGTCGTCGCTATTTGTCACTGCAACTTATCTGTCACTGTCACTGGTTCTCACCGTCCCAGGAACATTGTCACTACTCCTCTCTCTCTAGCCGTGGCATTCCGCCGTTTCTCCATCTTCATCTCATTTCACCCCGGCACTCACTATCCCACTGTTAGGCGCCTACCACAACCTCTAGAGTCGACTTTACTCCAGTAGTAACGTTAATGTTTTAGGTTCTTTCGAGTCCTACTTTTGCATAAGAGCGCGATCACACTTGTTTGGTTCTCAATATTTTTATCAAATTGTAGCACGGTTAAACAAAAATTAAAATTAAATGTAAGATAAGCCATACTTCACAACAGTATGATAATGGCGAGGAATTATTTTACTCGCAGGAATCGTTATGGTCTCCTTTCTCATAAAACTTTGAAAATTTCCTGTTTGCTTTGCCTCTGATGCAGGTTTTTAATGCTTAGGTAAAATCCTGAGCCATTATGACAGCTGGGAATCTCTTGAGTTTAATGTCATTTGTAAATCTTATCCACAAAATCCAGAACAGTTCATCTCCTTTAATAGTTAGAGAAATAGGACGTACTGCTTCCTGTCGCAGTATAAAACGCACCACGATTGTCCCAGTTTGTTTGTTGCTGACCTTCCACTTCTGAGGTCCCCGGTTCGATCCCAGACTCCGGCGTGCTGGCAATTTTCGGGCGGGTGTTCTCTTGTGGGAAGTGTGGCGGACACTTTAATGGGGTGGAGGTTATCTCGGGGCTCTCCCGTCTCTTCTCCGACCTCATTCCGCAGCGTCTCCACTCTCAACTCGTAGCAGCGCAGCCATTATTCAGGCTGGCCTAGCGACAGTTTGTCTCTCGTGTAGGGCACCTGGCCCCTAATAGCACCAGTCTCCTCTTGCCAATACGTTATCCTGCCTAAGGCGGAAACCTCATGTGGATGTTTATAGGTTCACGATAGAGTGAGCACTTTTGAAATCAACCGTAGAAAAAAGTCACTTCCCCTACCTGCATATACTATTTTAACGGGCGCAATGAGTGACATGTATCCAGTAGTAAAGTTGGTAACAATGGAGAGGAAAGTAGTTCCATATATTAACGTCGAACAAAAAGTGTTAGGAAACCATTTTTAATAAATTAAATTATTTCTCTCGCTTTCTGTATTTTTTTAATGCACTGAAGTGTAAAAATGAGCAAATTTGGTAAAATATTTACTTTTATAATAATTTCACAGTTTCACTTGACCGCCGCACGAATAAAGTGATGAGGCCCAAGGCAATGTTAATTTTACATAAGGCGGGATAACACGCAACATGTATACAAGTAGATCTTAAGCAGGGCTTTCAAAAGTGTTCATTTTACCGTGAACAGCTTATAGGCAATATACAGAGTGATTATCAATTAGGCCGATAAACTTCGGGATGTGATTCGTCATGAACAAGTAAGTGGAAAACATATATGACGCTTTATACCTAAACCGAATATTAAGGGAGGTATGAGCCCTAAAAAAAACGGGATTTTAAGCCGTATTTGTGCAAAAATATCGGCTCTTACGTTGACGGTCCCGATTACATATAATAATGTTCCGAGAATTGTCAATGTATTATACTTCGTTACCGATATTTTGCACAAATACGGTTTAAAGCCTCGTTTTTTAAGGGCTCGTACATCCCTTAATAATCGGTTTAGGTAAAAGTGTCACATATGTTTCACTTTTACTTTTTCATGAAGAATCGCCTCCCGAAGTTTGTCAGAATAATTGCGAATCACTCCCTATATGTTCTCTGGTTTCACCGCCTTGAAGAAACCGTTAGTGTTGCATTCACATTTCAAGAAATGTAGAATTTAACCCTTCCGTAACTAAACAAATTTCTTCAGTCTACCATTTTACTTTAAGAAAATAAAAAGTAATTCATAAAATAATATAAATACCTGTTCTTATATATGCGTATGCGCGTATGCATGTCCTACGCTTGCGTGCTGTGCCCTATTCCTACAGACGTATGAAATAACACACAAACTGTAACCAGGGTTCTCAATCAAAAGCTCGGAGCTGTGTGTGTCTACTTTTGACTTAAACTTCGCACAACCCCCATTGTTATAACACTAAAATAGATGATAAGCGATCACAACCATTGACATTATAGAATAGGCTTATAGACTTTGCAAGAAAATCATTTGGCCCTGCTCAAACCCACGTTTAGAATATTTCAGTAAGGGATGCATGAGAAAATATCTTAGTCCAAAATTTGACACTAAATTTCTGCTTTTCTTTTCTATAAATATCTCATTTACATTTCCTTAAAAATTCCATAACTCGAATAATATGCTTGTAAACAAGAACTTAAAATTAAAAAAAAAAGTGATTTTTAAAACATGGAGGAGATAAACACGTATTTATAATGTGCTACAGAGTAATGAACAAATATTATATGTGATGCGTTCTCAGAAAAGGTATCTTAGGGTGAAAAACCATTTTTGGGTTTTGGGCGGTTTGTGTAGACAAATCTACAAGGAATTCAATGAAACAAGTCACACCCTTCTAGCGTTTATTCATCCAGCATGTGCCTTTCAAATGTCGAAAACGATAATTTTCGCATTTTAAATTTTTTTTTTGGGCCTCCTTAAAAAACTTACGTTTTCAATCTGAGGTATTTTTTTGAGAACGCGTCACATTTAATGTATAATTTATATGTATTTTGTATAATATATGTCTCTATATGCACATGTATACTCGATGTTTCTAAATTTTTGAGTATAATTTTAAGTGGTGGTGGCACGCCGAAACAAATATTTTGATATAAGGAACACATGTGTGGAAACGCCGCCCTATAGGCTGTTCACTGTAAAGTGAGCACTTTTTATGGCCCTGCTAAATTTATACTTTCAGCCAATTTATATCATTCCGGCTTTTTTTGATATAAGCATTGCCTTGTGACTAATAAACACAGTGTGTAAATTTTATCACTATCACAGTAAACACCTGACTTTGCAATAAAATACATTTATTACTGGTTAATGTTTATAGAGATAGCCATAAAAAGTGCTCACTTTACCGTGAACAGCTTATATCTAGCTACGTGCGTCAAACGATTACCGCTCCATTTGACACGGACGTAAGAGCCGAGCGGAGTACATATGTGCAGTTCGCAGTGGGGTGTGGCCGAGCTGGCCTGCATGTGGTCAGCAGACGTCAGTCCCCATTTGTCATCAAAGATTAATTGAGTAGTGTCCGTGCGTTTTAAATTATGGGCATCACATACGTTTGCCGAATTGGCCGACATGGTGCACGTTTACGGCGAGGCGCGCGGAGTTGCAGTCGAGGCGTCGGGAATTTACGCGGGGTGTTGTCCCGACAGTTGGCAGCCGAATGGGAAAACGTTCGTACGCGTATAGTATAGACACAGGGCAGCTTCAACCGGAACGTCATATCGCTGGAGCGAGGAGACGTGTTAGAACTCCCAGCTTTGAGGAAGGCGTTCTCGATGAGGTGGCAGCACAACCCAACAGGAGCATCCGTGCAATTGCGCACAACGTGGGTGTAATTCGACGGTTTGGGAAGTGTTACATGAGCAACAGTCGCACCCATTCCGCCTTCAGAAAGTGCAGCTGCTACGTCCAGAGGACTTTCTCCTTCGTGGTCCAATTTTGTGAGTGGTTCTTGGCGTGATTTAATGACGATACACACCTTGGCGAGATCATGTTGTTGTGTCATGCGTGGAGTGATTACAACGCACATGGAACGTATATCTGGTCATATTAACACAAATTCGTTGTGAATGTTTGGGCTGAACTTGCCGCTAATTACCCAATTGGGCCGTACATTTTCCACCTATTCTGAATGTTAAAATTTTCCTGCGATTTCTGGAAGACGTGCTGCCTGTTTTGATGGAATATGTGCCAGTCGCCGTGCGGTAAAAGATCAGGTTCTTACATGATGACGCCCCTGTCCATTTCACACATGCTGTACGGGAGCACTTGAATGGTACCTTTCCCGGACGTTGGGTGGGGCGAAGGAATCAGTTTGATTGGTCTCCTATGTCTCCAGACTCAACACACTTCGACTTCTTCTTGTGGGGTCACGCCAAAAGTATTTGTTTACCAAACACCCGTGGAGAGCGAGGAGGACTTGATTGCGAAAATTCTTGCCACCTGCCTGAAGTTTGACAAACATCCTGCATTTTTGACAGAGTGCGTTACAACATGGTTGGTCGTGTTAACGCCCGGCCCGCCTGAAAGTCGGAGGACGTCACTTCGAACAGCTCCTGCAAAGGTGAGTCATGCTTCACATCCCCTTGTTTGTGCATTGCGATGAGCTGCCGTCGCGCGCTGCGATTGAGAACTGTCGTCTGCTGTCCGCCTGCAGGCCTGCTCCACTCCGGCCAGCACGTGATTAGCTCAGGAAGTGTGCTGAATTCAAACCGTGCACGCATCGTTTGACGCCTGTAGCTCGGTAGAGGTGCATTTCCCGACACGTGTTACTTATATCAAGATGTTTGTCTCAGCGTGCCCTACCACCCCTTAAAATTGTGCCCAACAATTTCCGAACATCCAGTATACACACAGGCTCCAAGATGTGTCCAAATAAAGAAAGTTGTTCTAGGCTGTTGGCTCTTAGCTCAATTAAAATCAGCAGTTTGTTTCGGAAGGCTATCTTAGAAACAACGTAGTTCAAAAATAGCAACATATAAAATTATATAAATAATGTAAAACAGGTGTGCTTCGTAGTTGGTAGCACTGAGAATACGCCAAAAACCTATTGTACAGAGTTAACATTTTTGTAGTGGACCTAACACGTTATCGTAAATTTACAATCTTTAGTAGATTTACAATATCACATTTTGTAATCTATAGCATATGTTCACGTAGGCTAAAGAGTACTTCTTGTACAGGCAGTGACGGAATGTTTGTCTTGTTACAAAATCCAGCAAAGAATCGAACGACGTAATATCAACCGCCACATCTTGGAATTACGCCCGTCCTTATGGTCAGTGATAGATTAATTTTCGTACCTATCCTAGAAAGTACAAATTTATTTCCCAACATCATTTTTCGGTTGGTAGCTGTTTCTAAGATAAAAGACAAGCACCGAGATAGCGTGTTAAGTAAATCATATTCTACATAAAGTTGCCAGTAGAAAACTAAAGTTCATAGGCTCTCGGACCGTTAAAAGTTACTTCACGCAGTCAACATTTGTTACATTTATCCAACAGTATCTCAATGACATTTTTGGCCAATAATTTTCAAACTTTTGTATAAGAACAACATTAGCATATATGCAGCTACTATGAAGGACGTTATCAGTTGTACGCTAAATTATTGTCTACATCAGAATTTCTTCCGCAGAGCTATATTTTCAAGCCTCGCGCCATCCAGCGAAATTAAGCCTGGAGAGATCAGACACATACCGGTCTGCGTTTTTGAATAACCTGTTAGACCTGAAGGGCGCGTGGCAGGGCAACTTCGCAAAATCCGTTTCAGAAGAACAAGTTTATGCTCAGCTTCAGACGCAGGAGACGTGACGCTTACAGACATGTTACATTTATTTATTTGCGCTTCTACTCGTCTTTACCATTTAGGAGTTTGCCTTGACAAGGATCTTACGAGTAATTGCAGAAACACATCATACCGTTGTAAATGCTTTCATACACAACAGCGTGCGAAAAAGTCGAGAGATGAGCGTGTACTATGGAAACATGCAAGTTCCATTAAGATCTTAGCATGCGTTTAAAACTGGCTAGTTTTACCGTTGTTGGGAAGCACGTACACACTTGTATGAAAACTAATTATATCAAACACGAGAAGGAACATAAGTGAGGCAGTGGAACATTTTGCGATGAGGATGCAGAAAAAAAAAAAAAAAAAAAAAAAACACGTTTCGACATTTTCGGCGATGGTAATGTGCATGGATAGGCAGATACCAGAGACAATCTCCCGACACAAATAGCAAGCACACAGCTATTTATTTCTCTCAAATTGTTTTTTTTCTCTGGCGACCCCCAAATCCCACTACGCGAGCGTGAGCACCTTCACAGTTTTGTATGCCATCCGGCATACATGTTTGTAGCTAAGACGGTTGGAGAATGGGATGTGTCTCAGGGCAAGTCCTTCACGCTTTAGGTCGGGTTTATTATGATAAAATGGACGCATAAATCGCTGCTATAGTAGGGCTGTCTGGTGCCATGGCAGAGATTGTGGCCATGGACACTCCCAGAAAGAAGAAAGGTCTATATGGAAGGGCATAGCAAACCACGCAAAGCGGAGAGGGCCGTGGAAATTACATGCGAGAATCGCGGAGGGTAAAATTAATTTCCTTAGATTGGATTGGGGCTGGAGAAAGTAGGGTAAGTTGTTAGTTAGCGAAGATAGACTTTTGTGGGTTTGGTGCCGGGTGATATTAAATGAGCTCATAACCAGGGTCGCGCATGTGGCCCTGGTGGTGAGGGACAGAACTGAGCCAACCACCCGACAGATGCCAGTCATCTTTCTGTAACATGGAATAGAAAAATGTGCTAGTGTGTTACAGGCATGAGAAGGAAAAAGTTATAGCTAGGGGTAATATTAATATAGGCTGTTCACAGTAAAATGAGCACTTTTAAAAGCCCTGCTTAAGATCTACTTGTATGCACATTGCATATTCCTACGCTTTATGTAAAATTAACATTGCTATGCATCTCATTACTTTATTCATACGTCGGTCAAATTAAACTGTGAAATTATTAAGAATATATACTTTACAAATCTGCTGATTTTTACACTTCGATGCATTAAATAAACAGAAAGAGAAGGAAATAATTTTAAGTTTTCACAAATGGTTATCTAACATTTTTTATTTGACGTTAATATATGGAACTACTTTCCTTCCATGGTTATCAACTTTACTGGGCGAATGTCACTCAGTG
Source organism: Dryococelus australis (assembly GCA_029891345.1). NCBI lineage: Eukaryota > Metazoa > Arthropoda > Insecta > Phasmatodea > Phasmatidae > Dryococelus > Dryococelus australis. Next base: position 56,125,067 of record CM056996.1, read on the forward strand.
CGCCCATTAAAATATATGCATGCAAAAGCAGTGACATTTTTCTAAGGTTCATTTCTAAAGTGCTCACTTTATTGTGAACAGCTTTTATCACCTTGCCTGCGACCTCGCTCGCAGCTGAGATTGAATTGTCGGAAGACAGTTTGCTCACAGTGTTTGTTCGAAACGTTGCCCACCAGCTGGCACCACAGAATGTGCAGCATTGCTTTATGTTGGGACTTTCGCGTTTTAAAAAAGCAGGGGTGTAATCATAGCGACGTTCGTGCGCTCTATCCGAGGAGTCATCTCCGACCTGCGGGCTGAATACGAATTCTCCGACAGCAATAGTTACGCTTCGGAAATATATAACGAAACACAAAGCAAATGTAGTGATTACAAACTGCACTGCGGCACGCGTTTCGATAAACTAACTTCAAAGTATATCGTAATTCTGTAACGTCACAGAACAAACGAATACACTGAAAATCGTTATATAAATTATATTTAGTGATTATGTCCAGACAGGGTTAATTGAAAACGGGCCCTATAAATATCATGAGCGTCAATGTCGTTAATTATTTATATTTCTAGTTCTTAAATGTATAACTCACCCAACGTGACATCAGTTGGCAAGATAAGTAAACACCTACGCGACATATCGTGCTGCAGTGGCAACAACCAGTAACCACCCAGCAATAATCTACAAAGACTTCTGCAACTAATATCTTGTGATTAATTCAAAGAGTTTTACGTTATATTAGAGTGTACTATGCTTATTTATAGGAAAATTAGCTTAAATTAAATGACTTGCAGTGTTAACTCTCAATTCTCCACGGACAGTCATACCGAATTTCGCGAAAAGATTTTTGCACATACTAAATTTCAATACCCTACTAGTGTACCAGCGGGTTCCTTTTGCTTATTGGTGGCGTGTGTCTGTGAGAAGACACGTTCTTAACTAACTGGCCGAAAATAATTAAGTTACTCCGATACTGCACGTCTCTGATTCGTGGGCAAACACATAACACCCAATCACAAAAGTGGATCTGAGCTGAACTGTTTTGAAATACAACAGGTCGTGAAATCTTTTCGCGAAATTCGGGTGCCTCTAATCATACTTATGGTGGATAGCACGTGACAGTTCCAATGTTGGCCGCACAAAACGTAGGTTCGTACTCACATCCTGCGATCATCTCTTCGGCGACATCAAACTTCCGACAGCTACACAATAACGAATCACAAGACGCCCATAAGTGCTCTACACGCCGACAAAATCTCTTCTCATCGAACCGAATCTTGCTATATGTGATGTTCGTAATCAGCCCGCAGGTGTTAAAAGGTAACCGCATACACAAGAGATTTAACGTGGGCCCAGAGGCAGACGTCACGTGGGGCGAGATCAGTTGATCGTGACGCCACTTAATGGACCTGCCGCCACCAATCCCCCGGGCCGAGGGTGGAGGACTCTTATGCAGCTGCTACAGCGCTCTTCCTCCAACCGAGACGAACCTGGTTTGATTCCCGACGGAGTCGCTCGCGAATTTTTGCACACAGGAATCGTGCCGAACGATGCCACTGGTAGGCAGGTCTCCTCGGGTATCTCCCCGTTTCTCCTGCCCTTGCATTCCATACCAGCCCTGCTCCATACTCACCTCGCTTTACCCTTACCGACTCTTAATATCCCTACTTTAATAGCCGGCCAAACCTCACCACTCTCCACTCCAAACCATCGGTTCGGATACCGTGCATTAAGGGGCCTTCCTAGTAAAAATTTAGGCAGCGATGTAAGTGTCTACGGAAATACGTGCCATTCCCACACTATAATTGTTTTCTGTGTCTTAATTTATTAATAATGAAATTGAAAGACGTTCCTATGACTCCATAGTCGAATATTTACAAAACAAGCAGGAAATGATATCAAAATTATGTAACAAAAAGGCAGAATATCGACAACTTTCGCACACTTCACACATTTAATCCTGTAGGTTTTTTATGTTTAGGAGACTCTCTGAGCATAGGTAGAAGCTTAATGAAAAAAAAACAATTAAATAAAACAATGTTATCGCTTAAAATTTTAAATTGCATGAATTTAAGTAAAACATTGTTTCTGCTTGCCAGCGTTTCCTAGGAGGCTGGTAAGTGGCGTGCTCTGTGCCCCTCCCCTCCTGCAGCTGGGGAGCCAAATCTGGTGATGCATCAGTGGAAGGGGGAAAGAATGCAATGGTGCTTATGGAAGGGTGAAGGGTAGTGGAGTTATCGAGGGACAGGAGGGAAACAGATCATGCAGCAGAATGAAACCTGCAGCGCTCGCGCCCTTGTCCACATCCCACGTAGTGTCGGTACACACAGCCAGGTCAGGGAACGGATTTGCCCATTTTGGTTTTTCTTGCTGTCCATTAACACAGAATTTTTTTAAATATAGACAAATATAAACACAGATGAAATGTTCAAGCAGGCAGCAATGAAGATGGGAATATTACAACCATTAAAATGAAGTAGCACAAAGTAAAACTTTGAGCTCGCAATAAAAAGAAGCTCTGTTAGAATCCCGGTATGGTCACCATGATTCGGGTTTTTCATGTTTCACGATGTCATGCCTGTCGAATGCCGGAATGAGTCCCAAATGAAGACGATGATCAATTTCTTCCTCGTTCCTTTACCTGTTGAATTCCAGATAATTTTCGCAATAACCTCGTTGTCGACGGTACGATAAGCTGAAAAATTATTAGTTATTGAAAAGTAATGTAAAAGAAAATTTGTATATTTATAATGAAATTCTTTAGAAACTCTGTAACGTGTCAAATAATTTTCATTATTTTCAAATAATTATGTATTATCTAAAATTTGAAAACTCTTAAAATAAATATTTTATATATGTAAAGCAGTCCAAAATAACATAAAACTTTTAAAAATAACCTTCTTACAGGAGTCGTGAAAAACTAACTATCAATAACTTTAAATGCATTAATTTTTCTGAAAATGGGCAATACAAACAGGAACGCAATATGAAATAGGCCACAGTGCATTCGCGCTCACATTTAACATTTTTTAAAAAATCGAACTTTGAGTTGGCTTATTGGTTTTTACCGCGAGTAAGTGAATGTCTACCATGCAGAAATGCACCGAAATAAGTTTACAAGAGTAGAAAAAAAATATTCTGTCTCAACATCTTATGAATAGTTTCGTGATTAAATGTTCATGTCTTTCGGAGCTTGTCATTTTATTTACCTGTTTCTGCAATGTGTAATGAGATATTCACAAAACCAAATCCTTGCCGCCCCTCCCCCCACTTTAACAAATATTTAATATTAACATCCGTATTTGTAGAACAGCTATCTCGTCGAAAAATCACATTAAAGAAAAATGAAAGTATCTAAAATAAAACATCTATGTATACATATTCTATGGTAACAGTCGAAATGTCACCTAAAGTCTTCACACATACAAAAAAATGCATTCTTACGTTATAGCGTATCATTTTCCAGATTAGGATTGAAAACTGATCGCATATAATTACCAAAATAATTCAAAATAAATTTGTATGGCTTTATTTGTACGAAATAACTTCGAAGGTAGTGCTCAGGAATTTTATAATATGAAACCATCCGTATTGCAGTCCAAATGCAAAGAAGTCGAGATTATGTGTTCACATCTCATAATCGATATGACTGTCGGCGAAATAATGCGTGCATGACAAAGTAATATCTCATCATTTTTAAGACAGTGATGTATACGCGATGCTCTCTTGGGCTGGAAGTCAACACGCTGATAAATTTTCCGTTGAAGACATTTTATTTTAAAAGAGTTATTTCGAAACCAGCTTTAACTTTGTGCCGTATGAATCTAGTTTTCATTGTGGAATTTCCCAGAAAAAGGAAAATAGCTATATACAACCAGTCTTAGGACTGACGACACTGTGTTGTTGCCAAACTGTATGGAAAGTTTTGTTTTTTTCTCACCTCAATAAAAACATTTGTTTACGGTGCAAAGATAAATTTTCATGCAGCGACAAAATATAAAAAAATATGGAGTAATTCTCATATTACAAAAATTAAATATTTGTGTTATAATTGGCCGTTTTCTTTCCACGATATTTTAAAATATAGATTACTCTTTGAAAAGAAAATTGATTTATTGATACAGTATTAAAATATAAGAAGTACAGTTTTCGATTCATTTCTGCGCAATTTTTGCTGAGTATTGTTTCCGTGCCCCAGCTCTTTGTATGGTATTACTGTACAGTTGTCACCGTTAGGTCAGAGGAGACAGGGCAGGAGTTTTCCAAAAGACGTGAGAGGGGAAGAGGTTAGACACTTTGGAAGGGAGAAAACTGTATTGCGGGTAGCTGGAAGTTGAAATGTTGAAAGATGTATACTAGACAGTATTTGAGCTAGTGTTCTCTCCGTACGGGTGATGTGATGTTTTTCATGTGAATTCAAGCAGCACAATGGACAGGATCTAGACAAATAATAAGAAGTTATATAGATAGAATGCTTTCGTCTAGTGGCCTTTGATAATGAGAAAACGGCATCATGATAAATTTGATTTATTTAATATATTATGTGGAATGTGCACAGAACTTTTATTTAATATCAAAATGTTAATAATTGCACATATAAGAATGATAATATTTCAAGTATAAAAATTGAAAGCCTGGGGAAAAATATATACATTAACTACATGGCGTATTTCATTCAAATTTTATTTTGCCTCAGACGAAACAAATTTTTCATAAACAAAACGAAAATTGGTTTTCCCTAATTTCAGTTGTACTTAATCAAAATCGTCGCTATGCACCCAGGAGAAAACAACCCCTAAATTTCTTAGTGTAGGTTGTGAGGATGTAGGGTATAGTCAAATGTTACGTGCTGTAGTTTTAATTACAAATGACCTAAGTGTATTTATTCCCATATTTCAGGTCTGAAACTACACAAGACTTAACCCTCAATACCACACATAAAACTGCCAGTGAACGGGAATTTATAACTCACAAGTATGAACAAGATAATAATGAACCATTAACAACAACAACAACAACATACATTATGTTAGAACGCAGAATAATGGTAAATATTCAATATTTAATTGACAGTACCAAACGGATTAGTCGACAAACCATTCAACTGTATGTACTTTCAGTGACATGAGTATAATCAACGAGCGACGTTTAGGGTTTTGAAGCCTTATTACATTAAAATATAAGTTCTGTAATATTACCGAGACTCTGCGAACTGAATGTGCAGGAAAAAAGTGCGGAGCTGCTGAATGTCAATTCAGCTGCAGTATCTGGGGTAATTTCCGTTGGAGGGGCTACTCACAACTCGAAGAATTATGTGGATCTCTGAATATGTCTTGCATTTCTAAGGAAACCTGGAAAGTTCACCACGATAGAATTATTCATACGATTAAGAACTCGGCATGGGAACTTATGTGTGAAGCTGCACAAAAAGCAAAGCTAGCAATAGAAGTTGGCGACGTAGATAATGAAGGCCATCCAATGATCACCGTTGTAGCAAATGGAGCTTCGTCAAAACGTTCCTACAAAACCAAATACAATTCGCTGTTAGGCTTGGTAAGTAATCATTGCATGATTTCGTACACATATCTCTGTAAATAAATCTTTATAACTAATCTCGTCAGTATAGACCACACTAAATTTGTTTATTTATTGGTAACAAATCGATTGGTTGTTGCTGCTGATAGTAAGACAGTTGTCAGTTATAACAATTAGTTTCTCGCAAGCCATGTAAAAACATAATTAATATAATACTTAAGTCACTAATAGATGTTTTTCTTAGCACTAAAGAAAATAGTGTGGTCTATATGGACATAAGATTTTGATGTCACTGCAAAACGTTTTATTTGGTGCTATTATGATTGGTCATTTTATTGTAATTTTAATGACATGTTCCAGTGGCAGGGTTGTATAATAGGATACAGAACAAAGAAAGTGCTGTTTATTGGCGTGAGAAATAAGTTCTGCACAGTATGCGCACGCTCCTCTGCAACAGATGCGAAGGATACTGTTGCATCTCATAAATGTGCCAGGATCTGGTCTGGGTCATCAGCATCAATGGAGCAAGATGTCATTGTTGAAGGATTGTTGCAGAGCATTGGCATGCATGGCCTTGTTTATCGCAGTTTGATTGCAGACGGCGACAGCAGTGTGCACAGAAAGCTAATAGACGCTATGCCCTATGGGACAACGAAACAAGTGGAACAAGTAGAGTGCCGAAATCCCATTTGTCGGAATTACGTTGGTAAAGTACGAGATTTATGCAGCAACACCAAACTGGGAAGCTATAAACTGCGTTCAGCTCTTACAGATCGTATAATGAGACTAAGAACAGCTGTCATTTCTGCAATTAAATACAGAAAGAAGCAGAGTGAAGACAAATACTACTTGTCGATTCAAGAACTTAGAAAAGATATCTTGAACAGTCCATTCCATGTACTCGGTGACCATTCGAAGTGCTCTGAAAGACAGCACTTTTATAATGGACTCCCAAAACCTGGAGAAGTTAACTTGCTATATGAAATGGAGAAGAAAGGATTGCTAAAATAATGATTGCTTTACGCTCAAAGAGTGGCAAATAACACCAGCAGTCTCATTTTGGATATTGACAACAATATGGCAGAGAACTATAATTCTGATGTAGCGAAGTTTGTTGGAGGAAAGCGTAGAGATTTTTCCCTGGCTAATCCTTATAAAACAAGGTGCGAAGCGGTTGTGGTATCTGTCAATTCAGGTGGAAAGTTGCACGGAATTATCCACAAGTCATGTGTTAAAAAAAAAGTCCTGGAGTCCACACAAAGACATTTATCGGAAGGCGAAAAAATATGGCAGAAAGACTGAGACGATGCCGTTTGATATTCCCTGGTAGAAAGAAAGTTGAACACTGGGATAAAAAGAACTTGAATAGTGATTATGGTCTAAATGTTTCTCTAAGCACACCAGGCATGTCACAATCTACGTATGAAAAAATGCCAAAGAACAATTTCTAGATGTGATGGAACTTGAAAACGGAGAACAGATAGAGGAAAGAACAAGAGGACAGAACTCTTCACACGAGTGGAAAGTAGAACGTAGCAAACGCATAACATCAGCGTTCTTTGGGAAGATTTATAAAATGAAGATTACAACTTCTTGTGTAAATGTTGTAAAGGAAATTAGGTACCAAGTCTTCAAGGGAAATTCTAGTACAAATTGGGACATCTAAAAAGAGTCAGTGGCGATTGCTCAGTTTGAACGAGGAAACCAGGCATAGTAGTTAAAAGAAGTGATTTAATTGTGGACGAAGAATATATTTTTTTTAGGAGCATCGCCAGATGGCTTCATATGCGATGATGAAATAATTGAAGTAAAGTGTCCATCCTCTGCTATATCTATGCCACCATTAGATGCACTTGCAAAAGGTAAAATAAAGTAGCTAGAAATGAAATATGGAAAGCCATAGTTAAAACTGAGCCATAACTACATGTACCAAGCATAGGGAGTCCTCCATATTTCACGGCGGAAGGCATACAATTTCGTCGAATGGACTCCAGAAGGCATGGTATATCTGAAAATTCAACTAGATAAGGACATTTGAGGAAATAAAATGGTTGCTAAGCTTCTAACTTTCTTCTACGATTCCCTTTTACCAGAAATTATTGACCCTAGACATCCCAGAAATATGCCTATAAGCAAACATCCACATGTAAAATTTGCGCAAGAAGTTAAACGTGGGAAGAATAAATCTGAAACCAGAGCTACTTTCAAAACAACAAAAATTATCTGTGAAGAGAGCTATGTAAGGTAATTTAGATTTTTTTTTTTTTAACAACAGTTGACAATGTGTAAATTGTTAGAGTAAAGTTTATTTTTTTTTAAATATTGTGCATGGATTACTAAGATACACTGTAAAGGTTGTTTCATTAAGGTGTCTTCATATCGTTATAAATGTGAACAGATCCTACATTTCAGCCTTTGTAAAGTTTCTATTTATCATACTGTGTTTAAGCCTCACTTTTTTTAATTATGCATATATAAAAAACGGTATTATATAAAGGTAATAACAGATTAAGAGTCAATGTTTGTAAAAAAAAAAGTGGGTGACAAGCCTATCAAAATGGAAAGAATGTAGCGTAAATTCCAAGGAAATGATCACCATTATAAAAAACTAAAACCATCGGTTTTTTATAACATTATTTTTTTGTTATTCTGATGATACAGGAGTGCAAGCATTAAATTATCTAATATTTGTTACTTTAAGTAACATGTTATAATGCATACAAATTAACCTAATATGTATTGTATGGACCCAAATGTTTTTAACATTGTATCACAGATACCTGGCCTTTGGACATAGAAATAATAATGGTCAACAATTTTTATCATTGTAATATAATTATGTTGAAATATTTCGTGTTTAATTCTTTGTGGATAGTACTTATAAAATGTGGCCTAGTTGTTGGTTTAAAATCTTCGAGATAGAAAGAGGCTTATACTCCCAAATACGGAACATCCAGTGGTTCAGCTGAATGAGAAAATTTCCATTGCAGTTTTTTCTTGCCAACTTCCCTAACTGAAGGCTGACTAAATCAATTGTTTGTACAATGTTCGTTGTGTAGTTTAAACAGCAATTAAATATATAGAAGATAATATCAATTATTGCTGTTAATTTATTTCAAGTGCTGATATAACAGTTGCCACGATGTCATAAATGAGCAACCAACAATACAATTATAACTTACTATCTCTTAAATTATACTTTTTTGTATAAAAAGTATTTAAATTTCTATAATTGTATTCATAATTGTGTACTTTTTCCCCCCTTATCATTGCGGGAATGTATCATATTGCAATAAACATTGTTACAGGCTAGTGAAATGTGCATTTTTATGATTTTATGTTTTGTGATGTTTTTGAAATGTTGTTTAAAAATAATTTTATGGATTTCCTTTTCATTGTATTTCTTTAAAGAGTAGTGTATATATTAGTTCACAGCTAAATAAGGGACGACTATCACCAAAATAGGTCCTTATCACAAAATTAAGTAGCAATGACAAGGTTTTGGTATTTTCATAATAATTGTGCAAAATACAAAAAATTTAATGCAAACTATTAATTCAAATCTTAGGTAACATTTAAGATTAAACCAAAATACAGGAAATTTTTGGCTTAGTGTTTCGGCGCATGGGAAATTTGATTAAATGTGCCGAATATCACCAAATAAGGCAACTTAGAATGTTCATATGTAGTAACTGCGTAACGTAAAAAATCTGTTCTAAAAGTGTAACCACTGCACATAAAATCAAATATCGAGAAGGATATAATTTTTATTCCACTAAAAATGATCTCGGCAGATCATTCTCTGGCTTCTAGAGGAGTGGTGCCTGCACTACCGCTTTCGTATTTACATTCACCAGCGTTTAAAAGTTTTTAAAATTTTAATTTTGAAATTATTGATTACCTATTGAGTGATTGTTTCTGATGTATTTACGACACTAGGCATACCGTTCTCCCTGAGGTGTCCAGGTGGGATAAAATCCAATCCAAGCACATTTGATATGTTGCTTCTCCCGTCACTGGCCTCTGTATATCAGTGCCCAGTGCCTGCAGCCAATTTCATTCGGTATCATGTTTTTTTTTCCTCCGCGTTTTAGCGATAAAGCGTTCTCTCCCCCCCCCCCCCCCGGTTCATGTTCGAGTCATACATATCCGCAATCTCGGCCGACGTTTAGTTTTCCAGCTCTCGCGGTGATTATTTACCTCGTTGTGATTTACATATCAATGAAACTTTTCGTAGCAGTAATTATCGTTTACTTGTGAAGTTATAGACCTCTGCGAATTCACAACCATCTCTTTCATAGTCGGTTCATGATAAACTGAGCACATTTCTTCAAAACCCTCCTTAAGATGTACTTGTATGCACGTTGCGCATTCTTCCACTTTATTTAAAATTAACATTGATATGTGCCTCATCATTTAATTAATGAGTCGGTCAAGTGAAACGGCGAAATTATTAGAAAGCAAATATTTTACACATCTACACATTTTTTTACACTTAGATGCACTAAAAAAAAAAAAAAAAAAGGCGAAAGAAATAATTACAGTTATCACAAATGATTACCTAGCACTTTTAATTCAACGTTAAGACATGGGACTACTTTCTCTCCATCGTTTCCAGCTTAACTGGAGAGGAGAGGGGAGAGATTTGGGCGGCTCTTAACATCTCTTTTCACCACACGTAAAAAAAAGTTTTCACGGACCCGACCACACTTCACTCGTGCGTCATCCAATCGAGACCACGGAATTGCTATGTGGTGTTATTACATTTAAAACATAAATGGAAAATGGGTTGGAAATGAACGACTTAACTGGGTTCTTAGGACTCAACGAAACACGAAACAATATGTAATATATGAAATACTTCGCCAATAAATTTAAATCCAACCATTTTTATAGAAATTTTTTAATTTTTTTTTTTTTTTTTTTTTAAGTAACTCACGGGATTGTTTTTAAGTCAACAAGAGTCCAAGCTTTCTTTGGTAGGCTAAAAGTACAAATTAATTACTGTGTGACGCAATGTTACCGGTGGGACCAGCTCTGGCCGCTCCATCCACCCACATAGTGCCGTCTCCTTAAAAGTTAGTAGCACGGACTTACTTTCTGTACATTTGTTGGTTCACGAATATCTCAGCTAATAAATATCCAGAGTATACGACTTTTTGCCCAGGAAGATAAAAAAAAAAAAATTTCTATGCCCGTGCATACAATTTTGTTCTTATCATATTAAGCGTACTGATATTTACATCTTGAAAATGGTCAGAAACTAAAATCGCATATTTAGAGCTCGCATTTGCAGTTTACTTCAGGAATACGAGAAAAGTAAAGCTCTACAGTTGTAGTTTAATATGCGGGCTTTCGTCGCGTGTAGTAAAGTCCCGCTGTTACAGATCAGATCTGCACAGGAAAGCGTGGCGACGGAATTAGTGCACGCCGGTTCGGCGCCTTGTGCGTACGAGCGAGGAGACGCTGGGCGCGCGTGTTATTGTCCCCCGTATCGTCGTGTCTCGAACACGGAAAGTATCTCGGACCCGCTTACTTTTGAAAAGGGTACTTCTGGATCACTGCTCTGCAGCTTACTTTAAGTTCAGTTGACAAAAAAGAGTTAACTCCGACCAAGCTGTTGTGGTCAGACTACTCGCCTCCCATCAAGACGAACCCGGTTCGATTCCCGGCGGATTCGCTCCAGGATTTTCGCATGTGGAAATCGTGCCGGATGATGACGCTGGTCGGTGGGGTTTTCTCAGGGATCTCTGGTTTCCCCCCACCCTTTCATTCCGCCGCAGCCCCGTACTCACATCGATCGACCTTTATCGGCTCTCAGACCTCGACGATACGAGCTGCCAAATCCCTCCCCTCACTCACCCGAGATGTTGAGCAAGCACGGGGAACACATGCGTGAGACAATAGCACCTAGACAGAAACTGTGGGTATACGCTGTTCACGGTAAAGTGAACACTTTTCAAAGCCCTCTCATTTGGAATAATACTCAATAATTATATTTTATTTTAGCCTTAGACATTAACTTCCGAATGCGGTCGAATATGCACACTGTGTTTGTTACTTACATGGAAATATTTATTTTAAAATATGGTTAAAGGATAAAATATGGCAGAAATGACAATATTACTATAGGTTGTTCACAAGAAAATGAGCACTTTTCAAACCCTGCTTAATATCTAATTCCATGCACTTTGTGTATTCTTCCGCCTTATGTAAAACCAACATTGCCATGAGTCTCATCACTTTACTCATGCGTCGGTCAAGTGAAACTCTGGAATTATTAGAAAAGAAAATATGTTACAGATCTGGTCAATTTTTACACTTCGATGCGTAAAGAAAAACAGAAAGCGAAAGGAAGAATTTAAGTTGTTATAAATAGTTACCCAACATTTTATATTCGACGTTAAGATAAAGAACTAATTTTCGTCCATCATTATCAACTTTTATTAACAGGCATGCCTCAAAGAGCGCCTGTTAAAATATATGCAGGCAGGGGCAGTGACTTTTTTCTAAGGTTGATTTCAAAAGTGCTCGCTTTACCATGGACAACCTATAAGGAAGAGGACTATGAGCACGCGGAAATGGCAGGCGTATTGCCGCCGCAGGGTATTTGCGTATCAAATGTAAATTAGTGACGCATCGCGACCCATATGGCTCCGGGGAGGAAGCGCAGCGGTGGATCAGGCTGGAGCCGCGATGAGCAGGGAGGAAGGCGATTGCAAGGAAACGGTCGCTTGCCATCTGGAGTGATACTGAAATCGTGAGACTTCTTCGTCTGTGAGACGGCGGGAGAGAGAAAAAAAGATTTATCCACGACCTTCAACCGTAACAGCTGGTCTCTGGTAGCGGTAGCTGTCTTCCGGAGTGAGAGAAGAGTCAGTGGCATCTCTTAACGTCGTGGTCTTGAGAGCCGATGAGGGTGAAGCGAGGTGAGTGTGGAGCAGCGCCGGAATGAAAGGGGAGGGGAAACGGGAGATCCCCGAAAAAAACCCGCTGACCAGCGGCATCGTCCGGCACGATTGCCACATGCAAAAACCTGGTATCGACTCCACCGCGAATCGAACCCGGGTAATGTTGGTGGGAGAAGAGTAGTCTAACCACCACACCACCGCGGCCCCCTGTCTTCCGTAGGATGCAGGCACGAACATTAATTTAATGCGTGCGTTGCATTTCGGTCTCTAGCAAACAGAAATATAAACTTTAGTAAATGCGTCTTTGCAAAGACAACGGTTCGATGCCGAAGGCTGTAAGAAAGACGTCTGCTCATACTACTACTACTACTACTACCACAGTCAATAAGTTCCTGGACTAACTGGCGCCTTTAGTGTAGGCAGCCATGCATCGCAACGTTCGTGAACTTACTGGTTGTACTGCGTATATGGTGACTGATACAGCCGCGAAGAGTAGAGTAACGATACATCGACAAATTATATGTGGATTACATTCTGATCACATGGTTTTTTGCATATATCTAGGACAGTCATAGCCAAGTCACCCCCGTGCAACAGAATTACGTCCATAGCGTGCACTCTAGGGCGACAGCGATCTGAATTCCGCAAACATTCTTTCATAAAATTGCATTCAGGATGTTAACAGGTATACATTTAATATCCACAGCATTAAACCTATTGCAACTCAATGACGTATATTGGGAATTAAACACAAAACTGTTCCGTAATAAGTATAACGTATTTATATTTTTTTTTCAGTTTATAAAAGCTTTCTCAAAATTTCCCGTCGTCTTGTTTAAGGAATTCACAGATACTTCGATACGAAATTCAAAACTGGCAGTATTTTTTATAAATACTGATCATTCCCGAAAATTTTCTTGGCCATAAATTCCATTTATTGATAAGTACACCCGTGTATATTAAAACACTTAGTTTGGACAAGTAAAGAAATACGTGCCAATGTAAAAACAATAAATAGTGTAAAAATATATTAGGAAAAATATGGAGTTTGTACAAAACTATGCGAAAATTAACTTTGATTCTAGTAGTCTTCTTTATGACTTCCCCTCCTTCCACCTCCTCCTTCCCCTTTTTCCTAATGAAAATGCAAACAGTGAATTTCAGTTTCACTTGTAACTTTTCCAAAAAAGAATTGCTATAGGCCTGAGTCCGTGCGTATTCCGTTTGTGATCTGGCCTGCCCTTACAACTAAAGCAGTATTACTCTAACTATACATACTAACTTACATGTTTTCCTCTTTAGGTTTCTCTCAATAACCTCGATGTTAAGAGCCCCCCCCCCCCCAAATATATATATATATATATATATATATATATATATAAATTCGCTTACACATGGGAATGGCAAATTTGAGGCACCTGAGGTATCTCACACCATTTGTTTGTCGCAGGAAGCCATCTATTTATTTGTGAAAACGAGGGTTGTGATAGGTTCGACTACTTCTTTCGAACATCCCAATAAAAGTAAGAAAGCGCCGGAAACTAAAATGTCGCAAAAATCTACACCTACACAGCTTGGCAGTTTCAGGATTACTGTATGTATTGTACATACGTGTCATGTATTTTTCGGAAGACAATTCCCAAGCAAGAATGATACAAATTATTTATGAAAAAAAAATTCAAAGTGAAGCTTTTCAAAAGTCCCTTGATGTTCATGTTTTCGTGGGAAAGACGCCTCACTACTCCTACGCCTGCTATTGACCCGTCTTTGATAACAGGTTTCCCCGGGTTATAGGAGCAAGCTCTGTGGACGACGTTGCTAAGGGTTAACTTCTGACCACGACACTCGTGGTCATACGATGCGCCTATGTGTATTTTGTGTCTGTAAATTCTGGTGAACTTAGGTAGGTAAGCCACCACCTGATCTGGTGAAAAGTATGAAAAAAACGGAAACGTTAAATGTTATCAGATTCGTTACAAATTGCAGGAACACGTTTTGTTTCAGATCTGCACCCCCTTCCCCTCTCCCAGTCCCCGTCCAATAAAACAGGTTCCCGAATTCGGGATGTCAGGCCACGTAGGAGTTTGCGGAATTGCAATAACGTAACGGAACCAACTCCAGAGCAGTCTTTTATGAGAGCATACAGGTGCTATTGAACTTTAGTGCTACTTGTTACACACTGTTGATTGGTGGAAATCTGCGTAAATTATGTTGCATACGGATACATTAACTATTGGAATTCCGCAAAAAAATTTAAATGAAACGTTAACGGACTGGAATCTTGCTGCTGGTAGCACGCCATGATAATTTAGCAGCATGCATCGAAGTGACGATAACTGATTGCGTGTCCAATAGCCCAGCATTGACAAACATACAACATTTCACAAACGACTACAGTAATTATTTTAACTTGTGCAGGATAATATTTCATTCAAGGGCACGACAATTAAGGAATCAGCGTAAACTGTGGTAAAATCGAGTTTTGATATTCCCAACGTTTGCACGAGTGTCAGGAAACTGGACCTAAAAAAAAGTCTTTGTGCAGGGGGTGGGGCGGGGAAAGACATGTTTTTTGATCTCCTCTGCAATGAGAAAATATTTTTGTTGAATAAAAATGATTATGTAGTTGTCACAAACTTGTAAGGTTTAGTTGATTGATCTTAAAATTTGTATAAATATACGCACATTAAATAGGTTCTGTTATCGTAAAAAAAAAAATGTGCGAGCATCCCCGGGTTTCGAACCGAGAACTTTAGCCACTGTACTCTTATCCTTAGAAACCTCGTAGATTGAATGTTTGTACATGCATAATGTTATCGGACTTCAGAGGGGCGTAACCGAGGTCGCGAAGAATGGACGTCTTAGTAAAAATAAAAGAACTGAATTTAATATTTATGTATTTTCACAGCTATTATTAAACTTAATATATCTGCTATTACTCTGGTGATTCTTCGTGAGAGCAACATTTAATGTCTCTCTAAATTCTAATTAAAGTGCTTATCAATGTCTTTATATTGGTTATAGTCACTAATTCACACTAATTATTTACACATATTCAATTTGCCAATTGCCATCATTCCAAATGTCTGTCACTCACACACCCAGTTCAATAGTCCCGTCCGCCAGTTTCACTCATCACTGTTCCGATGCTCGCAGTCCGCAGACTTAACTCCTGCTGGTCGCTCTTGTTGCCACTCGTCGCTCTGCTGGCTCATCGCATCGCTGCCTTCACACACCTGACAATCGTCAAATCTCTCAGATTACCAGCTCGGAGGCCCGATCTGGAATGTTCCCTGCACCCCGAGTAATGCTGAGAGAGAGGGTCAATGACCAGAACATTCTGGAAAAAGGTAACAAGAATGCAATCCACTGAATGTCAGAGGTGCGCGAGTCCCGGTAGGTTTACCCCGCACACGCGCTGGCTCGCCTTTGTAAATTGCCACTAGCTTCTCTCATTACCGCTCACCTGACCTTCACACACTCATTCGCTTGTTCGAGCACGGCAGGGTAAAAGGAAGCGATGCATACCAGTAATACGTAACAATTCTATTTCAATATATGACACGTACGTAAATAAACGTAAAAATTTTTCACAGCTTTCCTTTTTGTTTCCGGTTGTGCTTGTTTAATTAGGAACCCTAATTTCGGGTGAAGGGAATCAAATGACCGGATTATGGTACAGAAAACAAAAAATAAATGCTATTACTGGACCAAGTTGATTTTGTTGCCACAACAAATTCTGTAATAATGGAAATCAGATTATGCCAGGTAACCACTTTATATATTTAAAACGAAATATTAACTAGTCGGCAGTTTGTCTCTGTGCTTTCGCTTTTCCCCTACCCTTGTATTCCGGAGTTGCTTTACATTCACCTTGCTTCACTTTCATCCGCTCTCAAGACTTCGATGTTACGAGCCATCCAACTCTCTTCACTCACTCACGAAATATTAAAATGATTCTCCAATTGTAATTTTGTTTTCGGTAACCAAACCAATTAGTTGTGTGTACTTGTAAAACAGTCGTGTGTACTAAATACATAACCTATAGAAGTTGCCGGAACGAATAAATAATTTTTCGATTTAACACATTATTTTTGAAATTATTTGTTTTTGTTCAAAGGAACTGATGGAGATGTTTGGATCAAGAGTAGATTAGTTGAGTGAACAAAATATTGTTCATTGGAAACAAGTATTTTTCAAGCAAATTTATTTGGTATTTGCAACTAAATCTTTTTGCAACTTTCCATCACTCGGACAGGCATGTGGGCTACATGTTTACATTATAATATTTACCTGAGCTTAAGCCCTGTTGTCAGTTGTAACGAATCACAATGTTTATTTGTATCTGTCGAATGTTATTAAATAGACAAGGGCTTATCGCAACTGAATAAATTTCACTGTACGTTAATTTTCCGGTACTGTAGGAAAACTTACTTTCAGTTAGTGTGTGGACTGCGGTTGGTTGCTTTGCTGCCGTGTGCCTGGACAACAGTCGGGTGGTGAGTATGAAGCAGTGCTGGAATGCAAGAGCGAAGGAATCGGTAGATCCTCGAGAAAACTTGCTGACCAGTGACATCATCTGGCACGATTCCCACGCACGAAAATCCGGGAGTGACATTGTGGGAGGCGAGCACCCTAGCCGCTGCTTTACCGCGGCCCCAGCTGGAGGCCAAAGTTTATCTGAGGGTTGAGAGTTGCAGTGCGTTAATAACCGTAGCACTGCATATCAAAATATTATAAACTGAATGAAGCCCCGGAAACCATGACAGCTGTCCTGCATAACTCAGGTGCTGGCGATTTTATTAAATTTCATTATACTGCTGCTTCATAGTGACAGGTAGCACGCTTGAGAGGCATGCTATGAGCACTTTCGAAAGCCCTCCTTAAGATATACTTCTATGCACGTCGTGTATTCTTCCGCCTTATGTAAAATTAACATTGTGATGGGCTTCATCACTTTATTCATGCGTCGGTCAAATGAAATTCCGAAATTATTAGAAATATTATTATTTTACAAATCTGGTCATTTTTGCATTTCAAAACAGTAAAAATTACAGAAAATGAATGAAATTATTAAAATTACCACAAATGGTTATTTAACACTTTTTTATTTGACAGTAAGATACGGAACTACTTTCCATTCAGCGTTATCAGCTTTCCTGGGCGCATGTCACTCAGTGCGCCCTTTAAAATATATGCAGGCAGAGGCAGTGGTTTTTTTCTAAGGGTGATTCAAAAGTGCTCACTTTATTGTGAACAGCCTTTAGTCAGTTTAAATGTGCGCGGGCATGAGAAGAGGAGGTTCCAGAGTTCCAGTTCGAGCAAAGTTAATGCTTCTGTTCCTGAAGACGTCACTGACCCCACAAGCGCCTACATGTGGTACCGGATAAAGAAGTCAATATTCTTTAGTTTACATCAATTGAAACATTAAATTTGATTCTAAACTTTTTTTAATTAATTTTAAATTGTTATTTTATCTTATTTTTGGACTTAAAATGTTTTCCCATCAGACAGACAAGTGGCGTGGGGTTTGGAATTAAACTCATGCAAGCTAACCGATGCCAGCTTTTAAATGAACTCTGAAGTTGAAAGCTATTTCATTTTAATATCAGTAATCACATAATTCTCACGTTATTTATTTATTTCTCATGTTTGTGAGAGTGAGGATTGGGAAACTAAATAATACTGAGATATAGTATATTTTTTTCCATAATTGATTTAAGGTCAGCATCGATTTCACTTGAGTTTTGCTAATGCGATTAAATTACATTCACACATATTTCTTTCATATAATTTTCTTCCTTCTAATAAACCCAAATTTCTACAAACTATTGAAATACCTTGTTCATGTAGTGTTGTGGGCATGTATATTTTCTATGTCTTCTACGTTAGTGCAATTGCATATTATTTCTGAAGTTATTCTTGTTTTGATTAGTCTCTTAGTAGCAGTGCAGCATAAAAAGACCAAGTTTCATTTACCTGCTATTATTATTATGTGTAATTGTTTCTAAGATTATTGATCGTTTAATACGGGTGGTAATTAATTATTGGTCAGCATTCACCATCAATTTTGTGTGAACTGGCTTGTTACCAGTCTCATTTTTTCGTAACACTGAGAAAGTTTATTGGTTCTAACAAAGATGCTTATTCATGCAAACAAGCTTACCCAGCCAAACATACACACTTTCATAAATAACAGATGACACATTCAACCACTGCCGAAATTATATATCTCTCTAATATATATATATATATATATATATATATATATATATATATATATATATATATATATATATATATATATATCGCTCTCTCTCTCTCTCTCTCTCTCTCTCTCGTCAAAGCGCAGCAGCATGGAATGTACGACCAAGGATAGGATTTCCTACACAGAGCACTGTTCTCCTCAGTGAGAATAACGTAGGGCTGACTTTCGCAAACGGATTTACAGTAAAATATATTTATAACCTGCGTTGCTAATGTCGGAAACAATGCTTATTTTCTCACGACTTAAATCATTGTTCTCCTCTTTAAAAAAAAACATAGTGAAGCTCTACGTGATTTCCAGTCTACATGTTTCCGTCGTTAGAATAGATTATGAAACATACAGTTAAAATCGTTATTTTTGTAATCTTAAGATATTTACATATCTTGATAAATGTTATCTACTTTACATATAAACATTTGTTAAAAATCTAAATTACTGATATGATGCAAGCACTCGAATTTCTTAGAACTCTTAACGGCCAGCTATGAGCACTTCAAGGTGAAACCTGTCTTTACCTTTTATTCATTTATATACATATTTCCACAAAGAAATTTTTCACCAAGAAGGTGTTTTTTGGATATAAAAGAAGTTTTAATAACGCAATGGTATAGACAAGAAAAAAAGAAGCGAAGAAAAAATAATATCATCAGGACAATATTATGCGTAGCGGCGGCACAGAATAGGGACACATTTAGTACATCGTGGGGTCGTATCGGACTTGAATGCATCCACCAGTTTTATCGGTCACGGAATCAGACAAACGCCGATTTGTTGCTGCAAATTATGTTCCAAATATCCAACACTTTGACATGGTGGAAGATCAGACGTCCCATTAGTCTCGCAAATGTTCGACAGGTGACAAATCAGGGAACTAGCAAGCCATATATGTTGAAACATGACGTGAACCTTGGACACTCAGCCTAGAAAGATAGTACATCATAGCGCCATATGTTGTCGTCAATGCACCGCTGTGAATTGAAGACCCTCATGTCCCTAATCACTAATTAACGACGATCACGTGTGATTGCTCACGAGACCATCACGCAAGTTGTAGAAAACGTGTGCTGCAAAGTGATCCAGGAATTGTTAAACTCTAACTGCGGTTATCTGATATCTGGCACGTCAGGAATTCGTTCCCAGAGAGAAGCGTGATTCGTCGCTAAAGATATATGTTCCCAGTCCAGAGCATACCATGTTGCTATCTGCTGACACCTCTGCCTATGTAGGCGATGGTACTGAGGTGTTAATGGCAGAACATGAAAACGTCGGAATCGTAGATTTGTCTGTGCTAGGCGTTTGGACATACTTCTAGTAGGGATCCATTGCTTTAGTAAAGCTGCTACATGTCGCTGGGTGGGCTACAAATATGCTGGCTGTGCTTGTGCATGTCTGTTGAGATAGCATAGATTCGGCCCTCCGTGTGTGAGTACCTTAAGGTTATAGCGGTTGTGGTATATAAAGTTTATGAAATATTTTGTTTACTTAATTTCCGAGCTGACAGTTTGTTCACTTTTTTCAATTGTTTAATATTTTAATTCTTTATTATAGTAAAAATAGCCCCGTTTAGAATTTTTTAAGCAATTGAAACACATATTTAAACCACTAATAATTAAATGTGGTTTGGCTTATTTAATTTCACTTTTAACTTTAGATTATAATATCAATCATTAAATAATATTCGAGCTTGTAATTCATTTGAAAAACTGTTTGCCATTGTATTAATTATTTTATTTGTGATTAATAATTATATATGTTCTATTTTTGGCAGTTTAGTTTGAGTAATGTATTTTTCGTTTTGTTAGTTTTTCAGGTCCAGACGACTACCGGTAGTATATTTTTTCTTTTAGTTTCGTTAGGCAGGTTTTGCGAGTTCGTGACGGACGCGGGGCTTCTGGTGAGCCGATATCATTTTGGCGGACGTCACTTTTATCGACGGAATTTTAATTTGTGGAATCCCTGGCGCCATCGTACTGTAGGTGTATTATAACCCCCCCCCCCCCCCCCACCAAAAATAGTTAAAATATTAGGAGACCCGGTCATGTAAAGAAGAGAACGAAGGGCCGGTCTGCTGCATTAGATTTTTGATGTTAAATTAGACGCCGTTTGACGTATAGAGACGCTGGCGCCATGACATAAGGAGTTCGTATGGTCCCACTTCTTTTTCTTGGTCGTAGAGGCCGATAAATGGCATATTTGAACTTTTTTTGAACTTCCAATATTTCTTCGACAGTACACGATTTGGACAATATGACAGTGAAACATATAATGATTTCTCAACGTGACCCAGAGGTCTATTTGCATACGGCGACTGTAGAAACTTGATTTTGAAAAACAATTATTTTTAACATAATTTTTTTTTTACATTCTATGTTCTTGCGGTGAAATTCATATTGTTTTAATTAATGTATTTTTTTTTACATTTTCAGAACTCAGAGAGTATTTCAGTTGAACGTGAGTTGCATAGGCAGAATACATTTGCCTTTTCCTCTATTATCGAAATAGTAATTCAGTTTATTTTCTTTAAAATCACCTATTTAAACCATTTTTGCATCGATGGTAGTATTTTTTAAGTCATATGAACTCAGCTTAATTGACCACATCTTGGATTCAGGCTTTCATGTCAGCACGTTTTTTTTATTATGATTTAATGCAGATTTTACTCATCAATAAACATATTTATTTTATGTACGTAGACAGTAAACTGTCTTCATCTGACTCATAGTTTGTAATATTTTTGAAACCCTTTCCTGTGTCCGCAAGCCCTATTATAAGCATAGTTGACTGGCATTTCCCATCCACTGAAGCTGTAGTCACAAAATTCATAATTTAGACATCACTCCCTACAGCAAATAGAACAATAGCGTAAAACACACCTTAAGACCTTTTATAAGCATAGTTAGTTGCCATTTCTGAACTGTTTAAAATAGACACCAAATTCATAACATAGACATCACCCTTAAATAATGAGCAGGACTATAGGGTGAAGAACTCCTTCAACCCTCTTATGACCATAGTTGGTTGCCATTTCCCATCCACCAAAGATAAAGACACAAAATTCATAACATAGCCATCACTGCTAACATTATATAGAACCATAGTGTCAAGAATGCCTTAAGCCCTCTTATAAGCATAGTTAATAACCATTTCCAAAGTTTTTAAAATACGGACACCAAATCCATAAAATACAATTCACCCAAGTCAACAAACAGAACCACAGGATCAACCACACCTTAAGTCTTATAAGCGAAGTTTGCCAACCTTTCTGGACTGTTTAACATACACCAAATTCATAACATAAATATCACTCCCAAGACGAACAGGGTTGCAGGATAAAATACACCCTGTTAATTCTTATAAAAATAGTTATCTATCTATTCCGAATGGTTTAAGATTTAACCACCAATTTCATATCAGACATCACCCCCAACGCCGAACATGCCCACAGTGTCAAGTACATCTTAAGCACTCTTATAAACATACTTGCCTAACAATCCCCATTCTCTGAAGCTATACTCGTCAAATCCATAATATAGGCATCACCCATGGCGACGAACAGGATGGAGGGGACAATTGCGACTGAAGACCATGTATAAGAATAGTAAGTTATCATCACCTATCCATCGAACCTATAGCTCCCATATTATAAGCATCTCCCCAACTACGAGTAGCACAACAAGGTCAATTACACCTGAACCCATCTTGTAAGCACAGTTTACCAACACTTCCCATCCGCCGAAGCTACAGTCACTAAACATTTACTCCCTTTTGATGTTCGTAAGCGAAACACAACTGATAATTACATATTGGGAGACACACACTCGTAATGTGGTTTCGCAATAATATTTTTAATATATGAGTCAATACCCTATTACATTACTAGCTGCAGTTTTAAGTGAGTAAAATGCACTATATACCAAAAAGTAATTGGGCACCTGTCCACAATGTTGGCTTGGTGGTTGTCACCCCGTTAGAATATCGTAGGGCCATCTCTTGCGGCTATAACAGCAGCCACCCTGGCTGGCATGCTCTCTACGAATGTTTGCAGGACATCCATGGGGACTCATAGCCATTCCTCTTGCAACCATTCCATGAGTTGAGCAATGGATTTTGGCCGCGCCTCACGAGTCCGCGCCCGGCGATCCAATTCGTCCCAAAGATGTTCTATATGGTTGAGGTCAGGGCTCTGGGTGGGCCAGTCCAATCGGCGAACATTGTTGTCGGTGTACCACTACATAGTAGCCCTTGAAACATGGCACCTGGCATTGTCTTCCTGGAAGTAACATGGGTCCATTCTATAAAAACGCCACAATGTTGGAAGCATTTCATTATCCAGAATGTTACAATAGGCCTCTGTGTTCATGCTAACACGTACAAACACCAGCGGTCCTACGCCGAAGGCCGTGAAACACAAGTCAACTGACGTACTGAATTACCTATCTTCCCGGGTGCCCAATTACTTTTTGGTAGATTGTGTATATGTATGTTTTCATGCGAGCAAGACCGCATTTTGTTCTATCAATCATTGAAGCTACGAGACCCACTCAACTAAGAAACACTCATCAGGGAGGGTGTAGGTAGAGAGGTCATACACTTCCAAACTCCACCGATAAAGAGCACAACGATTGCCCGAAGGGTTCCAGTACAGACGAAACTCTATCAAGAACACCTCACAGCGTGCGCGCATATCCATTCGGCAAGACCAAAGTGCCCATACACGCCCCATTTCAATAAAATATAGCATACTGCTATTATAAAAAAACTAAAAACTCCTCTATACGCCATACGACTCTTCAAACTAAACGAACAATACATAAAATACCGAATAAAAAAACATTATTGGCAAAATAAATAACTCTATTACATCATATAGACACTGGAGCAAGGACCAGTTTACTGGTGAGCATATTGTATCTGTGCACAACACTGTTTCTGTCCAACCATAATGTGTCTGGAAATCAACTGGATTATGGGTCGCATATGTAGACAAGAGTATTGGTGGACATATCAGTTCTAGTAAACATCTAGAACATAGGTCTCAGGTTTGGACCAATACTAAATATCTTAACACATTAGTATAGTATTATTTTATTCATTCGGTGAAGGTATACATGCACTCGAATTCATAGTACTCGATCCTACATTATCAGTGGTTTATATCACCTTCAAGCATTCACGAATTTACGCACTTGGAGCACCTACCAAGACTAACTCCCACCAATATCGACTCCTACCGAGACTGACTTTTCGCACTATATAAATTCGCAAATAAATTAAAATTGAAATATTTAAGCATGGAAACGAAAAGAAATCATGGAGACGAGGGAAAAAAATACACTTGTAGCCATACCGTACGAGATAATTTCTCCTGATTGTCTCACCTGCACGTCGCAAGATGTCCAAAATGTTTTATATTAATGAAAAAAGTAAATCAAATGATGCACACACTTTGCCTTATTCTCCTGCGAAGGGTATCTAAAGACTTCGTTGTTATAAGTCATTTGTATGTTGGCTACAAAAATAATCAATTCTTGTTTGGAAAGAATAATTTCATGCCTGTAATTCTCTGCAAAACCCAACATCACAGTTTACCCATTTTCGATCTATAAAAGCAGCTTCTATCAATACAAATAACAAACAACTTTTTTGTTCCCTTCCCTACGAGAAGGCATAGGGAAAATTATCAAACGACATTCTAGCATTCAGAAAGCTATCAACTATCGTAACTATGGGAGCTTAAATCATATACAATACTTCAAAAAGATACCCAGCTTGCATACCTGCCTAAAGAATTCCTTCTTGCATATGCTCATCACGAAATACAATCTGTCGACAAACACCCACATGCCAATCCCCAACAGAACGAAGAGATTTCTGGCTCTCTCCCATGCCTAGTGCGTTTTCAAGTACGTACTACTAGAACAAACGCAACACATTCTAGGAGCTTGTGTAAGACACATCGGAAGAGTGCTGCAGAAAAAGAAAAATAAACTAGGCACCTCCAACACCGAAAGATGTACAACTGTAAAGAATGGTTGTCTGATGAATGACATTGTGGGTTATACAGCATAGGGTTAATTACGTTTCATATAAAAATCCATCAACCATGCTGTTTTGCAGATACATAGCAGCAAACATTTACAGAGACTCTCAATATGGTCAACATAAACCGTTTGCTGTACAGTGTTAATACAATATAAACATGCATTATGCAAGAAGGTTTTTACTCCATTAATGGATGTGGCAAAATACAGATCCTCGCTTTGTTAATCTACTGAGTAAACTGTTATAATACGAGTAAAGAAACTGCGGATAAGGACGTGTCTACATCGACAATGACACTGCGAAAGCCTGCGTACCAGGGGGTCAAAGTTACGCAGCAGTAGCGACAGGCGCAATTATTATGGCAAAAAATTCATGAATAGCTCTAACACATGGCAACATGGAGCTAGTAATTACTTATTCAGCCCCTCATACAAGATGTATCCATGTGATAACTGTGGTGTGATATATGCGAATAGGAATGGATCGAATGCTCACAGCAGGATTTCTTCTATAAAACAAACATCAACATAAGTATCTGCCGAATGAGGAATGAATGAGTTAAGAGTGTGTAACAATTATTAGGTTTTTTTCGAGTTGTGCCAAGTGTGTAAAATAAGGTTAAAGTTTATAAAGTACTTCTACGCTCTTCATTTATTTCAACCCTTGATAATATCAATCGTGTAGGGATAAACGATTAACACTAATCTTAAGTATGTGTACATCAAATTATTTATTTATTTTAGTATCAAATACACTATTTTTCCGGTGGTCGTATGCAATGCCTTGATACATATAAATACCTGTAAGCTGTGATGAAGAACATTAAACGTATGTACATACATGCTTAGTATAGCCAATGGCATAGCTATATGTGAGAATTCATTCATAATTTTAGTATAAACAAATATGAATGCATAACTGAATAAAAAACACGAAAACTTGATTTCTGCAAAAATCATACAAACACTCACCTTTTCATGTATGATTTACCATTAGTTTAAATAAACGATTTATGGATCGAACGAGTCATGGATCGAACTTCCTTCACACTATACTATGAAGGGCTGCTAACAATCATTACCTCCCATCCCGCACTCCTGAACGTCCATAGCATAGTGCGTATATGAACATAACATAGCCTATATATTAATACGCAGCACCGAGGCGAAAAAAAATCAACAGGAGAAAATATGTGTATCATATCACCTAAACATAAGCTAAATGCAGCCATACTAATCTAGTGAAAGCTAATATAAATAGCCATAGAGCACTCGCAGATTATTAGAACAGCAGTAGCAGGCCAACGTACACTTCAGTTCTCCCAGCACAGGTCAAACAAATGGTGGAGGGTAAGGAGATCACATCTCACGCTAACACCCTTAGTGTGGTTAAAACACATTACATGCTCAAAAGAACCAAAATATACCAACAGAGTAAAATAGCACACAGAAACGAAATGGTGTAATGGTTCCTTTGATGTAGGCGAACCCATTCGCCGATTGGCTTCGCAAAGGTCTGGGTCTGATTGACTACCACGTGCTGCAAACGATTCCCTAATAGATGGGCTGCCAAATGGCGAATAACTTACCAGACACAAATTAGCGAACAGCGTTCCTATAAATGTCGCTACTCAGTGAAACCAATTTTCTGACAGGTACAATAGCTGGAGTTTACTCTATACGCAGCCATACAGAGCTTCGGTAAGTTCTGCATTCCATTAAATCCGCATCGAACCCGAATGCATAAGAAATTTCTGGCATTATTACACATGCATGTATTGTATTGGTCAACAGACAACACAAATGTATGCATAGCATTAAATTAACAAAAGTATGTGCTACACATTATTAGCTGAGATAATTTTACTTAAAAATAACTTAACTATATTCGCCGCACAGGTTTCCCAATTCAAACTTCTGCATCAGGATATAATTTAATGTTTGTGTTGTACACAACATGCCTATTTGTTAAAGTAATACCAGAGGAGATAGACAGAATTCGTAGAGTCCGTTAAGTATTCCAATTCACCTCTCTTGCAGGCGAACAGAATTCTACATACAACCAATAAAAAGAAACAAAATTTATATTCACATTTTGCCACCATACCTTTACACAACTAAAATGTTCTATTTAGTACAGAGCATTCACTATAGTAAATAGGTATGTTAGAACCATGACACCTCCTACAGACCAATAACTATGAAAATTAATTTTAAAGTCAACTATAATATATTGTTTTCTGAATTCATTTATTTTCAAAAGTTATGTATTCAGGAGTTCCATATGTATAAACAACACACAAGTATGCTGTTTTCTGTCATACACACACTATTTTTTACGTTTATTGTATTTATTATTTACATAACAATTATATTTAGTATTCACTGCGGAAGCACATAAATTTTGATATTTTAATATTTTCTATTTTTGTTTATATATGTAGAGAAATTTTATTTTAATTAAAAGCAAGTATGATTAGACATATGAAATATGTCTTTCCAAACAGACCACATACAC
Source organism: Dryococelus australis (assembly GCA_029891345.1). Classification (NCBI taxonomy): domain Eukaryota; kingdom Metazoa; phylum Arthropoda; class Insecta; order Phasmatodea; family Phasmatidae; genus Dryococelus; species Dryococelus australis. The sequence goes on from CM056996.1 coordinate 56,152,335, forward strand.
ACAAATATACATACATATAATATATTTCAGATAAAATATTTAAGTGGTTACAGAAAATGACCATACATAAACTCTACTAGCGAACCAAACGCGCAGACATTATCATGAAACCATTTCGAGTAATAATACCGAAAACATAGCACCCAACCATTCCTATGAAATAACGCAATTTAGCATACAATCTGTATCAAATTACACTACATTTACATGTCTTGTAATGTCTCTTTAAATTATTGTCTCTAATGAAATGCACTATCTCGCATTACAGGATAAGTGATAGGTCGAGATCAAAACTAGAGACAATTACATTATATCAACATGCTAAGTAAATGTGAATTTAAATTGGCACTCCAACTATACATCATTCACACTAAAAATATTTCAGTTTCATCATACAAGCATATTCTTAATTTAGTTAATCACATAATATACCATCTATAAATAACCATTAAATTATATATGTTGATAATATTTGTTGTTAAATAGAAAGTGAGTGCACATATTGTGGCAATCAAGTATACTGAGCACGTACGTGTAGATAGTTAAAACTCTTATATTCCCCCACCTTACAATGAAATATATATCCAACAAAGAATTGTACTACATAGCCATACTCCATGTATGTTCATCGCAAACACTTGAAGTCTACCAAAGATTTATAAATACATCCCAGTAGATACATTCTTAAACGATAGGAATTTAAAACAAATTAAACATAAAGATGCTTCGTTTTTAATGTTTGTATTTATTCATATTCTTAACCAATTCACGCACACATAATATGTCATTGAAAAAGCCTCTAGCTTTGAGCTCATCAATAATTGAGTATATATCTTTACTAACAGAAATATGTCCTCTTCTTTGGAATGGAAACAACAACTGCAGTCTATCAACCAAGTCATTCGGGCCTTCAGAAAATAAGTAGCTTGACTTCACAACAATATTCGCAGAAGGTTCACAATACATGTCTGTATGTATGTTCTTTTGTGACGAGTATGTTGGGAGATACCTCTGAACCAGAGTACTTGGTTCGAATTAACATTTCTTCTGACCCAGCTTCAAGTAGCTCTTTTCTACAGCAACATGTTTAAGCTTTTGCTTTGCAGATGTCATTACTTCATCATCATTAGAACATGTGTATTTCACAGTATCGCCAACAGTCTTGGAAGTCATATTTTCGTTCTTACGCTACTGGATAGTTGTAACATCTTTATTTTTCACCAAACATGTTACCGCTACATGTATATTGTTTACAACTTCTGAAGGTTCGTATAGCTCAGGATTTCCATACTGCATGTCTGCAGCACTCATATTCCCCTCATCACACACTGTTTTGGAACATGATGCAGACCAGGGCGATGTTATGGGTGCTCGAACCAAGCATCAACGCAAATTGTATCGAGCTAAGCACAGGTGCATTACCTTTACACATTGCAATATCTCTCTTTAGCTATCGCATCTACTAAATTCTGCACCACACAAATCATATGTTAGTATTTTAGAGATCAGTTTCTTTGAACATGTGCTCTGTTTACGGTGATGTGCATTACAACTTTTACTGAAGGTTTTGACACAGTAACAGGCATTGTTTTCCATGTAATTGTTAAACACTCAGTGAAGGTTTGTATGTACTCGATTGCACATCTTCAACCATATGTGATCTCAAACATTTACACTACTGAGCAGTAACTCATCACCACTGACTCCTCACTATTTACTGCTGACTCCCTGTTGCTGACTCCTCACCACTGACTCCTCACCAATGACTCCTCATCTCTGACTCTTCAATGCAGACTCCTTACCACTGACTCCTCACTGCTGAATCCTCACTGCTGATACTTCACAGCTGACTTTATCGCTGTCTAACCTGCGATCTCATACATCAGACAACCATTCTTCTTAACAATTGTACATATTTTGGTGTTGGAGGGGCCTTTGATTGTTTGTTTTGCTGCAGCACTCTCCCGATGTGTCTTACACCAGCTCCTAGAATGTGTTGTATTTTTTCTAGTAGTACTTCCTTGAAAACACCCTAGGCATGGAAGACAGCCAGGAATCTTTTTGTTCTGTTTGGGTTAGGCATGTGGGTGTATCTTTAGACAGACTGTATTTCGTGATGTGCATATGTGGGAAGGAATTCTTTAGGCAGGTAAACAACCTTGGTATATTTTTGGAGTATTGTTTATGATTTAAGCTTCTCATAATGACCACAGTTTATAGGTTTTGACTGCTGGAATGTCGTTTCATAATTTTCCTTTTCCCTCTCAGGGGATGGAAACAAATTAAGTTCTGTGGTATTTGTGTTGATAGAAGCTGCTCTTACAGATCGAAAATGGATAAGTCGTGATGTCGTGTTTTGTAGAGAATTACAGGCATGTATATGTTGCTTCCAACAAGAAATGATTATTCTCATAGCCAACATATGGATGGCCTTTAACAACAAAGTCTTTAGAGCCGCTTCGCAGGAGAATAAAGTAAAGTGTGTGTATCATTTGATTTACTTTTTCTATTAATATCCAACTTTGTAGACAACTTGCAACATGCAGTGTAAAACAATCAAGAGAAATTATCTTGTATGGTATGGTTATCAGTGTAGATTTTTTTCTCATTTCCATGGTTTATTTTCCCTATCATACTTAAATATTTCAGTTTTAACTTATTTGCGAATTGGTGTAGTGTGAATAATCAGTCTCTGCAGAAGTCGGTATCAGTGGTAGTTAGTCTCAGTAGGGTCTCCAAGTGTGTAAATTTGTGAATGCTTGAAGGTGATATAAACTACTGATGATGTGAAATCGGGTATGTTGAGAACGAATGCAAGAATACATCCACCGAATGCATGATAAAATAATACAATGCTAATTCGTTAAGATATTTATTATTGGTCCAAACCTGAGACCTATGTTCTAGATGTTTACCAGAATTGCTATGTCTGCCAATCCTCTTGTCTACATTTGCGACCAATGATATAGTTGATTTTCAGACACATTATGGTTGGACAGAAACAGGATTGTGCACATATACAATATGCTCGAAAGTGGTATGGCATATAAAGGATTTTTTTAAATAATAGCAGTATGCCATCGTTTATTGAAATGGAGATTTATGGTCACTTTAATCTTGCCAAGGGGATGTACATGTACAATGTGAGGTGTTCTTGATGGAGGTTCGTTCTGTACGGGAACACTTTGGTCGATCGTGGTGCTGTCTATCGGTGGAGTTTGGAAGTGTATGGCCTCTCTTCCTACACCCTTCCTGATGGGTGTTTCTTCAACGATCGTTAAAACAAAATGCTGTCTCGCTCGTATGCAAACACAACTATACACAAATATATTTTATTCGCTTAACCATGCAGCTAGCAATGTAATAAGGTATTGACTTATCCATTAAAAATATCTGTGCAAAACCACATTATGAGAGTGTGTGTCTCCTAAGACATCATTATCAGTGGCGTATCACTTACGAATATTAAAAGGGGATAAATGTTTGCTGACTAATTTCAGCAGATGGTAAGTATTAGTAAACTATGCTCATTAGATTGGTTAAGCTATTGATCTTGTTGTGCTACTCATCGTCAGGGTGGTGCTTATGATATGGTCGTCTCCAAACCTGTTCATCGCCATAGGTGATGCCTATGTTATGGATTTGGCGAGTACAGCTTCAATGAATGGGAAATATTGGGTAAATATGTTTATAAGAGTGCTTAAGATGTACTTGACCTTGTAGGAATGTTCATCATTAGGGATGACGTCTATGATATGAAATTGGTGATTATTTCTTAAACCATTTGGAAAAGCTAGACAACTATGTTTATAAGAATTTGATCAGGTGCATCTGATCCTGCAAATGCAACTGTTCGTCATTGGGTATTGATGTCTATTTTATCAATTTGGTGTCTGTATCTTAAACAGTTCGGAAATAGTGGCCAACTATGCTTGTAAGAGGGCTTAAAATGTTATTGACTCTATGGTCCTGTTCATTGTTGGGGGTGATGTTAATATTATGAATTTGCTGTATACATTTTAAGCAGTTCCGAAATGGCATCCAACTATCCTTATAAGAGGGCTTAAGGGGTTTTTGATCCTGCAGTCCTGTTTTGGGGGGGGGGGTGGTGTCTATGTTATGAATTTGGTGACTATATCTTCAGTGGATGGGAAATGTCGGCTAACTATGCTTATAATAAGTCTTATATGTTTGACTCTGAGGTTCTGTTCGTTGTCAGAGGTGATGTCTATTTATCACTTTGGTGGTTATATCTTAAACAGATCGGAAATAGTGCCTGATACTGCTTGTATGAAGGTTTAAGTCGTTCTTGGCCCTATCTCCTTGATGTTATGCTCTAGAGTTTATGAATGGTAGTTTGATGGCTGGGATCCAAGATGGTGGACATAAAATACAAACATATTGGCGATTTACATATCAGTTGCGAATGAACAGTGGTTGGGGTAGGATGTGTACTTAGTGTGTAATTACTCTCTTGGTACGTGTACTAAGTCTCAGTACATTTATTGCTCTCGATAAATAATTATTTTTGGTGCATGTAATGATTATTTATTACGCTATTACTTAGTATGCAATTGTTCATAATGCTTTAATTATACATAATTACCCTCTATGGGAGTCGATCCAAGGAGCACTTAACCTCCCTTCGCCACCCCTCACCATTCCTTTCAGTTGCGTTTCGGCATCCGATGGGTGAACATGTGTACGTAGTGTGGTGTTTCTCTCTTTGTACATGCACTTAGTCTCGGTACATGTACTTATTCTCTGTACATATACATATTCGTTATACAATTATTTGCTATGCAATTACTCATTATCTTTAATTGTTCCTCATTACCTTCACCCCTCATTACATCTAATTGCCTTCGACGGGTTTCGAACCAAGGAGAACAGTTTCCCATGTTGAAGGGTGCCAACAAATGGTGTCCCTCTCTCCAGAGCCCTTCTACAGGTTATTCTTATGCCACTACGGCTGCTGATGCTCGCTAGAATGTCCAAACTCCCTGGCTCCCACTACTGATATTGGTTTTAAAGGCCATTTCAGATGATAACATTTTTATTGAATTCAATTTATTGAGCGAAAGAATCACTGTATTTGCTGTTCAATGAATTTCATTCAATAAGTTTTCAAGTCTCTACATGAACATTTATCATATACTTTTTAATGAAACCAGTGAAATAAATACCAAAAGTACATTATTAGAAGTATATGCAACTCGTGCACGACACAAAAAAAATTAGCCAAGCAAAAACCAATTTTCTTCATGTAATATACAATTTCAATTTTTTAAATATGCGTTCTTATCCCATAACAACTTTAAAATAGATACACACAGCTCTATTATTATGAGCTTACTTCCATTAATATCGCCAGAAAAGATGTAATCGACGTTTAAAATTTTTAATTCAAGAAAATATAGAGCATGTTTAAAACAAAAATCTCGAAGGAAAACGACGCATTCAAGAAATTGAAATATAAAGTGGTCGCGATAATGACGTTTATATGACGTCATATAGCATTCAATGAATTGAATTCAATAAAAATTTTATAGTGTGGCAGGGCCTTAACTCACAATTATCAAGTAAAAAAAAAATTACAGCCAAAGTGGACGTACACTTTCGCATGAAAACGGCGTGCGGGATGCGCGACGATGCGGGCACACGCTCTCGCCTGAACTCGGCGACGTTACAAGTGGTCTGCTAAGGATGCACTTCTGACGCCTTTTGAATGTTCCTGGTACATGTTTGGTCAAGACGTTATAGGTTGTTCACGGTAAAGTGAGCACTTTTTAAGGTCCTAGTAACAAGCATTAACAACTAATAAATATATCTTATTGGAGCCTCAGGCACTACATTTTGGAGGTGGTGAAATGTATACACTGTGTTTATTGGTCACATTGAAATGTTTATATTAAAAAAAGTAGCAGGAAGGTGGAAATTGGATGAAAGGAAAACTTTTGAAGGGCCTTAAATAGTGCTTACTTTACCGTGAACAGCCTATAAGTGAGATACTGCTTCCTGCTGTCTTCACCGGCGCGTGGGACTGAACACGGGACCCGCATGCTTCAGGGCGTGTTTGCAGGAACGAGAAGGGGCGAAGTAAGTGACCTTACAAGTACAGCAAATAAACTCTTAACGTGTAGCCGTGAAAGAAATATAAACGTGCAGAGTATAATTTTGCTAATACACATTTTTATTTACAATATGCTTTACTTTGCTTCCTCCAATGTGACGTTTTTTAACTAACAAAGGCTGCAAAAATTTCCTTTTAAATAAAAATTACAGTAAATGATACAGAAAACAATAAATTTTCAAGGAGCATACATTTTCCATTTGAATGCTTTCTCAGCTTATTTAAGAATCCTCTCCCGTTGTACGAAAACATTAAATTTATAAAGATCTGTATCGGGGAAATTTCTTTTATACATTTGCGAATATTGTGATTATTGCCATTTCCTTACCATAGTTATAAACAGCAGTTTGCACTCTTTCTAGTAGCTCGGTATTGTGAGGTCGTGTAAATGACATTCCTTTCCATGTACCTCAGCTGTAGACTAATGTTCTCTCATATACATTATAACTACGATTGTAAAATTGTATGATTTCATTTTAGGAGAAGCTAGACCTCAAACGCATATACATTTCCGCTATATTTGTAATTGGATAGATCTCAGTTGACTAGACACGACCAGGTGAACTCTGAGCCAATAACAGACCTGCAAGGGAACACGCATCGAATCCCGTGCCACTTGATCTGACGTAAAAATGGCTCCACAGAGGTTCAACAGCCAAAGAACAAAGTTATGGCTCGAGAATACATAGGACAATGGAGTCTATCCTATAGGTCGTTTAAAACGCGAAATTTTCCTGTCCCTAATTATAAAAATTGGCTAAGCTCGCTTTGATAGCTATCATGTCAATATGTCTTGAGAACCAGCTCAATTCCAAGCTGTGGTCCTCATTTTAAACTTAATATTTTTTTAATAGCAGTGGTGTTCCTGTAAAGGTCCAGATCCTGTGGTGACAGACATTCCTTGGCGATTCTCCATAAGGACACGTAGTTAACGTGCCGTCATTGAAACCCTAAAGAAACAAAAATCTCCATAGCATACGCGTGATTTTTATCATTTGTACGTCTTGTGTTCGTACCTCGATTAGGCTATCTAGCTGCGCCCTTGCCCTTCGCTCTGAATTTTCGCCGTAATTAAGTGTTGCCGTGGCAAGCAACGTAGTCGGTGATATAGGCTGTTCACGGTAAAATGAGAACTTTTGAAAGACTTGCTTAAGATCTACTTGTATGCACATTGTGTATTATTTTGCCTTGTGTAAAATTAACAGTGTCATGGGCCGCATCACTTTATTCATTAGTCGGTCAAGTAAAATAGAGAAATTATTCGGACAGTAAAAATTATACAAATCTGCTCATTTTCGCACTTCGTTACATAAAAAAAACAGAAAGAGAAAGAAATAATTTAAGTCGTCATAAAATGTTACTTAACACTTTTTGTTCGACGTTAAAATATGGAACTCTTTCCTAACCATCATTACCAACTTTACTTAGCAAATTTCACTCAGTGCGCCTATTAAAATATGTGTGTTCAAGGGCAGTGACATTTTTCTGAGGTTCATTTCAAAAGTGCTCACTTTATCATGAACAGCCTTTAGCAGGCTATAGTGAGGACATAAACAACTTTATTTTGACAGCAGTAGCAGTGGCGGGCTGAACTCATTAGGAATGTGTAGTACTAGCCAACATGAAGACATTGGCTATTTAAAAATGCAACAGAATAGATTCCTGTGCAATGGCCGTAGAACCAGCAGAACGCATTATGGTGAATTAATTCAAGCTCTATATGTTTGCAGGATAGCATTTTTTGCCAGTTCTCTTTTGTGTGTTAGTTTCATTCGCTTTTGTGGAGGAACTCCCAACCCAACTGTAAGATACAGTACGCCTCTTGTCCCTCCCACACTTTTTATAATTTATTACATGTAGCTATTCATTTCCAAGAAGAAGAGAGGCTTATTTAGGTATAATAGGTTCTCAGTACTATTAAACATTTTATTTATTTATTTTGTTATTTTTTATGTGGACGCAGTTAAATCAGTGCCTGCTTTCTGTAGTATTTGTCCCATCGTACAAATACAGTCATCGAAACAATTGAAAAACCTCGAGCACACAACGTAATAAAGCTAAAGGTATACTTGGTATTTGTTGAATGAGTAGAAGCTGAGAGCCGACCTCCCGTGGCGCATTCAGGTTAGTGCGCCGCCGTTCTGGGGTGCGGGGTCTTCTGATCTCGAATCCCAGGTAAGGCATGGGTGTTAGTTTAAGTTAGTTAGGTCAAGTTTGTTTGTAAACCGTCCCCTGATAAGCCTTCAGGTATAACACCGGGGGACGTCAATAAGCCAATACCAATACCATTAGAAGTTGTGAACGCGATGTTGGTGCTATAAGACATCACGTTCCACAAATCTGCACTATCATCACAATTAAACTATAACTGTGATAACGGGTGACAGCGCAGTAGGTGCATTTGTCAATATCGCCCTTATCCCTACATCTAAATTGGCACAAACACATTCAGTATATTGTTATGTTTTATGAACAGTAGATATTTACTTAGGAATTGTTTTTTTTTCATATAATTATATTTAAGACCGTTGATTATATCTCTTGCGTCCCAGAGTTCATGAAAGATGCGTTTTTAAAACAAAATTCCGAAAGTACTAGCAATTTTAATTTTATTTTATGAAAAGATGTCACACGTATTGCAGACATTTCAAAGGTCTACGGAATATCTGAGAACATCTTCATCCTACCATGACATAATATATATGAAATAAATAACTATAAAGTTAGTTTTGGGGACTGCATTATAGATTTTCTTCCAAGAAAATCGTATGATTACCGCCCGAATTCCAATAACCGCACACAGACAATGCATAGATATCGCGCCAGTGACCAACCGAGATGACGCAAGAGACTTTAATTCGGGAGGACGCAGGTTCTAGCCCCATTCCGGTCATTCTGATTTCGGTTCGACATGGTTTTCAGAAATCACTCCTGGGCGAAGGCCGTCATGCGGTAATATATGCCAGTTCAGTACAACTTGTATAGAGGAGACGCAGTATGCTCGATGAGCTTGTCATATTCACCAATATCGCCTTCTAACTCCCGTGCAGGAAAAGAGATTAATATCTCTAAGAATGCTGGCGTGGCGCATATAAAAGATACAGTTACGTTTGATGACTGCAAGTGAACCACAGAAATATTGCATACGACTCATCAGCAATCATCGTTGTCCCGTAACCACGCTGTGCGTTGCAACTCGCAAAAGATGTTTCGCCATGTGTAACATTCATAACTTTCTTCTGGAACGTCGCAATTTCATTTCCGACTGGTGGCATCAGTATAAGGAGAGCCGGGAGGAAAGTTTAGCCCTACAATAATATCAATAAAAATGCGGTGCAATCTCCATGTCTCCTTTACAGCCTCTCCCACCGGAACCACGCACCAATCGTAGTAAATGGACGTGTTTAGTCATGCGTTGGCATGCCTGACATTCAGGTTAAAGGCTGTTCACGACAAAACGCGCACTTTCGAAATCAACCTGAGAAAAATGTCACTGCTCCTACCTGCATATCATTTAACGGGCACCCTGAGTGACATGCTCCAAGTTAAGTTGGTAACGATGGTTGGGAAAAGAGTTCCGTATCTTTACGTCGAATAAAAGTGCCAGGTAACTATTTCTGTTAACTTAAATTATTTCTTTCGCTTTCTGTTTATTTTAATGCATCGAAGTGAAAAAATGAGCATATTTGTAAAATATTTACTTTTTTCTGATCGTTTACAGTTTCGCTTTACCGACGCATGAATAAAGTAATGACGCCCATGACAATGTTAATCTTACATAAGGCGTAATAATACGCAACGCGCTTACAAGCAGATCTTAAGCAGGCGTTCAAAAGTTCTCATTTTATCGTGAATATCCAATAAATGATTACTCCACTGAGAAGTGGTTTTCCCAGCCACAATAAACATAAATGTGAGTACGATTATTTTTGATGTACCTTCCAAATTCCTCACCCGTTACATCGGAACCCTCGTAATTATTCACACAAAAATATCATGACTATTAGTATATCACAACATATGTCACAGCATCATCACTTACCCGCTATAAGCTCAAGAGATTGGATATTGTTCTATTTTCCCATGCGACGTTATATGCCAACAAATAATATGCAAGGTTTTCTTTTACAACTACACAGGTTAGTACAGTTCGAAATCGTGAAAGTAAAAGACTGCATTCAGAGGGATACAACGAATAAACCACACAATCCACTTTAAAAAAAAAAAACCAGGTTAGTCAATGGCACTCCGTTCGCAAATATCCGCGAATCGTGCACGACACGCCTTTTTCTCTCCTTATTTCCGACTGGTGGCGTAACAACTCTCTTGTTGCAATTGTAGACGGCGCTTTCCAGGTGCTCGCGCGAGAAAAACTTTGGTTATTTTCTCTGCGGGAAAGATACGGCAATTGTAGCACGACCTTCAGGTTCAGATCGTGCCTGGCCGAACTACGCGAGGAATGAAAACGAAAGTCCTCTTTGTCGCTCCCTGATGCCTAAGAGGCAAACACGACGTGAACGGAATGAAGTTGGTCGTAGAGAAGAGTCAGCTGTCCCTACGTTCTGGAAACGAAACTATTATTACAATTTTTTAGTCTTATAGGAATGGGGTAGTTGAACTACTCAGAAATTCGTCGGAATTTTCCCGCTGCCAACGTTGATTACGAAGTAGTGACAAAAACAAAACATACAAAATAAAAATACGATACAAACAGAAAACAATATTTTACCTAAAATTGTACAAAATAAAAACCCAAGAAATGAAACATAGGGGCATATATATAAGAAAATTAACTTAAAAAAGCAAAACAAAAGCAATGTAATAAATATGACGATGTAAACTCTCAACATCTGAAAGAAAAATATTTTATATACTTGTTTCTCTCTGCAAATATTATCTCTAGTGGGAAGTGTCCCAATCAGTTGTTCTTTTCCACCTGAATAATTAACATTTTATGTTTTGCTAACGTATTATGTAGTCCTACGTTGCAGAGAGTCTGATGAAAACTGCTGGCAAAAATATATTTCTTCGCCCGTGTAATCAAAGAATGCAGCTGTAGTAATGTTACGGAAAACTCCGTACAGCTCAGTTAAATACAGTTGACGTAAAATTGTCACTCAAATTTTTAAGGGTGTTCAAGAGACAAAATTTGTTTCTAACTGTTAAGGTAATGTAATTTTTCTTGGTATAATATGAATGGTAAATAGAGGATAATATCAAGTCATTTGAAAAAAGCTTCTAATACGATTTTTTTTTAAAAACGAAATACGAGTCATAAAATTTTAGAAACGTTATTTTGTAAAAACGTTTGATATCAGTCTTGGTGTTTCTTGAAGGGACAAACGTTGCACGTTAAAATATTTCCTTAAGCCGACAGTTGGTGCACATGGGGTGTTATATTTTTAGCTATTTTTACTTCACATTTTAACTCGAAAGTTAAAACTAAAGTACGGGTAGATCACGGCAAGAATTTGTTTCTTGGTGTTCTGATGATGTGAACGATTATTTTGATTTGTAGACGAAAGTATCAATTTCATTCAATCTTGGAATTTTTATGAAAAGGATTTAAAATTAAAGTGTTTAAAAAGATATTTTCATTCTTCTTTGGAAAGATTTTACCGTCATTGTCATATTTTTTGTTACTATTTTTTCTTCCTATTACACTGCAGGAAAACGTGTAGTATAATGAAAATGTAGAACATAATTTTCAACTATTGAACGTTCCTAACAAAACTCTTGTAAGGCAGTCCGCGGGAAAACTACGTCCCGAAACTCCACGGCTGCTTGTGGAGTAGAATCGGAAGATTGTCGTTTGATCACTGGACAGGCTCGATAAAGTGAATATTTGTTTCATGTTATTGCTCCCCTTAAAGTAAGACACGGCGATTTTATACCGACTAGCTAATTCTACATTGCGGGAAAAGGACAGTTTTCCACGGGACGGGTTGAAGCAGCCGTTATCTGCACAAATCCGCTTGTGTTCCGAAGACACAACAGGGGTGATAGCAGTGCCCTGACCAGATAAAGGCTGGTCACGATAAAGTGAGCACTTTTGAAATCAACCTTAGAATAGATACACTGCTCCTACCTGCACATATATATATATATACACACACACACACAGATATATATATATATATATATATATATATATATATATATATATATATATATATATATATATATATACGGGCGCACTGAGTGACATGCACCAAGTAAGATGGTAACGATGGATGGAAAGTAGTTCCATATCTTAACGTCGAATAAAAAGTGTTAGGTAACAATTTGTGGTAAATTTAATTATTTTGATCGCTTTCTGTTTTCTTTTTATTCATCGAAGTGTAAAAATTACCCTATTTTTTATATATTTATTTTTGTATTAATTCCACAGTTTCACCTGACCAACGCATGAATAAAGTGATGAGACCCATGGCAATGTTAATGTTACATAAGGCGGAAGGATACAGAATGTACATACAAGTATATCTTAAGCAGTGCTTTCAGAAGTGCTCATGTTACCGTGAACAACCTATAACAGTTGCATTGAATAATCGACGGGACTCAGGGCGAAATGGAGTGGAGTGAAGAGATTTGGGCGGCTCTTAAGAATCGATGCGGGTGGAGCGAGATGGAAATGGGGCAGCGCCGAAATTTAAGGGCAGGGGAATCGAGAGATCCACGAGAAAACCTGCCGACCACGGCATTGTCCGGCACGATTCCCACGTGCGAAACTCCGGGAGGGCCCTCTCCGGGAGTCGAGCTCGGTTCTCCTTGGGGGGAGGCGAGCGCTCTAGCCACTATACCACCGCGGCCTCAGAGAACAAGGTGGTGGGTGTTCAAGATTTCTGAGCCTTTCTAAAGTGAGACTCCGTTCTCTGGTCAACTACTAAGTTAATTTGAGAATGACCGCGTTCATCGAGCATATATTTCCACATTAAGAGCAGAAGCGCGGAAGTGCTCAGCGTTAAATTTCTTAAAACAGATACGTGCACGTATTATTGTTTGTATGTTCAGTAACCTATTACAAACAACGTCACTGCACCAATATTTCTATCATTCACTTGAAACTCCGAAATCTGTCATCATTAGTTCATGGGTTTCGAGTTCCATTTGGGGCCACGGTGGCTGAGCGGTTAGAGTGAGCGAGTAAAGAGATTTGGGCGGCTCTGAACAGCGACGTCTTGAGAACTGATGAGGGCGATTGAGGTGAGTATGGAGCAGTGTCGGAATTAAGAGTTGGGGGAAACGGAATATCCCCGAGAAAACCTCCGACCAGAGGCATCGTCCAGCACGGTTCGCAAGTGAGAATCGTGCCGGAAGATGCCACTGGTCGGCGGGTTTTCTCGGGGATCTCCCGTTTTCCCCCCCCTCAGTCCGGCGCTGCTCCATACTCACCTCACTTCACTCTCATCGGCTCTCAAGGCCTCGATGTTAAGAGCTGCCCTAATCTCTTTACTCACTCACTCGAGTTCCATTAGGAAAAACTGCATATTCCTTAAAAAAAAAATCTTGTGAAATTATTCTTACACCCGACAATGTCATCAAAAGACATTAATAAATTATGCACTAGCAAACAACAAAGCTGTACACCGAACATAGGAATACCTATTAATTTTATTTTCCACAACGCACCATTAGGATCGAACTACAGCAATTTCAGTTCCTAGATTATCGGAGAGAGCAATAGCTGTTTAAGGCGGATTCCTACCCACTTCTATTTCAGAAGGTGTATTTTCAAATTTCCCGCACAGCATATCTTAAATAACAGCTTCACAAATTTTATCGAACTGCCACAGCTTCACTACAGTTACTAAATTTTAGTTGGTAATTGTCGAGGCGAAACGCGACACCATTTCTCACAAACGATTACAAAGGCGACGATATTAACAGTAATCAAGAAATACTGAGCTCAGGCGATACAATAGGCAATGCTTTGTGCTGTGTCGTTTAAAAAAAAACATATGATACAAAACTGTATTTCCGGAATATGGCGAAAATTCCATAAATCCTAGATGGTGGATGGGAATCTGCGTTAAGAGATATTTTTATTCTTTACTAACGGAGTGGTTAGCGCAATTGAATTTTAATTTCCCGGGACCCGAATATGCCATTCGCTTTGTGAATAGTTTGCACGTAGTCTGTCGTTAAAACCTCGCAAAATCAATTCCTCGTGCATAGCAGTAAAGGGAATTTTATTGTTGTCAGTGGGATTTCAGTTTCACGACAAAGCTGGAAAGTATTTCAGATCTGACCACTGACTTATCCCGCAACTGACTGTCTATAGCTATTTTACGGTATAGTAGTTTGTACCTTAAAAATAGTAGAGTAAATATATGCGATATGTGCATCTGGAATAAACTAGATAAGTTTGCGTTTTTTAACTCTGGTAATTTTTTCCGCAACATTGGTTTATTTTTGTGGAGCAATTTTTACCTTCGGTACATTTAACTATATGCTGAATTTAATTTTCCGGGTATCACATATCTTACTTGTACATCACTTTCCTTTTTATATCTGTTTCCTCTCTTTCGTTTACTCAGATCAAATGTCTATAGTGCATCTTATCAGTGAGTACCTGATTTACTGTGATTTGTATCATTGCCTCGGAAACTGAAAGTTAAAATTGGAAAATCGTATGATACATAAAAAAAAAAATTAACTAGCAGTGTAGTGATATGCTATAACACACAGGCCTGGTATAGAAAATTAACGTAAAATACATTAATAAATTAATTTATTTTTCAAATTTAACTAAAGTAAGTCACTGTTTTTCATGGCAATGGGAGGGATCCTAAGTATACAATGAAGAGAAAAAGGCGCATTCAAATTTACTTCATTTATAAGCCTTATCAGCGGCTACTTTTATTGCCACAGCTCACAAGAGCAGCGATGACATTCAGTGATTATGAATTCTGCCCAAGCAGTAGATGTTTATGATCATCATGGTATTATTAATCTTACATTTTGTACGCAATATATATCCGTAAAGTACAACATATTAGGAAGGAAATTTTGAATTTTGTATGAGTGGTAATTTTTTTGTTATGACAGCCCCATTTATTTTTTGGTACTTCACGATTAATTTGGTCTTTAATTCGTCAAGACATTTACATACGTCACCCTAATGACTTCTAAAATTATTGCAAATGGTAGGGCATTACTTTTTCAATAAATAAAAATGTGTTCTTATTTCTAGCAGAGACACATTGGGCGCCCGTGTGTTTAGGTACGTCCACGTGACTTGGAAATTAAATTCATGGATTAATAATAAATGCTGGTGGACCTTTTCGTGCAGCTAAGTGCACCCGATCAATCCCCGGCCGGGTCACCGGATTTTCGCATGAGGGAATCGTGCCGGACGATGCCGTTGGTCGGCGGGTTTTCTCGATGATCTCCCGTTTCCCCCGCCCTTTCATTCCGGCGCCACTGCATATTCATCTCAATCACCCTCATCGGCTCTCAAGACCTCGCTGTTAAGAGACGCCCAAATGTCTTCACTTCACTTCACTTACATGTGCCCGAGAAACGTAACACAAAAAAGTAATATAATTATTTGGCACGATTTATTTAATTTTATGTAGACATTAAAAAACAAACTACTGGTATTATAAATGAATCAGTCAAGGAATATGTTTCGCTCTGAGTTTCGGATTCATAAAATATTAAGATTCCAAAACAATTTTCAATCACATTATACATGTTGACAAGGAAGTTTGCATAGAAATAGAAAAGATTAAAATATAAGTTAAATTTCTGTTCAAACAAAAAAAAATCGCACAGATTTGAATTTCGTCATTATTCGCTGATTTTTAAACATTCTTTATTACGGCTATCATTGTTGCCACCGAAAATAAGATTTTCACATCACTTCGTTGGACAAGTGCAAATATATATTTACGTTTTTTTTCTTTTTCTTTTCTGTATTCAACTCGTAGTAAGGTTCGATACCTTTGAGGAGCTCCTTCGAAGCCACTGATCGGAAATGGTGTCACATGTAACAGTTCCACTGTACCACTGTCGTAAGAATTACGGTACAAAAGTTGTTCGTAAATCGCGTGGGCAAGGTAGTTACGGAGAGGAACTGGACAGGGGAGAAGGCCAGATGGCCGGTGCAACAGATGTGTTATGGAAATACTTGTTTATTATCCGCCGTTAAAACGTGTTCGTTTCACTGGCGTCATTGTGTCGCGATAACTAGATGGTAATTACATACTGTATACCGCACATTGTTATAAGATGAAGTAGAGTTTCGAAGCGTTAAGTATCACACAATTACGACTAACGAAGGTAAACGACAGAGGACTCCCACCAAAACTTTAAACCCTATGAATGGTTACAATTACATCCCTCGCGATGACGTGTTGTCACCGGAACGTGTCGTAAAGGTGTTTACACTCGCGGTAAATACATTCATTAAAATGCCAGGCATTAAAAGGGGTAATAATTAATTCTCTTGGAAATTTTATTCATGGCATACCGGCCACGTGGAATGTGCTCTTTGAACGTCGAGGTACTGACGGTGAATTATTTCACTTATGCGGCAACCTACGCAGTAAAAAAAAAATTAAACAGCATTTTTACATTAGTTTCTTTGGGAACTCGTTGACATGTTTGTGTAACATTCCAAACGAATTAGAGCAAATTTTGCAGCAGGTGTTGCGGAATATACCAAACTCATGTTTTATTTTAACAAGCGAGTACTTTAGACTATGTTCATTATAAACATAAGAATAAATAATTAATTCATCATATTATTGATAGCAATTTTTTTGTATACACATATCATTTCTCTTGTAGCGTTATAAACATTTTGGCAGTTAGTTTACAAATAATTGTTCGTCAAAAATTACTTACCTGCGGCGGAAACATGTTTGAAATGCACGCGTTTTTAAACCAAAGAACTGAGATGATTCACAGCATTTTTAACGAAAAAAATACACACACCGGGACGTTAAGAAACGGAACTCAATGCGTAAAACGTGTTACGAATACTACTTAAAATAGTTTCTTAAAGCACTCCGAAGTTGACAAAAACTACGTTTTAAAACTTAATTTCTCACAACATGCCAATCGGAATACTCTAAAAACTGCAGTAGTCTGTTCTCATGCAAAATAATAGTACCTGCGACTAAACGTCCGAAGGTTCTACGCCATACAAGTTATTGGTTATGCACGCAGGCGCCATCACATTACGTGTACTCATCACCATCACCTTTCATTTTCTATTGATTGACTCACATACTCGCACCCATAGACTAAAGATGAGGTAGACCGATTTCGCTGGCTGCGCGGAAACAATCTCCGTGTCCCAACATTGAACTGCTTTTCTGCAAATACGACGTGCAAGAATAGCGTGGACTGGATTTGAGGTTAGAACACTGATTTGTAAACATATGTTTTTATACTTAATCTGACGAATTTGTAATGCAGTTTGATAAAATTCATATAATAATGATGGTCGTTTAAAATTTTAGATACAAACAAACACTTTCATCACTGTTGGCCACGTGTGAACATGCGCAGGAGACGAATAGGCGGTCTACCTCATATTTAGTCTATTCCCACACGCCCGGAAAAGCGGACTATGAGGAGCTGTTATCCCCGTTTGAGGCCGAGAAGCACGAAAGCGATAAGGTCGTAACTGCCATATGCATGAAGTGCGCCATCGCCACTATACTCGCGCGGGGCTCTAGACTGTCGCACGGTGTTCGCGTCGTGCTGCTTGCACTTGTCGGACTTGAAACAGTGTCGCTGTCATTTTATTGCAGATCCCTCGAGTACTTTCGTACGAATCCGTCCCGAATATTTTAAGATACGGTGCTTTGAAAAATGCTATTTTAGATATGTCGGAGAGCACCGAAAGTTTTTTTCTGATGTGCAGGGTGTCATGGAAGCAACCTTGACAGGCCTTGTCCGAAGTGTGTGTTCATTTCGTAACTAAGCTCATTGGGTGCACGCGTAAGTGTTTCGAGAAAAAAAAAATTGTATTCAACCAGATTGCATTGCAGTTCAAGCGCCCGGTAAGGTTTGCTAGTTGCGCCATAGAACGCCACACCACGTAACTAATGGCTGTTCACGATAGAGTGAGCACTTTTGAAATCAACCTTAGAAAACAGTCACTGCCCTTATCTGCATATATTTCATCGGGCGCCCTGAGTGACATACACCCTGTAAAGTTGGTAGCAATGGATGGTAAGTAGTTCCGTATCTTAACGTCGAATAAAAATTGCTAGGCAACCATTTCTGATCATTTAAATTATTTATTTCGCTTTCTGTTTTTTTTTTAATGCCTCGAAGTGTAAAAATAAGCAGATTTGTAAAGTATTTGGTTTTCTAATAATTTCACAGTTTCGCTTGACCGACGCATGAATTAAGTGATGAGGCCAATGACAGTGTTGATATTACATTAGGCGGAAGAATGCACAATATGAATACAAGTAGATCTTAAGCAGGGCTTTCAAAAGTGCTCATTTTACTGTGAACAGCCTATACAATGATATGGTTAGTTTTACAAATAATTTCTTAGAGTGTACACTGGCGCCATATGCAGATGGTGGCAGACGGCTGAACTATCTGGGCAGCAGGGCTAATGTCGGTGGCGGAGACACGAGCATCTTTGCTTCTTTCACTGAACGTTATCGTGAAGGTCATCAGTAAAACGGTAGATATTGGCCTAGCTCTCTCTCTCTCTCTCTCCCCCCCCCCCCCCCCCTTTTCTTCTATGGCCCTCACAACTTTTTGCTTATAAGTTGGAAACACGTTTCATTTATCTACAAGCTGCTCGCGGTGAAGTGAGCATTTTTTAAATCAACCTTTGAAAAAGTCACTGCCCTTACCTGCGTCTATTGTAACGGGAACACTGAGTGACTTGCATCCAATAAAGTTGGTAACAATGGAGAGAAAGTAGTTTCGTTAAGTAAAAGGTCATAGGTAAACATTTGTGAGAACTGAAGATATTTATTTAGCTTTGCGTTTTTAATGCATATCAGTTTAGGAATTAGCAAATTTGTAAAATAATACTTTTCTAATAATTTCACAGAGTCGCTAGACCAACGCATGCATAAAGCGAACAGTCCCATGGAAATCTTAACTGCACGTATGTTGGAACAATATACAATGTGCATACAAGTATATTTTAAGCAGGGCTTTCAAAAGTGCTCAATTTACTGTGAAAAGCATTTACCAGTAAAATATGTAGCGCCTTCTTTCGTGAGTGAGTCAGAGAAGTGATTTAAGCGGCTCTTGACATAGAGGTATTGAGAGCCGATGAGGGTGAAACGAGGTGAGTATGGAGCAGCGTCGGAATGCAAAGACGGGGTGAAATGGGAGATCCCCGAGCAAATCCGCCGACCAGCGGCATCGTCCGGCACGATTCCCATATGCGAAAATCCGGTAGCGACCCCGTCGGGAATTGAACCCGGTTCACAAAGGTGGGAGGCGAGTAGTCTAACCACTACATCACCGCGGCCTCGCAGTGCCTTCGTAAGTACAGGTTTTCTCGAAAATTTCAGCCACGATACGGGGAAATAAAACAAGAAAGCGTTTCAAATATTGTAGGAAATTTCTCAAGAATATAATTCAGTAAATATGAAATCAAAATTGTAAAAATATTGCCAGATATCACCGAAAAATGACTTCTCTCATCACTGGTAAAAAAAAAAACAAATTAAAAATGAAAAAAAATTTACAACAGCCATTACAACAACGTCGTTATTAAAAAATCTTCATATACTGACTTCTAAATAATAATAGTATTTGCGATATTCTGCAAATCGTCGCGTAAATCGTAATAGTATACGAAGTCATACATATTGTACAGAAATTAATATTTTTCTTGTCACAATTTCAGTTTTATACTTATTATCGGAAATGTTTGATTATAGAAAAATTACTTTATACTGGTTGTTTAATACTTTTGTATCTAATTTTCAGTGTGTGTTAATTTCTGCTCGCCGAAAAAGCAAAAACTCATCGATAATGTATAAAAATGTTCGTGACATTTTGCAACAAGCAGATAACACAGTTAAAAGTGCGCACAAGCGTATTAAAAAAAACTCGTAACACGTAAATGTTCTATAACCGTACATTATCAGAAATTACTACGAATCCGAAATTATGGCGAGAGAACGAAGAATCTCCGCAAAACAGGCGAAGATGAGCCTTAAAAGAGGACTATGTACCTGCGCGTCCAAGGTGAAGAAGCGAGGGAGTCATACGGGCGACACTAACACGCACGCCTAGCGCCTCATCGCTCCTATGCGCAAGGCGTGCAGTGTTTCCGTAGTAACGCTTTACTGTGTAAATTAGATCTGTAATAGTGGGGTTTTATTACACGCGATGAAAGTACACAGATTAAACTACGCCCGTATAATCGTACGTTTCTCTTAGCTATTAAAGAAACTTCATAGGCAAGCTTTAAAAATGCGATTTTTGACCATTTCCAAGAATTATTTTCTCCAAGAATACGCTTAATATGACCAAAGTAAAAAAAAAATAGGGGCATAGATAGTTGGTTTTTTTGTCTTTTCTGACAAAAAGTCGTATTTGCAGAACATTTATTTACCGAGACACGTGTCTGCGCGCAAACAACGATTTCACAGAAAACGTTTTAGTACATAGGGCCCTTAAAACGCGTGCCCGCCTCTCGTGTCCTTGAGCTTCGGAAATACGTGCACGAGTTCCTGGGTACAGGAAAAGAAAGACGAACGCAGAACAGGTTCTCGACATTGGCACAGTTTCCACGGCGATCACCAGCGGACCGGAACTGCAAACGCGGACGTCCACTCCAAACAACTCCCCCTCCCCCCAAAAAAAAAAAAATTCACAATCAACTGGCTCTTTCCACATCGTCCACTCGTCGTTTGGCTACCGGCGAGGCCCGCTTTCACCGTTTCTATTTCACTACCAGGCCGATTCACAAGTGGGAATCGTGCCGGATGATGCCATTGGTCGGCGGGTTTTCTCGGGGAACTCCCATTTCCCCTGTCCATTCATTCCTGCGTCGCTCCATACTCACTTCAATCACCCTCATCGGCTCTCAAGACCTCAATGCTATGAGCCGCCCAGATCTCTTCACTCACTCACTCACTCACTACCCGGCCGACGCCCCCGTACACACTCGCTATGGAGGCAAGCCCATTCATCGATGGATCCACCAGTGGTTGATACACCGGTTGAGGCATTTCCGAACATCACGTTGATTTCAGCGGCATTTTCGTCTGCTTCCAGACACATTTTAATACCATTACACTCAATGCATGAAGTTTTCATCGCCCATTTGTAAAACTGGACGTCCGAATTATTTTTTGGATATTTTGGAACGCTTGGAAATTACGAGTTATGGGCATATTAACGTCTATTTTTAAGAGAAAGCGTTTCATAGGTTGATGTTTTGGTGCATATCCACCGGTGGTGTGTCAATCGGTTCAACCGGACTCGACCGAAACAGTAAACTTTCGATCGTTCGGTGTGCATCCTTGGATTGCGCCGGTGAATTTTGGAGTACGGGGAAGAAGTCAGGGAGTGTAGAGGAGAGTTTTGGACGACTCTTAAGGGGAATAAGTTCCCGCCAACTTGGATTTGTGGAATTTTCGTCATAACTTGCAAACACAGATTTTATATTTTATTTTGGGCGTCGATAAGGCACAGCGCATTGCTTGGCACATGTTCTTAAACATGTATTGCTAAAGGTTGTACACGATAAAGTGGCCCCTTTTGAAATCAACCTTAGAAAAAAGTCAATGCCCCTGCCTGCATATTTTAAAACGGACATACTGAGTGACATACGTCCAGTAAAGTTGGTAACTCTGGGTGGAAAACAGTTCCCTATCTCAACGTCGAATAAAAAGTGTGAGGTAACAATTTGTGAAAAGTTGAAATATGTCTTTAGCTTTCTGTTTTTTATGCATCGACGTATAAAAATGAGCAGATTTGTAAAACATTCCCTTTTATAATAATTTCAGTTTCGCTTGACCTACGCTTGAATAAAGTGATGAGGCACATGGAAATGTTAATTTTACATAAGGCGGAAGAATACACAATATGCACACAAGTAGCTCTTAAGAAGAACTTTCAAAAGTGCTAATTTTACAGTGAACAGCTAATAGACTACTATTGTCGGGATCACTTCTGTAACCGCTCGTAAGATAAAAATTACCTATATCTTTCCGGAAGCCACTATTGAAAAATCAATAAATGTGGTAGAGTTGTCATAGCTTAATGAAGATGCTGATGCCATGCGAAAAATTTCGTCAACAACCTGAAATGGAAATAGCGTCAAAAATAATGAAAATCCAAGATGGCGGAGCCTGAACCTCATCCTACGAGAGCGAAACGAGGTGAGAATGGAGAAGCGCTGCACTGAGAGAATATTCAACATCATATTTGTTTGTATAGGAACAAAAATATATTTACTTGCCCCGACAAAATATTTTGTTGAGTAAACAAAGTTTGAAAAGCAACAAAATTAATTTTGTTCATATATAAAAATTACACGCTTGTATTGACGAACCCATTGTGTTGGGTCAAAAGAAATTAAACTGTGCCGCAAAATATTTAGTTGAAGAAACGGTTTATATTTGTTTGGTCACTCATTTTATTTCCTTAGTTGGAAAATACAGCTTGACAGTTTGTATTATTTTGTGTTAATTATGATAATAGTAGTGTTAATTAATTAATTTATTGATGCTTAATAAGGGTATAAACAGTAAAACGCTTCTTTAAGGAAAGCAAAAGTCTGTTAAAAATTGAAAACAAACGTCATTACTGTTTGAAAACGTGATTTTGACGGCTCTGCGTTGTCGAGAAGTGTTGTTCGGAGCTTAACGCGGAGGTGCTAAGTGCCTGTGAGCAGCGGCGGAATGCAGGGAGGGGGAAGGGGAAGTCGGAATGCCCGGAGAAAACCCGCCGGCCAATGGCAACGTCCGCCCCGTCTCCTCACGTACAAAAACATGGGTGACCCAGCTGGTAATCGAACCCGGTTCGCCTTGGTGGGAGGTGAGTAGTCTGGCCACCACAGCACCGCGGCCCCGAACAGCTCTGCACACAGCCCGTTATCCGATGCTAAGGGATATGTGCAGAATACGAAAATAAATTTACCTCATTTTTAATGTATGGGTCAGTGTCCGTCCCGTATTAACGAATGCACACGCAGGTTGCTTTCTCCGGCGGCTCTGAGAGGTGAAATTACGACCAGCTGATTTATGTTGACTACCTTATTAGTTTTTATTCACTAGTGAAATTATTGAAGGCGATAATAAAGGGTAGTTGCTGATTTATTCTACCCGCTTTGCAATAAAATAACGCGCAACCTCGTCTATCGAGGTCAAGAGGTCATATCTTAGGTATAGGCTATTCACGGTAAAGTGAACGCTTTTGAAAGCTCTCTCATTTGGAATAATAGACAATAAATATATTTCGTTTTAGCATTAGGCGTTAAATTCCGAGTGCGGTGGAATATTCACATTGTGTTTATCATTTACATGGCAGTATTTATTTTAAAATTCGGTTAATGAATAAAAAACGGCTGAAAGGAGAAAGTAACTAGGGCCTCAAAAGTGCTCACTTTACCGTGAACAGCCTGTAAGCCGGGGGTGTACAAATCCAGCTTTTAGGAATGAGGATTATTTTTCCCAGGAAGAACTACCAAACACACTTTGGTCTTGACCAAAACTTCTCATCCACGACCAAACACTCTCGCGAAAACTAAACATATTTAGTCATTATAAAACATATCGCGTTGTCGTAATATGACATGCGTCATAAGCAGAGAGACTCAGACATAACCAAAAACGGTCAGTATATGACGAAATTTTCGTTGTAACCCGATAATGTATAAGTCTGCACTCTATTTTAACCTTGAAACCTTGTCAGGATTTTAGGTCTCAGCTCAAGACAAGCCTACGAAAGCAACAATAACAGTGTATATAAAAGAGAAAATGTACGTGCGTGGCCTAATTACTACGGATAAAATGCTTAAATAGTGATTGTGCCTGTACCACACCGAAAATGTGAATTAAGAAGCGTAGGATCACAAAAATTTTAAATTTTGTATAAACGAAGGTTTAGAGCATAACAGACGAAAATTATCCACCTTAGAAAGCCACATAAGAGGACGAGAAGAATATAATATATTCTTCACATCCTCTTATGTGGCTTTCTACTGGCATAAAATAGAGCATACTTTTCAGCCACTTGTTAAAGAAGAGTAAAAATAATTGTTTATTTAATGAAAGGGTAATTTACTAAAATATAAACTCGCATACATTAATAAATATTAAAAGGGAATAAACTTACAGAATCTTAATAGAATAAGATGCTGTTGGTGTCAATGTTGGAAACATGGAGTGTTTCCATATTTTATATATTATGATCTCATTTCCGTTTATATTTTATATATAACAGATGTTTACTTAATAATTTCCGTGAATGTACGAAAATATTCAACTGTGCGGTAGTACATGACTCGTGCGTTTAAAGATAGAATCGAGAATATTCATGAACTAATTAACAACATTTTTAGCTGTCTAAGATAAGTTTAGGGCTATAAAATATCTTAAAATGAAGTAAACCATTGCCTATAATAATAAGTCAAGACTAGATTTGTAATTCGTTTCTCAGCTATTCGAAAGCCTGCTGGATCAATGGGTAGTAATCACTCATTTACTTTTTCCTTCACTGAAGTTTAATTTTCTGATCAAATATATGAAAACGAGGGCTGTCAAGGCATAGGGGATATTTTAACCTATATTTTGCTTACTCGATATTTTTCTCATGTTGGTATTAGTTGTATTTGTAACCGCAATAAAGATGAACTCATTATTCACACTTTCTCAGTTTCATGATAAAAAAAAAACTGACTGAAATACATCCATTCTAGTTTCGTGAACTATATAAAGTTGTGTACGTAATAATGTTTGATTTTAAACATTAAATATTTACACTTAGTTGTAAAGAGATATACATTATTTAACTCAAGATGACAAGGATACCCCCACCTAACAGTGTCCTGTTCAAGTTTCGAGCCAGCATATGTAGCACGAAGTGGTAGCCATGATCACAATTTAGGCGTTTCACGTATTGTTCATTTAGAGTAT
This sequence comes from Dryococelus australis, assembly GCA_029891345.1. Taxonomy (NCBI): domain Eukaryota; kingdom Metazoa; phylum Arthropoda; class Insecta; order Phasmatodea; family Phasmatidae; genus Dryococelus; species Dryococelus australis. The sequence continues at coordinate 56,177,562 of CM056996.1, forward strand.
AATTGATAGGGAATCTGTTTCGTATTTCATCTACATAGACCCTGCAGTGTTTAAAGTAAGTAATTATCGTAATTGTCTCTGTGTAATGTTATGTGGTTTTATGTTTCTTAGTTGGCTAGTAAATTCTGATGTGGCTGTGCCCTCTAACGTCATATTACATAGTACAAAATTCGGCCCAATATTGTACAAGGTCTACATTAGTATCTGTTACACATAGTCAGTACGACAGTTGTCAAGGCACACTGTAAAAAATGTTCTAGTGAACTTCCTAAACTGTAATGGAAGTTTTTAACCTATATACTGTATGGAAATAATACCACACATCAAACAGCAGATATAGGAATGTTTAGCGTTTCTACTATACAAAGTTGGGAACTTCCCTACGCATTTGCTGTTTCCTGAGAAAATGTACGAATGCTACAGTCTGTTCACGATAAAGTGAGCACTTTTTAAGGCACTTTCGACTGACATTAGCTACTAATAAATATATTTTAATGCAGCTCTAGACATTATCTTTTGGAAGTGGTGAAACGTATGCAATGTGTTTATTAGTCAAATGGCAATGTTTATATCAATAAGTGACAGGATGATAGAAATCTGATGAAAAAAAAAATTCTTCAGGGCCTTAAAAAGTGCTCACTTTACTGTGAATCACTTATACAATGAATCTATAAGGGAAAAAAATCACCATTCGCGCTTTCCCAATAAGCGTATACTCTAGTATGGTAAATTTTCGAAAAATTTCTTAGAGCGCGTGTTTGGTAATAGGACCTGTCATCTTTTCCAAATCAGGTTCTATAGTAGCTTTTGTGTTCCACTAATCATATAGCAGTATTAGAGCTTAGGGTCACTGCTTGAAACGGATTGGTGACGAAGCCAAGAAGGATCCCCCTTCTTGGTAACACGTCCATGCGATTGAAATACCGAACGAGGTGGCGCAGTCGTAGAACACTAGATTCACATTCTGGAGTCCACGGGTTCGATTCCCGGTCTGACCATCCGAAATCGCTATAGGCTAATGCGTGGATGGTTCCTTAACACAGGTGCTAGCCAATTCATCCATATTCCTGAAAAGGTGATATTCCCCTACTATAGGCGGTTCACGGAAAAGTGAGCACTTTTGAAAGCCATGCTCAAGATATACTTGTATGCACGTTGTGTATTCTTCTGCTTTATGTAAAATCAACTTTGTCATGGGCCTCTTCACCTTTGTCATGCGTCGGTCCAGTGAAACTATGAAAATATTATAAAAATAAATTCTTTACGAATCTGCTCATTTTTTCACACTTCGATGCATTAATAAAAATAGAACACGAAAGATATAATTTAAGTTACCACAAATGGTTACCTAACAGTTTTATCGACAGTAAGATATGGAACTACTTTCCATTTATCGTTACCAACTTTACTGGGCGCATGTCACTCACTGTGCCCGTTAAAATACACGTAGGAGGGAGCAGTGACATTTTGTAAGGTTGAGTTCAAAAGTGCTCACTTTATCGTGAACGAACTGTGAGGAAAAGGAGTAAAGTATAAAGAGCCATCTGTAGTTTAATTCGTTGACTTATATAGTGTGTACAGCCTATTTGCTGTTTCGTCACATTTTTTGTATCAAAGCTTTTAAAAATTAACCCCATGTATGGTGTGTTTAGTTATTACCTATATAAACCATGCATCACAACCGTTTTATAGATCTATTAACATAAAAGAATCTTATTTGTAGTTAAATTGAAGTTTTGCCTATATTTTTCTAGGCTTTGTCAAGCTCTGTTTGCACGAGGCGGAGTAATATCCTGGAAGTAGAACTTTAGCAGGGCTTCAGAAAAATGTGAAGTAACGGTGAATGGATTATATTAGTATTCTACCGTTACATATTTAATTTGCGGGAAATTTAGTTTACTGAGAACGCATATCGTACCGAGTGGGGGCGGGGAGGAGGTGCGTAGCAATGTTTTTTTCGCCTTATAGTCAGACATAGCCTGGGTGCCAAAGTATAAAGTGTGTTTTGAGGTATAAATAAAAGGGTTTGAGGGTTTTTGATAGCTTGCGATATGTAGATTTTCAGATCCGCTTGATGCCACTCTGCAAAAGTTGAGCAATTTATGTAATTCAAGATAGCGTCTAGCACTAGCGCCACAAAATTGGATACTGGATTGTTAGCCAATATCAGTGTGTGTCATATCATTTTATAGGTTTTTCAGGTCAAGGAGTGAGAAAATGAAGTTATTTTTTGCATCAAACCTACTAGGAAATTGTTTTCAGCAAATTTATTGGTAAGTATATTTCGGAGCACTATTAATGTGAGCATACTGTCCGATGTGATATTATAAACTCAGTGCAAAATAATTTTTTATCCGAGTTAATTCATAAAGTACAAGATATTTGAAACAATATAATCAACACTAAACATCGAATTAAAATAAATTTTCTTCAGTGCCCGCTCCACTTATTGGTTCAGTGATTTCGGTTTTTGGACTGCAGCATTTTTCCCCTTCTATGAAACAATGACAAATCAAGCTGCATGGAATATTAGTTACCCGACAGCTACATCTCGTACTTGTGGATGGATCATTGGGGAGACAGGAACACTTCGTCATTATTACGATGTAGTCAAGTGCAATTGAAATGTTCTTTGGAATACCTAGGCTCTTTGTTTTCTTCATTTGTCTGCCACCCAAATAATGTAGGATCCATGGTTGGCAACGACGAACTATTTGCTGATAACCACAGAATAGTTTAGAAGTGAGCACGCCGAACATATTCTGCAAAACATTCAGTAGTGTGAGGAAGCGGATAAAATGAGGGAGCTCCTAGCTGCGCATGACCTACTTTTTTCATCCAAAAAGAAATTCTTGCTTCTGTTATATCAACAGCTTTTTCATAACAAGCATCAATGAACGTTGTACATTCGTCTATGACTTCTGCCATGCTGCATTGAATATGGCCCAGTTTTGTAACTGTTTACATGAATACAGGCACTTTAAATTTTTTTTCTTTCCTATTTTATACAGTGTGGCAACACTGTCACAACCAGAGAGGGCATGAGCAGATGGCAGACTTGGAACTGCGTTCTTATACTTTGCTACTGTTGCTTTGATATCTACTGATGCCCTTGTTGCTTTAAGTGAAATCCATGTAGACTTCATTTTTCATATCTAAGTTATGGCAGTAGTAAAACAGTAGTATAAAGACACCCGTATCGTCGCATATAATATGAACTATTTAATATACTTTCCTTTTCACTGCAACTATTACTTGTTGAATCACAATGTCGTCTGCCTCTGCATGTTCTGTTTTCCAGTCAGTTATCCGTATCACATATCCTCTTTGTGTCTGAAATTGTATGGTTCAGTAATCACTGAACAATTGTCTAACAGGACAGTAGACAGAAATTCAGCAGTATAATTGCATAATAGCCTTGTCCGTTGGTGATTGTATTCATTATTTCATTGAGTTGGAGTTTGTGGAGGCAGTAGTTTCTGTTCTGTAAGCACGAACTTTCTTGATGCATACTTCCCCCGACTATCTCATGTCGCTGAATTTAAACTGTAGCCATGGTATCTGTCGAATACCAAATTCAGATTGGCAACTTTCAGTTTTCGAACAACTTTTCCAAAAAGTTTTTCATGAAGTCACATAAGTTCTTCCAGAGGCCAGTTCACAACCCATAGTAAAAAGCAGCCATCAATTTTAATTATTATAGGTGAGCTACTTGTTCTGACTGAATGTGGGGCAGCCATACTGTTAATCAAAACATACTTTTCGACAGCCACTCCCATCTTCTTCTACTTCCATCGTCTTTAAACATGTAGCAAGTTTGCATTTCAAAACATCAGTCATTTTTACACCCCTGATTACTTGAAGGGCTATGACTGGAATACAGAAGTGAAGTGTCTACCCTCATTGCATTTTGACATTTACAAATCTCTTTTTTTTTTTCATTCATGTCTACCTCAGATTTATGAAGAGTAGCATAAAAGCCAATAGGGACGATCTTGTGAAACTTCTTTAGTATTGTATTTTTTAATTCACATACATCATCATCATTAACATGTTTAGATGCAACTTGTACAGACACGATGTTTACCAATCCCTCAGGATGCTCTAATGGATTCAAAGGATGCATGCATAACTCTAGCATTCTTATTATCTTCGCCTTGTCACCAGCATCACGAATAATTCTTCCTCTGCCTTCTTGCTTGTGAAAACTCAGCTCTTCGAGGCCATTCTGATTTCCCATTTCATGTAGACCATTCTATAACTGGTTGGTCGCATGCATACTTAAAGCCCAGCATTTTAATCCTGCGTTATTCAATGTCAAGCCAGTCAAAGAGGTCCCTCGTTCACCATGTCCATATCTCATAAAAATACTTTCAATCATCATATCTGAACATATCCCATTCCAAAAACCACTTTAATGACTCATTACATGATCTATGTTCATGAAATGATCTATGCACTTCTGTGGCATTATTTCATGGACATTACATAAGCGGAAGCCACTGTAAATAATTCCAGTACCCAGCGGTTGCAAAGTAGAGCTACATTTCTACTATACTTTAAAGGTTAAGACACCAATCGGCTTACCTCTCAACCCTCACAAATTTCATCATTATCAGGACTGGTTTAATAAAGCAGTCAACCCACAAGCGAGTGGTGCGGCTTTGAGTGGACCTTTCTTCTAACTTTTCCATCATACAGGGTGAGTCACTTAAAAGCGGCCCCATGGGACGTGTGTGTAACGTAGAGATGGAATGAGGAAATGCAGACCACGGGGCCTCTTTTAAAGGACTCACCCTGCGTCATCAAAGCTGGTCACATTATTCTCTTCCATAATAGGTCGCAGTATTTCCTCTGCAAGTAGCCTTAATACTCGCATGTTGTGAGGATCATTTTTTCCTTAAACATTTATAGCACTCCACCAAATGCACACTGTAGGATTTCTACTATCCCACTACCAGACATGAGTGTACCTACACCCGACGAAATACATCAATGTGTGTATCCCACCGGGGTGAGGAACAAAGTTCGAAAATTGTTCAGGATCATTCCATACTATATCAATAACTACTTTGTATATAGCTTGTTCCGTTGTGAATATCACAGATGGCAGGCCACACTCTTCGGTAATTCCCTTGACTTGTAGAATCAATGTTAGAACAGTGTCATGATTGGTTCGAGGTAAATCAGTCATTGGTAAATACATTACTTGTGTTGTGTTCACCACATGATGACTAGATTCTCTGGCTAACTTAGTATTGGAACCATTGTTCTCTATACAATCTTTACTTTAAATCACATACTGTAGAAACATGAAGTCTTTGATTTGTGCATTTATAACTGATATATTTCGCACAATATTAGACACAGTACTTTCAATTGGGTAATTCTACATGCAAGAGAAACTGCAAGCATAAGCACTTTCTTGGGCCCTTTGTATCTGTAATTGTTACATCAGGTTCTGAGGGAAGAGTTACTTAGCTTTTAGCTATTCTAGAGATTGAAACTAGTTAATCATTTTCATTCATAATATGCTGTGGAAATTTGGTAAGGATCATTCCCATCGCATGCGTTTGATTTAATATATTTTCAGTGCAAGTAGTTGCATCAAAGTTGTCACAGACAACTTGTATTAATCCATTGACTTCCGTAAAACCCCTCAGTGAATAGTTTCCACTGCAAGCTTTTGTCATAGAAGCCCGGAAACACTTGTGTTCATCATAAGTTGTCGTAATCTTAAAATTGCTCAGTTCCTCAATAATATACTTTTTCTTCAACAAATTGGAGAAGGCAATTTGAAGTTGAACTGAGTAATGTTTTAAGACAATTTGTAACTATACTACCAATTGTCAGTGCTGCTAGATCTGGTATATTTATTTCGTTTAGAAAATGGAAAAGTGTCTGACTACATTCCGATTTTACTGAGTCGATACTGATCCTAATATGGTACTTTGTTTTGTCTGAAGGGACAGGTTCTCGTCGTAAAACAGATGCTGTGGATTTCGGATGCTCTGAAAGGACATCAGCATCATTTTTTGTGGTGATTAATCTCGTTTTGCAGTTCTTTCTAAACATCATAAGACTCGCGATTCCTGATGATGATGATAATACCAATACCTCTTTCCCAAAATATTATTCTAGTTTTTGCTTAACATTTCTTCTTAATAGATTGCTTCCTCCAAAACTCGATTATAAAATGTGTAGTTTAACATTTTTCCACATTTGATGTTTCAATCATTTCTTGATTCACTTCATTGAAGGCAACATCGTCTTTATCTCGTAGCATCACAGAATACTTTGTTTTTCGCTGCACCTATATTATGGTCACTGATAAGTAATTTGTGACACTTACAGTGATACCGAGCATCTGCAGCATGTAAATCACGTGGGGCTCCGAAAGTCTTAAGCTTACCTCTTCAGTCCATTCGTCGTATCTTTCATTGCATTTTTTGAATTCCCCTTTAGAACGCTACCATTATGACTTAAAAATAGGGGTTTTAATGACAAGGTATTTTTAGATCTCGGTCAATACATGCTTCGCCACAAAATAAGCAGTTCTGCTTAAAATTTAAAAAATGCCCTGAGCACAAAATTCTTTTGAATTGTTGGGATAAATCTTGTCGCGTTCTTTTACGGGGACTGTTTATATGAGTCTGAGGTATATGTTGAGACACACTTTCGGTGGAAATGTATAAGTTAGGGTTGAGTGCAAAACTTTCTTCCAAAGTCTCGCGAAATTCATCGTTTCGCAGTTTACTAGCAGATATTATTGACTCAATCCTTTTACCAGATATCCTGTCTGTCTCGTCTGCTTTCCATCACTTTAAACAACAGCCTTCTTCACTGGTACATGACATCTTGACTAGTACACTGCATAACCTGAAACAAAATAAATACTCATCATTTGGTAATAACAATTTACTGGTAGGTTTTTATGCAAAAAGTAACTTCATTTTCTCACTCCATGACCTGAGAAACATACAAAATGATATGACACATACTAATATTGCTTCACAATACACTAACTAATTTTATGATACTCATACTGGACACAATCTTGAATTATATAAATTTCTCAATTTTTTTCAGAATGGCATCAAATAGATCGGAAATCTACACGACATAAATGATCAAAACCTCGTATAAGCTTGTTTTGAGGTATGAATGAAATCTTTTATCATTTTTAGCCATTTGGCACCTGGACTTACGTGATCTTGGGGCATTAAGAATTTTTACTAGAGATTCCTTTAACATTCAAGAGTAATTTTTAGGCGTGAGTTCAATATTCCATTAAGTTATACATGTGTATATGTATTTAATAGATGTTACCCGCGGCTCCAAGTGCTCTATCTTAATTGTTCTTCTTTATGACTCTAATATTCTGGATTAGCACATCATTTCCTTAAGGAATAAAAAAACAGACCACCAACCAGTGCCTACTTAAATGGTTTTTATATATTTCGTACGAAACTGTTCTTTTTTCCGGGATGAAAAGTACCCCATCGGCTAATCCAGAATAAAATCTACCCCTGTACCAAATTTCATCCAAATACGTCCAATGTGATTGAGTAACAAACAACAACAAAAACGTTCGCATTTATTATATTATTAGGATACACGCACATTTTTAATTTGTGAATGCCGAACATAACTTCTGGTTTGGAAATAATTGTATAAAGCGAACAGATTTTAATAACTTAATAGTGATGAGACAAAATGATCTAGCTTTTCTAATACTTATGTTACGTGCTGCCAGTTGTACAAGAAGGGTCCATGTTTACTGTGTATTGCATCCATAAATGTGTGCCACATGCTAGTTCGCCAGCAACTATCATGTTGACAGCAATCTTTGACAGGAATTTTGCGTGCAGGCTCGCATAGCGGCTGGTATACGAGCTCGTATACCAGGACTTGTTTTACTCTCACTTAGCGAGGTGGTCAGAAGGGAGGTGTTCTCGGCCAAGCTCTGGCATGACTTAGGGCCGGTTGCACCAACATCGCCCCGATCAGAGATCAAATGATCCTAGTTCCGAACAATGATCCAGTTTGATCTTGGTTCCAACGTAGAAGTGTTGCACCAACGTAATTTCATGTTTCTGGATCTCCGATACTTCGATCTTGGTTCCAAAGTTAGAGATCGAGATTAACTATGAGACAAATGTTCCAATTTGTTCGTAATATATAACGTCATGGAACTAGTCGTATTTTTCATTATGTATAGAATTAGATGTGTGATGTTCGATCTGTTTTAAGTGAATTATTGTTGTACGAATTTGACTGAATAATATTCAAGTGCGTATAATGTTGTTTTAATTTCCCAAGAAAACAATCGAGCGTAGTTCTATCTGTTGGTGTATTTTGGAACTACATTTGCTGATTTAGGATCGAGTGTAGGAACCGCCAACTTGAGCGGTTCGAAATGAACTTAATCTCGATCTCCAGTCCAGTTCTGAACTGGAATGGTGTAACAGTTTTCTGTGTCGATCTTAGATGCGATCTCGGGTCGAGTTTCGAACCACGATGATGGAACCGGGCAGCAGAGTGTAATTTCCAAAAGAATAATTACCCAATATGCAAGCAAAATGTGTACGCAAATGAGTCAAAACTGTTACTAACAAACAATTACACACAATAGATGACAAAATAAGAACGAAGACAAAAAACCTCAACAACCGATAGAAAACACATATTTCATCTGTACACGAACAGCCCAATCCATCCAATTATCATTCAGGTTTTTGTTTGATAAGTTCTTATCTGTGGTATTTTTATCCACATAAAAGTCGTATTTTCTGTCGGTTGTTAACGGTTTATGTGTTTTTGCGTTGTTCATTTTGTATCACTATTATTATTGGAAGAGATTATATTTCCCGCTTTGCATAAATTATGCATTATTACTTTTATATTTTGCATAGTTAAGTTTTGTAGAAATTTTACTTTATTATTTGCCTAAATATTCCACTTTTACTATTGCATGTTAAGTTGATTTTCTATTCGGAACGTTTTTGTACAGTTTTTAACCTTGTTTGTTTTTCTCATTATCAGTTTCGAGCATGAAGAAAAGCCAACGAGTTTCTAAATTTAATTCATTATACGGGAGACGAGTCATTAACAGAATGTTTCGGAACCCTGAATAATTAGAAGCTCACATCTTTAATCTTTTCGAGAAAGCCGAGGGACTCAAGCCCCAACCTTAAACACTACAGCTAGGGATAGGAAAATTTCGCTAGTCCAATGACCTGTATGCTAGACTCCACAATCCTTTGTATAGTCGAACCTCAGATGTTTGTTCATTGGCTGTTGCCCAAGTGTTACCCCACATTTGACAGTACGGGATTCGCTTCTTGTTCCCTTGCAAGTCAGCTATTTGCACGGAGTCGTCCAGGGTGTGGCTAATAAACTCTGATCCAATTGCAAAGATGACTTCAGTATAAACACATTTGAAATCGACCTTGTCCTGAAATGAATTCGCGAATTTTTCCTATCCTTAATTATAGCGAAACCTGCTACTTCCCATCACGTCTGCTATAGACGCGAGTTTCACAAAAAAATAACGAAATATCCTGTCTACCTAACAAAAGATCGAAGGGATTGGTGAAGTTGGCGACATTGCGTAAAAGAAGTCGTATTTGTATAGGCTGTTCACGGTAAAATTAGCAATTTCGAAAACCTTGCTTAAGATCTACTTGTTTGCACATTGTGTATTCTTCCACTTTATTTAGAATTAACAATGCCGTGGGCCTCATCACTTTATTCATGCGTCGGTCTAGTGAAACTGTGAAATTATTACAAAAGTAAATATTTGACTAATCTACTTATATTTACTGGTCGATGCATTAAAAAACAACAGAAAACGAAAGAAATAATTTAAGTTATCACAAATAGTTACGTTAACATTTTTTATTCGACGCTAAAATATGGAACTACTTTTCATCCCGTGTTACCAATTTTACTGGACGCATGTCACTCGCGCCCGTTAAAATATATGCAGGTAGGTGCAGTGACTATTTTCTAAGGTTTATTTCAAAAGTGCTCACTTTATCGTGAACAGCCTTTACACTATAAAATTATAGGTCAACCGCTGAGAATCTCAAGAGGCTTGCTACCTACATAAAGACTGCACGCCAGTTCAGTGCCTCTACGCATAGAAGCGATGAGGCATGTGATGAGCGTATCTAAGTCGCCCGTAGCCATCCCACGATTTTAGGCCTCAGACACGCAAATTACCTCCGGCCAGGCGGAACCTTAAAATGTTCCAATCTCAATTCATATGTTTTTTAATTGAAATATGTGTTACTATAGGCTAATCACGCTAAAGTGAGCACTTTTGAAAGCACCCTCATTTGGAAAAATAGCCAATAAATATATTTTATTTTTTCCTTACACGTTAATTTCCCAGTGCGGGGGGGGGGGGGGGATCAACACACTGTATTTATTACTTACATGACAATATTTATTTAAAGAGGTGGTTAATGGATAAAAAATGGCGGAAATAACTAGGGCCGCAAAAGTGCTCCATTTACCATGAACAGCCTATATCATCGTATGTATTGCTTCGCCCTGCCTAGCCTATTTCAATGCATCGTATTATCCAGTCCTGAATAAAGACCGAGACGTAAAGAATGCGGTAAGTCCTGTTAAAGTCCGCCGAACCCAAAGCCCGTAAGTCTAGTCGGTGCCTGAATCTCGCAGTCGTTCCTAATAAAGTCATTTGCATCTGAAACAGGTTTAATAAGTTTTTTGCGACACGGTCTTGTTTCTCGAACTCTTTTCCGTGTAAAATATTAAAAACCATAATGGTTTATGCATGTATATAAATACGCCAGTGAAAATCTAGACTTCTATGGCCAACGTTTTTTTCAGGAGCAATTACAGAACAACGAATATTTAAGTTAATGTATCCCTGCTTAGAAGTAAGCCGTCGTTTAGGGCCATGTTTTCAAATACCACGAAGAAATTACTGAGAAAAATTATCTCCAGTTCTTGGTAAAATTATGAATATTTAATATTTTGATATCCGAGAAATTATGTAAACTTGCTCTATGCCATGTATCCGAGGAAGTTTTAAATGGTTTTAAAGCCACTCTAATCTCAGCACGAATCTAGTTAGTTATTGGCCCGCGATATACCACGCTAATTCTGAACACTTGATCAAATTTCCACTGCTTAAAACGAAGCTACACGATTTTACCGAAAAGTTCCGTTCCCCTGCCTTCTGAATGCGGAAGGACAGCTCAGTATGTCGTAATAAAGGGCCCAGTTGCCTTATTTATTTGCGAATATTTGACAACTTACAGTACCGAGAATGGACGAATGTGTGCCGCTTGTGGTTGTGAATTCAGAGTTGTCAATTTGTAAGTCGTCGCCCAATAAGTACTCTGGCATCAAATCTAGAGGGGTTTATGGACAATAAAGTAAACGATTAATGAAATACTGCCATTTGTTCATGAAATATATCTTAATTTTTAATAAATTTTTAGCAGTAAGCAGCTCTCGTGGCTACAACTATCCGCAATTCAACTGTCGTCCAAGCGATCTATGACGCTTTGAAATGGGTTTATGAAAGTAAATTAGACCTTGTTGCTCGGGCGAACAATTCCCATGCCGTGGTGGTGTATAATGGAATAAGCCAACAACAGACTTGAACAATTAAGAGTGAAAAATACTCTGCAAGGGGGGAAAAAGTGTAGGGGATTCCCGCTACTAAAACATTAGTACTCAGTGGCCTTCAAAAATTTTGAATCCATGGCTCCGCTAGCCTTATTATATTTTCCGTATATCCTCTGCAGAATATATGGAGTAACAACCAAGCATGTTTTGTTATTTAGTTTAACTTTTTTTTAAAACAAAAATATTGGAATATATTTTTTTAATGCAATTTTTAATGTATTTTTAATGCAATAGTGAAAACTGTGATAAAGATAGAAAAACATGACAGAAAACATAATAAATTGTGCAAAAATCCTTGGCGTCCCAGGCGGTAATTCTTGGCGCACCAGATCTCCTCGGCGCACTGGTTGAAGACCACTAATACTATATATATTACCGGTTCGTGGTGGGAAGAATTACACCACGTTACCGGTCGCTTAGTGTCGTAGCGGTAGCATGTATGCATGCCTTTTGTGCGGGATATGGGGGTGTGATCCCACCCGTCTGAACTTGTTGGAGATGGAGAAGGGGGGGGGGGAGGAAGGGAGTGGTTTTCCAAGCCATTACGGCGTAAAATGAATTTCCCCAGTTCCCAATCACTATATTATTTGCTTAACTGCATAGAAGGAAAAAAAAAAGTATTAGAGCAAAATACACCGCGATTGTATGAAACATTTGCATAGCAGTTGAGAAATAAATCATTAGTGCACTACTTTGATATCACATTTAGTTTGAAGTCACGAACTGGTTGGTCACTTATCGAGAGCTTACACGTGAAGCAAGCTTCTTAAACACTTAACTTACACGTGAAACAAGCTTCTTAAACACCTAACTTACACGTGAAGCAAGCTTCTTAAACACCTAACTTTTGAAAGCTCGCTATGTTGCTGATCTCGGCAATGTGTATGTTCATTGATGTCGTTTGCTCGGACAAGTATAACATTTCGCGATACGACCCTATAGAAACGAAAATCGTTTGTGATCGGCGAGGTAAATGACTGAAAGTTGTTTGATGGATGAAACAAAAAAACATCTAAAACTAAATCCTGGCACAAATGTATTTTTAAGGCTCGCCATTACATTCGATTTACATAGGTGAAGAAGAATACGCACATTGTCTGTTTTCTGGTGATGAGATGAAACATCACTATAAAACAACAAAAAAAATCGTCTTAAAGACTGTGGACAAGACATTCATTGTATAAGAAAATATATCCTATAAGTATATTTTTAAAATTAATAAAAATGTTTAAGATTTGTTCTTTCTCAAACACATTAAATCGTATTTTTCCCCCTTGTAAAAGACATTGTGTTTGAAAAACAAATACATACATACAGCTATTTGATAAGGTCTGAGCTCAAATTTTCGATCAATAAGGCAGACAAATTTGATATTTTAGTTTCAGGTTTTGCCACGAGTGGCCGCTCACGGGGCGACACCACCCCCACCACTAACCACGTACACCTACCCTCGAGTGGCAAAGGAATGCAGGAGGGACGGAGGGAGGGTGGTTGTCTCTTGTCGCTGGACTACTAGTCCCGTAGTGTGAGGTAGTGTTCACTAGAATGAACTAGGTCGTTCCGAACTAGTCACGTTTGAGAACAGTTCATTGGGAACCGTTCTTTTGAACTATATAGGTCACGGTAGAATGATCACACATACTGGCGAACTGCAGAGCGAAAGTGTAACCTCGTCCCCAGAACTGGATAGGTATTTCTCTATTTCCTCCTTCACATTTCCATTTCCCCTCCCCAAAAGAATCTAAGCAAGCGCGAAACGGAAAGAGAAGCAAATAAGTGATGTTTGTCAATTAATTGCTAAAGAATTAGTGCTTTATTGTGTGTAGATGAAATTACTTCTTTTTTATATAGAAGTAAGATAAATGAATAGTGAAAATACCTTTATACTGTGTTATCCACGCCTATGTTGTGTAATATAACGCCAAATTACTTTTGACAATGATAGTAACAACCACAACAATATTATAATAGGTTGTGTTGCGAGAGACAACCAGGTTAAAGTTAATTTTTCCAAGTCAGGCGTGTACAAACTCAACAAAAATGGTTCCCAGGCACTGGATTTATTCGTTCCAGTATTAGAAACTTTTTAACAGAACTTTAATCACAAAAATAACTTGATTTTAATATGACACAAATAATGTCACAAAGATATATCCGAAGTATTGAGTGAATATAATAGAAAAAAAAGCAGCTTTTCTATATTTTACTGTGGTAGCTGTACGAGTATTACTGCAGCTATCAGGTGTATTTTCTTACAGATACGGCAATTTCCGTATGTCTGGCAGCATCGTATTTATAGTGCGAGTGAGTGGGAGGGTTTCGCGACACCGTAACAGCGAGGTCTTTGGTGCTGATGAGGATGAAGCAAGTTAAATGGACGACACAAGCATCCATGCCCTGAGTGGGTTTCGAGCCCGGGGACCCTCGCACCGCAGAGCGGCGTGCCACCAACTACGCAATTGGGGTCGGCACGAGAAAGAAAGAAAGAAGGTCTGCCAACTGTCTCGCGCTGTGTGTGTGTCCTGCAGTTCCCGACCGATTTGCGACTCATGTCACTATTGAACTAGGTAGTTCTGCTCTGCGATCACTGCAGTTCGAGGCAGTGCTGAAAGAGAGATAGAGAGAGACAGATAGATAAGAAGTATGCACGTTGCGATGTGGCCAGTCACGGTGGGTTGGGTGCGCTCGTGGGTGGGGGAGGGGGACTGCAGGGAGCGACGAACGACGGATTATCTGAGCATGCACACCTGGCGTAGTTACTGGTACTGAGAGAATGACTGGCCGATATCACAAGAGACTAGTTCTTTTATGTCGCGGTGAACTATGCACCTAGTTCTTTTTCAAGACCAGTTCAAAATGAACCGGTAGCTCGTGAAGTACCCATCACTAGTGTGAAGAGAAGGAGGGAAGAGGACGGAGAAATGCCGAAGACTGCCAGATTGGAAAAGGAATGGCGAAGGGGAAGTGGTTGAATTAGGAATGATTCAAGAAAGACTATAAGAAGGTGACAGTGCAAAACAACACACGGACAAGCGACGACTATTACTGGCTGATAAATTAGCATTCCCGTTATTTTAAATTATCCAGACTTGTAGTGAGAGGAAACTATTTTCAGCATATCCGAGCTGCTTCTAAGGTAATGCATCAAAATTAATTCACTCGTGTTCACGTATAGAGAGACACGTCACATAACTGCATTGCGCACTGTCAAACTTCACATGTTTAACGTAGACTTCCAGAAATCCCATTTAAAATGCCAACATGAACAGCAAATATCAAAATGCTAATCTAATTAAGGCAGAAGAAAATAACACATATTGAAAATAATGTTTCTTGAAGGCCATTCCCTCCTTCTCCTCTCAGATAACGGTTGGTCGTGATTAAACTGCTGCCTCTTCCACCCCCTTCCACCACACTTCCATACCCTGCAACGAAGCAGGCAGCAGGTAGAGGGAGGAACTTCAACTGCAGGCAGCGGTATCGACAAACGTCAAGATCTAGCTGCAAGTAATTCAGCTATCTGCCGCTAGGTAGCAGCAGCTTCGAAGCAGTAAAGGCACCATTTCGTCTGTAGGTGTCATGCAGTTGGCTCTCGACGTGAACAATGATGTTTGTTGCGGGGGGTGGACGTCCTCTCAACAGCAAAGGTCATTAACTGAGGTGGTCAGATGACATAACAGACCAGCACAGCAAGACTCGTAGCGATACGGACTCGTCCTCAGTGTTTGTTGCCAATTCGAAAGGAACGATAAATACCGGTACTATTTTTCAATATTGCAAATTTATTACAATGTAAAATGATTGGTGGGAGACACGGATAAGGCATGCATTCCCAGCGCTTTTTTTTTAACTCGTCTTAAAAAATCTTCAGTTTTCAACGATGAGAAAATAGGCAGTCTAATCTGCTGTGACATAAACTGAAAATGTAATTCTGTTCGTCAGTAAAAAAAGGGGGGATTAGGGATAGCGGCCATATTGATTTAATTGAACTATTCAACTAACTGAAAATGTGTGACTTCGTTACGCTTGTTGAATCTATTTGAGAAAGGTTGAAATAAAATGAGTAATGCCGGAGTTTGAACATTATCCTTCAAAATGCTATTTCAAACTACGTTTCAATTCAAAATTACCGACAGAGAAGGTCAACTTGACTTCTTTAATTTTCGCGAGACAAAACATTTCGTCTCCACGCCATGTCGAAATTTTATGAATATAAACTGAATCAATTTGTGTAAATGCAGAAGACCATGGTCTTGCAACTGTTTGTCTGTTGCCATATCTTGGATACAAGGGCATAAAAATTACCCACAGGCACTTGTCAGTAGAGATATATCCACCCTGTTGTGAATAGCCCTTTTCCCCATCTCTGCAGTGTAGGTTTCGGTGGAGATACTTTGTTAAGTCTTGGAGTATATACATGTTGCATTACCATTATTTTTACTACTCGGCAAACAGAGTACGAATTGAATTAGTTCTGCAGAGATCAACACAATTGCTAACAAGGCGTGCGGACAATCATGTAGCTGCCAAAAAGCTCACTAGCATCAGAAGAGTACTACCACCAACTTTTCATGCACTAGGAAAGTAAGATCTAGTACTGCCAGGGTTACAAGTGACAGGAACGAAGACACGATTAAAGTATGCATTTCGAAACGCGTAAGGAACAGACAAACTTACAGAAGAACAAAACGGCGGCGAACACACCACGGCCACCGTCTCACAAGAACGAGGGTGACACCACTCCTGTTCCAGGCTCTCAGTTGGAACTCGTTGGTGCTCCACCCTGCAAGTGGACATGATTACAGACGTATAGGTAGGTTATAGGAAAATTTCGCGAGTTCAATGACCTGTAGGCTAGACTCATCAGTCCTCTGCATACTGGAGCCTCAGCCGTGTGTTCATTGTCTGTTACCCCACACCTGGCAGTTATGGGATTCGCGAGGTGTTTCCTTGCAAGTCTGCTATTGGTTCAGAGACGTGCCGGGCAGGTCTAATAAATTGTGATCCAATTGCGAAGGTAACTTCACTATATATGTGTTTGACGTCTATCTTGTCCCAAAATGAACTCGCAAAATTTTCCTATCCCTACATATAGGATGGATCAAGTGACGAAATTCGTTGGTGGGGGACACGGGAGCATCGCGTTTCTCACATATAAAATTCCTGACATGGATTGTTTCCAATGACTTGACTCATAAGTAGAGCCACGAGTACTTCGCGGTTTGAGTTGGCAGCAAGCTCTGCTAGACAGACCTCTATATACTCGAGACATTATCGCTTGCTTATTGGTTGCTGTGATCCAGTGAGGCGTCTGTACAGGACTGTTAAACTATCACTCACACAACTGCTTACTGCTTATGACTGACTCGCTTTCAAACAGGGTGTGCCTAAAGAACTGTCGTCCAATCACAACAGTAGGAGAGAAGAACAGGTGTTTGGAGTTTACCTCGCCACCGAATGAATTCGCGGAATACTCGTGGCTCTACTCATAAGCCTCTACAGCCAATGGAATTTTGTTTGCAGACAAGCGGGAATAGCAACCAAATAGCACCATTCTTAAACAGTCATATCAATGTATTGTTACGCGCTGCTGACCAGTACTGTGGCGGTGGACCCACCTCATCCCTCCCCACCACCGGGGTCGCCTCCTGATCACTCTTTCTGGGAGACCCGTGAATAATGGACAGCGAGCTGTAGCGTTGCTAGGCGCCTTGCCTGCGTCACCACGGCCCCTCTCCCCTGCTGGAGGTGTCTACGAGTCTGGAGACGACGCAAGAATATTCTGGCGAGACCGGATGTCGCCTCGACCCTCCGCGACGCATCACCGGTGTTGGGGAAGATTCTAGGTGGCAGTCTAAGACATTATATATACTGCCGCAACCCAGCGGCCGGCAGTCTTTGACGGAGGCCGTCTGGCCGAATGTGCGGGACCGAAGGGAAGTTGGGACGACGACTGGAGATTGCAGGGCGACGGCGAGTGAGGTGTTCGTGGCGTGAATGGACAAGAGAGTGTGAAATTGACGAGTGAAACCTACTGTGCGTGAGGGCGCTTGGAGGACTCTAGAACATTGCGACTGGCGGGACATGGACTGAACTGAGGTGGGATTGAATGGAAGTGTAATGCGGATTTTATTGTAAATATTCGAGCTGTCAATTTGGACACACATTTTATAGAATGTTTGAATAGGTTGATACACTGTCTTTTGGGACTGATCCTTAATTATTTAATTTAATTGATTTCTTTGTGGTAATTATAAATTGTATGAAACTGGGGAAATTAGTTGTGAACAGTACGTGGTATCAATTTATTATGAGATTTTGAGTTCTGAGAATGTTACTGCAGTTATTGTAAATAAAATAACGAAATTATAATTAATTATTTTATTTAATTAGGTCCTTCATCCCTTAACGAACTTAGTATAGCCCACTTAATTCCTAGAGAGAGAAATTTTAACACTGGTGTCAGAAATGGGATGGAGGCATTTTATAAAAATAAAATAACTGTATAGTATTTGTGAATATCACGATGTTTGAGCAATAGACAGAGAAATGACTAAGATATTTGTGAATGCTAACCAGAAAATGTCAGCAGACATGGAATCAATTCGTGCCTTGATAGAAGGACTGAGTAGCCAAATAAGTAGTGTCAGAGAATTTGTAAATAGCCAAATTGGTAGTGTAAATAATTAAATTAGTAGTGTAAATAGTCAAATTAGTCGTGTTAATGAAAACATAAACAGTCAAATCAGTGGTGTTAGTGAAAATATAAATAGTCAAATAGATAGTGTTCGTGAATCTGTAAATAGCCAAATTATTAGTGTTAGTGAACTTGTAGACACCTTGGCACGAGTACCGGCACCAGTTCGAGATCGTTGACACCCTGAATGGCTGAACTGAAGAGCAGCACGCGTACTATCTGGCGGCTGTACTGAGGGGATCAGCGTTGAGCATACTGCAGTCGCTGCCAGAACGGCATCGTCTAGAATACTCCACACTGGTGTCGGCTTTGGAGCTGCGATTCGGTGACTGGTGTCTGTGGCACGCCTACCATGCCCAACTGCGAAGCCGCATCCAGCGACCCGGCGAATCACTGCAGGAGCTGTAGCAGGACATCGTGAGGCTGTCGTACCTGTCTCTGGAGAGATGGTCGGAAGAGGCACGAGACGCCATCGCTGTCGGCTTCTTCGTCAACGCCATCGTTGAAACCGAGGTGCGGCAAGCTGTGCGGTTAGCTGCGCCTCACACCATGCATGATGCCTTGGCCCGAGCACTGGAAGTGGAGTCAGCACAGCAGTCATCAGTGCCCCGACGTCCAGTGCGGGCAGTGATGCTTGATGAAGAGGAGGACTACAGCGTCAAGGGGATGTTGAAGGTCTTGCAGAAGACCATGAGGGACATCGCCTCCAGGGTGCGCACTACGGAGACTCGCCGTCCCCCACCCAAACGGCCGAAATGTTGGGCGTGTGGACAGCCGGGGCACCTGAGAGGCAACTGTCCTAAGCAGCAGCAACAGCCAGGGAGCAGGCATCAAGGAGCAGGTGAGAGCACAATATCTTCGGGAAACATGTAAACACCGATCTTGAGGGGGCAAAGGTCAGTGATTGCTGGAGAGAAGGCCCCAATGCTTTTGCAAGTGTGCTCAATGAAACAAGTCTCCAATGCCATATTGGTAGAGGGGAGCCTAGATGACGTTTCTTGCCAGATGGTCGTTGACACAGGAGCGATTATAGCAGTGGTAAGAACAGACATTGTTGGGCCTTCCCCCAGCGATTATCCGATAAGAGCATGGATCACTGCTATTTAACTACAGTAATGGATGAGACTACACCAGTAAAAGGCAAGAGAAGGATACTCTTACAGCTAGATAACCTTGAGATAAAGGATAATATGAGAAATAGAGGACGAATGCATTTTGGGTCTTCATATATTATGTAAGCTGGGATGCTGTATTGATACTCAACTGGAGGTGTTACGTGTAGGTAATACAGAGTTATTAGTGTCAACATGACGAGATTTATCTTCGCCAATGAGCTGCCCAGTAGTGTGTGATCGGTCAACTGTGCTCCCTGCTTTTAGCGAAGTTGATATTCCAGGCAGATGCCAGAGCAAAATTGTCAGGCGATTGGGCATCATCGAACCAGCCCAGAAAGGTGGCATTTTACCAGATGGTGTCGTTGTAGCCAGGAGGTTGATTTCTTCAAAATCGGACAGCTTGCCTGTTAGGATTATTAATTTGTCTGACCGTGCTATCTGCCTTGAAGAGGGGGCTACAATAGGATTTTTCAAGCAGGTCTCACAGGTACTTCCAAATGTCCCAGAAGCTTCACTGCCACAACCTACTGGATGCCCTCTTCCAGATGCTCTGGGGGAACTGCTGACAAGAACAAGAGAAATCCTCAACTGGCGACAGGAAAGGGCAGTTTCAGGTACTTTCTCTTGCGAACCCAATGACCTTGGCAGAACTAATGTTGCATGCCACCACATCGATACAGGGGATGCCAGGGCCATAAAGCAGCCACCAAGGCGACTACCACTATCTTCATATGAGGTCGTTGACAGTATTCTGAAATAGATGAGGGATTTAGATGTGATAGAGCCATCAGTCAGTCCATGGTCTTCTCCTATTGTGCTTGTTAAAAGGAAAGATGGCTCTATTAGATTTTGTGTTGATTACTGCCAACTTAATAATGTGACCAAGAAAGATTCTTATCCACTCCCTACGATAGACGACACCTTGAATAGCTTAGCAGGTTCACTGTGGTTTTCTACTCTAGACATGAAGAGCGGGTATTGGCAGTATGAGGTGGCCCGGGAAGACAAGGAAAAGACTGCCTTTTTTTGTCCAAAGGGAAAGGAACCTAGCAACTCAAGGTTATGCCCTTTGGGCTATGCAATGCTCCTACCACCTTCGAACGACTAATGGAGAAAGTTCTGCCCTTAGATATTTGCCAGGCGTACCTAAACGACATTGTGGTCACAGGAAGAACATTTGAAGAGCACAAGGCACGCTTAACTTCTGTGTTTCAGAAAATGACTGCGGCCAATCTGAAATTGGTTCCCAAGAAATGCCACCTTTTCCAAAAGAAAATTAATTTCTTGGGCCATGTTGTATGAGCCCATAGGATTGAAACAGACCCTGAGAAGACCAAAGCAATAAGAGACTGGCCTCTACCAAAGGATAAAACTGAAATTCGAAGTTTCCTGGAATTATGTGCTTACTACCATCGATTATTGCCTGGGTTCGCCACTATCGCCAAACCTCTGCATGAATTGACTAAGGACTGAGGCAAAAAGAAAATGTTGTTGGACCCCAGACTGCGAAATTGCTTTCAATAGACTAAAGGAAATTCTGATATCTTCCACAGTACTGGGCTTCTCAAGTAGAGAGGGTGAATATTCTGGATACTGATACATGCTAGTGATGTTGGAATCGGGATTGTGTTATCTCAGATTCATGATGGTAAAGAGCGGATATTGGAATACTTCAGTAAGGTGCTGCACAAGCCCGAGAGGGACTACTGTGTGACACGCAGGGAGCTTTTGGCAGTGGCAGTGGTGAAGGCGATTGCACATTTTATCCATATCTTTATTGCAGGTACTTCATCCTAAGAACTGATCATGCTTCATTATGCTGGCTGCTAAATTTCAAGAACCCAGAAGCTCAAATAGCCTGGTGGATACAGCGCCTGCAAGAATATGATTTTGAAATACAACACAGGTCTGGATGCCTTCAGAGCAATGCAGATACACTCTCCAGGAGACCATGCGAACCATTCTGTCGTCATTGTGAATGCCAGGAAGAGAAGGTTGGTGTATTTTGGAAAGCAAGGAGGACAAGAATTCAAGGCCCTGTATCTGGTGATGGGTCATCTACATGGGGCGAAAAAGACATAAGAAATGATCAGCTAAGTGACCCCACCTTGCATCCAATATTGGAGTGGAAAGAAACCAGGCGGCGACCAAGATGGGAGGAGATATCTAGCCTAGCAGCGACAGTCAAGGCATACTGGGCACAGTTGAATTCCCTTGTTATAAATAATGGTGTGCTTTACAGGAATTGGAAAAGTAACGATTTGAGACAGAGTAATTTACAATTGGTCCTACCAGAGTGCCGAATCCCAAGAATTGCTAAGAGAACTGCACAACACAGCAGCAGGTGGTCACTTCGGTGTAAATAAGACCCTTGAGAGAGTCCGAATGAGATTATATTGGCTGCATTGTCGGCAGGATGTTGAGAAGTGGTGCAGTCTGTGTGATGCATGTACTGCGAGGAAGGATCCGAGGGTTAAGGGACGCGGTCCCCTCCAGAAGTACAATGTTGGGATCGCATTCGAGAGGATGGCAGTTGACAAACTTGGACCCCTACCAATCACTGAGAGGGGAAATAGATACCTTCTGGTAGCACAAGACTATTTCACAAAGTGTCCTGACGTCATACCGCTGCCAAACCAAGAGCCAGGCACAGTAGCTGATACTCTTGTCGGGCATGTTTTCTCCAGGTTTGGATCAAGGACGAAATATTGAAGCAAAATTTTCCAAGAGCTAACGAGGATTTCAGGAATAAAGAAAACCCGAACCACAGCACTACACCCTCAGGCGGACGGAATGGTTGAGAGACTAAATCGTACACTGGAACAGTATCTGGCTATCTTCACAGAAGACAATCAGAAAGATTGGGACTCTAAGGTACCATTATTTCTCCTGACATATCTCTCGGCAGTCCACGAGTCCACAAGGGTAACACCTTCAAGGATGCGGTTTGGGAGAGAGCTTCGCCTACCTGGTGATCTGCTGTTCGGACGTCCAGTGGAGGCAGATCAGTGACTCCAGAATATGCTATTAAGCTACGTCCGAAGTTAACCGACATTCATGAATTTGCCCGGAGGCACCTTAAAATTAAAAGTGACAGAATGAAAACACTATATGATAGAAGAATACCTGAGGAGCATTTTCAAGAAGGACAGCTGGTGTGATTGTACAACCCTCAAAGGAAGAAGGGATATTGCCCGAAGCTACCGAAATCATAGGAAAGCCCGTACAGGATTCTGAAGCATATAAATTATGTGGTCTATAGGATTTGTCGACAAGGCTCTCGGACGAAGCCTACGGTTGTCCACATCGACATACTGGCGCTGTACGAGGGTCCTGACGTAGTAGAGTCTGTTCGGGACGAACGGAATTAAGGAGGGGGCAATGTTACGCGCTGCTGCCTGGCACTGTGGTGGTGGACCCACCTCAACTCTCCAGTCCCCCGGGGTTACCTCCTAACTCCCCTTTCTGGGAAACCCGTGAATAATGGACAGCGGGCTGTAGCGCTGCTCGGCTCCTTGCCTGCGTCACTGCCCCTCTCCCCTGCTGGAGTTTTCGACGGGTCTGGCGATGACGAAATAATGTTCTGGTGAGACTGGCTGTCGCCTCGACCCTCTGCGACGCAACATCGGTGTTGGGGAAGATTCTAGGTGGCAGTCTAAGACATTATATATACTGCCGCAACCCAGAGGCCGGCAATCTTTGACGGAGGCCGCCTGACCGAGTGTGCGCGAGCGAAGGGAAGTGTGGACGACGACTGGAGATTGCGGGACGACGGCGAGCAAGGTGTTCGTGGCGTGAATGGACAAGAGAGTGTGAAATTGACGAGTGAAACCTACTGTGCGTGAGGGCGCTTGGAGGACTCTAGAACATTGCGACTGGCGAGACATGGATGGTGGGATTGAATGGAAGTGTAATACGGATTTTATTGTAAATGTTTGAACTGTCAATTTGGACACAGATTTCATAGAATATTTGAATAGGTTGATACACTGTGTATTGGGACTAATCCTTGATTATTTTATTTGATTGATTTTTGTGGTAATCATAAATTGTATGAAATTGGAGTAATTAGGTGTGAACGGTAAGTGGTCTCAATTTATTGTGAGATTTTGAGTTCTGAAAATTTCGCTGTATTTATTGAAAATAAAATAACGAAATTATAATTAAATATTTTATTTAATTAAGACCTCCAACAAAGTTTTTATAGGCCATTAATTCGTAGAGAGAGAAATTGTAACAGCATATTCCCGGCCTTCATAATCAGGCTCTTATTATAAGTAAGAATGAACGTAAACGGTACTAACTGTGGATATTAAACTGAAAAGACGCATTAATAAGGCAGGAGGGAGACCCAGAAATAAATTAATTATAAGATGCTATAATCTGAAACAATGACATGGTGGGAGCTTAACGTGCTGACGGAATATTTTTTTTAATATTTAGTTATACCTTGTCAGCTTCTCTTTTTTAAAGTAACCTTAAGCGCTGGGATACGTGCTGTTTCTAAAGTCATATTGATACAGCGTAAATATCGAACCCATTCTTCACCGGAACTAAAACACAAAAGCCCTCTCACCGCAAGGCCAGGATTACCATGCCTTCATATCACACGTTATACGCATCCCGTCACACTTACGTGTACGTAGAACGTAGTATTCTTGGGTGACATTATAATGCTTCCGGTAAGCACGTGAACTTTGTGTACTGAATAAAACCCTATGACGACGAGGACGAGGCGTGAGGGCCGGGGAAGGGGGGGGGGAGAGTGGTTTTTTCCAGACTGAAAACTCTGAAAATTTAAGTTAAATAGCCATATTTGTGTTGTAGCTTTTATGTGGCAAAGACCAGTTTCCGAACTTTGGAAACAACTAGTTGATGGCCATAACGTCCAGAACGAAGCATACCTGGGAGATACCGACATGTTTTTCTTTTATATGCGAATAAATAGAATGTAGTAAGCATTGATCTCCACGAGAAAGTTAAATTGTTTCATGACGTACAAAAGTAGAAAACTTAATGGTAAACATTCTTCATTTTGTGCAAGCAATTTATACTGCTGAGAAACATAGCTAATATAATGCATCAATCTAAAAACTTCGTATATTTACGAATTATCGAAATAAATAACCATAGCCTAACTTCTAATATCCTTTTTTCCTCCTTTTCGGGAGAAAATGATACATTGGGTAGATTAACTAGGCGAGCAGACGACATTAGGAAAATTACATAACCACGGAAAGCAATGATAGCACAACATAGTTTATTGTGATTGGCCGGACCGGACGATCTTATAGTGCAGAAATACGTTTCACGTATCACGCATAAACGTGATATAGAGAGGCTTTTCTTTAGGTGAACGTACGTATTACGTTACGTGAAACGATCGTAATAGGTCTCACTGAAACAGACAATTTGTAGCTTTCTTAAATGCACGTGTTACTTATAATGTGATACGTGAAACGTGAAGTCATTGTAATGCCGGCCTAAGCCGATGTGCGTATTAGCTAACCGTGGATGTCCACCGCATGACAACCCGAGTCCCCAATGAGTGAGACTACACGTGTCGAAGGCCCTGCTGGGGCCGCGGTGATGTAGTGTTTAGACTACTCGCCTCCCACCTAGACAAGCTGGGCTCGATTCCCGGTGGGGTCGCTCACGGATTTTCACAAGTAGGAATCGTGCCGAATAATGCCGGTGGTCAGCGGGCGTTCTCGGGGATCTCCCCCTTCCCCCGCACATTCTTTTCCACACTCACCTCGCTTCAACCTTATCGTCTCTCAAGACCTCGCTATTAAGAGCCGTCCCACCTCTGTCTCCGGAGAGGACGGCGGGGCGATGGTTCAAGGATGGAAGCAGAGGAATTTTAACTTTTGAGCTTTTTAAATTATAACGTAATATTTTCTTTTAAACTTTAACGAAATAATTTTAAGCCTCTGTTTTAAATTTTAACTTGTTTTTAAACGTTTTAACGCGACAGATTTTATGTTCTGACTATCTTATAAATTTATCTTGAATTCAAGTAACTGAGACCAGTTATGGCCTTTGGCTGGGTACTGTTTTGTTCTGTATAAGAGCCGCCCAAATCTCTTCACTCACTCGCCCGGAGGCTAGCCCTTAAACGCCGACGGGGAGGAAACCTCACGAAGCAGATCCAACGAAAAGCAACCAAAAACACGCACCGGCCTTATGCAAGAGATCCGGGCCTGGGAGTGATCCGCCCAGAATCGGATCAGGACCGCAGGTGTGATGGATCCTCGCGCTGTCCGCCAGACCGTCCGGGACCTCGGACGACCTCGAGCAACCGGTTGCAGGAGTCGCCGCTTCCCGGCGGTCACGACACGACACGAGATATATCGCGACATGTGACCAGCGATCTTCGAGGTAGCCATTACACGGCACGGTGCTCCGTGCAGATCTTATTCTCGAGTAGACGTACGGACGTGTATCTGCCGGCACACCTTCCCCGCGAAAAGCATGACTGGTACATGCTAGCGACAGTACTGAGTACGCCTGAGCGATTGTTTCCCCAGAACTACCGTTGCCGACCTTGGTAACGAAAACGGGCAGCCATCTCATTAGGAGAAGATTTCTGGCCTTGCACCGTGCTTCAACGTGCGTATGTGTGATTTATTTAAGTTTAAGTTAAGCTAGATCTAGCACCATACCGATAATGAAACAGTTATTTTAAAAGGAAGTAACACGCTGTGCATAGAAATGCTTCAGTTTGTATAACGGCTAACGTACGCGCCATTCGAAGTAAAAACTTTCTTCGCTGTAACACATAAATTGTTGCCGCAAAGAAAAATTTGTTTAAATATGAGCCACTGCAAAGTAGCCTTACCACAAACATAATTTTTGTTTGAACTATATAGTAATGACTATAATAACCTTGCATTGTCGTTAAAGCAGTTCAGCAGACGCTTTTTTTGGTATAGCCTGTTCACGGTAAAGTGAACACTTTTGAAAGCCCTCTCATTTGGAAAACAGTTCAATAAATATATTTTATTTTAATTATAGACGTTAACTTCCGAGTGCGGCGGAATATACACACCGTGTTTATTACTTTCATGGAAATATTTATTTCAAAAAGGTGGTTAAAGTATAAATGTACAGTTACACTGTAAATAACTTTTTTTTCTGTGACAAATAAACGTAATTTGTAAATAACAGAGAAGTAACAAATATTTAAAAATGATACTAACGAAAAAACTTGCACGGCTACGAGGTTAGAACCCACATGCCTGGTGTTATTAACGTACCACTCTGCACCACACGACCACTTTGTCTTTCTCCGCTCGCATTAATTTTGATAGGCATGTTATTTTAGATGATAACATGGAACAGAATACGATACCACCTCTTGGGAAGAATTGAGATTAGTGGCGTGGAGAATCACCAAACTTCAAAATGGCATTAGACGTTTGCAGGAGGACTTATAAATTTACTGAGCTGTAGCTTTGTAATTGAATAATATACTCATTGGTTTATGAACGCTTGTGTCGAGACAACAGCTAAGTACTGAAAACTGCAATTTACGGCAGAGAACCACTAAACAATTACCTTTGGTACAAAGTAATATTTCTTTACTGGCAGCAAAAGCAGCTCAAAGAATGTTTATTTCTTTGCTGTAAAGAAAGGTAACACTGTCACCAGACAAAAATGTATAAAGAAAATATTTATTAACAGCAAACTTACGTTTCTGTAACCTTCTCTTTGACTAACGGCTACGCTGTGTTGCTGTAAACAAAACAGCCTCAAAGAAACGGTTTTCTTTGTCTTGCAGAAAACTATGTATGAATTTTTTTAGTGTGTTGAAACGGAACTGTCTGGCCACGCAGTAGTGTGTCCCAATGGCATTATAGAGGTCGTTGGTTCGATCCCAGCCATCTGTGTTATGGGCACATTTCGCTAAGCAGTTTTTCCAGCCCATCTCCAGGAAAATTCCGGTGAGGTTCCTAAATATCAAACCACTTCCCATCATTCATTCAAATTATAGGCTGTTCATGGTAAAGTGAGCACTTTTGAGGCCAAGGATACATTAAAACATATTTATTGACTATTATTCCAAATGAAAGGGCTTTGTAAAGTGCTCACTTCACCCTGAATAGCCTATTGTATTCATGCAGGAGCTAGCTTCAGGGGGTATAAGATCAGGCCATATTACTTGGACATTTGTAAAAGGTCGAAAATCTAATTACTAAACTTTATATCGTTGATCACAGGAATGGAAATCTCTCACTTGCCTGTAGTGGTGTGGAGGAACGCACACCAACGCAGAAATATATCACATTTACTATATCACCAAAAAACGAATTTTGCTGCAAAACTTATCTAAACTACATAAGACTACATCCTGACTTGATAAACGTGCGAATACACGCTACGTACTTTTTGCTTGTAGCTTGGATAGTGTTTGAAGTACGAATGCTCTCAATAACGGACGCACTGGGCACTTGATATACGCTGTTCACGATGAAATTAACACTTTTGAAAGCCCTGCTTAAGATCAACTTGTATGTACGTTGTGTATTCCTTCGCCCTTACGTAAAATTAACATTGCCATCGGCCTCATCACTTTATCCGTGCGTCGGTCAGGTGAAAATGTCGAATTAGAAGAAAAGAATATATGTTACAAATCTGGCCATTTTTACAATTTGTTGGAAAAAAAAAAACATAAAGCGTAATAAATAATTTAAGTTATGACAAATGGTTACTTAACACTTTTTATTAGATGTTAAGTTATGGAACTACAGTATTTCAATATGGCATTATCAACTTCACTGCGTGCATGTCACCCGATGCGCTCGTAAAATATATGCAGGTAGGGGCAGTAGCTTTTTTCTAAGGTCGATTTCAAAAGTGCTCACTTTATCGTGAACAGACTTTAGAGCGCCAACACTTTAAAACTTGCCGCTAGATGGCTCTCTCAGGCAGAAACGACAGTGCCAGGCCGTGTTTTTATGCAAGATCACGTGGTGAATGTTGTCAGCCCCTTTGGAAAACATAGAGCAGGCGCATGGCAGGGCAAGGGTACATACCGCCTAGAAGAGCCGCAGGAAAGGAATGTGCTAGCTATCACCTGTCAGGTGAGCCATTTCACGTGGGCCGCGCTGCAGGCACACGGAAGTGTAACGTACCACCCGGGATCTCGGGCGAGCCTATCGCACCTCGTATAAACCATAGGGTCCACAGTGGCTGAGCGGTTAGCTTTTTTTTTCTTTCTAAATTTATTTCATTAACCCTACTTAGCAGTACAGCCATCCAGGATGTTCAATTCTATAATGACTACTACAATTAAACAAACAGTATATTAGTTACATAGATTCACAATTTTTTTTTGTTTGGGAAGGCGGCTGTTTGTCTAGGCACCCGTAATTTAAGCGGTTAGGACTATACCTCAACGTAATCCTTTAATAACTCTTTTAGTGTGTAGTCCCTGATATGTTCCTTCACGGATGATATCTCGTCCTCATTGAAATACAATTAAATTTGTTATTGTTGTACTTAGTATTAGTGCTAATATAGATCCTTGTTAGAAAAAATTAACTAATCCAGCTAATGTTAATATTGTTGATAGGTAGGGACAGGAAAATTTCGCGAGTTCAATGACCTGTATGCTAGACTCCACAATCCTTTGTATAGTCTAACCTCATATGTTTGTTCATTGGCTGTTGCCCCAGTGCTACCCCATATTTGACAGTACGTGATTCGCTTCTTGTTCCCTTGCAAGTCGGCCATTGGCACGGAGTGGTCCAGGGTGGGCCTAATAAACTCTGATCCAATTGCAAAGATGACTTCAGTGTATGCGCGTTTGAAATCTATCTGGTCCTGAAATGAATTCGCGAATTTTTTTCCAATCCCTATTGATAGGGCTTCTACTAATGGCCATGGTCTTATTTCTACTAAATGATAAGGATGATTTTGGTGTGCTGACATTAGCCTGCTCTCCTCCCACCAAGGCGATCCGGGTTCTATCCCCGGCCGGGTCACTCCGTATTTTCGCATGTAGTAATCGTGCCGGACGATGCCGTTGGCCAGCGGGTTTTATCCGTGATCTCCCGTTTCCCCCGCCCCTTCATTCCGGCGCTGATTCATACTCACCTCGATCATCCTCATCGGCTCTGAAGACCTCGTTGTCAAGAGCCGCCCAAATCTCTTCACTCACTCGTATAAAGCATGTAGCTGAAGTATATGAATAAAGGAAGTCCTAATGAAATTCACGAAAATTATTGTCTCCATAATGCCAAACTTTTCAACCTACATAACATATCCACAAAATGAATAACCATTACAATAATAACATTTTAAATAATAATCATGGATATTGGAAAGACTACCAAACTCTTTGAAAACGAGACAGAAATTTTGCAGTTTGTGCCAAGATAAAGACGTCTTCTACATGGTGTGTGAAAAATGATATGCAGTATATTTGAAGAAAAGGTTTTAAAACAAATCTTTGAAACTAACCATAACCTGTTTGATATTCAAAATATCATGAGTTATATACTCTTTGGGGTGTAACTTTAAAACTGTATGTTGGTGATACAAACGATTTTTGTAGCCATTAAACATTACCAAATATGAATGTTTCAAACCAACATAATTGAAAACTTTTTTCCTTAACTTGTAAACTGCCCTGTAAACCACGTAGGTACGATTATGCATATATTGATCGAGACGGTTTTTTTTTATTTAACCGCGGTACAAATCTAACGTCAATATGCAGTTGTTTGGCATTTCTAAATGCTTTATCTGTTAAATGACAAAATTTATTTGTGGCCTTCTCGATGGCAATGACTCAGCCCCTGGTAATTAATCACAGCTAACGAGCATCTGGACAGTAGTCAAATAGCTCACAGCCCATTATATTTAATAAGTCTCATCGTATTTTATTTTATCCGTGCCACATAACACCCAAATCCGTTACGCATCGTCTGTTTGAGATCGTTAAGTGTTTACCATTGGCATTTATCCCATTATCTTGTTTGCCAAACATATTAGTCCTGTATCTTCGCTTGTTGAGACGATTTGACAGCTATCCCTGTCTGTATCTTCAGGCTTGCAGGTTTCCTGTCTATAAAGCAGAAACGTGCAAGGACGTAAATCGCGCCGGTCTGCTGAATGCACAATTTCATCACGCGAGGTCCGCCACTGTATAGACAATTGTATAAGATATTAAATTTTCTTCTGAAAATCGTTTGGAAAAAATTTACTCTCCGAGCCGACTTAATGCCATAATATACATCACCCTATCAGCAAAGACGTGCCGGCGAGTTAAACTACATCGCTTTGGATACAATTAAACTGAGTAGTTCAATTAGTACGGCTAGTATCATTATTACGAGGTATCTTTTTGTTTCTCTAACAGAGATATCGATATGACAAAATTATTGAGAAAAAAAAAAAAGAATTTAAGTGAAATCAACCAGCCACCCGATTCCGGTTTCTGATTTCTCAATTGAACCGACTCTCATAATAATTTTCCGCCAGTGCAGACAAGCATCAAGTTAAGATCGAAAGTCCTTGAATGAGCTTTCGGCCAATTTTCAACAATAGTTGTAACTGCTAAGGGACAGTTCTATGCAAGTAAAGACACTAGCCAGCTACTCTCGAGTTCCTTTTTTTTACTTGAACACACTCTAAGAAATTATTAGTTTAATTTACCATATCGGTGTATAAGTAGAGTAACAAATTTCAAACGGTAAAATATTTTCCCATACATCCATGGTATCGTTCCTACAGTTTCTCAGTAAACAGTCAAATGAGTAGGGAAGTTCCCAACTTTGTATACTAGCTATGCTAAACATTCCCATTTACATCCTGATACGTAGTACTATTATCATACACTGCATACGTTAAAACTTACATTACAGTTCAGGAAGTTTAGCAGAAATTATTTTACAGTGCGCGTTTCTAAGTCCAGACCGACACATGGGGACATCAAGGCGGAAACGCAATGTAACGTCTGCAGGGTGAATCATTGAGACAAATTAACTTCGCGACTATAATCCATTCACGGTTACTTCACACTTTTATGAAGCCCTGCCTAAGTTCTACTTCGAGTATATTCCTCCGCCTCGTGCGAACTAAGCTTAAATAAGTCCAAAGGACAACGCACCGAATTCGTTCACACTCAGTTATAATAATATTTTGTTTGAGAACTATTTCTTACAAGGCACTATCAGCATACGTTTTCTCACAGTTTTATTAAAATTTATTATATATTAAATATTATAATTTATAAAAAAAAAATATTGGCGAACTTTCAATTTAACAAACAATAAGGTTATTTTGTGTTAAAAGAGGTATAAAATGATTGTGATACATTATATATTTGGGAAACAACCAAATACGTCATTCTTGGAGTGATTTACCAAAGGATAGATTCAAAAAGTGTGAAGAAACCGGGAATAGACATTAATGAAACGATTAAAATAATGTTGTCTCGTTCGATCGGGTGTAGGAATACGATCCCTTTATGACATTTAGTTGACACCACTTAAGCGGATTTCCCAATAGCGCGGCGCGATGCGATGCGTCGATCTTCAGCCAATCAGAGTGAAGCAGCGAATTGTCGCCGCCATTGGCGTCGGACGTGTTGCATGAAATCTTGGCGTTGCGTTCCTCGGCGTCGGGCGACGACAGAAAAAAAAAGAACAGTTTGTTTAAATTATTTGAAGGCATAAGTGGCGAGAAGCTGTGATAACGAACTGAAAACATACATAAACGGTTTGCAGATATACTAATTGGACTCCAGATTTATATCAATTTTACCTAACGTCAGGAAAACAAAAGTTTTATTCTCTTGTCCGAAGAGTCGTTCATGTTCTACAACATCGCTTTGAATTTTAAAATAATACTTTTATTAATGAAAAGTGTGGACGAGTTTGACTATCGTGTAGATGTATGCAGTGCATCTGCAAGGAGGCATTTTGAGCATTTGTGATAATTGTCAGCAAAACTTTGCTATCAGGCATTTCTTTACAGGATGCTTATCTATTCATTAGTCTAAAATGTATAGCCTTTTGGAATTGGGTGAGTCTTTTTGAAACATGCTGAACTTAAGGGTCTCAAGTCCAATACATATATTACTGCTCTGCTACAACACACACTTGCCAAGTTTTGTTGAACATGGACATAAGTTCTGTATTAAAGGCATATTTGCCTACCATTTATTATAGGCCTATTAATAAAGGCTTACCAGCCATTTTCGAACAGTTTATGCCTCATGGCTCAGAGTAAAACTAATTTGAAATATTTATTTCGTGCAAATTAATTTGTACATACGTATGTACACAATAAATTTTATTTACTCGTGCCTAGGAACACACACTCATGTCAGTAGTCTGCAAATCACGCCAATGTAGCGTGTCTTGCTACCTTCCACACTTTAGCGAGCATCTGGTTTTACTGATGCCATTGCTGCCGTTACGCGGTTTCGAAGTCAGTCCATTGTTTAAAATTCCCAAAAGAAAAAATTACAGACAGTGAGATCGGGCGACCTTGTTGGCCACTGGTGTAGTGCCAAATCAGCAGGTCCCTGACAGCCGATCCTTCAGTGCGGAAGCTCGTTGTACAGAGATTTCCGAACCTGCAAGGGCCCAGGCCGCGGGGTTCCATCCTGCTGGGAAATCAGCGGGATCTGCCTGTAACTGCGGGAAAAGGCCAGTTTCGCAGCATTTGCATGAATTAAATTCGCGAAACAGTTTTGTCAGGAAAAAAGAATGTACCATAAACGTATTCTTGGGAAATAACGTAGAACACATTCACTTTAGGGAAGTGTGTCTCACGCCCGGCAACGGCACATGGCTGCTGTGATCCCTGTATAGGTACATACGTTGTGGCGGTTCGCCCTGCCATTGATATGAGACGTGCCATCGTCGCTGAACACTAAGCGTGAAAGAAAAATGTCATCTTTCGTTTCCTTTTCGAGAACCATGCAGGATAGAACTCGTACACGCCCTACGTCACTATCGCCTTGACGCAGGGCGTGTACGAGTTCAATTATGTTTAGTTTGAACAACAAACGCCGTCGCAAAATACGCCAAACAGTCGCATCAGGAACGGCAGGACGACTCGACGAGTAGACTTTTGTGGACTTCTTACAAAACTTCTCCGAGTGCATCCAAAGTCCTCGTTGGGAACACGGGGGTGACCTGTTCATTTCCCTTACACAAACAAACCTGTTTGTCGAAACTGTTCGTGCCATTGTCGAATGCTCTGAGCAGTAGGAGGTGCCAAAAAAAAAAAACACGCTGTACAGTTGTCACGGACTTGCAACAATTGAATTCGAGATAGCAAAGGGCCTTCTGTTGTACAGTCATCATTCTGACGCATACTGAAGAGTGCTCGCCTGCTGGCTACTCACCGTCTACGCACCAGTGAGGCACCTAGCGGCAACCAAGTGAAACATTTCCATCCTTTCTTAGCATTGGACGGACATGCTCTATGCTCATTGACGTGTTGGACCCCAGCATGACTCTACCGAGCACCGAGTCGCACCCAAATGATTCAGAGCACATTAGTGGGAGGGGGAGGGTGTAGCATTTATGATAATTGTAAGCAAAACTTCTTTGTCAAACATGTGTTTTACTCTTTACTGTTTCGTTCTCTGTTCCATAGTTTAGAAGACAAAGCCTTCTGAAATAAGATGCATCTTTTTGTTACTTTCTGTCATTCATAAACCGTTTCAAGTACAGATATTATATTGGTATTCGCTCTCCCCCAATAAGTACCTAGTAAGCCGTGCAGTTCTGCGAATAAAATTACAAGTGACAGTCTGTATACAGTTGTATAGTAAGTATGCCTATAGGCTGTTCATGGTAAAAAGAGCACTTTTGAAAGCCCTGCTTAAGATATAATTGTATTCACGTTATGTATGCTTCCGCCTTATGTAAAATTAACATTGCCGTGAGCCTCGCCACTTTATTCATGCGTCAGTCAGGTGAAACTCTGAAATTATTAGAAAATTAATAATTTTACAAATCTGGTAGTTTTAACACTCTGGTGCATTAAAAAACAGAAAGTGAAAAAAATATTTAAGTTATCACAAATGGACACCTAACACTTTTTATTCGGCGTTAAGATATGGAACTACTTCCCCTCTATCGTTACCAACTATACTGGGCGCAAATCACTCAGTACGCTCGTTGAAATATACGCTGGCAGGGGCAGTGACTTTTTTTATAAGGTTGATTTCAAAAGTGCTCACTTTATCGTGAACATCCTATATATATATGTTTACAGACTATAAATTGTGTTTTCATGCACAAAATTACACACGTTGCTAGGATAGTCATTGGGGGAGAGCTAACGCCAATATAACATACAACATCTGTACTTCGAACGGTTTAAGAATGACAGATGATTTATTTGATACGTGTAACAAAAAATGGCTTTTTAATTTTCAAAAGAGAACATTTAACTTAGAAATTTTATGACCTAGCGTTGTCCTAAAGCTGGCACATGAAATGCATTGCAGTGTGTTCGAAATACACGTTTTTCCTCCAGACTATTATACGTGCGCCGAATAAGCTGAATTGTGAAAGGAACACACTTAAGGTGAGGCATGTCGAATGCTTTCAAGACATCACGCACATTGTAAACACGACTTCAGAACACTCCAACATAGCTACAAACGGCTACAAACTTTTCTTCAAAGATCTATACCTCAAAATATTTATGTCACATAGACACAGAAGTACTTGGAGTACCTACACAAGACCTCGCTACAGCTTTTCCACTAGTAGGGCCGCCTTTTTAAGTCCCCTAGGCACATGTATCATGAAGAAAACACTGCACGCCAATTCAGATCCTTGCCATTACTGGCGATGGCACACTTGACGCACGTTAACAGTGGAGCTACTATCGCTCCCGCGCTTGTCTACCACACGCGCTGAAAATAGCCCCAGGTAGGCGAGACCGTTTAAGAACAATTTCTTAGGATGTACTTTATCAAGGCGTGAGTCAGTGAACAATTAGGCAGTAAATGAGGCGAAATCTTAGCAGTGTGTGTTTTTAGGAGTGAAGACAGGAGTCAATGTCGCGTGAAGAGGCTATTAGAATTGTACGAAATTATTGAGTAAATTGCGAATCTCCCCTTTAACTTAATGGACTCTTTCTATTTTGACATCTTCATATCAATAATCAACGGGAAGGGCTTATAGATATAGAGACGTAAGAAAAAATGCCGAGGATGGAAATAAGACAAAATTAAATTCCAGTTAATGTCACGTTGACTTCCCCAAGTTAAATTTAAAAAAAATCCTCCCAATAAAATATTTTTCCTTTCATTTTAATTGATTACGTCATTATGAATGTTTTTATATTTGGGGTAAGAAAAGGTGGCAAAGTTGTAGGAACTAAGTTATAAATACATTGTGCTTTTAGGTAAAATTCACTGTAGATGTAAGCTTTAGTGAAAAAAAAAAAAAAAAAAAAAAAAAAACAAGAATGATTCTGAAAGTATGGGATTAGCGGTACGTTATGTATGTTTGCCCTCGCAGTGGTACGTGAATATATATCGACCAGTATTAAGTCGGGTGAGAGACGTGTAAAGAACTTGTATATTACAAAAATATATATTTGTAATACAAAAAATTCACCCCAGAAATTTGGTGGGAGAAACGGTACATT
The DNA here is from genome assembly GCA_029891345.1 of Dryococelus australis. NCBI lineage: Eukaryota > Metazoa > Arthropoda > Insecta > Phasmatodea > Phasmatidae > Dryococelus > Dryococelus australis. The sequence continues at coordinate 56,213,679 of CM056996.1, forward strand.
TTTTCCAGCAAAATAGGCGTGTGTAGGTAGTACAATGCTCCAGCACTGAAGGCGAAAAACTTAATGCGTTCAGCAGTACATCTTCCCTGGCTGCCTACGTCGACTATCAGTTGTTTTTTTGTATACGAACAGAGACGTACTGTAGGTTTGCGCATGCAAAGTGTAAATCCTTTAAGTTTCCCCGCCGGGCAGCAATCAATTACTCAAGAGTGGATCCGACTGACGGCCAGGAAAATTTAACATCTCGTTTACTCATTCCAGTTTTCCATCGACCCCGAAGAACAACGAGGCGAACGTCACGGAAAGGAACTATTAGCAGAAATTCCTTCCGCAGCCGTTCTCGAGCATTGCCTGAAATATGAACATTTCTAGCGGTGTGTTTCTACTTACATCTTCGATTTAGAAAAATGTGCACTAATTTGTTGGATGGTGTGGAATGGCTTTTACTACGCCAGAGTTTAATTAATTACATATACACGTCTTTAACTAAAAGTTTTGAAATACTATCAAAGCATGAAAAAATTTCTTCCGTAAAAAATTCTAATGGAGTCAGTTTTACTCTATGAAATAGTGTTGATCATTTCTCATTATGACAATGCATTAATTTACATTGCTTGCAAACCGTGAATTTCAAATTATGCACGGATTTATAAGTGATAAAAAATTTTCTGCACAAATTTTAACATGGTTCAATGTATCTAAATCGTCACCAACAGTTCAGTTTGATGACTGTTTCCAAATATCCAGTATCCGTCACGCCACTATAGCCGCAACACACTAGCCCCGCCATATCAAACCTTATATCTCCGACTGGACATAAGAATACTTTCCCTCGTTGACTTAAAATATATCATTATCTACGAAATATTTAATACAAAGGTAGTTGCCATAACTTGCAGCATTCAAGTATTGATTTTTTTTTTTCGCAATTAAATGCAATAAATCAAACCATATGTAATATTTAAAAATGCCTTAAATAATAACATTCAAAATGATTTCATTTAATTCATTTCCTTAAATAAAATTCTTACACGTGTTTTACTATTGCACCTATACCTACGCGTAACGCTCTTTACATATTCTCAAAGTCAGAAGGCCGCGGTGGATAAGCGGATATATATCCAACTATCTATCTATCTATCTCCCTATCTGTATATCTACCTATCTCTCTATCTATATATCTATATTTCTATCTATCTCTCTATCTATCACTCTGTATCTCTATATATCTATCTCTATCCCTCTATCTCTCTGTCTATCTCTCTCTCTGTCTCTCTATCTCTCTGTCTCCCTATATTTCTATCTCTATCTACCTCTCTGTATATCTCTCTATCTAGCTATCTTTCTGTCTCTCTATCTCTATATATCTCTCTATCTAGCTATCTTTCTGTCTCTCTATCTCTATATATATCTCTCTCTCTTTCTCAAATGCCAAGCACCAACGCGTATAGCGCTAGCCACCATTAAAATCTGATTCACATTCTTACTGAAAATACGCAACCGATTCTCGCTGCAACGCCGTAAATGTGATCTACGAAGCCAGTGCAGCCAGCGTAAGTTAGTCGTGAAATGTATAAGAAAGAGAAACTCCACGCAGGAATAAAGAGTTTATACGTGCACAGATGCACACGCAACACATCATAATAAGTTGTCGTCAACGAAAGAGAAGACGGATGAAGACTTCCCAGGGTGCTTTCACAACAACTGCCCGCGACATGCTGACCGACGGGAGCACATAAACATGCTCGTAACGACGTCATAGCTACTGGGAGACGGCTCTCCGGAGGAAAAGGAGAGTGTTTGGCGAGGCAGAACGAAGTCGACCTCCGGAGGGAAGTGGAAGGAGTATAGAGAGAGGCTGTGCATGTAGACTGTCTGTTTCCGGCTCGCCAGTGGCCGAGTGGTCCAGCAGGGAGAAACGACCGTCTTCCGGTCCCCGGAGGCCGCCACGCGCGATTGCAGTCTTCCTGTCCCACTGACTCACATTGCGAGCACAAGTGATGCCTCCCGCGCGAGACGCTTAAGGCGATATTACACGATACCAGATTCCGTAAAAGTTCGTGCAAGGTCCGCCATAGCGGCCGTTATACGGGCTAGTGTGGCACTCGTCATGGCATTTCCCGCTTAGTACGGCCAGATTTAGTACCAGGTTCGGTAATTGTTCACTTTCTATTTTTCGTGGCAGGTTCCACACCGGCTTTCGTGCCTGACCAATCACATTGCAGTTTCAGAGCGTAGGGCGCTCCCCGTGGCTACTACTTGAAACGAGTTGATGAAGAAACCGAAAAGGACGCCTCTATCTTGATTATACATCCGCGAGGTTGAATCTCTATCAAATAGATTTAAAATACGACAAGGACGAATAATATTGGGTAAGACAACTTTCAATTACTGTTTAAATCAGTTCTGAATACTTTAATTATTTTTTTCATACAGTAGGTAATGTTTAAAGTTATCAAGAGATATAAAGTATATATACTCTGTCTAGCTCGTGAACTGGTAGTAAAGTGGTAAAATCGCGGCGTCTGCTGATTATGTAATTTTGCTCTTGGGTTCGAAACTCCGCCGGACCCAAACATTTTTTCTATCATTAAATTTTACATGCTGATAATATCCCGGTACGTAACGAAAAAACTATACTTTGCAACCGGCCAGTAATTTTCGTCAAAATTAAAAATAACACACTCGTACGCTGAGTGACTTCGCGACTTTTTAAAGAAAAAAAATGAAACTATACTAATAAGCAATCAATTTATCTAAAAGGCGAACAGTAATATAGCAATATTAAGGTGTGCTAGAAAGTACTTTTAAGGCCTACTCAAGTTACTAATTGGTAGCAGTTCTACGAATGGGGTTCTTATATACTACGAACCACACACTGCGCACCCACCGAGGGTGCCAAATGTTAGTACGCAAACTGCTGTCGTGTAATATGAATCTTCCATGGCGGCTTATATAGCGGCTGGTACACCGGCTCGTATACCGGCTCGTGCACCAGGGCTTGTAGAAGCTTGTACAATAACCACGAACGGCTGCAGGTATCGTGTAATATCGGCTTTACTTTTCTCGCCGATCACGGACCGGGGGGAGTAGCGATGGCTGTGCGGTTAGACTGCTCGCCTCCCGCCAAGGCGAACCGCGTTCGATCCCCGGGCCGGGTCACTCCCGGATTTTATCAAGTGGGAATCGTGCCGGACGATGCCGCTGGTCGGCGGATTTTCTCGGGGGTCTCGCTTTTCCCCGGCCTTTGCATTCCGGCGCTGCTCCATACTTACCTCGTTTCACCCTCTTCGGTTCTCCAGACCTCAACAGTCACCCAAATCTCTCCACCCCACTCTTAATGGAGAAATGGGTACATATTTACAGCCGCGGTCCGCGGTCAATACTCGTCGCCCTGATATGTACCGTACCGCTCTACCTGAGAGCGTATTGTCGAGTCGGATATTTAATTGATTCAACGCCGCGCCGGCTGGAATCGCATCACCTCTCTTGCGTAAGTCCTCCCTGTCCAACCAACAAGAAACTTCTCTCCCTCGTTTTAGTTACGAGTTGGAACTAATTAGTCAAACAACCCGGCTATAGAAGAATGAACCAATCACGGCATACATAACTATATGCTATTCACGATAAAGCGAACACTTTTTAAGGCCCTCTCAGCAAGCATAGTAACCGTAAAATTATACTTATTGTGACAAATGTATACGGTGTGTTTATTAGTCACATGCAATGTTTATGCCAATAACTAACGAAAGGATACAATTAAGCGGAAAGGAACTTTTAAGAATGTCCTTACAAAGTGATCACTTTACCGTGAACAGTCTATAACATGGTTACCCAAAGGTATGATAGTTGGCCAGTGAACAATACAGCTACAAAAATTAGTTTTCAGTATCGCGAGGCTACAAGTTATTCAAAATGGAGTTATTTTTTTAATTCCAGCGCGCGTATTTTTTTTTTGTGAAAAAGAGTCGAATTACGTGATATTTATGACCACGTCGACAATTTCTGTGATTCACTAGTAGACTACGAACACTTTTGATCTTAGGCTATTTGACGTTTACTAATTTTCCTTTATAGACGAGAATAATTAGAAATATGAACTAGAAACTAAGATATTACGATTTGGATAGATCTTAACATCGAGGTCTTGAGAGCTGATGAGGTTTGAGTGAGTTGAGTATGGGGCAACGCAGGAATGAAGGAGCGGAGGAAAACGGAAGATCCTCGAAAAAACCCACCGACCAGCGGCATCGTCCGGCACGATTCCCACATGCTAAAGTTCTGGGATGACCCCGCCGGGAATCGAAAGCCCGGTTCGCCTAGGTCGGAGGCGTGTAGTCTAGCCACTACACCACCGCGGCCCCGTTTTTAATCAGATATCTTAATGCAATTTTTACTTTACTATCTTTGGAATTATTACGCTTGACATAACTGTAATCCCACTAGTGTCACTGTATTCTCGTGTCTCACTTTTCCGTAATGAGCTTCGTAGATTATAGTACAGAATCTGGCGATAGTACAAACTTCTATCTTCAAGTATATTAAGCTATATGTATACTCAAAGCATATAGTGCGTTTTCCACACTGTAAAAAATGTGAGGTAAAATTCCCTCACGTGTAAGGGAAATGTAAGGTAAAATTACCTCTAAGACGTAGAGTCAATTTACATAACAAGTAAACGATTCCCTAATTGTACGGGAAAAGAACCTGTCAAAAGTGAGGGGGGGGGGGAGGAGGGGATCTCATACAAGTAACGGAAAATTAACTATAAAATAAAATGAAATGATATTTAAAATTACCCCGGAGTATTGGAAGTGTTAATTACTTTATTATTTGTATTCTCTGACGAATAGTAACCTAAACCTCAACACTAAAATCCACGACACTTACTGGTGGGCGAGCGCGAACCACGGTCCTCTATCACGATAGGCCGATGCGCTATTCCATTACACCACGACGACAGCGTAAGAACGCTAGAGAATATATAAGTGTGTTAGAGGATTGTTTCTTCCCCCCCCCCCACCCAAATTCCCACATCCAAGCGCATACACTTAGCTGTTGGGAATGCTGAAGAGATGCATACGTCGTAATTTAATTTTCCCATCCATGTATGGGTTTTTTCCACTACAATGTACATACTTGAATTTTACTCCAGAGTGCGCTAATTTTACATTGCCTGTAAGAAAAACTGTTTCCCCCACAATTTTCCAAATATTACCTTACGCTTGTCAGGTAATTTCCTAATAATTTTTTACAGTGCACTAAAACGCGAAAAATTTTGGTAGGAGGAAAATTTGTACATGACGTGCTCAATATTGCTGTAGAGAGAGAGAGAGAGAGAGAGAGAGAGAGAGAGAGAGCGAGTATATTTGTGACATTTCATTTAACTTCATCTCTTGCTTGCAAAACAACTCACGAGTACGTGTTGTGTAGGTTACTAATTTAGGGTCAGTGAATTGCTGTACTTGCAAAGTTACTAGTTTTAGAATGCAGTTCTCGTGAAACTATTCGCCTTTCTCTTCATTCTAACGGTTGAATTTGTACAAGTGGAGTAGCAGAGCAACACGTCGTGACTTCCCGACTTTTCTCACCACCAATCATTTGCCAAAACTTTATTTACTCCTATGAGTTTGTTATTCGCCACTCTGCCGTACTCGTTGCCAGGCAGGGACAGAGTACAAGTCACGTGAATAAAACACGTCATTCGGAATCACGTTTAGGTAGACCAATGTTTCCTTCGGTTTCCTCGAAATGAAACTGAGCCTTTTGACCTTCTCCGTAAAATTTTAATGCATTCTTTACCCTCAGATTTACTTACCTATTTTGCATTAATATATTCCAGAGTTGTAAACATACACAGTCAAAAATAAGTGTAAATTTACACATACAAACGATTGGTAATTTTACATTTTGTATGTGTAATTTATAAAAACCCCTATAGTACGCGTAATTTTACACAAATGTTCTTAATAATCCAGAGAGTACTGCATATCTTTGGTGAAAATAAATGAGTGTATGGCTTAATAAAGACAATGTTGATGTTAATTTACACATGTAAAAGTACGTGTAAAAATTAACCATCTCACTGTACAGAAATCGTGTAATTACAATTACAATGAATCTGCGGTTTTTCTGTATTGTTAGTGAGAAAATACACGTACGCAGTGGTGAAATTTGGCGATGACTGTGTGAATTTACTTGTCGTGGAGAGAAATACATGAATGTTGTTTATTTTCTGATACATAGTAACAGTAATTTTACACCATTCTACGTCAAGTTAGTTGTGCAAAGTAAATGTTATTTTACTTATTTGTAGGGAAAATTTACTTGGACGTAGAGTAAAAATGCACTGACGTATGTAGGTGTGAAATTACACCGATGTCAGTGGAAACACTGCTACCACATATATTTAGTGTAAAATTACACAATATTTTTTACAATGTACTCATTAATCGACACTGGCTATTCCGTCATTTCGATTTGCAGCAACTCGTGTTTATTACAAACACATGGCTCAACAATGTTATTCATTATTTTTAAAGAGTGTAAAGGTTGACACCTTAGTATGAGAACGAAGAACTCTGCCTATTAAGAAAAGAAATTGAATACATAGTTTGCTATCTTATTTGTTATATGAGAGTTCCGTTTCTGATATTTCTGTTTTAAGAAAAATATTTAGCAGCACCTTCATAGTGAATTTTTTTTTCCACGCTGGTTACCTGGAAAACTGTGTTGCAACTACGATGGAGTCAGAGATGTGTTTCCTGGTAGCTGAACTATATATATACATATATTATATACGATAAACTTTAAACCCGCCCCCAATGTATAGATCTATGATATACGAAATCGACACACACTTCAAAACTACCTCGTCGATTTCTTTAAAGTCATTACGTACATAAAATACCATTCCGGAGCGCTCCGACATAGCTAAAAACTTTTTTTAAGCGCTGCATCTCAAAATATTCGGGTTAGGTTCCATACACTCAAGGCATCCGCTCTAAACCTAGTTACAGACTTCTCTCCAATAAAATGATAGGGTCACTGCTGAAAATCCTATAGGTACACGCAGCACTACGAGGACACTGCAGACCATTTCAGATGGACGGCTCTTAACATCGAGGTCTTGACAGCTGATGAGGGTGAAACGGGGTGAGTACGGAGCAGTGCCGGAATGCAAGGGCGGGGGGAAACGGGAAATCACCGAGAAAACCTGCCGACCAGTGCCACCGACCGGCACGGGCAAAAAATCAAGGTGGGAGGCGAGTAGTCTAACTACTGTTCCACCACGGCACTTTTCGGAGTCATACGCGGAAAAACAACCCCACGTGGGCGGGTCCCTTAAGGCCATTGGTGCATGAAACCAGTATATTTATATAATTTTTGTCATAACTTGTTTCACAGCGGATTTTTCAAAATGTTTGGCTCGTCAAGATGCAAATAACATCTTTTAGCACCATCTTGCGTTGTTACATATTCGCTATGTTCGTTATCCTCGGAGCACTGATTACCGATAAGGAAACAAAAATTCTTTCTTTTCTTCCATCAGTGCTTCGAGAATAATAACGGAAGTGAATATCCAACAACTTAAGAAGATGCTAAAAGTTGTTATTTACGTCTTGACCAGCCAAAATTTTTGAAAAATCCGCTGTGAAACATGTTATGACACACCTATATAAATATACTGCTTTCATGCACCAATGGCTTAAGTTAGTTTACTGTAGTTTATAAGGACCCCGGTCTGATTAGTCTTCTAGACCAACAGCACGAGCGTTAGAAAGCCCATCAAAACAAATAAAAATGCCATTTGCATCTCCAGTGTGAGTGAGTGAAGAGATTTGGGTGTCTCTTAACGCTCTTTCTTGGTTTGAAAGCAGTGAGAATTTGGTTTAGGGAAATACATTTTAATGAAATTAGTTTTTTTTTTTTTTTTTTTTTTTTTCGTTAAAGATACGTATATACATCCCGGGATTTTTTTAAGCATAAATATACGCGCTTCTTTGCTAACGAACCTTTTTTTTTTTTTTTTTTTACGTATAGCCTGTTTTCTGGAAATGTCGCAAAACTTCATAATTAAATAAACAATTACAGAAAAACACATTTTTATACTTGCCTCGATACGGAGCATTTAGATTTTATGTTTCAATTTGATATCTTGAAAACAGTCTACGAAAACACCAACTTCTCTAGCATGCATTTCCCTGCACCGAATTCTCACTTCTTTCAAACCGGACAACAGCCTTAACATCTCCAGTGTGTGCATCGTCCTTCGCTCCATTCCCATAGGGAGTGGTCGACCACACATTGAGTTACTTCGCCCGAGATGCGTCACACCGCTCAAGTTGGCCTCGGCGAGGCGAATCTCGTTTCACACGACTCGTAATTAACATTTCGCCAAGTGGGTCAACTGTACATCGTCTTCGGAAAATTTTACATGCCTGGTTCCGCAACTACGCGACGAATATTATTGTTTAGTCCCCTAACTTCTAAACAGCTCGTCTCAAAATGTCCTTCCAATTTTTTTTTTCTCGTTAAATTGTTTGCAAAGGTCGCAAAAACCCATATTTATTCTTGGGTGAAACGTAAATAACGGTCATGGATTATTAAAATTTACACCTGCATTTGTTTCACGTAGTCAATTAGCGTGTGTTATAACTTAGTGCTTTTGATATTCTACCTATTAAGTAAAACTTTTCCGTAGGACTTGCACAAGAAACATTAATCAGTTTTCTATGTCCCGGTCATCAGAATGTTCAAAAAGCAGTTGTGTTCTTTCTAAGTTCTTCAGTTTTAAATACAGGCCATATGTTCTCAGAAAGCACCATAACATTCCCCTGGTAGTTATTCAAACACAGGACAAAAACGAATTCATTTTTTAATTTGATTTATGTTACGAGGAATCACAACTAACGCAATAAATGTTATGACGTCTTGCATAGGTCGGTTAAATCAGAAGACATCTTTGAATGCAAATTATTATATGGCTTCGTATATATGGATGAAGTAAATTACTTCACATAAGTTTATGATATAGTTCATATACGTTTCTTTAAAACTAGTTACATTTCCCATGTGAGGCCACTTTTTTTTTTTTTTTTTTTTTTTTTTTTAAGCCAATTCCTATCAGAGCCACTAAACGCGAGAAATTTGCCATTAGTACAGTTTTTATTTCATAATAGTTTGTACCCAGAATTAGTTATCATCGGGTCAACAGTTCGAAACCTATCTGCCGTGACCACCTATATAATACGTTCTGCCGAACGATAATTTAAAGTTGAGTGCGATATTGTAAATAGTAAAAATTAACTATCCTCTAGTTCTTATTAGTATAAAGTAGTGAAAATCCACAGTTTTTCCCGCTGAAATGAAGGGTTGGACATTCCTACGTGCACTATAAAAAATTGAGGTAAAATTCCCTTACATGTAAGGGAAGCTAATTATCTCTACACTTAAAGTAAAATTACCTCTTAAATGTAGAGTAAATTTACATAACAAGTAAAGTGCTATTCCCTAATCGTACGGGAAAAGTACCTTACAAAAGTCAGGGGAAAACCCCATACAAGTAAGGAAAAATTAACTATATTGTATAATAAAATTATATTCTAAAATATCCCGGAGTATTAGTACTGTTAATTTTTTTGTTACCTATACTTTCTGACCATTACACCACCACGACAAAGTGGCAGCGTACGTTAATATTAGCGTTTTAAAGTATTATTTCGTCCGCCCGTTTATTCGAATTTACAGTGCAATGCTATTTGTTACTGTTGGCACATAAACTATAGTCCATTCGCGGTTTCTTCACACCTTTTTGAATCAAACCTTTAAAAAAAAATCACCCCATTGATGACGTGTTTAATTATTTCCTAAATATTTCACGTATCACAAGCGTTTTATACAATAGTTAACATAAAAATATGTTATTTTTGGTTAAATCGAACTAAAATTTTACCTATAAATTGTCTTATTTCAGTAATAACCAGTACGAACAAAAACATTGAGAAAATAGGTGTGTTGGTAACGTCTAATGAAATAGCTCCCGTGCTATATATTACTGCACTGAGCGCGCACGAACGCGGAGCGATGTTCTTTTGGTGTCATTTTCTATACTCGGTATAATCTACTCACGATTTCTTCCGCCTTTTTGAATCAAACCTTTGAAAAATCTCCCCATGTATGACGTGTTTAGTTATTTCCAACATATGCCAAATATCACCAGCGTTTTATACTTGTGCTCATAAAAGTTAATTTTTTTTTTCTGTTAAATTGACATGTTATTTACAAATTATCTGTAAATTGTAATGCTTCATTTGTAGATAATTTGAATACAAAGCAGGGAGAAAATAGGTAGGTTGGTAGCGCCTAGTGAGAAATAGTTCTTATAGAAAATACTGTTACAACTGAGTGCGCACGAGTCCAGTGCGTCGTCCTTTGGTGTAATTCTCCAGACTTAGTTAACCTAAGTTTGCACGAGGTGGAGGAATATCCTGGAAGTAGAACTTTTACAGGGCTTCAGAAGAGGCTAAAGAAACCGTGAATGGATTATAAAGCTTTATTTGCATGATGCGTAGGAATGCCCTGGAAGAATAACTTTAGCAGGACTTCTGAAAAGATGGAAATAACCGCGAATGTACTATATTTCATAGTTTTTTTCCTCTTACGCAACTGTTCAGTTGAATCCTTTTTTATAGGTTGTAAAGTGTCAGTTGTTTCGTAATAAATACTGAAGTTAAACTTCCATTCAAAATATTAATATGTTATATTATTTAAAAATAATAATGCATTAGTAGGAAGAATCCAAAACCGATGACCAGCCTATATAAGCAGTCGAAATTAATGCATCATATACTTGTTTACATCAAAACCATTCAATAAAATGAAACAATTTGAGTTTATCGTATAATGTGTTCCAAAGGTCACGTTATGGCAACAACGTTTTAAGGTTTTTGAAAATATTCCGACAAGGATCAACAAAATGCCTCATTATCATGGCACTAAGTGTTTAGAGAGAAATGCACTATAAAAGAAGGGTGCTTTCCTTTCACCAGTCTTGTTTGGAGCAGTGAAGGCGAGGGCCGACTTCGTGTACTGTTACTATTCCGTCCCTTGGTTTCATGATCGCCGCTCGCTCACATACCTGGCGGGTCCAAGCACACGTCATGAGCGGACGTGACATACAGACAGGCCTGAATTATCCCCGTCCTAATTAAAAGTGTTTTGTTACACGTCTTAGTCAATCTAGCATCGGATTCTTCACGGCTGACGTAGTGTTCAGGAAGTGAAGGTAACATAAATTATTAATAGTTTTGAAAGGAAACTTTTTTTTTTCATTAGATGTGGACTAGTAGATATTGAAGGTAGAACGACGCCAAGAGATTCAATATAAATACAATACATAAGTTGACCTACACAAAATACCTGTATGGTTACAACGGATGGCATATTATTTTTTCTGGTGACTCACGAGTTCGCTATAATCCCTTGAACGAAATGTCTCTGGGAGTTGTAAACATGTTTCTCGTGTATTTTGGAATGCATTGTATGAAATAAACTTTGATATGTTGAGAAAATTAAATTGTGTTTCACGAAGTAGGCCTTCTAAAAATTACGAACCTAATAGTAAACATTTTGCCTTTAATGCAATCAATTGTACACCTCTAAGAAACTTAATTAATGAAATGTAGCAACGTAAAGCTCCCTTAATTTTTACGAATTAACGAAAAAATAATCCTAGCCTAGCTTCTATTACGCTTGCATCCTCATTGCCTGGAGAAAATTATACATGCGGTACATGAATAAAAAACGTGAGCAGGAGACTTTCCGAAAATAAAAACAAACCGGTGAAAAGCAAAGATAACACAACATTGGCCCTTATGCGATTGGCCAGCGAAATCACGTGGTGTAGAGTCACGTATCACATATCACGTAAAAGCTAAGCATCGACAAGCTTTTCAATAAGGTGAACATTGCGTGAAACGTTCGGATAGGTCCCCGTGAAAGTCATTTGTCAAGGTGTAGCCAGCTTACGTGAAAGTGTACTCGATACGTGTTACGGGAAACGTGACGTTATCGTAATTCCAGCCTAACCCTCTATGGAATCTTGTCACCAAACTCTGTCGAATCGGTGAATGAGTGTCAGTAAGGGCGGAACAAAAAACTCGAACCGCTAAGCTTAAACAAAATGTAAGGACTACCTACCCCAAAACGACATATTCATGTTCAAATCTCATTAAAGACATATATATGTATATAGACACACAATGAATACACAAACATGGTGGTCCGTCTAAAATGGACACCACCATAATTTCAGAAACGGATGCAGATCACGAAATGGGTTTTTCGCTGAATGAAATTACATACGGGGGTAAGTAATTTGCCGCAAAGTGACTATTTGTAACACGTGTATGAACAGAAACAATTAGACTACATATGATCTTTGTCCTCTGGAAACATACATTTATTTCAATGGCTTCTGAAAGTGCGTGCAAAGAGGAATACAGTGATATAGCCGGCAGCATGGGGCAGTGGACCTGTACTCACAGCTGTATGCAAGCAACACGCGCCGAAACTCATCCTGGCGTGATCGCTTCCTTATAGCAGCGTATCGCTTACCTTAATTGGGCAAGGGGCACGGAATACGATACTGGACAAAGGAGAGCACCGCAACGGAGGAGATACGGGCAATATGACTGCAAGGCTGATATCAATACAGTATATATTATTCAGATATCAACGAAATTCGAGTGATTTGTTTCCCAGTTATTAAATGTACGAAGTAACGAGTGCGTACAGATGAACAACAAAAATAAAACATACAAACCTAAGGAGAAATGCAATTGCGTTCACATGCATAGTACAAAAGAGCACAGTTATGGTTGAAACACTTCACATTAGGTCTTGTCACAGCATGTGCTTGGCGTGTTTACCATGGACAGCAATACACGTCTGTAAACGCACATGTAACGAGTGTCGAGCGGCCTGAAGTGTTTTCTGGCGTAATGTCCCTTTAAGCTGCCACGATGCATTCCTGCATGACTTCTGGCGACGTAGCAACCCTGTTGTACACGCTCTCTTTCCGTGTTTCTCACAGGAATAATCGAGAAGCGTGAGGTCGGGGGAGCGAGCTGGCCATTTTACAACACCACCACGCCCTTACCACCGGTTTGGAAACGTTTCATTTAACACTTGCCTCGCCACTAAAACAACATACGCAGGACGACCATCGCGCTGAAACAACATATCCTGACTTATGTCGAGCGTTATGTCTTCCATAAGTGCCGATATGGTCTCTCTGAGAAAATGGGTTTACGTACGCCAGGTCATTGTCCCTTGAATTAAGTATAGCAGTATGACGTGGTATACAGCGATTCCACACCACACGTTCACTTTTCACTGTCTCTGGTGCTCCACGTGCTGGACCCAACTCGGATTCTCCATCTCCTAGTAGTGCATATTTCGTAAATTTACGCACCTATAGTTTGTGAAGGTTGCTTCATCGGTAAATAGTCGTTAATCAGAAAATTACTGTCATCCCTTACAGACATCAGAACAAACATACAAAACTGAACATGATGCTGGAAATCACCTTCATGTAATGCCTGATGTAGAGCCACGTGATATGGATGGAATTTCCGTTGGCGCATTATACGTAACACGCTTGTTTTACTTTTTTATACGAACCTGGAAAGTTCGCGCGTGCCCATGTAGGGGTTTGCATGGACCCGTGCCAACACATCGTGTTGATGAGTCTCGCCCGTGGCAGTCTTTCGTCTCACTCGTTCTGTGGAATTCCTATCACCTCGTGGCAACAGAAGTATGCAAATTCTTCGTATGGTTTGCCGTGAGATGGGCGTTCGATTAGGATACCTTTCGCCATACATTTGGAAAGCTTGCTTGGCATTTCTGCCACACTCACCGCAAATAAGTAGAGCCTCCAGTTTTCCCGCATTCATACGTACGTACAGCCACACGCTGCAATACCACTTACCATAACAGATTACGGGGACTGGTGCTGCACTGCTATTCTTACCGTCTCTTTCAGGTCCAGTAAAAGCCAGTAAGTGTTGGCACTTCTGACACTCACTGGCAGCTCATTTCCTTTTTTTAGTTGTTCAGGATGTACTGGTGATTCGGGGGGAAGAGGCCCAATAGCCCCACTTCCCTCACCAGAGTGGTGTGCAAGCATGTTTCCACACACTCGATGTCCTGTAGCATTTCTGATTAATGCGTGTAATGACTTTGAATTCTTTTCTGTCGAGAGGATTTATACGGTCTGTCCCGATTTCTCCCTCTCTCTTCTTAGTTATAGGTTAACTATAGGTACGCTTAGGGAGGTAGTCATGGCCCCAATCGCTGGCCATGGCTGCCCAATCCCTCTCTGCCGCGACGCATGTCTCCTTGCATGACTTCCTTCCCTTGTAGGCGTCAGGGGTTCGTCCTGAGACGCAATTAGATCCCGATCCTATATCGGGGCTACACTCATAGGTATAGAGTAAGTTGGGAAAAAAAATCGGTACCGCCAGGATGAGTCACGACGCGTGTTGCTTGCCTACAGCTGTGAGTACAGGTCCACTGCCCCATGTTACCGGCCCACCTGACTTAATCATATTTGTACACTATTTCTTGGCGTTTCTGTGTTACTTTCCATTGCATATGCTATATCACTGAATTACTCTTTGCACGAACTTTCAGATGCCGTTGAAATAGAAGTATGTTTCCAGGGGAGATATCATTGCGGCAAATTTCTTGCCCCGTACGTAATTTCATTTAGCGAAAACCACATTTCATGATCTGAAATCGTTCTGGAAATTTTGGGGGTGTTCACGTTAGGCGGACCATTCTGTGTGTGTGTGTGTAAATATATTAAGATGTATAATTATAGTTACTCGGTGAAATACCTGCGTAAGCTAGCTTTAAAAAACATTTGTAATATCGTATTTTAAACCGGAAGAAATGAAAAACTCATCAGGAAATTTACAAAGATATTCCGTGAATTTATGGAAAGTTTTGCGAGGCGTAATGTTCCTATGATTTTACGAAGAGTTCTCTAGAATGTATTCACTAAATGGGCTTTCTCGTAAAATGATTATTTCTGTTTATCGCACAGGAGCAAAGCGTGCTGTCAGACGGAAGCACGAGCCGTAGTCTCGAGAGGACGGAGCTGGATGACCTCGGCAGGTCGGAGAGTAGGAGTTCGCAACAAGTCTGCGCGCGGGCGCAAGGGCGTGTTGTGTGCAGTGCAGGGAGACTTCGTCTTGGGTAGCGACCCGCGGACTCGCTAATCGGCATCCCGACTGGCGCTGAAGACCTCAGCTGTTAAAACAATGCCTCAGTTTCTCTTACGTGAATCCCTACAATACTCACCTATGGGCTGTTCACGGTAAAATGAGCACTTTTGAAAGCTCTGCTTAAGATCTGCTTGTATGCACCTTGTGTATTCATTCGCCTTATGTAAAATTAACATTGCAACGGGTCTCAACATCTAATTTATGCGTCGGCCAAGTAAAACTGTGAAATTATTAGGGAAGTAAACATTCTATAAATTTGCTAATTTTTGCACGTCGATGCATTAAAAAAAAAACAGAAAGCAAGAGAAATAATTTAAGTTATCACAAATGCTTACCTATAGCTTTTTATTTGACGTTAAGTTATGGGACTACTTTCCGTCCATCGTTACCAACTTTACTGGGCGCGTGTCACTCAGTATACCCATTAAAATAAATGCTGTTAGGAGCAGTGACTTTTTCTAAGGTTGCTTTCAAAAATACTCGCTTTATCGTTAACAGCCTTTACCATGACTGAAGCCTCGAAAGGGAGATGGAAAATACACTGACGTGGACTTGAAGTGGAGGGTATTCTCTAAACTGTTAGTAACTTCCATACGTCACCTCACTGATAAGAAAAATGATCGTAGGAACCATCTAGTCTGTTAAAATGAGGACATCCATCTGCTGGGTTGTAGGTACTATCTAAATACTAACATAGATAGTAACACCAACATAATTGCTTGTTGCATTCCGGTCTTTTATTATGTTTGCGACAACAGGGCACTGTGATCCTGTTACAGAACAGACAATACCTCCAACAGAACAACTCCAACAATGTTTGGAGTGTTCGCACAACGACTAGGATTTTGATGACCTAACAAAATACACTGTTGCCGCTACCCTCATACCCGATTACAAAGCTGTTCAGTACTAGCAACAGAACATTCGTTAGAACAATTATGGTTGTTGTGGGGACAATACATATATTGTTGAAGTTGTTCTGTTGGAGGTACTACCCGTTTTAAAGTAAAAAAAAAAAGTAGTGCTCTGATGTAACAAATACTGTCACAGACACAGGAAAACAACAAACACTTATGTTGATATTACTATCTATGTTAACAATATTACTATTTATGTTAACAATATTTAGATGGTTCCTACAACCCAACAGGTGGGTGTCTATATTATAACAGTCTATACGCTTCTCACAACCATATTTTTTTCTCAGTGCAATCATTGAAAATTACTGTTATCATCTCGCAATGAGAGTTACTTTCAAGCGAAAGGCACATAAAAAGAGAGTTGTGAAAAATAACACATGTTTAAAGAAACATTCTTCCAATATAGTTTTTCCAAAGTGCTCAAATAAAATAAAAATATAAAAAAATCAGTATGCAGTTTAGCCAATACAGGTCCAGTGAACACAATTGTGTATACATAAGGCACATGAAGGTAATTTTTGGTATATCCCGTACACTGTGAAGCCCGCTGGCCTATGATCTTACCTGAGGGTATAACTGATGCATAAACAGTGTTAGTTGTCTATGCCATGGTTGGTTCATTTGACTATAGCCTGCTTGTCTGACTAATTAGTTCTGTCTCGTAACCTCTATAGACGAAACGTTTATCCCTACGTACACGTACATATCTTCATTGTGTCGTCCAGCTTGTGTGCATATACCTGTCCGTTCTCGTTACTGTGTTCGTATGTGTGGTCTGCAATGCCCCAGACAGAGTTATTTGATAATATGTGTACATACTCCAGTTCATTTATTTACTCACTATAGTGTTTTTTGGAGATCATTTACTGTCTATTTCTGACGTAACTCCTTCGGAGGAATCACGTAGCTGTGTTCGATTTAACAGCCAAGGGCTCTTAACTGGCCTCGTGCCTTACGCCGATATTACACGATACCTGCTGCCGTACTTGGTCTTGTACAAGCTTCTACAAGGTTTGGTGCACGAGCCGGTATACCAGCCGCTATATGAGCCTCCATGGAAGATTCATATTACACAACAACAGTTCGTGTATTAGCATTTGACACCCACGGTAGGTGCGCAGCGTGTGGTTCGTGGTAAATAAAAATCCCATTCGTAGATCTGCTACAAGTTAGTAACTTGCATTGAGCTATAAAAAAACTAGCTAGCACATCTTAATATTGCTATATTATTGCTGGCCTTTACATCATTTCATTGCTTAATGGTACGGATTCATTCATTTTCTTGAAAATGATGCGAAGTCACGAGAGTATTTTTAACTGTGACGAACATTATTAACCGATTGCAAAATGTAGCATTTTTTTATGTACCAAGTTATTATCCGTATGTAATATTTTATAGAAAAAAAAAACGTGTTGGACGGAGTTTTGAACTCACGCCCAAATGTAAAACTTTACCACGGGCGTCGTGACATCACCACTGCACTGCCAGTTCTCACAACAGCTTTTCATTAAATACAGGTTACAATAAATTTACTTCTAAAATATTGTTTTCTTAGTGTAGCAGGGATTCTAAATATTTAGGACAGTTTCAAACATTAATTAGACGTTGTCATCGTTAATATTATTCTTCTTTCTCAAATTTTAAATCAATTTCAAAGAGTTTCCACCTCACAAATGTATAATCAAGATGGAGCGGTCCTTTTCGGTTTCGTCATCAACTCGTTTCAAGCATTAGCCACGGGGAGTGCCCTACGCTCTGAAACTGCGATGCGAGTGGCCAGATACGAAAGCCGGTGTGACACCTGCCACGGAAAATAGGACGTGTCCAATTACCAAACCTGGTACTAAATCTGGCGTACAAGGCGGCAAATGCCATGACGGATCCCATGTAAGTCGGTATAACGGCTGCTATGGCGGACATTGCACAAGCTTTTACGGAAACTGGTATCGTGTAATATGGCATTTATAAAAGCACATCATGGCTAGGGCATAACATTATCGCTGTCAGAATTCGCAGTAAAAACGCATATGTACCCTATAATGTCCCCTCCAGCTTAGGGAACGTGCCTCATACCCTTCTCGCACCCTTGATTGATTTTCGATGATCAACTGTTTGAAGTACTAAATTTGTTCGTGTTTACTTTTCCGTCATTTTCTTAAGTGCGCCCATAAACACAACATCAATATTTGGCTAGTAACTAGTGCAAAATAAAGTTTAAAATCATTAAGTATTTGTGTGTATTTTTTAAGTCGCTGAAAATTTTTACTTGTATTATTTCTATTGAAGATCTTAATTTTTCGTCTGGTCAACACATGATACAGTAAAATTAACTTCGTTACAACGTGCAAGTGAAACTCATAGAACGAAGTAACATAGAGAATAGAAGAACAAAGGGTGTTCGAATTCAAGACATGCGCATTTCGCCAAGAAGGAAACGAGTGCAGATTCTTCACAAGGGAATCTAGGACAAGTGATCAACGGCGTCTAACAAATGAATTCGAACGCGGATCATGTGTGTTGTCACATCTTTGTCGACAACAGCTAATGCTGCGTCGTTTGTTGCGTTAAAAATGTCACACTATGGGATTTATACTAGATATAACCAAGCTCTTTGATGGCATAAGTCCAAAGAAATAGTTCATTCAACTAAATGATGCCTGAACACGCGCGTAAAAACTGCACACCCGTGTATATTCCTTACCACGATTTGAACCCAATACCCATCGCACTGTAGACTGTCATCCCTACCAACAACCTCATGAAAGTCGCCTCGCGAAAATAAATCTCATTGATGATATGTTGGACCATAATGATAACGACCTGTCTGCACGAATTCGCAGGTTGCGAAATTGTATATCGCATCGTTTGTGTTGAACACGCTCAGTAGAGATCGGTCAGTGTACAATTACATTTCGGTAATAACCGTTGCTGTCATCATTGAGGTCTCTTGAAGCGGTCGAGTTGACTCCGGAGTTATTTAAGAGATGCTGTTTACGCAACGCGACGACATTTTTATCGCCCATACGTGAACCAGTTAATAGGCTTTGTAATAGCACGTCTGCCTCCCGTTAAATTAAAGCCCAGCGAACTTGGACAATTTTCGTGGACCAGGCGGCAAACAGCTTCGTGTATACTGCGACTTGTAGCTAATTTGTATTGGTTGAATGGCCACCGAGTTTGCTAGTCTCTAACAAGCAAGTATGTATATGCAGACGAGCTAGTGCGATTTAGGGACGCCTCTTTTTTCGTTTCTTTGCTGTGCAAATGTACATAAGTAATTAATTATTAATATCGACTTTGTAAACTACTAAACTTTTGAACAGCAATGCCAACAAATGCCTCATTCAGCTATTCTCGTCAGGTCATATGGCGGTGCATCTCACCTCTTGGCGTGTGATTTCACATAAAAAATGAGTCTCTGTGCTCTTGAGGACATTCCCCTCTTCTGGACAACCCACGACATCTACCGGGTGAATTATAATAGTTTCGTTTGTATTTTGTTTGGTGCTTCTGCGTCCTTCACGTAACTTTTTTTCGAACACGCCTGGCCTTGGCATGAAGCCATAAATATGTGCTGTTGTGATGCGGCTGCAGTAATACTTTTTGGCACTAAAGAGCAGTTAAGATAATGTTTTAGTTTTTTTTATTTTATAACTTTTTTAATTGAGTAAAATTATGTATTTAGTGGAATCTCGGTGATGCCGACTTCTTGAGTTTCACGGTTCGTCTGTTCCCTCATGAGAGCGTCTACGTAAACCGCATGGTCCATTACCATGATGGTTCCTGCTTCTTAAACCACGTTTTCGACTTTTGGAATGTAATCACAAAAATGTATGCTGCCTGCGAAGATCAGCGGAAGTATCGGTGTACCTTGGATACTGCCTCGTTTCCCCTCCTTCTTTCGGCAGCATACCCCTCTCCCAACAGCAGTAGGGAGAGTATACCATGTTCACAGTAAAATGAGCACTTTTGAAATCCCTGCTTAAGATCTACTTGTATGCACGTTGTGTATTCTTTCTGCCTATTTAAAATCAACATTGCCATGGGCCTAATAACTTTATTCATGCGTCGGTCTAGTGAAAGTATGAAATAATCACGAAAGAAAATATTTTACTTATCTGCTAATTTTTACACTTCAATGCATAAAAAAACAGAAAGTGAAAGAAATAATTTATGTTATCACAAGCGGTTACCTATCGCTTTTTATTCGACGTTGAGATATGGAAATACTTTCCTTCCACCGTTACCAACTTTACTGAGTACATGTCACTCAGTGCGCGCGTTGAAACATATGCAAGTAGGAGCCGTGATTTTTTCCCATGGTTGATTTCTAAAGTGCTCACTTTATCGTGAACAGCCTTTAATGGCATTTGTTCTGTCTTCGATGCGTGTCTTCCTCCGACGACTGTTCTTTTCTGTTCAATAGTGCATCGGGCCTCGTCAGCTAAATCTGCTACCTGCCATGATATTTACTTTATTCCATTTTAAACTTTGTTTATTTCATTTCACGGACAGAAGAACAGTAATTTCATGTTATTCGTATCTAAAGTAATTTATATTATTAATTTTAAACTAAGTAACTTACATTTTGTGCGGGGTAGCCCTTATAATCATTTTTAAACTGCTAACAGTTAATTGACATCGATTAATTTCTAACTTTAGTATAATTTAAAAAATCATTGTGTAAATGTAAGTCGATTACCACATTTTCTGCTCTGATCAAACACTTGTTAAGTTTACTGTAACAAAGTCCTTTCTGTTGCATGATCGATGCTTCAAGTTAATAATGAATTTTGCCAGACTATTTGTTGTCAGTTATTTTGCACTTGAATAATCAATAATTATTCGTTCCAAAGGCTGTGATTCTGTTTGTAAGTATGTTAGAAAAAGGGGGGGGGGGGAGGTGAAATTAAAAAAAGAAAAGAATTCCTAATGCACAATCACAGATCACGTCTTGTCATTTGAATATTTACATATTTATATATATGTTGCCTCTGGGCCCATATAGTTTGAAGTTACAAGTAGATGCGTGTATATATAAATTTAATTCTTTCTTTTGTGCCATATGCGATCACTCAGCATGATTACTTTTTTTGTATATCGCTTTCATTGCTATTCGTTGTTGTTGCGGAATCCTTTGGTTAGTTTCATTGTTATTTTGTAGCACGTTTTATTGTAGTGTTTGGGGCTTTCTTTGTTTTTTGTTTGTACCAAGGACTGACTGCATCTTTCTTTTAATGAAGTGGATATTTTATATGTTCATGGTCGTACATGGACACAATTAACGTGTGATGAGAGTATGTTGATGTATTGTGCAGCGCCAAGGTGGTGCAAGTGGCGCCTGTATTAAAGCATATGGCAGAACTTTCGAACAGTTCCTGTTAGCAATGTCATTAGAGCACTTTATTTTGTCCGTTTAGGAGTTTGTAACGTTTCTATACGTTCGTTTACTACAATATTATCTTCCTTGTATTCATTCCTCACCACATGTGGTCGGGCATTGTTCTCCTCAAATATGGCATGTGGATGCGCCTGATGGAGGTGCAGTACTTCGGGCTCTAAAACTCCCCTGATGTAGTGGTTGCTGTTCAAATTGCCCTCAATATGTAAAGGCTGTTCACGATAAAGTAAGCACTTTTGAAATCAATATTAGAAAAAAGTCACTGTCCCTACCTGCATATACTTTAACGGGCACCCGGAGTAATACGCGCCCTGTAAACTTGGTAACGATGGATGGGAAGTAGTTCCGTATCTTAACGTCAATTTAAAAGTGTTAGGTAACTATTTGTCGTAACTTGAATTATTTTTCTTTGCTTTCTGCTATTTTTATGCATCGAAGTGTAAAAATGGGCAGATGTATTAAATATTGACTTTTCTGATAATTTCACAGTTTCACTTGACCGACGCATGAATAAACTGATGAGGCCCATAACAATGTTGATCTTACATAAGGCGGAAGAATATACAACGTGCATACAATTAGATCTTAAGCAGAGCTTTCTAAAGTGCTCATTTTATCGTGAATAGCCTATAGGAGTCGAGATCGCATGTTATGTCCAATGCCGCCCTAACCATCACACTCGGTGTTTGCAGGCTGCCAGATTGCGGTCACTGCGGTAGCGTCTAACTCGTATGCGGCCATCCCTGTAGGACAGGTTGAAGCAGGACTCCTCCGAAAACAGTACATTTTGCCACATAGCATGACAGCAACAGCGTTCACGTGCCCATTGCAGTCTAGGGCGTTTGTGGTTTCTGGACAACGGAAGACGACGCAATGACATGCGTCCCACCAGTCCAGCCCGCAGCAGACGGTGTCGAACCGTCGACGCAGACAGATCCGCATCCGTTGCAATTCTCCAGTGTCGAGCCAACACTGGATGAGGCAGTACGGTCCGTAATGGCCCTGCAGACCAGATGGCGGTCATCCTGTGGTGTGGCCACATTGCGTGGTACAGTACCCACTGTTAGCTGAGTACGACCTTCTTCTGTCCACTGGTTCCACACACACATCACTGTTGTAGGTTGTAGCAGCATACCCTGTACGAGCCGAAATTTCATGGTATGACAAACCTGTTTCCCGGAGACCGATCATTCTGCTCCCTTCGAACTCACTCACATGCTGATATGGCACCCTTTGACGTCGACGAGACGTGCTAGCACTTGCTTTAACTTCGTTTGACATCTCTTCACTTATTGAGCTTAGCGTAACACTGACCTTTCCGGTCACACAATAGAGGCCTGTCTGCTGGGCTTACGTATACGCCATCTCACTGCAATCGTAACCACTTATTGCTGGTAAACTGTTCTACACATCCTCAGAGCTTGGATTTATTCGGGCCATTCTTTCTGGGTGTTGAAATTTCACATTCAGTAGTGTTTATTTGTTACAACGCTGCAGGAAGAATGGAGAAAACTGTCGGCCATTCCCCAGAGATGTCCCGACATCTGGGAGCCATTTAGATATGACTACCTAAGCAGCGGAGGGTAAGGAAAGTTGTTCTGCACATGCGCTAGTAATCACCGCTGTAATTAAATATTCTAGTTGAAAGTAGTTGCAAGTCGTACCTACCTAGTAACTCAGTTTCCCTTCGCCTTTTTCAGGAACTAAAAAGATATTTCGTAACATCACCATTCGCGCATCATCGGCAGTCTTTGGAAACAGTCGTGTCTGCTTCGGCTAGCAGATATTGATTTCTTTCCCCGCCGTCCATGCGTGCCTGCTTCTTTCATGGTGTCTCTCCATATTGTAACCTTATTCAGTATGGACGTGGACAGGCGTCTGTTATACTTACTGTTGAAATGATGAAATTGGTGATTAATGAGTGGATAACTACTGAGGTTCGGCAAAATAATATGAGCGCCCTCCCCTTAATATTGTGTAGGGCCAGTTTAGACATTCAAAACAGCCTGCATATTCCTGGGTATTTATTCATGTAAATCCTAAATGGTGGCCAATGGGATTTTATACCACTTCTCGACAAGAAACTGCTCCAATTCCGTAAATGACGCTGGACGTGAGTAACCGGCCCTTGATTTGTTTTCCAGTGTAGGCGACTGTGGAAGCCACGGAAGACAAGTTATCGCATCCTCAGTTCATCAAACCAGCCTTGGACATTTCCAGCCCTGTGAGTTGGTGGATTATCAACTTGGAAGTTGCCATCCCTCCTGCTGGGAACACTGCCTCAGCCATTGAATGAACACAGTCTCCCAAAATTGTTGCACTGTCCTTAACAGTTACCTTCCCTTTCACTGTGACGATAGGACCCAATGAAAACCACGATATGGCTGCTCAAACCATGACAGAACCTCCTCCATGCTTCACGGTTGGAAGAAGACAGTCTGGATTGTAAGCTTCCCCTTGGTTTTCTCCGTACGTAAACACGTCCTACGGTAAGGAATAGTGAAAATGTACACTCGTCGTTTAGGCAATAGCAGCTCTAGAATTAATATTTTGTTTATGCATTTCCCATCTCACTGTTTTCGTTGACACCGTTTTCTCCAGGTGCATATTTAGCCCAGCAGTCACTTTCGCGGCTGCGATCTTATTGGAGGCAACAATCATCTTTAATGCTCTCCTGTTTCTATTTTAGGTTTCAGTTTTCTTCCACTATTGTGTCAGGCAAGACGACGTTTTCCCTTGAACTCTATATGCTGTCATAATACTATATACAGTAGCTCTCAATTAGCCGAACTAAATTTGCGACGGTTGTCATGAATGCACTGACTAATCAGACCCCAATAATTTTCCCTGGTTGTACGTCTGCAACGTCCGACATGACTAGATCCAGCACATTACCACAACGATCGCAGTCGTACTGGTGGCGCTGCGCACTTCCAGAGAGGTCATAGTACAAGGGAAAACGAAAGTCAACGTCCGTGCGCCACAGATATGCCAGAAAACAAACTCCGAAAATAACGTGTTTGTACCAGAGTGCTCATATACATTTGTCCAACCCCCTGGCATATTTTCAGCAGACAATAAACCAACATATTATGTGTAGTATTTGGAAAACAGTTGTGTATTTCTGCTAGCAAATAAGACAAGTTTCATCACGATATTACAAGCGTAAAAAATTGTCAGCGGATGTGTTGAAAGTGAGACCGAGGTAACACTGTCCCACCTTATTTTTATTTGATTTATTAAACATACAATTTTAAGGCACGGTTTTCCTCATTCATAACAAATTTCCATAAAGCCTATATTTTTCCGCAGAGCAATGCAATCGATAGAGTATTCAAGTTGTATATTAAGGTTTAGCCTATGTTATGTATTTTGGTCATATTCGAATATGCATGCTGCAGGCATTTTTTTTGTTCACCAATCGTCCTCTCGCCTCTTCGACGGTTAGTAAAACAGCTTTTGTGTTCTAAAACAAGTTCCCCTCCAAAAACCGCAGCAAAAATTTGAATGAAGCCCTATCGCTGAAAATTTGTTAAATCTTTTACACGTACTTTTTCTTGGTGCTTATTCTTCTGAAGCACACCCGTGGCACACCAACGGCAGCCATGTTGTGGAAGATTACATGTGTTGACTGCGCATGCGCAACAAGAGCAATCGCACTTGCGCTCCGGTGTTTGCTCGGCGCAGAATGCTCGTCGTTTTGTACCCATCACGTGACCTCTTGCAGCATACTTTTTGCGCATATTTAATCCCACATCAGTGCAACGCTGGTGCGAATTTTGCGTTGCGTCCCTCGATTGCAATATATAACAGGCCCCCTGGTTGACAGTCTCCCTCGCAGGGTTAGAACTATTATACAAGTCAAGCGTGGGCCCACGCCGTATTAATGTCTGCTACTAGACCGCATATCCGAGGTACATTTATAGGACAGGTTCTCGTGGCTGCCTGGATGATTGGATAATTTTGATCGTGTGCATAGGCTGTTCACGGTAAACTCAGCAATTTTGAAAGCCCTGCTTAAGATCTACTTGTACGCGTGTTGTGTATTCTTCCGCCTTACGTCAAATTAACATTTCCATGGCCTCTTCACGTTATTCATGTGTCGGTCAAGTGAAACTGTGAAATTATTATCAAAGTAAATATTTTACTAATCTTCGCATTTTTACGCTTCAATGCATGAAAAACCAGAAAAATAACTAAATTATTTAAGTTGTCATAAATGGTTACTTAACACTTTTTATTCGGCGATAAGATATGGAACTGCTATCCCTCCATCGTTACCAACTTTACTGGGCACATGTCACTCAGTGCGTCCGTTAAAATATGTGCAGTTAGGAACAGTGACTTTTTTCTAAGGTTGATTTCAAAAGTGCTCACTTTATCGTGAACAGACTTTATATACAGATTTGTAGTTGCATTCCTTTGCTATTTTTCATTGACTGCTTTCAAAAGAGTCCAGCTGGAGTTATTTGTCATTTCCGGCGGGGTCACGACCTATTTTCGCACGTGGGGAAGCATGCTAGAAGTTCCTCTGCGCAGGGTTTTTCCCCATTTTCCTTTGACTTCGCACTCCATCTCCGACCCCTCTAACCCTTACGGGCTCTAATGACGTGGCTGATAAATGACTTCCAAATCTCTCGACTGTAAAAACAGACTTCCTAACTAAGGAAAGTCACTCGAACTTGTATATAGTGTTTCTTCTAGAGTGTTTTTTTTTTCGTTGGGGTTATTAATATCTGGCACTTCTACGTAAAGTACATCACGCAATCCTCTACAAAGTTGATCTTTTTGTCAATGAGTCATGGTGAACCAAAATGGCATAAAAATCGAATTATCAAGTATTTCTCGACATCATGGATTCTCAGATTTAGTTCAGACATCTATTCTTACCAGTTAGTGAACTTACGTAGTAAAATTTCTATGCGGGTATGAGGGCAAAATCTCCTGACAATACGCATGCCTCAAAGGAAAACTGCCACACCGTCTTGGATTTTCACTATTTTCGCCATAAGTTCCATGTAAGAATGTTTGTCGAAATGTTTCGCTCTACACGGCATAAACAATGGTTTATACATCTTTGTCAAACTATTGCAACTCGATCGCATTTATTCATTTTAGACTTTTGACTGCCGGCAGGAAAAAAAGGTAATTTTTTCTTGCGAGCGGTTACAGAAGTGAACCCGACAACAGTAATCTAGCAATACATGTTTCAGAACACCCTCTAAGAAAGTGTTTGCAAATTTACCAAATCAGTGCATACGTATAGTTGTAAAGCCTATGTGGTAAAGTTATTTCCCATACATCCGTAGTAGCGTTTCTACGTTTGCTCAGGAAACAGTCAAATACGTTGGAAAGTTCCGAACTTTGTATGGAAGCGATAAGAAACTTTCTTACATCTGCAGTGTGATATGTGGTAATGTTTCCATTCAACGCATAGGTTAAAAACTTCCAATACAGTTCGGGAAGTATACCAGAAGTTTCTTTTTTTTTTACAGTGGATGTGCGAAGCAATGCGTTATGTCTTGTCGATGCTCAAAATAAAATATAAAATCTGTGATGCAAATTAAGGTGAAAATTCCATAAATCCAAGATGGAGGGGACTGGTCCCCCTGAAATTGGCGTCCACTTTCTTTGCCGGCCTTTATGTTCGCCTTTTGGGTTCAAGAGAAACTCCTGTGTATACTAGGCCCAAGTACGCGACACGATGATGAACTAATTGGACGGGTTTCGCGGCCCCGGCTGTGATGTAATATCGTTAGCGAGCGTACTGGCCTCCGATAAAACTGCGCCCTGGGAAGAAAGCAGGTTACCTGCGCGCACGCAGTTTTACCGAAGAAAGATCGCTTCGGGAACTGCCAATTAACAGATCCTCGTCTCGGGGCTGAGTGAAAATTGAACGGCCGGCCTTTTCCTTCTCGTTCGTTGTATATTTTATGCTCGGCTCCTGGCACACACAGGAAAATGGTTTGCGTGACTTTTTTTTTTTTTTTTTTTTTTTTTTTTCAAGCGACGGGTGCAGGAAACTTCGCGTAAATGCCGGCGCCTTATAAATACTAAACAAACAATAGAATATTCTGCGCCACGTACAGGTAGTGTCATGGTTCCCTCGCGCAAATTTTGCGGTGAGCAGTGCTTTCCAAAAAAAAAAATTTTTTAACTTACAAGAGAATGCGATCTTTTTAAAATAAATCACTATAAACCTGGAGTAAATTAACGAAGTTTTAATGAGAAAGCGTGGAAGGCATGACACTAATCGTGTTGAAAAAAAAAATTCGTCAATACGTCATTATTAATTTCACTAGTATTTCCGCAATACTGACATAATTTTAGTTTTGCAATTGAATTGAAATATTCCTGTTGATTGCTCTATTTTTTTTTACGTCAGAGCTACTGCGGTTCTATGGATGGGCTAAAATGTGCATACGACGGGGATGGAACGACTGTGGAGTTGTCACGGCGAAAACGTTTAGTTTATTTGAACTCTCAAGCTATATCCGAAGAATCTTGCGCAAGAACGGTAAGGGCGAACTTGGCGCGCGCCTCAAACGACTCATCGCCTCTAGTCTGAAAACACCGCACAGACGTGTAGTGATTTCATCGCGTTGCGTGCAGCCAGAGGAATTTAGGCGTTGTAGCTATAATTGTGTGACATAAAGAAATATAAATGTATGTTATACGTACCTGTACTGTTAAAAAATTCTCTATGCCTACTAGCATTTTTTTTACCTGAATTACCATCTTGCGATTATCACGCCTGCTCTCTAAAAAAAATTCACTCCAGTGGATAATCGACGAATCATTTTCATAGATACATGCAAATTTTCTTCGATACAATTCGTTGCCAAGTCGCAAAACAGAATGCATTGTAATTTTAAAAAATAAATATAAAAAAATTTATATTAAAATATAAATCTTCGAAGTCTCTTTGTGGCTGCACAAGCACCAGTAAATATTTTTGAAAGGAAATATCAGACATTGGTAAAACGTAGACGCCTACACAGTTCCGGTAGAGAGAGACGTTAATATAAGTCTGCGATAACAACTTAGCTTCTCGGAAATATTTTAAATAATTTTTTTTTGTGTAGTAATGCTTGTACACTTTCTGTCGCCCCACAAAGTTAAACCCCAGAATTATCAGTAAAAAATGGAATATAATTCATATTGGGTGAATTACAGGAGTTTCGGAATATTGTAAACCTAGAATTCACGAGCAAATCACTAAGATTGAGGGTGGGAGCTTTTCGAGACGAGTGAAGTAATTATTGCTATAGGCTATTCACGGTAACGTGAGCACTTTTGAAAGCTCTCTCATTTGGAATAATAGTCAGTAAATATATTCTATTTTAGCCTTAGACATTAACTTCCGAGTGCTGTGGAAAATACACACTATTTATTATTACACTGCAATATTTATTTTAAAAGGTGGTTAAATGATTAAATATGGCTGAAAGGAAAAAGTAACTAGGGCCTCAAAAGTGCTCACTTTACCATGAAGAGCCTATGCAAAGTCGATCATGTAAAGGTAAAATCTTTTCGTAGTACCTTCACACTTTATGACTATAAAATTTGTAAAATCACTGCCTATGTTTGGGTTTTCCTCAAATTATGCCATGCATCACCAGTGTTATAGAATTCTATAAACATAAAAGTATATTATTTTGTATATAAATTATAATATTTAATTTATAATTAATGTAAAAAAACAGAGATGAAATGTGTGTTGGTTAAGGCTGTTCACAATAAAGTGAGCACTTTTGAAATCAACCTTAGAAAAAAGACACGGCTCCGACCTGCATACATTTTAACGGACGCACTAAATTAAATTTGGTAACAATTGATGGAAAGAAGTTCCATATCTTAACGTAGAATAAAAAGTGTTAGGCAGGTAGAAGAATACCAAATGTGGATACAAGTATATCTTAAGCAGGGCTTTCGAAGGTGCTCACTTTACCGTGATCAGCCTATAATGCGTAGTAAGAACTAGTTCTCATGCAACATATCATCAAACAGAGTGCGCACGAATGCGGCGCGTTGTCCGTTTGGCGTGATTTCCTTTGTTCGCACGAGGCGGAGAAATATCCTGAAAGAAAAGATGTAAATAACCATGGAAGGAAATTTACGATATTATTTATGCACGTCATAGCCACGGAGATATTGCTGGTTTTTAGCACATCACATCACTTTCCTGAATATCTCAATTTGATCACATCCAACTGTGTTTCTCACAGTATAGGCTGTTCACGGTAAAGTGAGCACTTTTGAGGCCCTAGTTACTGTTTCCTTTCAGCTATTTTTTTATTCTATAACCACCTTTTTAAAATAAATATTGCAATCTAAGTAAAAAATACAGCGTGTGTGTGTGTTCCACCGCACTCAAAAGTTAAGGTCAGAGGCTAAAATACAATATTAGTATTTACTATTATTCAAAATGTGACGGCTGCCAAAAGTGCTCACTTTACCGTGAATAGCCTATAGGAGAGTGGCTTGTAATGGAGTATTGCTACCGACTGTACAGCATGCAGAACTCATCAATAGGGCGGGGTTCATAAATTAACTCCACATAAGTCACTTGAAATTTACAGGTTTTCGGAAGCTAGCATTGAAACCACGGAGAAAGGGCCATCTTAGCTAAAGGATCTTGTCAACTTCTTAGAAGAATTTTTTTCCCATGCGGGTGCATTAATTTTTAGTAATTTTTGCATCGCAATAACATTTTAATGTTCAAAGCATCAGCAATATCCCGACAGAAACACATCACCCTGGCGAAATATTTTCTCGCCAAGCAAGTAGAAACAGTCGCGCGGTATTGCTCTTTAATGATTTTTCTCTATCGACTCCCGTAAAATTGTAGTAAACTATTGACTTTTCTAGTGGTAATTTATATCCCACGCTTTTTCAGAAACTATTACTTACACTACCAGTATTTTCATAACAGTACGATGTTGAATATGAGAGAAGAAAGATATTTTAAAACTCTGTGAAATATTTTGCTGAAATTTACTTATTAAACAGTCAATTAATAAGAGCCTATATTTTAATTAAAATTTTGGCGTTTTCATTCTGGACGCTTCTAACAACACAGCAAAAAAAAAAAAAACCATAAGAACTATTTTAGTTGTAAATAATAAAAATTTGTAAAAATATTTACAAATATTTTTAATAACTGATTTTATACGTACATTTCAGCTACGAAAGTTTTTATATGTGTAACTAAAATAAATGTGCATTAAATCAATTATTCAAAATATGTTTTACACTTTTATCGATATTTTCTTACAGGAAACAATAATGATTGCCCTACTGATGAAGGTTTTCTTACTAAATGTGCTTTTTGACGCGTCCAGAATGTAAATACGCTTAAATCTTAATTAAAAAGAGACTGATTAATTTATCTGTGATACATTTAAATAATTTATGTCTTGCGAAATACTTTAGTGTGTTACAAAATAAATGCATTCTTGTTTCACATCCAACATGAATCGTGGAGTGTTTTGGCAGGCTGTTAACAAAAAAGTCTTGAAAGGACATAAATCGTAGATTTCTGACAATGTTGGTAGCGTGTGTGATATTTCTTATAGTCTATTCGCGTTTTATTCACACTTTTTGAATCAAATATTTGAAAAATCACTCCATATATGACGCGTTTGGTTGTTCCTAAATATGTCAAGTATAAGAAGTATTTATACACTTGTATTAATATAAAAGTACCTTACTTTTGGTTAAAATCAAATTTCATTAACATTTTATTTATATATTTGCCACGCCTTGCTGCGAATACAAGGTGAAACAACAAATATCAAAAGCACCAAAGATAAAAATAAAAAATAAAAAAAAGCGAGACAAGATCGCAAAAACCTTAATAGCAATATTTGTAGTTTTACTTCACAAGTCGTAAAACATACGACAGTATTCCTTTAAAATGTTTCTCATTTTTACTTGATTCCATACTTTCCAAAATAAGGCTCACTCAATAATTATTTCTGATTTTACAACAGTCTTCATAACGAATTTATCTTTTCAAACATTTTTCGTTTTTCAAAAACGTACGTTAAAAATCTCCATTCGTGATATTACTGACCATAGTTATGATATCCATTAAAATAGCCTATGTCACCATTTTTGAAAGCATTGATTATAATATACAAATTTTTAAACTTGACATATTTTTAAAGTTATTCCCACTGTACACAAAACTGCTATGTTCAAAAATTGATGCTAAGAACCGCTCAGGGTTTGTCCTTCATAGCGATTAGCCTGAAGTGCTTTAAACCTACATAGCTACATTATCAAAGTTTTGTACTTAACTGTCACGATCCCAGGAGACGACTTACCCAGAAGCAGGCTCCGGGATCGTTATATACTTAAACATTTCACCAAAAAAAAAAAAAAAAAACTGACCAATAGAAAATCCACCAATCCACACGCATGGAAACTTCGAATTGTTCTCTAATTCAAAGAAAACGTATGAAAGTGGCGCCGCCTATTTATCACATTTTCCGCTCAGTGATAGCGCTCCAAGCGACAGTGCTGCTTTCACGTGGTGCCGCGCCGAAACAGCGTCGGCCATGTCAATAGTTTGCTACGCGCGAACGCGCCGCCGCTCCGTGCCGGGGTAACCTTGCAGAAAGCCAGTTTGTCGTGTCGCGCACGTAAATGTTCGAGCAGAGTCCAACTCTTCAACAAGGTAATGTAAAAAGCATTTTATTTTCCACAGTAGTATTATTCTTGCTGAAGGTCTTTTTTTTTTTATGTGTCTTCAAATGATGACGGTGTCTTTTGCGTACGCGCGAGAACACGTAAGGGCGCACGTGTCTAATGGGTCCGTTTCGCTCGCCATCGTGAAGTTGTAGTTGTGTACTTGCGGAAAAGTGAGACCAGATGTCTCAAATTACAATATTTCGTTTATAAATGACGTTAGTAAATACAGTGAGACAACAGATGTGTTGGTAATGCCTAGTAATAAATAGTTCTTATGAATTTATTATTACACTGAGTGCGCGCGAAAGCTGTGCGTTGCCCCTTTGGTGTAATTTTCTGTACTCAGTTAAGGTTTGTTAGCACAAGGAGGAGGGATATGATATACCGGAAGTAGAACTACGCTGGGCTTCAGAAAAGTTCGAAATAACCGCGAATGGCCTACAATGAGTTCTGAAAGTTGTACAGTTAGCTGAAGTATTCCATTGGGAGCCCCCTCTCTTCCTATTTTAATTGCTTTCAAGTAGTTGACCAGGCTGTTTTTAACGTTTATTTTCTAAGAAAGGTATTCATGAGTCTAAATACACACTGAAGTTATATACGCTGTATTGACATTAATCACCTAACAGCCCTGCAAAAAAAAATTATTCTCGTACAAAACACGCCGTACTCGTGTGCAAGAACTTTGAGAATTCGCACGTATTGCTGCTAACAATCATCAGTTAAAACTCATGTAGCATGCTACGTGACTCTGAACGAAGCATAATTATTAGCTTCTGCAGTTTTAGTCTATGAAATTTCAGCAAGTTCATGAAACTCCAAGCAACACTGGACGATGTAGCAATGGAACGGCTGCAAATTTAAAGACGTATTCACGTCTAACTACGAGCAGTGTCGCAGGATATTCGTGAAGCTGTAACGAGAACTGATGTGCGTGAACATATACCAGTTTTCATTCCAACATAACAAACATCCCACCATGCATAACACCGTGTCAGGAAAAACTTCAAATGTAAAAATAAAATTTGATTCCGCTGCTAATGCCTTAGATTTTCATACCTTAGATGTTAGTTACTTGAATAAAATAGTAAATCAAAATTAGATTTATAATTGCATTCCAAAACTTTGATAAAATATTTGGATTCCAACACAACGTATTCCAACCTTACCAACCAAATATCAATAGTTGGAGAGTTGGGGGCGTGGGCTAAATATAGGAATACCTGCCAGTTAGAGCTGAAAATATTCAAACTAATAACCACTACAAAACGGAGCTTATTTTTTAAAGAATCTCTGCTAAAAAAAATTGAACCATTTAAAAATAAATGAATCAAGTGTTTTTTAAATATTTATTATATCCTAAGTTGGCATATTGTCTACGAAGCATCGAAGGTCCAACGTAACATAAATCTTTACAGGCTGTGAAAATTAATATTTTTCCCCATTTAAAACGATTATATATTTATTAACGAGAGTGAGTTGGTGATTACCCTAGAAAAGTTTACATACAAGATTCCTGGCGAAGTCCCTCCCGGATTTTCACACGTGAGAATCGAGCTGGACAATGCCGCTGGTTGACAGGTTTCCTCGGGATCTTCCGTTTCTCCCACCCTTGCATTCCGCAACTGCTCCATACTCACACCACTTCACCCTCATCGGCTCTGAAGACGTCGGCGTTAAGAGCCGCCAAAATGATTCCACTTGAAGGTTGAAAGAGGAAAAGAATAATATAGTGTTTATAATAGGGCTTTTGTGTTTTTCTGTTATAATTATTTTCGTTAAATATTTGGAATTCTACGAAAGTTGAGAGTTTAGTATAGAATTTTTGGTCGTCTCTAAACAGCGAGCTCTTAAGCACCGATGAGGGTGAAGTGATGTGAAGATGGAGCAGTGGCGGAATGCAAGAGCGGGAGAATCTCGATCTGCCCCGAGAAAACCCGCTGGCAAACAGCGTCGTCCGCCACGTTTTCCAAATGTCAAAATCCGAGTTTGGAACCCCTGGGAATTGAATCAAGTTCGCCGAGGTGGTAGGCGAGTAACCTGAAGGCTATATCACCGCGGCCCCCTCCAAATTAAAAGAAAATTATCAGGAAATACTAGACTACTACTAGAGTCATCTATCTGTATGTTGTAAATAGTGACAAGAGAATTTCTCTAGTTTAGTGATCTCTAAGCTGGAACTCTACAGTTCCCTGCACATTGTTGTTGATTTTGTCCCTTAAGGCGACACCACAGCTTAAAGGTTGAAGGCGAGAAAGGTAAAATGAAAGAAGTAATAAAGAGTCTATACTTCCTTCTAACGGCAATTCGAACAATTTCAAATTGCTAGGAGTAGGACGAGGGAAGGACAGATGACGGAATTGCTCTCTTTCCCTCACTAACTCACCCCTGAAGATGGCCGGAGGTCGGCGCCCTCTCGTGTCGCCGACGCCCCAGTAATACGTCGTTTCCTGGTTCGGATCCCCAGACCACACTTCTTGCCCCCCCCCCCCCCTCCTGTTAATGTGTTGCAACTCCTCCCCTATTCGCCGATAGCTAGGCGTGGGCGGAGTTATCGTCGTCGGCAGCCGATGGCCATCCTTCTGTGTCAGCCAGAGCTAATTCCTGTGGCCCAACTTGCAGGTTTTTTTGTCGAATGATTCTGCTTTTGCAGTGTTGCTGGTGTCGATCCAGTCCCTGAGTTGGCTGCCGCTGACCGCCTTTATCCTGGGCGAACCGCGTGGCTGATGTCGCATTCGTAACAACGTGTGTGCCTCAGCTATTACTTTTTCGGCTGCTACTCAGGAGAGTGTCAAGTTTCATCGCAAATCAAACGGCACAGGATTCGGTCCCTGTCTGCCTCACCTCCGCCTCTTTTCGGTTTTTATTGCCTTCACAGCGTAGATTTACCGAAAAGGGTGTTTGTCTCCCAGGCTGGGAGTATTTTACGCGATAGGTTTGGCCAGATGGCGGACTGGTCAACTCCTTAATAGTCGGAACGACTCGACGGTGCCCGAGCAGGAATTTCAGTCGGAAGAAAGTCAGCTGTATGGGAGTGGTGGATGCCAAATTAGGAGGCCTATGATGTAAACGTGGGACCTCTAAGCACCCTAATGTCCCGGGTAAACCGCTAGTGTCTATGGAAAGGAAGAAGGAGCATGGGCTGGCCTAGAATTTGCTTCACTTGAGTTCTATTCCTACGCCTGAAGTCAGGGTGAGGTGGACTCGTGGTGGCAGGGCTTACAAAATCGCACCAAGAAACTATCACATAATCATTGTCAAGCTGAGCGGGGTAAATAGTGTAACGCAATAAATAAACAAACATAAACAACAATATGTATTTAATTTATATTCAAATGGTTATAGGCTGTTCACGGTAAAGTGAGTACTTTTTAAGGCCCTCCCAACAGGCTTTGTCGACAAATAAATATATCTTATTGCAGCCTCAGGCATTAAATTCTGAGGGTGGTGAAACGTATACGTTGTATTTATTGGTCACATTGCAATGTTTTAATTAAAAAGCAACAGGAATATGGAGACTCGATAACGGAAAAATTTATAAGGGCCTTAAAAAGTGCTCACTTTACCGTGAACAGCCTATACCAGGGTGAGTGAATGAATAGATTTGGGTGGCTCTAAAGAGAGACGTCTTGAAAGCCGATGAGGGTGAAGCGAGGTGAGTATGGAGCAGCGCCGGGATGAAAAGGTGGTGGAAACGGGAGATTCCGGTGAAAACCCGCCGACCAGCAGCACCGTCCTTCACCAGTCCCACGTGCGAAAATCCGGGAGCGACCCCGTCGGGAATCGAACCCGGTTCGCCTAGGTGGGAGTCGAGTAGTCTAATCCCTACATCACCGCGACCCCAAAATGTTACCAGAACTTCACAACATTTAATCAGATGACGTGTAATTTTTTTTAATACTTTCGTAATATGACCATATTTAATAATACAACTGAGTCCAAAATATTCATTTAACAAAAATATTACTACATATAGGCCTAATTTGTCAATTGGCATAGTTCATTTTTTACTATTCTTATTAGTAAGTTTGTGCTACAGTCCCCTGGACTAACTGTTAAAATTACATGCTGGAAGATAGTAGACGTATGGGCTAAGAAACTCTGGCCATGTTGAGAACAAACAGTATAGCGCAATGAAATAATTACGCCTTTAACAAAGCCTGAGAAAAAGCTGCGGACAGAGAAAGCGTTCTGTTCCGTTTTCCCCAGGGCGTGACATAGAATGTGAGTGAATGACTCACGCAATAGTAAAGCGCGTGGTTTTTGAAGGATATCGTGTCTGCAGAAGAATTCGCGAGATTTTCCCACAACCGGTCAGTTAAAACTATCACTGCGTAAAAGTGGTTAATTATAATCAGGGTAATTTCTACACGCGCAGCCAGGTTCTTCGGAACAGCTTGTGAGCGGGGAGGCGATAAAACGCGGTATAAGGTCTAGCCGTCGTTAGGATGAGGGCCCCGCGGAGTTAAAAAGTTCAGAACGGTAACTTGTTCCACCAGTTCAGACCCTCGTGCACGTTTTCGCCTGCTGTTAAATACCGGTGTATAAAACGTTCATGCGATTCTGGCGAAGAGGCGCTCGCACACAACATTTGCATAAAAGTTTAGAACTCAGCGCTACTTTCCCGTGGCTCTAGTCTTTGAGAAAGTTTCAACGTCGAGATTTTTTCTAGTGTTCAATTGGCAAGCCAACTCCGCTTCATCTGCCGAATTTTGAGCCACCGGTACGTTTACGAGGCGTAAACTGAATTACCAGAGACTCGCAAGGTTGCCATTAGATCAGTGGCATCTGCGTTATGGAGGAACAACGTTATGCTTCAAACGAAATACATTGAAACGTTCCTGGACGAAATAGCATTTCCATGTTTTTTATCCCTTGTAATTTATCGCGTATTTTCTTCAGCCGAAGAGTGCAAAAGACTCTAGTAATTTGCATACATGATCGGCTAGAAAGTTATCCAGCGAAGTGAAATACTTGCAGCATTTAAGACATGTTTTCCATATTTAAATTATTTCGATAAATAGATACTCGCAGCAGGAGTGCTACTTATATACACTTTGTAGTGGACACTCCAGTAAACTGGCGGCAAGGTAGTTTATTAAACACCACGCATGTATAAGAGGCAGGCAGGCCGCCGCCTCCGCCCTTTGTCGCTCACACCCTACGACGAGTTCCCGAGGCTGCTGCCGTCCGACGGAGGTGTCGTAGCGCAGAACAGCAGAGGGCTGCGATCCAAGGGCGAGACCACTGAAGACTGTACGACATCCGCCATCGAGAATTGGGGCTAGAGGAGCGTCTGCCCGTTCGACATAATACACGGTGTAAGACGACTCATACACTACGGTGCAGGTCTAGGCCGAGAGAATCCTTAAGGCGGTACTTATAATCACTAGCGCGATCAGCTCACTTAAGGCTATGGACTCCTTTGAGAGGAACCAGTATTCAAATTAGTGATCAAATTAAAGTATTGTGTAGAGTTTGCGTTGTGTTAATCAAACGATAATTCAGTATCCAGATTGTGTATAATTGAGTGAATAAATCTATAGTGTTTTATAAAAACTTGTGTCGCCTACCTTGATTGTATAGGAGTAATTGCTACCCCCACGTTATCGTCCTAGAGTGAATTATTATGTTGCGTTGAGAGTCCAAGTATATGAGCAAGTATAGAAGTAAGTATAGCTCTCAAGAGGAAGTATTACATGGCGGAGTCGCCTATAAGCATTCTGTGGTACTTCAGTATATTAATACTATTAGTCCGACTTCTAGAGCAGAACAACTTATACCAACTACCGTTTTATTCGTACACACTAAATTAATATTCTGTGTTTATAGTTTGTAGGTCTTGTTATACCACATACTCAGAATTGCCATAAAGAAACATTTTCCTCTTAAGTTATGCTATGATGTGGTAGCCTATTTTATATTTCACGATAGAGGTACTTACATATATCATAAGTTAAGTAACCAAAACCGAGGAATAAATTAACAGATTATTATTAAACGTACACCTATCGTAATTCTGTTTGTATTATTTGATATTTATCCGACGACATATTTTTCGACAAAACAAGCTCAGAGAGAATTCCCAGGGCGGGTTACACATTCATAACTAATCGGCCGAATACAAATATACACCCAAGCCTTACCCAGGAGCAGAGGAAGTGGGGGCTTCCTGAGATGCAAGAAGTAAGAGTGGCACAAGTGCCATTTCATAAAATTGATGATAGATTGTGTTCCTATCCCCGTTCCCCAAGTTTGGGCACCCCCTTTACCCCTCCACTTACCACTACCGTATGTGTTG
The DNA here is from genome assembly GCA_029891345.1 of Dryococelus australis. NCBI lineage: Eukaryota > Metazoa > Arthropoda > Insecta > Phasmatodea > Phasmatidae > Dryococelus > Dryococelus australis. Next base: position 56,252,290 of record CM056996.1, read on the forward strand.
TGATTAGCCAAAGTGTTACACCCCTTCCCCTCCCCTTTCCCCATCAAGAGAGGTGTGCTGTGATTGGTTGTTGGCTTACCCCTCCATCACTGTCGGGTTACCTTTCACCCCCTCCAACCACTCCCTCCCCTGAGAGATGTGCTGTTATTGGCTGTTGTTTGAGATAGCAAAACTGCCGCAAGGGATAGGTGAGACTTGCCTCCATGGAATCTCACTAAGTTTCGCTAATTTATTCTAGGGGTGGTTAAACGGCCCCAAAATTAAATAACATAAATTAGGATATGACATAAATGAAAGTAAGAGCATAATAAAAACTACAATGCAAATAAAAACAAAAAGTACTGCAATATTCATGTTTATTTAATGTCTTAAACATTAGAAATAAAAATATAAATTAGGGATTAAAAGTAACCTCAACGTGTCCAAGTATATGCGTATTACCAGTAGTGCAAATCAGTTTCGGTAAAACCATATCTGATAGCCAATATCCATTTTAACTTTTTTACAAGAGAACAGTACAGGTGTCGAATACATGCTATCAACAGCAGTCTACTGAAAAACACCTTCATGAATTGGAACTGTCTTCCAGCAAATTATATCACGTGGGCCAATAAACTTTTCTGAAGAAACAAAATTCCAAAAAACCACTTCCAACCTTAGCAGTAATAACTTGAAGACAGAACCGAAACATATTTGACAGCAAAATATAACTCCCTTCTGCGCCAATAACGTTGACACGTCATGCCTTACCTTCCTTATCAACATCATAACGCACAGGCAAAATATTACGAAAACACCTTCCTAGGATAATAACCTAAAGAAATAATACGCCTTCGAAACACTGTAATATCTAACATGAAAAAAAACAAACCATTAAAATTTGAAAACATACTTAAATTACGCAAAATGAAATAAAACACATACCTTACAACACGTTAAAACATATAGAAAACCGAACTCCAGAAAAATCCCGGACATAAGGAACCGGACTTATTGGAAATTGGTTTTTTGAAGGTTGTGTCGTATTTTAAGTTTGTTGAAAGGCACGTTACTTTATTGTTTATTGTGTTTTAATTGCTAATGTGTAATATAAGAATATTTTCTAAATCTAATTGCTTGTGCCAATGATTATATATAGTCTTATCTTATATACAGAATGTGTATAAATTTCCATTACATATAGTAAGAGCATGTAGTGGGGAGTAATACGGTTACGTTTTGCATAGGAACTTTCTACGGAAACGTACCGTTTCCTCGCGACAAACAAAAAACCACCACATCACATGTTGACCTCTCCCACGTCTGCAACATACCGTACGTTGTTTATCTTCTGGGTCCACTTACAAGAAGGGCCCGATGTGACGACCAGCGACGTCTACACAAACACGGTACCTACGTACCATGTCCTGGTACAGACGATCACTAATACCTGGAAGTCCAAGATCGACCAAAGCCATAATCCGTCGCAGCCATAATCCACGCCAGCAGGTCCTCCTCTAATTCCACAGGGTCTCGTAATTCACGCCCTCCATGTGGCCCCACAGTAAGTAGTCTAGCGGAGTCGAGTCGGGTGAACGTGCAGGCCAAGCAATCGGGCCACCTCGACCTATCCACTGTTGGCCAAAAGTTGATCGAGATGACGTCGGACCGCAAACGAAAAATGAGGTGGTGCTCCATCATGCTGAAACCACTAGTTTTGATGCACATGCAGGGGCACATTTTCCAAAAACCCAGGCAGTACGTGTTCAAGGTAAATCAAATATGCAACACCCGTGAGTGCACGTGGAAGAAGTTATGGCCCAATAACATGTCCATCCAGAAACCCTGCCCACATGTTGATATTGTTTCGCTGCTGAAAACCACGAGGGCGCGTAGCACACGGGTTTTCATCGGCCCAAAAATGGCTGTTGCGGGAATTGAAAACACCTTCCCTGGTGCACCTGGCTTCATCAGTGAAGAGGATGCGCCGTGGAAAGTCGGGCTCATCAACACAACGATGCAAGACTCACCTGCAGTAGTGGGCGCGTGGCGCAAAATCATCTGGACGCATTGCCTGTACTCTCTGGCGGTGGTAGGGGTGAAGCAGCTGCTCATGCAGAACATGCCAGACAGTTTTGTAATCCGCATTGAGTTTACGCGCTATGTTTCGAGTACTAGTCGTCACGTCCTCTTCGACTGCATTGAGAACAGCCTCGTCGAACTCGGGGGGTGTGCCCCCGCCGTGTAGCACCACAGTCGGATCTGTTGGCGGTGAATGTGCCCGTCTCCGAGGCCCGCTGGTAAACCTTGGCAAAGAGGGTGTGTGAAGGTGTCTCGCGGTGTGGAAAACGCTTTTCATACAGCTGACGAGCAGCCCACTCATTGCACCCTAAACCTGTAATTTTCCATGTTCAACGGCAACACACGGACAATGAATTTCGGCTCGGCTTCACGTCAAGGAAGATAATCGCAAACTGAACACAAGCACTACAGCACATTCGAACGTCAACTGATTGACGTGTCTCCCAGCAGCTCACAACATCAAGTGGATGGCACGTTAAGAAACCTGTCGCGGACACGGGACACCACGTGATCGTCGAATGACGCACGTACTACCCTACTCGTTGGCACCCGCATTGTCTTCCACGTACTCTCACGGGTGCTCGATTGCTTAGCCTGCATGTTCGCCAGACTTGACTCCGCTAGACTACTTCCTGTGGGGTAACATGAAGGGCTTGATTTACCAGACCTCTGTGGAATCAGAGGAAGAACTGTTGGTGCGGGTTATGTGGCTGCGTTGGATCTTGGAATTCCAAGTATTGGTGATCGTGTGTACCACAACATGGTACGTAGGTACCATGTTTGTGTAAGACATCGCTGGTCGCCACATTGAGCCCTTCTTGTAAGTGGACCCAGAAAAAAAAGTGCAGTATGTTGCAGACGTCTGTGAGGTCAACATGTGATGTGGTGGTGTTTTGTTTATCGCGGGGAAACCAGTACGTTTTCGAACGTAAGTTCCTATGCTAAACGCAACCGTCTTGGTCCCCACTACGAGGCCTTACAATGTGTGATGGGAATTTAGACACATCTTATATATACAAATATATATAATCCAATCTTATATATACAAATACATATAATCTTATCTTATATAAAATTATGTGTAATATTATATTATATATAAATATATTTTCCTCTTTTATATTTAATTATGTACATTCCTATCTTATATATTGTGTGTTTTCTTCTAAGGTGATTTTTTGGGGTTTTCTCAGAGTGCTCCCATAATGCAAAGGTGTTATGATATTTCTGCGAATTTAAAATTGTCTAAAAAATTGCGAATATTATATATATATATATATATATATATATATATATATATATTTGTTTTAAGCAATGTATTTCGATCGAGATGTTGCTAATAGTTAAGGTTAACAATTTTCATTATAAAAACTTTTTCTGAAATTCCTACTCTATTACAAATTGTCAGGTTGGTCGAACACTTTAACACACTGGATTAGAGCTCTGGATCCTTGTAAGAAGAGCGTGGATTCGAATCCCACAACTGAAAAATAATTTTCAGACATATATTGAGATAGTTGAGATGGTCGAAATCAGTATTCAAAAGGTAACAGTACGAAGGTTTTCACTTCTTTGCAAACGTGTTGGAGGGCAAAGCATTGCAAGTTTAATCATCTTGTGATAGGTTTTGTGATAGTGTGTGTAAGCTTTTGTCATTTGAATAAGGAAAGTGTTAGTGAGGATATGTCGACATCGACAATACTAATACGAAAGCCTTTGACCTCTGGGAGTCGAAGTTACACAAGAGTATCGAACATTTGCAATTATTTTGGCAAGACATTCACAAAGATCTCAAGCGACAGAAGTCATTAAGCTAGTAAATGTATGTTCGGAACCTCATACAAGATGTATCCATGTGTTAATGGTGGTATGGTGTATGCAAATAGGACTATCTCAACTGCGCACAACAGGATTTGTGTTGTTTATTTGTAATATTTGGCTGTGTGTTTTCTATTGAATGATGTAATGTTTTGTCATAGTAATTCGCCGGAATATTTCATAGGAATGCTTATATGATTGTTTTGTTGTCCTTTAGTTATTTGATCGATTCAAGAATTTCGCCAGGAATATACAGCATGTTTGCAAAACTTCTGTATGATCACACATCATACCATCAGGATAAAACTGAAAGCAACTGTTGCTTCTACGGAATTAGAATACTTATTCACTGAATATGTCACCCTTCTGTTTGAGCTGCCGAACACTTCAGAAAAATTGGAAGTGATTGTGTAGGATAAAGTAAGAAAAATAGATACATTAACGGTATTTAAAAGTTTGTTTGATTTATTGCAGAAGATAAATGTCGAAGGCACTCTTATATTTTTATGTATTTACATATTTCTGTAATATAAATGCAGCACTTTGATTACGTGGATGTAACTGCTTTAAAATGTAGGCTGATATTTAGTCTTTTAATTAATTTACAGTTAATTACAGTTTTTGTTAAATATAACGTGAATGATTCCTAATTATATAATTTGTAATAACGCTTCTGTACAGAAGATTCTCAATAACACGGATTGATAAATATTATTGACATGAGAAGTAAAGGAATCATTGCCGATGTTTACAGATACCAACGGAACGGTTTCACAGAAGCAAATTTGTGACTTAAACTGCACACCAGCAAGAGTCGTAGCATGCAGCAAACAATTCCCTTTCAAGGCATGCTATTAGTTATATACTATCTACACGAAGTTCACCGAGCTGATAAGTATCACTTGCCAATGAGCTGCTTGTATTTGACTTCATAAGGGCAATTTTGGGTGTGTAAAATTGTTAATAACAATCACAAATGTTTAAAATTTCCACCATCATCAGCATAAGACATGGTGTGGAACGATGTATAACAGGATGATAAACAGTAGCTACGCATTCTATGGGAGTCGATTCACAGGCCATCACGATCGCGTATCTCAAAATATCCTGCGTCGGTATCTTTGTGGCGTACACAATGTTTTCCAGAATTCCCCACAGATGAAAGTCTTAACAGCATTAAATCTGGGGAGCTGGGTGGATACTCGAAATTTCCTCGTCGGCCTACCCACCTCCCATCAAATCTTTCATCCAGGAGCGATCTTATGCCTCGATGGTAATGTAGCGTAGCACCGTCCTGCTGGAGAAAAGCTATCACTCTAAGAAATTATTCATAAATATTACCACACTAGTGTATACGTGCAGTGAGAAAGCGCGAATGGTAAATTATTTTCCCATACAACCATTGTAGCGTTCCTGCATTTGCACAGGAAAGAGTCAAATGCGTAGGGTATAAGTTACGAACTTTGTATTGCAACAACGCTTAACCTTCCTATATCCGCAGTCTGATAGGTTGTATTATTCCCATAGTATGTATAGGTTAAAAACTTCAATAAGACCTACAGTTTAGGAAGTTTACAAGGAAATTGTTTACAGTTTATCGTCATCTGGGTAGTGTTTGTGAACAGCTGTCACAATTTTTCCCTTCAATACGGCATGGTAACTTCCCCCCTGCCTCCGTCCTATCAAAGAAGAAAGGCCCCACACGCCCTCTGGTCGACATTCCGCACCACAATGTCAACCCAGGGATATTAACTGATGGCTCTACCACAATGTGGGGATTTTCTTCTGCCCAGTTCACGTAGTTGTGGCGGTTCACATTTCCATTCTATTTAAAGGTAGCCTCATCGGACCAATCACGTCAGGGAGAATTTTCGTTGTCGTTGTACATGTTTACAGCGAATATTCACAAAAATACTAAACACCGTAAACAGAGGGAACGTTGCACCTACTTGGGTAATATTGCACCATTGAAAAAAATTGTTGTATACCATTTGGCAAAAAAAAAAAAAAACGGAGAACTGTTAATAAGTATTTTGAAGTTTTAATGTTATCTACACAGGTTATGTTTTATACTTTATCACCAGTTTACCAGTTTACAGTAATTTTGAAAATAACATTCATAGTGGTTTTTTAGCTTATAATGGACATTTTTTAATTAAAATCATGATTCACACAAATTCCAAAGCGTTATTTTAAACACAATGTTTTGTCTCATGCAAAAGGCTTATTGATGCCGCATAGGTATGGTACGTTGCTATTTAGACATTAATTTTACCTCAGAAGTTAAAACTAAAATACGAGTTAACGGGCAACAAATTTCCAAGAAACCTTCTTCACGACATTCTGATAATATGATCAAATTTTTTTTTAGATGTAGTCTAAGGTATTGATTCTGTGCAGATTGGAAATTTGTACGAAAAAAAAAAAGATATAAATTTAAAATTTGCTTGAGTCGTTTTATTCCTTTTTGAAACGTCATTTTCTTCCATGTTTTCCAGACTGTTGTTTCATATTACAACTAAAAAGTAAGTGCAGAGTAAACAATTTCTAGAAAACTCCCCACGCGGTAATGAAAGTTTCTAACCCATATATGGTATGGATATCCAGTAGGGTGTGGTGCACACGTCACTGCACATATCAGGCTGTAAATTCAGGAATGCTTCCCGTCGGTACTTACAAAGTTACGTGATTGCCTACGTATTCTGTGTAAATGTAGGAACTCTATCACGAATGCATGCATTCGTATTTTCTCACTATATGTAACTTATGCACTGATGTGATAGCGAATAATTTCTTATAGTGAAATATGCTATGCAAAAATTAGTATTATTATGACTCTAATTACTGATACCCATTCGCTGATAAAGTGCCACGGCAAAGTACGTAATTATAAAAACTAATTATATTCTTTTAGGCCAAGTCTTACTCTGGTGTACAAAAATCAGTAACTACCAATTTAAAATATTTTTACTTACAATGTTAAATAACATGAAAATGTTTTAATAACATCGCTCTGCGCTGTGACAGTTCCTAAGGAATTAATGAGGTATAAGTATGGCCATCTTACCACAAGAAACAGTCTCCATTTTCTCCGCAGAAACGAACGCGCGTGACGGAAAACACCCGGCTTACCTTATTAAAAGTCTGAAGCTTGTGGGTGCCCATGTGCGGAAAAGCGATTAAAGGCTGTTCATGATAAAGTGAGCACTTTTGAAATTAACCTTAGAAAATAGTCGCTATCTCTACATGCATATATTTTAACTGTCGAACTGAGTGGCATGCGCCCAGTAAAGATAGTAACGATCGATGGAAAGTAGTTCCATATTTTAACGTCGAATAAAAAGTGTCAGGTAACCAATTGTGACGACTTAAATTATTTTTTCACTTTCTGTTTTTTTTTAATACGTCAAAGTGTAAAGGCAATGTTAATATTGCATAAGGCGGAGGAATACACAATGTGCATACAAGTAGATCTTAAGCAGGGCTTTCAAAAGTGATCATTTTACCGTGAACAGCCTATACGGAAGAAGCGCGTGCCATGATCATGTATGTGTGAGCAAACAGCGTCACATTCAGTGGAATCCACAAGGAAGTCATTGCCTTACATGGTACTTGTATTTCTGTTATATCTGTGTAAATAGTGAGAAGGCAGTGCTAAATGCTCCCTGAAATAGAATAAGTATTTTTTTATGAAGCAATATTTGGTTGTCTCCCCTTCACATCATACAAATCTATCGGTTTCTTTGTTATGTTAGGCTATTTTTTAAAGTCTTATTCCTACTCCTCTTACAGGAGTTCTGCAGCCACTTTAATAACTAGCGAACTCGTATGTCAGTTGCGTGTGCTCCGAACACAATTTGTCGTAAATGAGACTCGAATAGTAGGCTTATCCTCCGCCTCTTATACGAACACTACAGCTCGGGGTCACATGCAGACTGAACTCTCTCTCTCTCTCTCTCTCTCTCTCTCTCTCTCTCTCTCTCTCTCTCTCTCTCTCTCTCTCTCTCTCTCTCTCTCTCTCTCTCTCTCCCTCCCTCGCCCTCCCTCCCTTCCTTCCACCCTTCCTCCCACTTGCTTTCTCTATATCTCTGTGAAAAGTCCCACTCAATTTTGCAATGTCTCCCGCTATTACTGGTCGAATATCAGTTTTGGCTTTCGTTAAACCTGATCTTCTGACTCCGCCTGATGTCCACATGATTCATGTTTAAAAACTGTTCTCAATAAACGTCCACCATTATATCTATTTTTTTTTTTTTTTTGAGAATTTGGGACCGTCTAATGCTTCAGAGAATCCCCGCCACGATATAGGTATGTATGCATTCTTTCCACACTTCTGTTGCGTATGTGATAAACGCTGGAATGATTGCATCGACAATGGTTGGCTATACAGCATTTGATTAAATAAATGTTACCGGGCATTGAAGGCATTCTTAGAGAGTAAATCGACCTCTTCATGACTGGACAAAGAGTTATAGGGCTAACATGAACGGGAGAAATTGAGATTACGGAAGTTTAAGATTATAAAATTAAGCAAAAATAATGGGTTACATATAACAAATCTTAACCTGCTTCAGTAGATTAGAGCTGACGGATACCCAGTCCACGGAAAAATTTGCTGCTGATCAAGGGACTGAAATAATTTTTCAGAACGTTATACAAACTTATGCCAACACGTTAGAAAATACGAATATATTTCATGGTTTGACGATTACTGTTGGCATGAAAGCTGGTCTAAAGATCAACATTATACTACTAGTCGATTAATATTTTACAGATAACTCAGGCAGGAGCGCTCGAACGTCAGAAAGATTTAAAAAATGGGAACTTCTCTGAAGACGAGGGCAGGGTATATCCCATGAGTCTACCCTGGCTTAACTTACATTTAGGGCACGTAGAGTGAAGGATTTAAAAGCCTCTAGATACGATATGGTAATAGTGACAAAATTTTAAGGAAGTTTCAAACAAAAACAAATCATTGCATTGGAAAAGAAAGAAAGTAGGTATAGACTATTCATGGTAAAATGAGCACTTTCGAAAGCACTGCTTAAGCTCTACTTGTATGCACCTTGTGTATTCTTCCACCTTATGTAAAAGTAACATTGCCACGGGCCTTATCACTTTATTCATTCGTCGGTCAAGCTAAACTGTACAATTATTAGAAAAGTAAATATTTTACAACTCTGTTCATCTTTACAGTTAGATACATTAAAAATCATATAGCGAAAGAAATAATTTAAGTTATAATAAATTGTTGCTTTACCCTTTTAATTCGATGTTAAGATATTGAACTACTTTTCATTCATCGTTACCAACTTTACTAGGCGCATGTCACTCAGTGCGCCCGTTAAAATAAATGCAGGCAGTGACTTTTTTCTAAGGTTAATTTCAAAAGTACTCCCTTTATCGGGAACAGTCGTTAGTTAGGTAGGTATAACTTAACGTCTAATCGACGGCGAGGTCATTAGAGATGGAGATAGTTGCTCGGATAACGAACCGGCCTTAGGCTGTAGTAAGGAGCCATCCCTTCTCAGAATTCACCGGGAGTGAATGTGAGAAAATACGGAAACCCGAAATCAGAATGGCTGGACCGGGATTCTAACCCAGGTCCTCCCGAATACGAGCTCAAAAGTTAACCACTGCGCAACCTCGCCCCGCGAAAACAGAAATATCTTGATCCTGGAAGAATGGTAGAGCATACGGGATACCTCGGAAATTGTAGCGAGCAACACGCGATGTGATGCCAAGAGTCAGAGTACGGCTGAAGGAAGATTAGTTATACTGCCGTAAATCATTTAGGCATCCATTTCACTGTTTGAGAAGGTAACCTGGTGCCAGTCTGGTGAACCCCTCCTTTTGTAGCGTGTGTAGAACGGGTAGGGCGATGCATGCAATGATGCTGAAGATTCTCACGAAGCTTTTGAATCACAACTTCAAGCATTACTGTAGATCAACACTCTCTAAAAAAAATAATTATGAATCAAGGTGTTAGCATAGCCTGCAATAGTTCTACTTAAAAAATATAATACTCTAAGAATTAGATCATTATATGTAACCTAAAAAACACTGCTGCGTAAATTACGGTTATTCGTGAAACAGAGTTGAGGAGCAGTCGAAGCTCTGTGAATTGGAAATGGAGCGAGTTGTACAAACGAGGTCTGGCAGAAAGTCATCGAGAGTAAACTAACGCCTGCCACCATTCAACTTAAATCATTGCATGCGCAGCAGCGAGGGCGGCTGACGTGGTCGTCAGGACGTTCAAGGAGAACCCGCTGTAGAGGTAGGACGGGCACGCCCATCCGACGTGAAGGTTAGCAGCAGTTCGGATGACCAAACTGCGCACTGCAGGTCGGGGATTGATCTTCCGGAAATCGGTCATTGTCACCTGAAGGCACCCCGTTGGTCTCCCAAGACGTTCGCTCACGCAGCCAGTCCGTTACAACACGTTGCTGGCAGCAGGTGTGACGGGCGGCTCGTGCAGATTCGCGTCGTCCATTCGGCTATTCCGCATCACGCCCGCCACAGGCTGTTCGCAATAAAGTGAGCACTTTTGAAATCACCCCCTAGAAAAAAGTCACTCCCCCTTGCCTGCGTATGTTTTAACGGGCGCTATGAGTGACATGCGCCCAGTAAAGCTCGTAATTATGGATGGAAAGTAGTTCAATACCTTAACATCGAATACAAAGTGTTAAGTAACAATTTCTGATTACATAAATTATTTCTTTGCATTATGTTTTTTTTATGCATCGAAGTGTGAAAACGGCCAGATTTGTAACATATATACTTTTATAATAATTCCACAGTTTCACCTGACTGACGCACTAATAAAGTGATGAGGCCCATGTCAGTGTTAATTTTACATTAGGCGGGAGAATACACAATATGCATACAAGTAGATCTTAAGCAGGGCTTTCAAAAATGCACAGTTTACCGAGAAACAGCCTATACCTACATACGATCGGAGTGGGGCGGAGTTCCTGCTCTTCCAAAGACATGTTCCAAGTGATTCGATTGGCGCGGCCACGGCATGAGCACGATTTTCTCCATCACGAACAAACTGTATATGAGACGAATTTGCAGTGTTCTCGTGAATACTCTCTTTCGCATCAAAGAAAATTGTGCTACACGAATATTTAATGTGACACATAATTAGTATGAAAAATATGATATTATTAATTATAATTTCAATAACCGCCAGGGGACTGTTAGGGAACTCATGGTTCTACCAAAGCGTATTTTTTGTTACTCGATAATTATACCCTTTCACCTTTTCTAGTGCTTGTGCCAAAAAAAATTGGTTGATTATTCAAATGTTATTCAGTGATCGGCTGTGATGCTTTATCCCTCCTTTTTCGCAATAGCACTCAAAATTATTAAATTTGCTAAAAGTTTTTAGCTCATGAAAATTATATAATGTTATCAAGCAGCTCAGCTAAAAAACAGACAGCCGTGTTTTAAAAAAATCACAACTTACAGTTAGTTTAAACTGTTCATATTTGTAGCACCACAATACGAAATTCTTACAAGCAGTAGTTATATTTGTAGTCAGAATCTGGCCATTATCTCATCTAGAGGAAGGGTAATTTAGCTTAAAATATCGCACAAGAAAATCCATATAGGTGCTTGAGCCATATAAAAACTACAGTTTTTAGTCTACTTTCCAAACGAAAGATAAGTTTACGAGATCACTTTTCTGACTTTGTGTCTGTGTATGAGATTGTGTAGTTCTCTATGTAGTCTATGTGTGTCCCTCCATCCACCCCCTCCCCAGGAAAAGAAAACATCTGAACACTCGAACAGGATTTCATCAAACTCGATACACATATAGTGCTCAGAAAGTACATCCGGATTTTATAACTTTCGACTACGCCAAGTACTTATTTTCAAAATGGCGTACATCGAAAAGTTAACGTTTCTAAATCATATCTCTGGAAACATTTAATAGACTTAAAACAAATTTTGCATGCTGTTAGTGCATTATATAAGCATTACATTTAGAAATGGATATTGTTGTTATATTGTCATTTTCGAACATATCACAGCATAAACAAATAAGGCTTTTATGCTATAAGTATCTTGAAAACCAGTTAACCGATTTTCACCAAATTTAGCACGTAAGTAATAATATAAAAGGCCATGTAAATGTAGTAATTTAAGTTTATAAGGCTGTCGTGCAAATATTTTATGCTTATATGCCATATTTACCATACCGTTTGACCAATTTCGACAAAACTTTGTATGCCGAACGTGTCTGTTACAGGCACTATATAAGCCAAAACACAGTCACTGTAGTGTGCCATTTAGTAAGAAAGCGCGAATGAAAAAATTCATTTTTAAAGTTGTATCTCGGGAAACAAGCAACCGATTCGTGTCAAATTTAAGAAACAACACGTACTACGATTGGCCAAATTAATTATTTTACACCTAAAGTAAAAAATGGTGGCTAGATAGATATTTTAGCTTAGTGTGCTTTATCTACGTAACTATGTAACCAATTTACCCTTAACTTTATATACTGGAAGTATCTATTCAAGCCTCAAATGGTGGCTATATAGATATTTTAGCTTAGTATGCTTTATCTACGTAACTATGTAACCAATTTACCCTTAACTTTATATACTGGCAGTATCTATTCAAGCCTCAAATGGTGGCTATATAGATATTTTAGCTTAGTATGCTTTATCTACGAAACTATGTAACCAATTTACCCTTAACTTTATATACTGGCAGTATCTATTCAAGCCTCAAATGAGCCAATACCTAAACTCTTTTCTCCGCTATTTTGGAAAATAGCACCTCAAAATAATTAAACTTTTATATAATATCTCTGGAGATAATTATATAATACCCACAAAATCCATGAGACACTATTTACTTTTGAAGTCCATAGAAATTTTAACGACACGAGGGTGTTGTCATATGCTTTCAAAATAACAGCCATTTAAATATTGTTGTTTAGTATACCTTATATCCTTAACAATTTCAACCGAACTTCATATTCTGACACTGTTTATGACAATCATCGAATGTGATAATGTATAACCTTTATGTTCACCATTTATAAATATAGCATCATATGTGAAAATTACGGTTTTATGCTATATCTCGGGGAAGAATCAGCCGATTACTACCTCCTACATGCAAGTATTGCTATGGTAGGCCATTTAATCTTTTTTTAGAATTGCAGGGATATTAATGCCATATTTCCGAGACCATTCAACTAATTTCCGCCAAATTTCGCACACCAGTGATGATACAGAAGGCTATGCAATCTTACATAATTTAAACGGGCCAGACACTGATTTTCAAAATGGCGGTAATATGAATAATTGATATTAGTTTGCCATATATATTAAACCATTTAACCAAATTCAACCAAACTCTCTATGCTGACAATATATATATTACAATCATTGTATAAAGAGCCTATTTTGACTTCTTTGTTTAACAATCGGGCCAAATAGGAAAATAAAGATTTTTTTTTACATTTCTCGGTAACTAACTAACTTATTTCCACCAAATTCTTTACACAAGTAGCACTGCGGTAGGCCATGCAAACCTACACGGTACAAGTGACTCAGTCACTGATTTACAAAATGACAGCGCCTTAAATAGTTTAGGTTATAGGCTGTTCACGGTAAACTGAGCACTTTTCAAAGCCCTGCTTAAGATCTACTTGTATGCACGTGTGTATTCTTCCACCTTATGTAAAATTAATGTTGTCATGGACCCCACCACTTTATTCATGCATCGCGTCGGTCAAATGAAACTGTGAAATTTTTAAGAAAGTAAAACTTTACAAATATTCTCAGTTTTACACTTTGATGCATAAAAAAAAATATTGAAAGCGAGCGAAATAATATTAAGTTATCACAAATGGTTACCTAACACTTTTCATTCGACGTTAAGATATGGAACTACTTTGCATCCATCGTTACCAACTTTACTGGGCGAATGCCACTCAGTGCGCCTATTAAAATAAATGTATGGAAAGGCAGCGACAGTTTTCTAGGGTTCGTTTCTAAAGTACGCACTTTATCGTGAACAGCCTTTAGTAAACAGTATCTATGAAAACATTAGACTGATTACATCCGAAGTTGATGATACGAATTCTATATCCGTAATACAGTTGGTTGAACTCTAGCTTAGTCTACGAGGTTTTCTGTGTTCGAGTTCCAAATAGGGCACGTGTGAGTTTGTAATAGTGTCACTTATTTTTCATATGTTTGTAGTTCCACATAAAATTATATTTCTGTAAACAGCTGTCAATGGCTAAAGGCTATTCACGACAAAGTGAGCACTTTTGAAACGAACCTTAGAAAAAGCCATTGTCCCTGAATACGTATTATTTTTATGGGAGCACCCAGGGACATTTTCCCAGTAAAGTTGGTAACTATGAATGGAAAATAGTTCCATATCTTGAACGTGGAATAAAACGTGTTAAGTAACCATTAGTGATAACTTAAATTATTTATTTCACTTTGTTTTTTTAAATGCATAGAAGAAGTGAGCAGATTTGTAAAATATTTACTTTCCTAATAATTTACAGTTTTATTCGACCGACGCATGAATAAAGTAATGAAGCCCATAGCAATGTTAATTTTACATACGGCAGAAGAATATACAACATGAACACAAGTAGATCTTAAGCAGGGCTTTCAAAAGTACTAATTTTACCGTGAACAGCCTATACCTACCCTTTAAGTTTTTAGTATATTGATTAAAAACTTTATTCGCCCATGTAGAGGAAAATAGGCTCATTAGTTATATCAGTAAATTCTTTTTTTTTTTTATCTAACAGCACTATAGTAAATTAAGAAAGAGAACCCCTCGCAAAAATCAAGGGAACTAGTTGTATAAAAAATTATGTTCGTAATAATTTGATTTTGGCCACGAGCAATGGGGTGGGACCCGCTAATGTCAAAACGGAGTACACGTTATCAAATCAGACCCTATCGTGTAAAGTGCCTACGTTCATCGGTGGCGAGGATCATGCAGCTAGTGGAGGATGTGGTGTTATAGTGCTTCGGAACAAACACTTTATACACAATTATTTATAAGTACATGCGCGCATATTCACAGACATTTGTTTCGACGTATTCATATTTCCTCCCACCTCACAAAACTGTAACCAAAAAAAGAATGTGTGTGTGTTTGTTTTTTTTTATATATATAAGAAAACTTGCAAAAATTTAAATAAGTTCGGCCGTTACCTCGGACGTGTTCACTGATGTGGTCAAATTCCGAACAACTTTTTATAATGTTATTCTGATAACAAGTCAATGTGGAATCGAACAGAGGTAGAAAATAGTTCTCAATATACTGAACGTGACTTGAGCAATACTATTTACTCTTAAACAACTCTTTAACAGCCAGGTTATCGTAGTTATGTGAAAACTATCAGCTTACTACCGTTTATATTTTATGCAGCTTGAAGTCGAATTATTCATGGTAGGCAAGCAAATTATAAATCTTAAAAAAATATTTCCACGGTTGCTGTTGTACGTAAAAAGAAATGCCGACAGTTAATGATTGTCACACTGCCATGTACGGATGATCTTCCGTATTGAAAAAGAGCAGATATTCACTACGTACAGCCGGGGGCATAAAAAGTGATCGAAGAGCCTCTCCATGTTTATTCAGTCCTAATCTTTCGGTAAAGTTTTGGTGCAAGGATAAAATATCAAACATTTGAGCTGGCATCTATCAGAAAAATGCTTGTTTTCCAAGCATGTTTTTTCGTACCAAGCGAGTTTGGCAATGTGTTAGCACTAACTTCCTCGCTTTCGGGTTTGATTCAGACTGACTATGCTTGGAGATAATTTTCCCAGGTGATTTTCCACCCTCATTCCAGGACTCAGTTCCCTCACATTCCTCCCCCATCAGATGTCTTTCCAACATAAAAGCGTGAGTGTTAGCTCACCACAAATACGAAAACCTTATACCATCATCTGATGGTCAGAGATCTGGTTTAGAAGTTCTGCATTAAAGAAAAATACTAGATTTAATTTCCTTTTCGGTTTATCAGATGTTCTCAACAGAATGCACATAGTAACAACTGCTGGGAATAGTCACGTGTAGAAAAATAAAATTCACAAATAAAAATAATTTTACATGTATTTGACGTGTGCGACTTATTCCATTATAGTTATAACTGTAATTCCTCAAAGCCTCAATTCGCACGAGCCCGTCCAAGAGAAAAGGAAAAGGGTCAGTGAAACAGTTCGACGAGGACCATCCGACGTAAATTAAATTCGGCATTCAATCCTTTATATTATCTTACATCAAGGACGTGAGTGGATAAGTGAGTAAATAAACTTTAAGTTTTACATCAGAAAGCTAAAAGTAACGTTATTTCGAATCAGTGATTATTTATTGAAGTATTTCATTCTGCAACCTTAGCCGTTCTCCTTTAAATTTTCTTCTACTGCCCCGTCCCATTAACTGTGTCGTACAGCAGTTGATACGTTCGCATATGTGGTTTTGGATTGTAAACTTTGTTACATGGGCGGGGCCGATAGAAGTTACCAGGACGGCAATATCTCGTGCCTGAGATCTGGCGTGGTTGAAGTTCGTGTGCCGCCGAGACGGTGCTGTGAGGTTCCCATCATATCCAGCATGCATGTGTGTAACCATGCCACACGAGAACGGGAAATGCAATCTTTCATCGCCACCACCTGAACTATCTTTCAAGGCAATTGCGTTGCCGCCGAGTGCTGGTGGTTCGTGATCATGCTGGTGAAACCAAGCAATTCTCTTTCGGACTAATTTCGTCTCCGACACCGACATGCGGAATTCAAGTGTATTGGGTAGACAAATAGCGTCATATCTCTTGCCGTGTCTCCATATTTGTATGGTACAATAAAGATAAATACGTATTAAGGCTGTTCACGATAAAGTGAGCACTTTAGAAATTAATTTTAGAAATAAGTCACTACCTTTAAAAGAATATATTCTAATGGGCGCACTGAGTAACGATGGATGGAAAGTAGTTCCATATCTTAACGTCGAATAAAAGTGATAGGTAACCAGTTATTTTATCTTAAAATTATTTCTTTCGCTTTCTCTTTTTTTTTTTTTTTTTTTTTTAAATTCATCTAAGTGTAAAATTGAGCAGATTTGTGAAGTATTTACTTTCTTAATAATGTCAGTTTCATTATGATCAGCGTATTTATAAAGTGACGAGTCCAATTGCAATGTTAATTTGACATAATACGAAGGAAAACACAACTTTTATACAAGTAAAGGGCTTTCAAAAGTGCTCATTTTACCGTGAACAGCCTATACGCTACCGTGGTTATTTTCAGATTTTTTTTTTTAGGGAGTCTTTAATGAGGGAAACCGCCTTGTAAAAAATCAACTAAGTCATTTTGACGATAAATGACATAAATAACGTCGTGGGGCGCGTCCACCGTGAAAGGAAACGTCCACCTAGGTTCATGAAGCGTAACACATTTGCGACATCCTTCCATCAAGAATGATAAGAAATGGGATACGAGGATAGAACAGCGATGGTAATAATTGTATTTTGGGTGAACTGGAAAACCCAAAGGAAACTCTTCGGTTATTGGCAACATCCGCCATGTATCCGCTTGCGAAAATCCATGCTTGGCTCTGGCGGATATCGAGGTCACAGTCATTGTGAAAGGCCAGCGTACATACCGCATACTGCAAAGAACGCTTCTCCTTTAACTTTTTTTTATATTTTTTTTATGATCTTCTGTAAGAATAACGCGTGCGGTAGATGTTACTGCACGAACATCGCGTGCGGCAAGATAGCTTGTGTGCGGCAGTCATCACCAACCAAAGTACACGCACATCCTGTCGACCTCAAATTAGTTTGTTCTCTTCCGTGGATGTGTACAGTTGTGTAAGTAAGCCTTCCGAGTAAATATTTATTTCGATGTGCTTAACTTTTGAGTTTCAAAAGTTTCCAATTTTAAAACATTATTTTACGACTTTGTGGACTTGGGCTGCGAAAAGCGTGTTGAGAACTAAGTAATAATATTTAGGTGCATACTGGCCTATTACGCTAGTTAGCTGAAAACAAACATAAGAGTGTATGTATGTATTTTTGTGTGTGTGTGTATGTGTATAAAACCTAATTGTAATTTTATTATAAATAATAACACATATATGAAAAAAAAACCAACTTGTAATAAAGACGTGAAATTGAAGAAAAATTATAACTAAAAATTCGGTTATTTCAATGAAATAATTGCTCGATAACGACAGTGGAATATATATATATATATACACACACATATATATATACATATATATATATATATATATATATATATATATATATATATATATATATAACTCACCAACACACTCACAACGTGTTTCCGAACAACACCGACAAACTCCGGCAGGTTATTCCTGACGAAAAATTAAGACGAAAATGTATGTGCCACTTTTTCCTTAAAGTGATTATTAAGGAAGCTAAGCACCCCCAAAAATCACGGTTTTGAATTAAATTTGGTCAAAAATATCTGGCACTACCCATGATTAAGCACCAAATCGGTGAACAGTGTTTTGTAGAACGGAAATCTTACACCTTTGAAAATGCAGTTGATTATATTATCCCTCTTCATCAGGAAAATAGGGGTTGCCACCCTGTGTTTTGTTACGGATCAGCACCCTTAAATTTCATAATGCCGGGGGCTGCTATTACCAACCGCATTTTCACAGGGGTCAAATCACCGTTCTACAAAATACTATTCGCCGATTTATAGTTCCTGATATATTTAACTCAATTACATTCAAAAACGTGGATTTGAGGGGACCGTAGCTCCCTTAGTAACCACATTACGGAAAAAGTACTATAGGTATTTTCGTCTTATTTTTTCGCCGGGAATAACCGGCCAGAGTTTGTCGGTGCTGTTCGGAAACACGCTGTATATAGATATAAAATTGTGGTTTGGATCCATGATGATTCGTTGACCCTTAATTAGCGGTAATGGCTACCTTGTGTTATCCTACATCCCTATATTTGTAGAAGTTCGTGCCTCCGTTCATGACGATGCAGTAGAATACCTATAACTTTGGCAATATCCATAACCCACGAGGAACTGTATAGTCGCGTTTTAATCTTTTATGACGTTTTGTCACCTCGACTATAATTATTGTTGTCTACATACTAGGCTCTGCACTGCTACGTGTGAAGATTTTCGAGCAAATATCTCTCAAATGGCGGGATAAAAGGCAGCGACATGAAGCGAACATTTTCGTTACTGCCGAGGTTGACATGCTGATCAATTATAAATAGTGGAAAAACCAATAGCAACTCCATGCCATAAAATGTAATGCAAAATTTGTATAATGGACGTATTATTTTCATTAAGGAATTGGATGACAACGAACTGTTATACAGAAGTTGCAAATCTTAGTAAAAATACACATGACTTATGTAATAAATGCTGAATATAAAACCTTCTTCTAATACTTGCATTGAGCTGATGCATTAGCTCTATTTCTAAGGCATATACCACCCAGATCATATGTCGTCTGCGTGTTTTCAAATTATTATTTATTTGTGACGATCCAGCAGACGGCATTTTGCTGCTGGTATTCAGTTACATATTCTGTAATGAAAATTTGTTTTCTCTGCCCTTAAATATTTTGTCAAACGTCAGTGGAAAACACTTGAGGTCGTATGAGTGAAATTTCGCATCAAACTCTTGTATATTTCTATTATAAAAAACTTACAATGATAATTTTCTTCAAAGAGTAATATAAAATCATACGATTGGAAGTATATTACATGCACATTAATATAACATATCATGTATTCTTTATTGCCGAAAGCGTGGACAATCTTAGTTAAGTAAAATAGGTCAAGAAAATAAAAGTTACTAAAGCATATCAAGGTTAAATGAGCACTCTAAATTTTCGAAGAACTTCCTTGCTCAAAATTGTACTTTAGTAACCGTAAACAACTGTCAGAAAATATATGGCAAACGCTAGGAAAGTAGATTTACATTCGAAAGTTTTGTTATACGTGCATTTTTTTAAATTTTAACCACAAAAACTGGTTTCATTAGGTTTATATACATTTTTGTAAGAACTGAAGTATTAGGAATGTGTGTGTATACATATATATGTTTGTTTAGGTGTGTGATTCTGAAGGTCGTTGTGAATTTTAAATACCACTATCAACACATTTAAGAGATTAACAGCTCCTAATGGTGCATGCTACAATCACGCATAAACACAGCCATAACCACTGCAATTGCATATTCGCTATCAAGTTGCAGAACTTTTATTGATGTGTTTTACGAAAACATATGCGTTAGGCACGCCTTATACCGTACAGGTCAAATTCGTCATAAAAGTGCAATTTTGTTCATGAAAACAAACATTCATGTGGCTCGTGTTCATGTTTAAGCTTTTCGTATCTTCATAATTTCAAAATGAAATTAGTGAGCAGACAGTTGAAAGTGAAGGAATATTTGGAAAACGTAAGTATTTAAAAAAGTTATTTTTGTAACAGATTAGTAAAATTAAACGCAAAATACTAGCAAAAAAAAAATTTATTTGAAGGTGAAATTTGATTGTACAATAAATTATCACATTCGCCTTAATAATGCTAGTCGTTGCACAGAGGTTTTATTGTGGCTGTGGCAATTGTCGTGGGCGTGGCAGTTGTTGAAACTATTTGATTTGCAACACGACCGTTGCAGTTTCACAGTATCTCATATTGGCGTACGCGTTTGCGACTGCGTTCATTTTTCCAAGCGGCTGAAGTTCACGTAAAGGCCAGAAGAAAAACTAACCCCGCGTGTCCGAAAGGGTCCTTTTCAAAAGCGGGCAAGCCGTAAGCGGCTGTACGCGTCGGAGTAACGGGCAGCACAATCAAGTCTAAGTGCCTCCGCAGGCGAACCCGCACAGGTCACGAGGCGGGAGGAACACAACAGGAGACTTTGGAACTGTAACCGGAGTTAACGTTAAGAGCAGCGTTGGTCCCGCCTCTGCAAGGTCGTGTGCGCCGCACGCGCGCGGTTAGCTGGACTGCGATGTCGACATCTCAACCCCGCCCCGTCCCCCCCCCCCCCCCACCAAAACCCCTTCCCGATTCAACATCCTCCTGTGTGCCATAACGCTTGCTATAGGCTGTTCACGGCAAAGTGAGCACTTTTGAAAGCCCTGCATAAGATCTGCTTGTATGACCGTAGTGTATCTTTACGCCTTGTGTAAAATTAGCATTACCATGTGCCTCGTCACTTTAATCATGCGTCGATCAAGTGAAACTGTGAAATTATTAGAAAAGTAAATGTTTTATAAATCTACTCATTTCTACACTTAGATGTATTAAAAAAAAAAAAAAAAAAAAACGGAAAGCGGAAATAATAATTTAAGTTATCAAAAATTGTTAAAGGCTGTTCGCGATAAAGTGAGCACTTTTTAAATCAACCTTTTTAAAAATGTCACTGGTCATACCTGCAAATGTTTTAATGTGCGCACTGAGTTGCATGCGCCCGGTAAAGTTGGTAACGATGGATAGGAAATAGTTCCATATCATAACGTCGAATAAAAAGTGTTAGGTAACCTGTGATAAATGAAAATTATTTCTTTCGCTTTCCGTTTTTTTTTTTTTAATGCATCGAAGTGTAAAAACGAGCAGATTTGTAATATATTTAGGAACTTTCCCAATAATTCCACAATTTCATATGACCGAAGCATGAATAAAGTTATGAGGCCCATGGCAATGTTAATTTTACATATGGCGGGCGAATACACAATGTCAATACACGTATATCTTAACCAGGGATTTCAAAAGTGTTCAGTTTACCGTGAACAGCCTATACCTAACAATTTTTATTCGACTATATGATTATGGAACTACTTCCCTTCTTTCGTTACCAACTTTACTGGACGCATGTCACTCAGTATAGTCGTTGAAATGCATGCAGGCAGGAGCAGTGACTTTTTTTCTGAGGTTGATTTCAAAAGTGCTCACTTTATCGTGAACAGGCTTTGCCTCCGCCCGTGGACGTCGTCCCTCGACAGGTTATGTTCGCACCGGCCTTAACTGTTGCCCCGAATAACCGGGCCAACTGCGACCCCGTCACGACTGCCGTGTGTTGACAACCTGCCCGCTGCCAAAAATTTCGACCCGCCTTACAGCCGGCGTGTGCTTGCTAACTACGACTGGCGTAAACCTGAATACTTCTCCGAGGTCACTCGACGGTTATTGCTAGACTCCATAAATTTCTGTGCCCTCGGGAGGCCGTGGCCATCTTGTAGCGTCGTTACGTTGGCCTCCCACAAAGGCTTATGTAATATTGCACTAAAAGATTTTTTGATAAATTTATTTATTTTAATCAAATTATCAAAATTTTACTTTTGAGTACTTTAGCTTCTCTTTTGAATATGTAAACTATTATTGGGATGGTCTATAATAGTTTAATTTTTTTATGTCACCGGTTTACACAATTAACATGCAAAAGACTTCCGGTCAAAGTTAAAAATTATATCCGGAGTAAAATTATATTTAATACCTCACTCACGGGTACCAATAACTGTGGATAATCTAACAAAATGTGAATATACACCGCTTACCAAGCCTCAATTATTTACTATTACATTTTTTAGGGGCAGCGGTGGCGCAGTGGCTAGGGCGCTCGCCTATCACCACGGCGATCCGGGTTCGATGCCCGGCAGATTCACTCCTTGATCTTCGCATGTGGGAATTGTGCTGGACGAGGCCGCTAGCCGGCGGGTTTTCTCGGGGTACTCCCTTTCCCCCGCCCTTGCATTCCAGTGCCGCTCCATCCTAGGATCTCATTTCCTGTCATGCCCGGGGATGACGGGTACCTACGGGTCCCAGCTGGAAAGCCCGTCACTCGGAGAGTGTTGCCTCGCCCTGGGTTCACTCCCCAACTTCATAACAACCGCCGGCAGCCCAAATATCGTACACAAGAGCACTGAATACTATACTCGACAAAAAAAAAAAAACTTAACAGTCCGGTTTGTGGAAGGTTCGCCAGTCCAGTTTTGTGGAAGGTTCGCATTCTTATAGATCACTGCACGAAACTTTCTCAAACTAAACAAGTTTCTAACGAACGAGATACAGTTATGTTTAAGTTTATTCTATGCTTCAGCTGAATTATATCGCTCAGGAAGCGTCAGCTGCCTTGTTAGGGAGACCCACATAAAAAGATCTGACCTCTCTCATAGTATAACCTGCGCGAAGTGCCCTACAGCAAAGGATTGAGACACACTGGATCAGTTCAGGCAGCTACAGCTGACAGAACAGCTAACCAGACACAAACTCCAAGGCTGGTAAAACTGCACGCCCTTAGCGCCCACCCACGTCGACACTAATGCCCGGTTGCACCATCGTGGTTTGAAATTCGATCCCAGATCAGACATAAGATCGACACAGGAAACTGTTGCACCATTCGAGTTCAGAGCTGGACTGGAGATTTCGAACCGCCAATTTCAGCGGTTCGAAATCTCGATCTGAGATCAGCAGGCATCGTACACAAATGTAGTTTGAAAATACACCAACAGATAGGACTACGTTCGATTGTTTTCTTGGGAAATTAAAACTACGTTATACGCACTTGAATATTATTCAGTAAAATTCGTACAACAATAATTTGCTTAAAACAGATAAAGCATCGCACATCTATAATGGAAAATACGCCTACTTCCATGACGTCATATTTTAAGAACCAATAGGAAAATTTGAACCAAAATCGACGAATCGGAGATCCAGAATCATGAATATTTGTTGGTGCAACACTTTTAAATTGGAACCAAAATCTAACTGGAATCTGTTTCGGAACTAGGGTCATTCGATCTTGCAAGACGACGGATGGATCCGAGTGCGAGCGTCTTATATCCGGTTGCACCAACATCTTCCCCGATCCGAAATCGAATGATCCTAGTTTCGGAAAGGATCCAGTTAGATCTTGGTTCCAATTTAAAAGTGTTTCACCAACAAATCTTCATGATTCTGGATCTCCGATTCGTCCCTCACTTTCATTGTCTGTCCAGGGCAGTACCGGAACTGTGTCACTGCTGACTTCGTCAACCAGTCAATGGCTGGAGAACCCTGGATGTCTTCTCCAGCATGATGAGTTTCGTCCACTGCCAGCACGAATCCAACCTCAGTGGATCGGTCACCAGATAAAACCTCGCCATTAAA
This sequence comes from Dryococelus australis, assembly GCA_029891345.1. Classification (NCBI taxonomy): domain Eukaryota; kingdom Metazoa; phylum Arthropoda; class Insecta; order Phasmatodea; family Phasmatidae; genus Dryococelus; species Dryococelus australis. The sequence continues at coordinate 56,276,327 of CM056996.1, forward strand.
GGCGAGAGGTTTGACGAGCCTTAAATTATTAGCATATCGCCAAAGAGTTCTAATTCATATGTAAATATTAGTGAATTATTTGAGGGGCCTGGGGCAACAGTATTCAACGAGGTTCGCTGGAACTTCTGGGTTAAATCGTTATTTGGCGTCCCACTTTGCTGCTCCCAGTCCATGTGATGTTGAGTCGGAAAGAGCCCTCGATTGGAGTAGTGATTCCGACTTTGAGTACAGGCAATCTAATAGGCTGTCTGTCTGGTTTCAGTACCAACCAGAAGTAGCAGTATTGTGTGCTTTGTGAGTAACTGCATGAAGTGTTACAAGTATTATTAATATTACAAATAGGTAAGTATTAAATTGTTTTTTGTATAATATACTTATTTGAATTGTTTTGTGATGATTACATTGAAAAAAAATAGTAACACAATATTGAAAGATATGTGTCCTATTCATTTGTTATATTGTATCAAATTTTATATGGTGTTTGAAGTCACCTTAGCTCACCTACACTTATTCAGATGGCTAAAACTAATGTGTCCTAACCTAACTTAACCTAACCGATCATCCCATTCGCTTGTTTAAGTTTCCATTTAACTTGTGGGTTTTTACGCCGGAATGTCCTTTGCCATAGCCAACAGAATTTATTCAGAATGAAAATCAGGCTTCGGACAACGAAGGTCTCAGCGCTCTGTAGTGTAGTGCCTCGTCAATGTGTACATTTATTATTTTATATTTTGTCAGAGAAAGGCTGGACACATTTTCATATCACTCCCACGCCTGTGCACTTTCTGGGTAATGTGGGATTATAAGGAGGTTCCTTTACTTTGCCTGTTTATTTTTCTGTTGCTTTGTTTTCGCCTTTGGCTTTCAATCGGGTCCACGTGATATTTACATCCCTTCGATTTTTATTCTAATACATATACAATCAAGTAGTCTGGAGTAGTAATGTGGTACGGTTAACCTTCCATCCACACAGTTCCCACACTTTGCCCTGTTTTGAGTACTATTGTCGTACTTATTTTGGTACCCATTTGTGACAGGAGAAAACCTTGCGGACGATCAGTCCATGGACCACTCTTGTGGAATACACTCTTTGACATATTACTGCAAATCTTCCAAAAGGATGTGAAATATTTGCATATGCAGATGATGTGCCGATTGTACTGGATAGTGGAGAGGTGTGGGCAGCTCTTAACATCGAGGACTTGAGAGTCGACGCTGATTGTAATCCAAGCATGGAATAGAAGAGAACTTGAGGCAAAAACGGGAGAAACCTTAAGAGAGGTAGAGGAATGGGGAAAGAGTTTTTACATATATAATATTATTACGAAAAGTAGTCTACAGAGATCCTCCTATTAAGGGATTTAATGGAAGACCCTTGATAACTTTCTAGATATCAATTAAAGGTATCATCTCCTTTGCATCACAACTGATATTTATTTAAATTAGATAATAATGGGACATGGTAAATTCTAAGTAATGCTACACTGATTTAATTTAGTCTTTGCCCGCACTGTAGAGTTGAAGCTTGTGATTCTTTAATGCCCAAAGACTGAAAACATTAGAATGGAATTATGACGAAAATTGATGATAGAAGAACTAAATATAAGAATCATACTATCTCGTCAATGACAGAAAAATATTTGGAGAATTTGCCCAGAAAGTTGTTAATATATTAGAGAAATGCGATGCATGTTTATTTATGAATCCTCCATAAAAAGATACAGAATACTGAATTCATGGGATTTGCATTGTGATATCGATGTAGTCGACCCTCATGTCTTTGCTAGGACGTTTTGGGTCGAGGTCAGTGACAACTTGAAGAAATACTATCAAAATATGTAAGGAGCGCATAATAGAGATCATGATGAGTGTAACTATCAAGTCGACGATTAGGTGATGGTTAAAACACAGTTTTTGAGTAAGGCTGCCAACAAATTTTCAGCCTAGTTGCCGGTTAAATACAATGACATGTATGAAATTGTAAAACTCCTCACCCCTGTCAATTTGCTAGTTTGTGGTAAGGATAATAATAATGGCATGCTAAGGTGCATGTTTCTACTACAAAGCCATTGGTACAAGATGGCAGTGTTGATGATAGTTCTTAGGTACCATTTTTAAGAATTTCATTTGTTCCATGGGAGGTGCCCTCAATGTGCGTTGTCTCGCCCCTGCTGCTCCTGGTGTCATTTTGTTGAGGATCTACATACGTTGAAGATGAGATGTATCATCGGTGTAGAAGAAGGGGCCGAAATGTATGTATAGGTGCCCCTTGGAGTTTTATAACTTTTCGCCTGCTCCGTGCTCTCGACAATATCTGCGATGCCCCTGCCTGATAAGCTGTGTTTCGTACTGGACTGGCTAGCAAGAAGGAGTCTTCGGTGTCAACAGTAGCTAACATTTGGGCAGCAGAGAATGTAATGTAGCATATGCATGTTATAATTTATTCCCACCTGTATCTGCGTCAAAAACTGGGACTGTGGTTCTGCGAGAGCAGAAGCGAGCACGCTTGTGTGGAACGCCCGGTGCTCACGCGGCCGGCGGAAGAGAACTGAGCGGTAGAACTTGGCTGTTCCGCCGAGTGCGCGAGCCCCTACTGGCTCTTGCAGTGACTGCCCGAGCCCCTCCTTCTTCTACCACGTTCTCCAACTTGCTGCTGTGTGCTAGTAGGGCGGTCTGGGGTGTATTTATACTGGCTCGTGGGCGTCTTGAAGTGCACTTCTCCGCTAGGTCGTCTACAAGATACTTGTCCTCTGAATTTGAAGCTACGTAACCCGAGTCGAAGTATGCCAAGTATTGTTATCTCTCTTATTGGGAGTTTCAAGATTCATACTTAGTGTTTGACCCGTGTATTGCTCCGTTGTTTCAGCTGAGTTTACTGTACTTTAGAATGAGCCATTTGTAGGCAGTTTGTATACGGTGCTTGGCACTATTGTGGCGCATTCCGTTAGTTTTAATTGGGGTTTTAATTTTCCTTTTTCCTATTTTCTTTTAGTGTTTCTCTTGTTTGGTGCCGCCACCGAGCTAGGCCCGTGTATTTTCTAGATGTTAAGTTGTACGAACTGTATATAGTTCATTTTTCGTGAGTCTTACTGTAATATTTATTGTGTCGCCCATTTTCCTACTACCTGGACTCGTGCGGCGAAGTTTGTGTTGCGTGACGATAAAAGGTCTCTGCCGCCCCATATTTTTCATAAATAATATTTTTCAAAATATGCAATTTGGCTAAGGGAAAAATTTGGTTTTCCGTTTCACGTAAAGAATCATTTAGGAGATATTTTCATTTTTTCGTAATTGTATGGCATTGTATGGTATATTTTATGTTACGATGACGTGTTCATTTAATACTTGTCATAATTTAATAATGATTACTAGTAAATCACAGATATACCGATTTTATGTTTCATTCATCGTATTTTAGAGCACCTATTCACTCCGTCTCCCTATTTTCTCTGTGTGGCAAGGCAGAGTGTGGTAGCACACCTCTTTGGCATTAGTTTCTCTATGCAGACTCTATTAACTTCATAAATGCTCTCTTTTAAAAAAAATCGTACAAAGTAATAGAGATTTCTAAATTATTCCCATTTCTTGAGTGTATCTTTAGTAGTTTAATTTTCCCCGAAAACATCCAGCACTTCTCTTACAGTCGCTCTTCCTTTCCGAAAGTAATTTTTTCATATAATAGTTGTGTAGCCTCTAACATAGATAGCAGTTTCATATTTTTCAGTTCTTCCAACACTTTCCCTAGTATCCGGGAAAAACGCTAGTGCTCTGTAGGATTTTCTTTTGTGGGATCTTCGTCCACACCTTTTTATATAATATCAAGCAGTCCCTGTTTCCATATCCCTGAAACCATCCTTGAACTAGGCATTCGTTCGTTAATGATATACGATCATGATGCATCCATGGAGAGGCTGTTTTTTTTAATCTCTGGACTGATGACGAAATGCCCTGGTGCCTTAAATATCTTAAATTATTTTATCCAACTAGTCAATCATATATTCAGTTGTTGTCGGGGTGTCCAGCAACTCGGCCATAAAGTCACTTTTCTTCATGATTATGTGTTTCTCCAGCCAAACTATCATCTGTCAGGAGAGATGTAACTAGATATTGTGCGTTTTTTTTTATCATCAGTTATTATTTTGTCTTGTCTTGTCTTGTTAAGCTCTTTATGTACTGATTAAATTTTTATTTGTTTGCCAGAATCTCGTATTTTAGTCCTCAGGGATAATTTCCCATTTTCGTCACAAATTCTTGAATTGAATTTCTTCTTAAGTCGACGGTAATCTTCTATAATTTTAAGTCTCAATGCAGGTGTTCTATCTACTGTTCTTCAAAAGCCTCCGAGATTTCCTGACTCCCTTTGTACTGACTGGGGTATGTAGGATGATGTCGAATGTGTAGGATGTAAGTATTTCTGTACGTGGATGTATTATGAAATAATAAGACTGCTGAAACTGGATTATTTTCCTTTCAAACTATCGTAGAAGCTGTCGTGACAGTTACGTTCACAGTTTCACATTAACAACGCTTGGATGTTAGTAACTACGTCCGCGGATATGTTGATTTTATACACGGCGGGAGGACGTACAACGGACGGACAGTAGTACCTAACTATGCAGGACTTCGAGAAAGTGTTCAGTTAAGCAGGAACTAGCTGTGCGATCTACGGCGCTACTGAAAGCGAAGAGACGCCGGTTAGCGAGCTCGCGCGATCGCTACCTCCACATCCGGTCGCGCCATCTCCAAAGCAGCGCTCCAACACCCTATGAACTAACGGAGCTGATTGCGTCGTAGTACGGGCAACTCGAGCAATAGCTTACCGTAGCAGCGCCGAGTCGCGCGCGGCTCGGATAGATTACGAGCCTTTTGCCCGAAGCGAGGCCACTCTTGCTCTTGTATCTCGCGTTCGTAACAGGACACTTTCGAAGCCTTGGCCACTGCGATCTAGTAGATGTCATTTCACTGCCCTGGGAACAGCTTTCCCCGGTCAAGCACTCCCGTCGCCAACTTCACCCGTTGCTCTAAGATAAGTCCTTGTACGCCGCGTGCCCATTCATCGACCAGACTCTGCGTTCCCGCAACTTGAATTGGTTTTACCTTGGATTTTCTTTAGCCCTAAGTTAATATTTTTGGTCTGACGTCGCATGGTCCTGCACAGATCTTGAAACGACAGTACGTCCATTTGTTATAGTAGGCTCCGAACCACAGATGCTCATTAAATGAATCAGTCCGTTATGTGGATATTAATCACAAAGCCCCAGCGTCCTTGCCAGTCTTGCATAACGAAAACAATTACTGACTTGGTTATTTGTCAGCTACTGTAAACCGTGGAGTTATTGGAAAATAGCTTATAGCAAATATCACGCTGGCCCAGGCTGAGTTCTCGGATTTGGGTCTTCTCAGGCAGTTTTATTTGCTTATTAAAATCAGCGTGCTTTTTTCCAACCCGATAATACTCGGAAAAGTGATTTGACAAAAGTAAATATCATTAATAAATGCTCCGACATATTTTTACCAAAGAGCGCAATGAGAAGCTTCAGCGTACATCTGAAGATATTATATTTATTGTAACAATGTTTTTCCCGTGTTACTATGGTACTTACAGTTTAACCTAACTGAAATGAATATTTTATTTATTGAATGATGGAAGAATTTTTCTTAAAAGCTTACCACAGTTATTATTCCCACATCGTCCAGAAAAGTGAACGTGTTCCCTACCTTCGCCATTCACATCGGCTTATATTGGTTGCCGACTGAATATCTAATTAACTCATAATTATATGAAAACTTTTCTAATACAAAGGGGTGGCGAATAATATTAAAAATTAATCTCGTAAATTTTGAGGTCACGACTCTCTTAGATTAAATTATGGATATGCGCTTCTAAGAAAGGAGCCCGCTTTTGGTACAGATGTAATCACCAACATGCAATTCCCGAGGTTGCCATTTCATTCATTGGCAGGAAAATTTTCGAGGGAGCGTTATCGTGTAGGGAAAGTGCGTAAACACGCTTACGATGGTGTGAGGGTTTTCTCGGGATATTCTCGTTTCTTGTCTATGCTCACTCCCCTGAAATTGTTTCGTCGCCGCACCTGCCCTCAACTCTCCTAATTCCGACAGGAAGGACAGGTATAACTCCATGGTAGGCCAATCGGCTATCTTATAACGATTCTATTATCATCGCATTCGCACTGACTCCTAAAGCGGAGAGCGGCACATGAATGTTATTTATTCACTTTGTAAACACACACGTGGCGTAGAGTTGTCATTCTTTTTTTCATCTTCCGGAACTGGTGCCAGTACTCCAACGACGTGATGTTTTGCAGATGTCCACTTCCGTGAATCATCTAAACTACCACGGCCCCTCTTGCAACCCTCTGTACGACGCGTGTTGGGGACTAGTTGGTTGGACTCGTCACAGCGCCTGACAGATCGGTGCAGGTAACACGCACGTCACGTAAGCAATTTCGCTCACGAGTTGCCTACCCAGGGCGCGGCCGGGACGCAGACCACTGCAATCTCGCGGTGCGCCGCGCAGGACTTACGCCATCCGTGACTCGGCCACCCCTCCAGACCTTTAATGTCGCCTTTCGCCCGTCCTCCCTCCAATTACCCACTGACCCCTTGCGGCGCCATTCATTGCCTACTTTCGCAGCTTATGGAACCCGCCCCGACCGCTCGCTCGCACTTTTTATTTCCTTCCTTATTTATTGTGGCCACACCAGGGTCAAGTTCACGTGATGCGTACAGTAAGGAATTTCTTACGAAATGTTCCCTGTACAGGGACTACTGTTATGTGTTAAGAGTGTTTCGCAAAAAAAAAAAACGGAGTCTCTATGCTGATTCACTTCACCTATATGGCTAGTGATAATCAAACATCACATACACAAATTATACATGTAAACCAGAAATTCCAGAAAAATTAATTGAGATAAAAAGAAATAGGGAGGGAGAGGAACAAAGAAAAATAGGTAAATAGGAAAACGGGCTAATTAGGCCCAATGTGTAATGTACACAAAAAATACGCTTTTTCTTTTGAAAAGTTATAATCAATATAAGAAACGCTCAACGCTATTTTTGCACCCAGGAATCATGAAAACATGCAATAAATCGTGATATAGCCCGTATTCTTGATAATAATATTAGTTGATAAATAACAATTACTATTGTTCCTCTTTAGATACTATTACTTGTTTTTGAGCGTATTTTAATTGTTAATAATTACTTTTCTTTGTAAAATTATACGAATGAAATTTTGACCGCAAGGAATAATTAAATGCGTGGGCACGTAACATAAAATAAAGAAAAGTAAATATTTAATTTTCAAAATCCATTGATAACACTAAATATTCGTTTGTATATTTCTGTAGGATATTACCAAATGATCCTCTTTTGTAATTGGTTCTTAAGAAATAGGATAATCCTATGGTAACGTCATTTTAGAATCACAAAAATGTTTAAAGCTTAATTTTTAAATTTTACTTTGTCAAGTCATTAGGTATATAGGAATGGAAAAGTTATCTAATCATAATTGTAGGCAAGGGTTTTAATAGATTATGATGTGCAGTCAATGAGAATGAGTGCTAATTTACTTTTTAACAGTGACTTTAGATGTAGTGATATTATATTAGTCATATTAGATGTAGTGGGTTTCCTCAGAGTTCTTTCATATTTTTACATGTCATTTTTATGGGTCAAGGCCTATTGTAGACACAAGTTAGGCTCTTTGCTGTAAAAAGAAACGCATTTATATAGAAAAAAAATTACAATTGACGTTCTGACATCGTGAGGTGAACATCGATTTGGAAGCTCTCTCTCGTCATACCACGAAGATGAATTGTGAATACGAAGGCCTGCCTTTGACCTCAGCGATCATGAAGCCGCAGCCCACGTTATCGCTAACTGGTTGTCGCCAGTGCTGATTCTGCGATCGAGTTTTCACCTACGGTCAAAATGCTCGTCGACATGAGAGAACGGCCTTTTACGAAGACTACTTTCCGCGCGATGAAGCATTGCTGCATTGGTCTCATGCAGTCTGTGCAAGGCGATACATTGCAAGAACATACCGAGATGTGCAAGGATTCGTCTACTGGGAGTCAGCAAGTGCTGCCGGCAATACCTCTTGCTGCATCGATGGGTACCGATTCGACAGGCGATTATGACGAGGCAGTTATTGCTACAGACAGAATGAGTGCAGTAGAGTCGTGTGTGGAACGTACACTTGCAATAAGTTTGCGTGAAGTCGACGAACTTCGAAACCAACGGTCGTAGGCTCTAAATACTGACGAGTATACAGCTGCTGCTACAAATAAAAGCAAGTTTAATACACAATACAAAACAGAAGGTGAAGATGACCATGAAGAGAGCATTAATAAAAATCAACATGAAGATAGTGATAGTGTTGAAGATGATGATGGCGATTTTCTCGATGCACTGACACGACCCTCCAACACATTTACTGGAACAAGCGACATGAAGAAGGCAGAAGACGCCGAAAATACTGGCTACCTATTTCCTGAAGACCCAAATGATCTTGCTGATAGACTCAGATATTTGATTGACCTTCGAAAACGCGAATATCTCACGCACATTAACGATATAGCTTCAATAATTAGTCAACTGAAGGATCGGGGATACATCACATAATGTGATGAACTGCTTTCTTCTGAAATTGTAATTACAAAATAGTAATAATAAATTATTATCATAAAATGATTGGGTTTTCTTTATTTTTTCTTTTACGACTTTAAAGTAGTGCAATGAGCACTCACCTACTAACGTAAGATCTGCATATGGAATGATAATAAAGACTTTATGTACAAAAAAATGCTTGAATAGTTGACCGTATACAAAACATTAATTCTGTCGGCATGTACAAATTTTGGAGACAGTTGGTGAATTGGATTTTTAAAAATATGTATGTATAGAAATAGACGACAAACCCATGTATTGACTATCGGTCGATGATTTATGGAATGATTGCGAAAGATTAATGGAAATATTGTGAAATATTGACGGAAATATTGTGACAGATTGATGGAAAGACTGATGGAAATATTGCGAAAGATCGATGGAAAGATTGTGAAAGATTGATGGAAAGATTGAAAAATGTATTGAAAGTTTGGGAAAGATTGTAAAAGATTAATCGGAAGTTTGAAAGATTTATGGAAGGATTGAATGAATGATTGAATGATAGAAATACTGATGGAAATATTGGTAAATGTAGTGCTGATTGCGGTGATGATTGCAGTGCTGACTGTGGAGGTGATTGAGCTGCTGATTGTGGTGCACATTAATGGAAAGATTGCGAGATTGATCGAAACATTGATAAAGAAAGGTCTTGAATTAGTTTTTAATTTTTTTTTTTTTAATTTTGTAATTTATACAAGATCTTAGAATTTCTTTTTAGGTTCAAGGTTATCCAAGGTCATGGTCACAGATGTGAGCTCAAGATGACGGTCGTCCAGATCTAACATGTTGGTTGGAGTCATCAGTGCCACTTAGGTATTGAACATGTAAACAAATGAGAAACAAAAAAAAAAACAATATTGTGGTGGGGTGCATTCGACAGAACGAGTAAAGGTGAGTGGGTGGGGTGGGGAATGCTAATACAATGTGACTGATTGAAGGGGAGTCAGTCGTCTGCTGGACGTTTTAAGGTTGGGACTTCCGGAAATGCAAGTTTTAAAAAACAATTTAAATATCAATTTCTAATTACATTTTGAGTATTTTTTAAATAAATTCTTAGGAACTTTTTATTTTTGACAATTTTTGGGTTAAATGTCAAAGGTTACGAGGTTAAGGTCAAAGATCAAGGTCACCTGTATCCAGGATGGTGGTACTAGTCAGTAATGTAATTTTCTCGCTGACTTTTATGAATTTATTCAATATTTAGAATTTTTTTCTCCAGTTTTTTAATAAAGGTCATCCGAGGTCATGGTTATAGGATCGAGGTAATAGGTCAAGATCACCTGTGTCCAACATGGAAGTTGGGTGACGTCATAACATGGCGCCTGTTCGGTTCCAGTCGCTCGCCCCTCTAACCAAAACACTCGAAACTTTAATTTTTATAAAAATTTGAATAACTTTTAAATAAATTGTAATAATTTTAAAATTATTTTTTGTTTTTATTGAAACTTTTATAAAAGTTTTTGATTGCGATTTTTTACCATTTTTAGGTTTAAGGTCAAAGGTTACCGGGATAAAGTCAACTGGTCAAGTTCACATGGATGCAAGATGGCGGTAATAAGTAATCTAATATGCTCGCTGACTTTTATTAATTTATTAATTTGTTTCAATTTTCTTGACTTTTTGTTAAGGTCATCCAAGGTCACGGCTGTAGGTTCAAGGTCACTTGAGTCTAGAATTGAAGGTGGGTGACGTCATAACATGATGGCTGGTCGGTTCAAGTCCCTCTTCCCTTCTAAACCCAAACATTAAGAATTTTAATTTTATAATTGGGGTCAGCGTCAAATATCAAGGTCACCTGGATACAATATATCGGACAAGATGACTTACAGAACCAAGATTGCTGATGGTTTGGTCTGTCTCGAGACCCTAAACCCTGTGTATCGATTTGGCATACCCTAAGCCGTTAAAATCTATATGGTCGCCACTGCTCCGCTCTCAAGAAGCGAGCCTCCCAAATACTTCAGATGGGTCGGAAATCGCCTTTCTGCGGCTCGTTTTGCAAGTAGGAGTATCGGTGCTTTTTTTTTTTTTTTTTAAGGGAAAAAGGGAAAATCTTAAGGGATAAATGGGAAATTGTGAGGGGAAAAATTTTAATGAAAAAAAGGAAAGTTTGTGGGAAAAGGGTCGATTTTGAGGGAAACAGCTTCAATGCTCCGATCCACCATCCCCTTGTGTCCAGCTCCCCCAAATCCTTCTACTGGCATTTCTTATCAATGTAACCAGTGGTTGCTTGGCCACCAAAGAAAAAGAACGCAATGTATAAACTAAGGATCTGTTCGTGACGAAGGCAAGAGGCAACAGTTACTTCACCTATTGCAATGCACAGCCCGAGGTAAGACGGTAACGGCTATTGGTTGCAGCTGCCTGAGTTGCACTCCTCGATTACTGCCTGGTCACTGTGTGGGTCCTTGAGATTGGAGGCTGGAGTAGCCCCTGCCCAGTTCCTGCGTCTCCCTCTACTCGCAAGCCTCTGAACTGGCGAGTAGTCTCGTCGCCGTGTTGTAAGCAGCCATCTTAAGTGGTGGCCCTGAAATTGTATTGCCAGAAAGCGTGCAACAAAGTTCAGTGCACTCGTCGACATGAAATTTCCTCAGTAATTAAGGTTTAAGTAAAGTAACTGCCTATGGAGCACTGCACGCCACTGTACAACGTGAAGAACTTGTAAAAAAGTAGTACAGACACCACAAAAAATTGTCAGAAAATTGCCATCTATTCCGTTTATGAACGAAGAATGTATATATTTGGCAACATTATAAAATATTTTACTTAAATATACTTTTCAAATGTGAAAAATATAATCAATTAAAATAATCAGTATTTTTAAACAAATTTAAACTCGTTTCCATTCTGGAGGTTTCGGAAAGCATAAGTTGCAAGGAAATATTCTTCAAGAAAGATCGTCATAATATTTCCTGTGATCATGCGTTATAAAATCATAATAGTAATAATGTATCATATAAATTTTATAATTAACTTTATTTACTTCAGTTCCAGCCATAAAGTTTCGTGACAAATGGACGCACATAAATATAATTATGTTACTATTTTCCTAATTATTACTTCAATTTTCTTACACACAATTATAGTAAACATTATAACGATATTCCATGACGAGAATTTTCTTGCAATTTCTTCTTTCTGAAGCTTTCAGAATGGAAATGCGCTTAAATTTAGTTAAAAATGGAGACTATTTTAATCGATTTTTTTTTTACATTTAAAAAGTATATTTAAGTAAAATATTTTACAATGTTGCAAACTATATACAGTCTTCTTTCATATACAACATACATCGTACTTTTATGACAATTTTTATGGTGTCTGTGCTGCTTGTTTATGATTTCTTCACATTGTATAGTCCGGTGAAGTACTCCATATGCAGTTGCTTTACTTCAAATTTAAGTTCGCTCATCTAAAGGTGCATTTAAAAATACACTCTCCGCTGAACCATCAATTAGGCATACGCCATTGCAACACTTTATTGAAAGACACAGATAACCCATAACATGATATAAAAAACTCTGGTGAAAATTGATATAGTAAAAAAAACCGAGTCGTTGTTGGCTTAGTAATTTTATTAGTTTTGTGCCCACATAGTTTGTCATGAGGATTTTTTACGATTTACTTGGTGCTTGTCTAAATAAATGGTTAGGTTTATTGCATTGCATTAATCATTCATAATTCACCGTTTTTTGCTTTATTAAAGAGCTACATAATTATTCTTGCAATACGTGATACGTCTCAAAGGAGTCATATTAAAGTAATTAGAAATTATTTTTTTTGCAAGTAAACATACTTCGAGTGGCTTAATTTTTTTTTTAACTATTGTATAACTTGAGTGGTGACATAGTAACTTTGTTGGTGGGAGATCAGTAAACAAAGTAAACGTATTACCTGCTAGGTTAGTAGGTATCAGACGTGGTGTTATAATTCATTTGCTTGTTTATGCTGTGCCAGAGTGCTTGGAAACTTAATACGAAATACGGAAGACGATGTCCTATTTCCATTCGAAGTCTCCATTTTATGAAGTTTTGATCAAATTCCACATTTGGAAAATGTATATTTCAAATATGTTGCAACTTGCAACATAGTTTACATACCAGAGAGCTTTGATGTCTGTCGTGGCCAACCGATCACCCTGTGATACTAATAGACTTTCCAAATAATTTGCGGGTTTTATTGCTGACTACTTTGAAATGGCATTTGAATGTCTTCACTACGAAAGTGAGGTTTTGGGCTCCAACTATGCGAGTTCCTGAATAGTGCAACAACCCACCTAGTGTTCGGGCCTAGGTGACATCTATTGGTCGAGGTACATAGGCCCGTACTTATTTTCTGGTACAAGTTGTTCGTATCTAATTGAAAACTTTCATAAATGCCGTTATATAATGAGTGGTGTTATATCAGCCTCAAATGAAAGCCGCTGCACTGAGAAAAAGGAATTGTCTAAACAACCAAATAAATAATCTTGACATTAATTTTACTGTTTCAAACCAAATATTGTTAAATCAAACACTGGATTGTTGAAGTAAATATAGTGTTTTTTTTTTGTTTGAACAAATTATTTTGTTGGTGTATTTTTTCAAATCAAACTAATGTTTTGCTTACTATACCATATTTTCCATGTATGGTGTGCTCAACTATTTATCTATATAAATTTTGTAAACATCATATATTTGTTTTTAAAATGCCTACACATGCTTGCTTTTACAAAACGATTTACTTAAATCGCCAACATATTTGCCAAACTATTTTGACATGCTAAATTTAAACCATTTAGATACGTCCGTCTGAACAACGAGCTTGGTTGGTAGCGAGCGAGTGCAAGATGGCAGACCAAGAAACAAGAATGCTCGTAATTTCATGGGGATTTGAAAATTTTACACCTGTTTTTGAAGGTATGTGAAATTTTGTTTCTATCTTTTGCGTTCCTATTGTCGATATGGATTGATTTCAGTGACATTCCATAGTTTTTCAAAATATGCGTGCTATACTGCCCGTGTTATAAACATAACCTAGATTTAAAGTAATAAAATTACTTTTATTACGTTTCCGAGGTGTGTTTCGAAATAACAGCGCCCAGAAACAAGTAGGAGTAAGACGAGCGTGCTAGATATTAGAAATATTGTTTAGAAGAATATCTTTTTGTTACGTTGCCGAGGTGTGTTTCGAAATAACAGCGCCCAGAAACAAGTAGGAGTAAGACGAGCGTACTAGATATTAGAAATATTGTTTAGAAGAATATATTTTTGTTACGTTGCCGAGGTGTGTTCCGAAATAACAGCGCCCAGAAACAAGTAGGAGTAAGACGAGCGTACTAGATATTAGAAATATTGTTTAAAAGAATATCTTTTTGTTACGTTTCCGAGGTGTGTTTCGAAATAACAGCGCCCAGAAACAAGTAGGAGTAAGAGATGCGTACTAGGTATTAGAAATATTGTTTAAAAGAATATCTTTTTGTTACGTTGCCGAGGTGTGTTTAAAAACAACAGTACTTAGAAACATGAGGGGATAAAGTAATGTTATTCGAAAACTGCTACGCATTCTTAAAATTCGACACGTGGAGTTTACGGCACATGAAGAAACATCGTTCGTTCCCTTGGCGGAAGGGCACAGAGATTCATATTTATAAAAAATATATGGTTAAAAGAAGTAACACTAATAATTAACTCGAATAAATGGATGTCTGGTTTAACTAAATGAATTGGTAAAAAAAAATATCTTAGTTGTCAAGCCAAATGAATGCACGTTTGTTTTAACACAGGCATATATTTGGTTCGACAAAATGATTTAGTTAAAAGCAATTGTCTTATTAGTCAAGCCAAACGGTTGGTTGTTTTAACCAGACACGTTGAAGTTCAACAGAATGATTTGGTTGCAAGAAACTACTGCTGTGGTTCTACCAAACCTGTGAACTGACTTGATTCAGCAGTGTATATTGGTTATTATTACAGCAATATAACATTGTCGAAACAACTAAATAATATCAAGCAAATAATTTTGTTGCGCCAAGCAATCATCTTGATTGCTAGTAGACAAATATACCGTTTGGTTGTTTCAATCAAATTCCATTAGATTCTACCAAATCCACCTAAACCATCATTCAGAAGAAATGTGGTTGAACTTAAATTACTGAAATATTTTTTAACTTCAATAGATGCTTGTGATGTAATTAAAACATGTAATTAAAACATGTAATTAAAACAAACATCACGAAAACATATTTTAATGAAAACACCTTAATTTTATTTGTTTCGCATCCAAAAGGACATAAAAAGCATACGTGAATGATAATATAGTGGTGAAGCTGTATCACAAGACGCATTAGAGAATAATTCGGAGCGTTGTGATAGAGCAATCAATTTTCTTTCCAGTTTCTTCAAAGAAATATGCATACCGGGTCCATGCCAGGTATTGACGTGATCTTTAAATGAATAGTGCAATTGGGGCGAATGACTGGACGTAAGTCAATCCGCGTAGGTCATATTATTATTTCGTGTTATAAGTGTTAAATAAGTACTGAGCGTTAGGTTTTTGATAAGACGTTATGTAGACTTCACTACTGATTAAAATTATTGCACTTCTTTTATAATTAAGTAATATATATATATATTAAAATGATATTTTTGCAGGTATACGCTCAACTGTTTGCTGATCACTGTCTGTGATGTAGTGCTTTAAACTGGAAAACACGTTTATTTTATTAAATGTAAGCTCCACAGAAACCACACGTAGGCCTATCAATCTATCCTGCCCTGCTTTGATTATGGCCAGCTGATCACACACGCCTAAAAATTATTATTGTTAGACGCTAAAGTGATCTATCTCTTGGTTGCACATTTTCTTTGTTATATGATACGATCAGTCTGCCTATTAAGACAGATTCTACATTGTCGCTATGTTCAGAAGACGATCGGGCAGGACTGTATTTACATTAAATTAACAGCGGTATAAATCTAAAATTTGTATGCGAGGAGTCAACTCAACTTCAACATAAAGTGAAGTTTCAGCCAATCATATCCAAGGGACTTTTTTTTCTTTTGTTTTCTGTATCAATTTTTATCCCTTTCAACTTCATCATGTACTGTGTGATGCCACGATTGCAACAGACGTTGAAGTTTAATTTAGTTTTTGTGTATTTGAATGATAAACAAATATGGGTACAAGTTGGTTTAAATTTAGGTGAGAGCAAAAGTTATTTTTAACGAAAGAATGTTTTTATTTAGTATTATAACTGCTTATGTCTACAGTTACATTATTTTTAGTATCACTGAATTACATATAATAAGAAAAATGACGCTGAGTTATTATAAAGTTAATACAGAGAGCCCCAAGTTTAACTTCATTGTGAATCGGTCTTCGGAGTTCCCTCCCCCCCTCACCTTGACCATAGAGGCGACCACAAAACTTCAAAATTAAATGCTTCCTTCACTTGCAGTGCCAAAGAAAAAAACCGCGGTTACGGTTTGCTTCAGGGAGCATACAACTAGAGAGGTGTAACTCAAGAAACTCGAGGATATAACGGGAAGTCCTTTTCATGTTCGTTTGTTTGCCGAAGCAAGCCGAAGTAGGTTTACGCTGGTGACACTGTAGAGACCTCGTTAAATGTGATCATTTTTACATGGTTTCGGACTATGTTTTCTGAGCAACATTATTTATGTGAACCTTGCCCACAGTCATCAAAAGTACATTTGAGCGAATATAAACTGTAACTGTGTAGGTGAAACACTAAAATTTACATTACAATTAATTTAAGTGCATATTCATGAAAACACATGTGACAACGAATAAACATACATAAAACGTGCCAGTATAAAGTAGTCTGGTCTACCACCATCAAAATTAATATATGCAAATCAGTCATGAGTTTATAAAGTAAATAAAGAAAGAAACTACGTGATTGTTTATTGTATACTCATGCTATGTGAATATGGTATACACTTTGTTAAAATATGTAATTATTCTTTTGAATGCCGAGGTTGTAAGACCGGGTTTCTTCGGTAAGGTTTATGCAATGGGCGCTGGTCTTGCATATGTAAACACGTATTTTGTATTTTCAGTTTTCAATTAATGTTTTAATTCTTAATTTGAGCCAGTGGAATCAGGCAACAAGCCTGTCATATTTACTTTTGATTCTAACCTAACCTCGTATATATCACAACCATATTTAAGCACATCATTATTCAAAGCCAACATTTTCTATCAGAAAAGCTTATTTTTGTGAATAAAAAATATAATCGTAAACATGTGCACCCACACGCCTTTTTAATATGATTTTTTTTACTTGCACTACTGTAAATAAAAGTTTCCCGCCAACAACACCGGTTGCTCTGTTTTGATTAGTCGCCGACTCACAAGTTTCACTTAAGATAGAATATATAACTATTTATTTTAATGATTAAGGAAATCCCATAAACGTGCACGACCAGCTACGTTCGATTGGGTACCAGTACATAAGATGACCAACACATAACTTCTTCTGCTCACGAAATAACGCGTTACTCAAACGTTATTTGCGATAAAATCAGCACTTCTGAAAGCACTGGGGTCTCATCGCTTTATTCATGCGTCGGTCAAATAAAAACCTGAAATTATTTGTAAAGTAAATATATAAAAAATCTGCTCGTTTTTACAGTTCGACGCATAAAATAATAAACACAAAGCGAAAGAAATAATTTAAGTTATCAAAAATGATTGCCTAGAACTTTTTATTCGCCGTTAAGATACGGCACTACTTCCCATCCATCGTTACCAACTGTGCTGGGCGCATGTCACTCAGTGCACCCATTGAAATACATGCAGGTAGGGGCAGTGACTTTTTTCTAAGGCTAATTTCAAAAGTTTGTAAACGCAGCTTTAAGCGGTATTCACAATAGAGCGACGCGATGCGGCGCGTCGCGTCCGACGCTCGGCGCCAGTGACGAGCGTTATTTACGTCTTTACAATAGAGCCATGTTCTGTCGTCAGCCGCTGACGACACAGGCAGTGCTGCCATCTGTTTTCATGCAGGGAAGCTTGCAATGAAATGCTAAAAGCGAACGAGGTATAGTGGATTTGTTTGCCATTTAGTTAGTAAAAATGTTATTTTTTTTAGTAATATACACTTTTCTTTAGTAAGAATATAGTAAAATTCGTAATTATGTTTTAGAACACGAACGACTCTTCAGGCTTTGGGTAACATTATGCTTTTATTTTCCTAATATAAGAAAAATGTATATGAATTTTAATTCAAATGAATATATCTGCAGACCATTTATTATGTACATTTTCATTTGTTCTTTACCTCAGCTTTTTGTCGGTTTATTTAGTATGAAATACGCAAATGTTATTCTTCTTATTCCCCGTCGCAGGCGACGAGCGTCAATTCCAATGTCGGTCGCTCGTGCAACGTTCTCGACGCTCGTCGCTAGCGTCGTCAAGGCTCTGATTGGCTGATGCTCGATGCAACGCTCTATTGTGAATTCCGCTTTAGGGTTTCCTTCCGTGTGCGAGCCTCGCGGAGCGCGCTGGCGCCGCGGGAGAAGATGCGCGCGCAGCGAAGGAGGAGCCATGCAGATCGCTCGTGAGAGAGGAGTATTGCAAGAGGCGTGTGGGGGGGGGGGGTGGCTGCCTGTTTTACAGGTGTCTAGTAACGGGACACGTGCCACCGGTCCCTAGGTGATCACGTCTAAGCTCGCGCGAGGAGACAGGGCGGAGTCCTGCGGAGCCCTCAGCGCTGTCAACACCGTCCCACCCACTGCAGGACCGCTTGAAAATTCCCGTTTTTCCACGTTCCTGCGCAGAGCCGTTCCATCCACGCACTACAGGATTGCGATAATTTAGTCTGAAACAACATCACGTCGTTCCTTCGCGCGGGAAACACTGTGAAGGTCGCTGAGACGTTACCTTCAGATCACAAATTTTCGGGTTGAAGTTCTTGATGAACCTTAAATGCATGATACTTTTTTAAAAATTTTAATATATCTTATGCCTACGAACAAACTAGGAAAACTTCGTTCCTTTAACCACGTCACGTACAAGAGAATTTATATTGGCTCGTTAAGGTAAACAGGTCCCAGCCCAAGTCTTAAATAATCATAAGACTTTTTCGTCATGCATACCTTGCTTCGCCAAGCTCAAGGCGTCCGAGACAAATTAATATATTCAATTCTAGCTTATAGTATTTTACAGATTGAGCCCTAGGGCACTCGCCTCCCGCCTAGGCGAACCGGGTTCGATTCCCGACGGGTTCGCCCCCGAATTTTCGCACGTGGGAATCGTGCTCGACTACGCCAATGATCGACGGGTTTTCTCGTTTTTCCCGTCCTTGCATTTGGGTGCTGCTCCATACTCACTTCACTCTATCCTCATCGGCTCTGAAAAGCTCGTCGTTTAGAGCTGCCCTAATATCTCTATATTCTTATGAGGTCCAATCAGGTTTCTCTGGTATAGTTCTTCTTAAATCCTTTAGTGACCACAAAACGTGGTAAAGCAATAGGTATTTTATTTGACTCAGCAACGGTTCCAAAAACGTAAAAAATTATTAAGATATATTACACTTTAACGATGCAGACCTTTCCGGAAAATTGATTGTATGAATATTATGAACATTATATAATCACAATATTCAATTTAAACTCCCTTCCCATTCATTTAAGGCCCATTTTGATCATCAATATGCATAGATGATATACACTTATAGTATTACTACGTATGAAATATGTAAGTATGTTGTGGGAATAATGGACAGCTCACTCATTAGAAATTGTTTGGCTTGTAGATTGTGGAGATTTTTATTAAGGCGTCCGTCCACGTGCTTCCATCGTTTTGCTCTTTTTTTTATTCGAGAAACGCGGGAGCTATAAGGGTCACACTGGCACGTACTACAAGAGCGCCATCGCCGCTATGCGCAAGGCTCTGTACTGGCATGCAGCGTCTTCGTAGTGCTGCGTGCGGCTGTACGACTTTCAGCGATGACCCTATCATTTTATTGCTGGAAAGTCCATAGCAAATTTCAGTTCAGACTCCTATAAGCTGTTCACGGTAAAGTGGGCACTTTTGAGGCACTAGTTACTTTTTACTTTCAGCCATTTATTATACTTCAACCAACGTTTGAAATAAATATTGCCCGCATAAGAAATAGACATTGTGCATATTCCACCGCACTCGTAAGTTACCGTCTAAGGCTACAATAAAATATATTTATTGACAATTATTCCAAATGAGAGGTCTTTCAAAAGTACTCACTGTACCATGAATAGCCTACATCGTAGTTTGACTTGTGTCCGACTAGTACGTTTTAGCATACGGCGGCCTTAGTAAACAGTTTTTAAGTAGGCCCCTATATTTGAGGCTCCAAAAAATATTTCCTGTTTGCGTGGTAACTTTAAATTACCATTCTGTCCTCGTCTGGAGTATGACGTCTTTCCGTAGGTAAACATATTGGGGGCACGTTTAATTGTTTAGTCCAAAAACAAGGCTTTCAAACACTCTGCACGGAATTCAAGCTCCGGATAGGCGGAACCCTTAAGCTTTCAGCTTTGATTAAATTCGCTGCGTAGCAAACGTCAGTCTGACTGGGTTCTGCAAGAAACCACACTCTCTCATGTATTGCAGTCGATTCTCTTGATATCAGCAGTGCAGCAAACTTTCCACATTACATGAATTAATTAGATCAGTGTATTCAGACTTCCAGTTCCGTTCCTAAGCGGATGCTAGTAGCGTCTGTTTCAATTCTACTGCACTGAATATATAAAGGGGGGAGTTAACAACATGTGGTAATCATATTTAGCGTTTAGTGACATGGTGAAAAATAACAAAATATCTGCATCTCCCCGAAGTCAGTTAAGCGTATTTTCTGCTGTCAAATAAAAAATCCGCGTACTTGAATATCTGTGGCTCAATACAAAACCTATCAATTAAATTAAATAAGTTATTTAATTCCGATGAAGTTAATCACTAAGCTTAAATATAGCGAAATTATTCGCAAAAAATCTGACCTGGTTATTTCAAAATTACAGAGAATGACATAAGGATGAGAAAGCAGTAAAATAAAATACAAATACAGTCATTACCATTTCCAGAAAACCCCAGCTAGGTCTACATTTTAAACACCTGAATTCTCATGCACATCAATAAATCGTTCCAGCAGCATTTACTGACGAAATTTATTCCATAGCTGCAGTAGGTTGTCCGTAGAAATAACGTGAATAATTGAAAAAAAAATGAGTAATAGTAATTCACGTTAATGTCGTGTCCTTGTGTGATGTTTTCGGTAAGTCTGGTTGAGGTCTATATTGCTAAATAACAATTTCTTGGAAAAAGAAGCTTATTTAACATAGGTTTCTGATTAGAAGATGGGTAGAATCGTCGTATTGGCTATTCTGTAATCCGCTCAATCTTGCATAGGAATGAGCAGTCTCAGCATGTGGTATTATGGCGTGGCATCTTACAGTACCTTACATTCTCCGTCTTTTTCTATTTATATTTCGTTTTTCTTACAGGTGCGGGGCTTTCTGCAGCTGGGACCAACTACAACAGAGCTCGCTTTCAGATTTTATCGCAGCGGCGACAAATGGGTGTAGTAATTGACGTGTAATCTCTCTCTTCCCTGTTCTTAACGATGTTCTGGTCGTAAATGAAAAGCTTTCAATGCATTTTACATGCATCTATTATCCAAATGGTAAAGTCTTTTGATTAGAAACTGAGTAAAAAAAAACTACTGCCTACATGTTGGGTGGGCTAGACTGTGAGGAATTCGGGTTATAGGTTGTCCGCGGCAAATTAAGAAGCGAATTTTGAAAATAATAAATTCCTATTAACCACCTATATTCTACCGAATGCACTATCATACAGGTTCGCAGTTGGCATCGAACAAATATACATAGTTAGATTTGGCCTTGTGTTGCGAATGTAACGTTTAAAATGAATTGTCTCTGACGCCTAAGCTTCGTGTCTTATTCAGTATAAAGTACGAATTCCCGTATTATTAAAGGCTGTTCATGATAATAAGCATTTTTGAAATCAAACTTTGACAAATGTCACCGCCGCTACTGGATGTCATGCGTAGGTACCTTTATGTTGGTTACGACGGTGGGGAAGTTGTTCCATGTTTTAACGTTGAAATAAAAGTGTTGGGTAAAGCATTTTTGAAAACTGAAATTATTACTCTTGCTTTCTGGTTTCTTCCTTAGTACATCTAGGTGCAAAAATTAATTCATTTCTTAAGCTATTTACTTTCAATCATTTCACAGTTTGATTTGACCGACGCAGGAACAAATTTATCAGACCCGTGGCAGCGTTAATATTGCATATATCGGAATAATAGACAACGTGCAGACAAGAAGATCTCAAGAAGGGGTTTCAAATGTACTCAGTTTGACCTGAACACTTTTTAAACGCCTTAAAATCTCACGGTTTTGCTTCGAAGGCGCATGGAAAAAAGTGATCAGGCCGCGGCAATGTTAAATTCACATATTGTGGAATGACACAAAATGAGGAGATATGTAGTTCCTAATCAGGTCTTTTAGAAATGCTCAGTTAACGTGAACAGCCTATATGCGTACTGAACGACTGAGGAGTCTCAGAAAGAAGTGGTGGGTGCCTTCGTGATCACCCAGTCGTACCAGACAGGTTCTTTACGGCCTGACAATACCGTTTTGCTTGGATGACACAAAGGCACTCGGGCGAATCTCGAGCTCTCGTCCACAAAATCAAAAATTGTGGAAAGGTTTTTAGGTAAATGTGTTTGCAGACCACGCAGAACAGACCGAGAAAATAGCGCCAACAGCCAATCGGAAGGCTTCTCGTCGTTTCTGCGTTGAAAAATTGAATCAAATATCGCCTTTTTATGCACAGACAGCCCCATTATTACCCGCAATTGAATGCGTGGCGTCGGAGGTGATCAAAATGGATGTCATCGAAGAGGTTAGAGCTCATAAATCATATTAACTAGAAACTGGTTTTGTTACATATATCGTAAAAAAAAAAAAAAAAAAAAAAAAAAAAAGATATAAAGAAGTATTATTGGGAAATCTTAACATACTCACTGCAAAGGTAATTTCAAAAGGAGCTAAACATCGTTTCTGATCAGATGATGGGCGAACCGAACAAAGCTTGGAATTATTGGTACGCAGGTTAAACAGAAATGCTGATATAGGTTGTTCATGGTAAAATGAGCACTTATGGAAGCCCTGCTTAAGATATACTTGTGTGAACGTTAAGTATTTTTCCACTTTATGTAAAATTAACATTGCCATGGGCCTCATCACTTTATTCATGCGTTGGTCAAGTAAAACTGTGAAATTTTTAGGAAAGTAAATATTATACAAATCTGCTCATTTTCACACTTCGATGCATTCAAAAACCAGAAAGCGAAAGAATTAATTTAAGTTATCAAAAATGGTTTCCTAACTCTTTTATTCGACGTTACGATATGGAACTATTTTCCATCCATCGTTACCAACTTTACTGGGCAAACGTCACTCAGTGCGCCCATTAAAATATATGCGTTCAGGGGAAGTGACTTTTTTCTAAGGTTCATTTTAAATTGCTCACTTTATTGTGAACAGCCTTTAGTGTGTAAACTGGTGTGGCTGAAATCCTCTCAGCTCGCTCTGTACAGTCCGCATGATCTGCGATGGTTAGAGATGATGATTTATCGCGGGAAAAGTCAACTGTTTGCTAGGATTCAACGTATTGTACACATATCTGACAGTTCTCTTTCCTTATTGGTACGGATAGGAAAATTTCGCGAGTTCAATGACCTGTAGGCTAGACTCCACAGTCCTGTGTATACTCGAGACTCACATGTTTGTTCATTGGCTGCTGCTCCAGAGAGTAGCCGGTGTTACTCCACACCTGGTAGTACGGCACTCACTGCTTGTTTCCTTGCAAGTGTGCTATTGGCTCAGAGTCATCCAGGGCGTGTCTATTGAACTGTGTTACAATTTAAAAGGTTACTTCAGTGTACATATGTTGGACATCTATCTTGTGCTGAAATGAATTCGCGAAATTTTCGTATCCCTACTTATTGGTTGTCATGCATGTATGAAGTTACTACCCCATTTCACTGGGCCAATGAGGATTCTGATACCACAAGGAAAAACGTTCGTGATTGGTGGCAAACAACTTAGCCGCGTCAAAACCTTGTTCACCCCATCATGGAAGAATAAACTAGTTAAAGCGTTAGAAGATATGTTGGCTCAAAAAATTGTTCGCGATTTTCCATCATCTATAGCGATGGTGTGAATCGCTCAAAAGTGCTGCGTCTGAACAACCAGACCGCACAATGCCCGGAGCTAGCGTGCGCGCACCAAAGACGTTCCCATCTGGTGGTGGACGACGTGCGTGCAGACACGGTTTCAACATCAACACTCAGCGTCGGCGCGGAACTGGACGTCTCCACCCCCTCTCCCCCACCAACATACAGGCTGGCTACTTCAATTTCCCCCCCCCTCTCTCTCTCTCTTTCTCACTCTCTCTCTCTCTCTCACTGTCTGCTCCACGCCTTGTTGCGCATGTTCACGCAGCTCTGCCGGACACGCGGGCGTATAGGCTATTCACGGTAAAACGAGCACTTCTTTTGAAAGCCCTGCTTAAGGCCTGCGTACATGCACGTGGTGTAGTCTTTATGTAAAATGAGCGTTGCCATGGGCCTCATCACTTCATACATGCGTCGGTCAAATGAAAATGTGAAACTATTAATAAAGTGAATGCTTTATAAATCTGCTCAGTTTTACACTTGGATGCATTTGAAAAAAATGAGAGAAAGCGAAAGAAATAATTTAGGTGACCACAAATGGTTATCTAAGACCTTTTATTCAACGTTAAGGTATGGAACTACTTTTCATCTATCGTTACCAACATTTACTGGGTGAATGTTACTCAGTGCGCCCATCAAAATATATGCATGCATGGGCAGTTACTTTTTTCTAAGGTTCATTTCTACAGTGCTCACTTTATCGTGCACAGCCTTTAGCTGGCCAGTGCGTCCCTTATCCGAACACGCATCAGAAACACTGCCAACACAGCCGTCGCACT
This sequence comes from Dryococelus australis, assembly GCA_029891345.1. Taxonomy (NCBI): domain Eukaryota; kingdom Metazoa; phylum Arthropoda; class Insecta; order Phasmatodea; family Phasmatidae; genus Dryococelus; species Dryococelus australis. The sequence goes on from CM056996.1 coordinate 56,301,035, forward strand.
ACTTTCATTTTTGACAGACGTGACGGCCAGTGATCCCTGCCTCAGACCGTGTCCGAATTGACAGATTTTGTTGACAAAATTATCACGTGACCCGATTTTGTTTGCAAAAATTGTGACATATTTGGTAATTTGGTATTTCGTATTTTGTAGGCCTGTCTAGAGAATGTTAGCAAAAATACAGAATGACAAAATCAGCGTCATGTTTGTTTTTTCATTAAAAACACATGTGCGAATGCTTAAATTAAATGCTTTTAAAACAAATAATTGTTCATAAATAATTGTTTTAAAAAAGAAAGTAAGTTTTGTGCTTTTATATATATATATATATATATATATATATATATATATATATATATATATATATATATATATATTTTGCAACAACATTTTTTAAAAGTCGTTGTTGAATAATTTTTTCATGTCTTATATATTAATGTATTCGTAGCATTCCAGTGAAGATTGTAGAAATATTACGTCGGTTTTAAGCATTAAATTACGATAAAAGTATTTTTCACAGTTAATTTAATAACGCATTGCCGCGAGTTCTAAACTAGTGACTGTCGACGACGTCCGAATTGATACCTACCAAATCACGAATTTACGAAATAACAGTCAATTCGGACACGGCCTCAGTGTTTCATCTGGAGATAACATGCAGACCGCCTGGCGATTGTCCCGACTAGGTGTGTGTCAGTAATGAGTGAAATCGGTAATATCGTATATTCGCTGTTTCTTCACACTTTTCGAATCAAACCTTCGAAGAAACACGCCATGTATGACGTGTTTGTTTCCTAAATATCCCATATATCAGAAGGGTTTAATACTTTTGTTAACATACAATTAGGGCCTACCTTATTTTTGATTAAATTTAACTTTTACGTGTATTTTATATAAATTATATATTTAATATCAATAACTTATATCAATAAAGACAGCGGTAAAATAGGTGTGTTGGTAATGCCTAGTAAGAAATAGTTATTATACAAAATATTATTACACTGAAAACGCACGGATGCGCACCGCATCCGTGTGTTTTCAGTGGTCCTGGTCCTCTGGTGCAATTTTCTAAACTTTGTTTGCATGAGTTGGAGGAATATCTTTGAAGTAGAACTATATCAGGACTTCAGAAAAGTTGGAAGTAACCGTGAATGGAGTATAGTCGCTTATGAGATAGTAATTTTCCATTCACCGTATAGTCGCTGCATTGCTTAGAGCCAACCTAAATCGTGTCGTATAACACCTCAGGATTTCATAACAAATGGTTCTATAAACACGTTCGTAGTAAGGCTATTTGCAGCCTAAGCATCCCATTTATGTAACTGAAGAACCTAAATAACGGGAATGAATTATTGGAGCAGTATAAGACTGCACTCTAAGAAACTATTCGGAAATTTACCATACCAGTGTATACACTTAGTGAGAAAGTAAGAACGGTAATATTGTAGCGTTCCTACATCTGCTCAGGAAATAGTCAAACGCTTAGGGAAGTTCCCAACTTTGTATAGTAGCGATACTAAACAGTTCTATATCTGCAGCTTGATGTGTGGTATCATTACCAGTGTATAGGTTTAAAACTTCCATTACAGGTGAGGAAGTTTACCAAAAAAAAAAAACTTAAAGTGATATAGTGAAGTCAGAAGTTTCCAAAGGCGGAAGCCAGGTACCTCACGTCTTCTCTGTTCATACAAATTTTGGGATCTGTTTCGAGGCATGTTCAACCGAAGAACCTGTAATTTCGTAACAATGCCATGGTTGTTAATTCCACGTCGGTCGATATACTATTTGACGAGTGGGACTGGGCACGTCACCGTGTCGGTACCCTCGAAACGCTTCTTCAGCGTCTGGTGATTTCGATGCGCATTCAAAAGCCTAGTCGTTAGTTCCGCGACAATCTCGTGTTGAAATCCAGCAAACCGTAATACCATGTTAGTTTCGTTCAAGAGCATACACTTCTATGTTTGGTATTAGAAATGTCACTTTTTCTTTCTGTTTTCTCAAGATATTTCTCCTGGTTCTGGAGATTCAACGCATGCCAAAAATTACGGCATTTTATTACAGTACATCAGTGAAATTTAAATTATTAAAATACGAAAATTTAATACATTGCTGTGCATTTACGGTTGTGGTATGAAGGTCGTGAACTCCCCCCCCCCCCCCCCCCCAAATTCCCTGTGAACGTAAAATGTAAAGCTCTAAACCGATACATAACATCTTTTAAAGTAAATATAATTATTTTCGAAAATATTTCAAACACGTATTTGCAACAATTAATCCATGAATTCGAACCCAGGTGCTTCCGAAAGCGTGTTCGAAGATTTACCACTGTGCCACCTCGCTGTTGAGACAACTGAATGTGTGGTATTTTGCCCAGCCATTGGCTGTTGCCAAAGTACACTTGAAGTTCCTCTGTTGGCGGCAGTCAACAAGAACGTGCTACGTGTAGTAAAATAATGTCCTATCGCCACTTAAGGGTACCGTCTACGTAGACGCAACTTGAGGCCTCTGCACGTAAGACGCTAAATGGGGTGCAGTCTTTCCGTCGACAACTCGCCTGTGTGTGTCTTTCAGCGTGTGCATCTTTGAATACTCTATACTGATTGCAGACAGTAAAATAAACACAGAAACGCACGTTTCAGCCATTTTAACGTTTAAAAAAATACACATATTACTCTTACAGGCAAGAAAAAGTTTCTCGGGTTCTATTTGTGAGCATGTATAACTAAGAATGTTGACGGTCTTTGAACAGGTAATTATTACTGTAGCTATGGTCACCACCTGGCGGCCCATATAGACAGAAGCCTTAAGAGGCTTCCCTAGTGAAAAGTTTGAAACTCTTCAAGGTCATATCTGGCCGTGAGGAAGCGTTACGACGGCGATGGGAAGTAGCATAAACATGCTTCGCGTTTATTCTGTTTCCTCGGAATTTTAAGCAGCTACTGTAGGGTTTTATTTTTAAAAATCTGTTCAGGAAAGGTGCAGCATTGTCGCTATAGTTAAAGACACTGTTTTACTTTGACACTTTTTAGCGAGCACATTTGTTAAAATAACCAAATTTATAAATTAGCACCAAAACATTGACTTTCATTTTTGTATTGAAAAAAGGTTTACATTAAAATATTCCATAGTTTTTTAAATACTAGAATAGACTAAGTGCTTATAATGAGACCCATGTGACAACTGGGGTGTGCTAGTTGCAGCGAGGACTGCCCCACGACCTTGTGAAGGTTGGAGACTTGAACGCACGGTCCGGAGACCAGCCCACAAATTTGTGGAAACTTGAACGCGCGGTTAAGCAACTAACCCGCGGTTCCGCAGGCAGGAGGGTCGCGGCGACGCGACGGTGGCGTCAGGTGCGGTGTGACGTCACGCGGCTGTGAGGGAGTAGGGTTGGGAAGGAGGAGGGGACGGAGAGAGGGAGCTGGCTGGCTGGCGCGGCGGGCCGCGGGTGGCTGCAGCATGGCGGCCAGCCGTCAGTCCATGGCAGCCTCCACCGGTGGTCAGTGCCTCGTCGCCACCACGGCCCCGTCTTGACCAGTAGTACGTGCGCGGTTTTCGTAAATCCCACCGCCTCCTGGACCGCCGGCCCGAGCTGGGGATGACCTTGCAAGGTAAGTCCCAGCACAGGACCGACCCTCGCTTCTTCTTCCACCGCCACTTCGAGGGATGATTTCTTCGTGAGCTGGTCCACCCTTTTCCTCATCGACGACGCGTTAACACGATTGCTCTTTTGTAACTACTCAAGCTATCAATCTACGCAGCTATGAAGGAAGCAATAATTCGATTGTGGTGTTCGCCGGACATAATTGCTTTGTCAAGAGATTAGTTTTTTTTTTTTTTTGCTCTATCTTCAACGACACCGTGTTAATACAGCTACTGTATTGTAATTATATATGCAAGTAATCACTGAGGATTTAAGATGAAAACAATTAAACCCATCGGACATCTGGAGTTTTAAATATGGAAGTCATCGTTTTGGGGAGGCAATGATCTCATGTATACGTCAGTTCGAAACGAGTGACTGTAGTTAAAGAAATTTTGACACAAATACGCGAAACATCACAAAAGGCCGTATAATATGTGTATCCGAATGTCCTGCTACTGTAAATCCATTAATTATTAATTTACATTCGATATAAATACGTAAAATTAAATTCCGTGATACGGCGACTACAGCTAGTACTTAAATTGAAGCCCAGTTTGAAAACAAATCTACTTCTAAATCAATTTGCTATCCGTATACACGTTTTCGTGACAAATACGCTTGACTAAAAATGAGTAATCCTGCTAAAATTAATATTTTAATATTTCGATTTAAAAATTTAGTGTAAACGCTTCAGAGAATGTTATTTTTATTTTAGATTTTAACGTTACACAAAACCTAAAACTATTTGCAATATGTTAAAACATTTTTCTTGCTAGCTTGTGAGGTGAACAGTTAGCAAAACTGCCAACCCTTAACGTTACTTATTGAAAAATCTACCAGTCATGTATGTGAACGTATGTGATCTAGATCATGGAATAAGACCAAGGTAGAAATATTCTCGTTGACTAGCACTATGGCACTGGCCTCATTCTTATAATGCCTCTGTTAAGTCAAACCACTTCAACGTATCCTTGTTTTAATAAAAAAAAAAATGACCTACTGCAATAAATTTCTTTCCGAAGAACCTATCACTTAAATAAATTAGTTTTATTTTGTGTCCGTTAATAGCTTTACAAGTAAGCAGCACAAGTTTTGCGCAAAGTGCTCTGCGCCTTCATGCTGGTTTTATTTTATTTCTTCCACTAACACGAATTGCTGTTGCCAGTATTTAAGTATAAAAGTAGTTACCACTTTAGAAAGTGAAATCGGCTGCAATTTCAGCTTTTAATAACTGTTTCAGCGTACGCGCGGTCCCCCCCCCCCCCCTTACCATTCCAAGGATTCACTATAGCTCACTGCTCGACTGTCTTCATCCCATCACGCCAGGTGAAAGCTGTCCAAAGATTGTGGGTTACAAGTACAAGACATGTTATTTAAACGTTTCTCTGGCTACCAGTTTCTATTTGTTTTTCTGTACCGACACCACGAGCTCGGGCATGTTGCAGATGCGCCACTGCCTTTGTTTCGCAGGTGGAAGAGATGCCATTAGGGTAACTTTTAACTGTGCGTGATTTTTTTTATGTGCATCCAGCAGTCGTCAGATAAATATCATACCGAAGCTATAATTTTCCAACGCACGCTTTACTTGCGGGATAAGTAAAATAAGAGATAGACCCAATGTAACTGATGTTAGAAAAGAGGACTGAAGATGCGCGTTATAAACACACAACTTATTGTTGAGCAAACAATACTTTATCCCGATCGTTTTTATCGTACCGCAATGAACACTATATACACTATTGCCAGCTTCGACCATTTGAAATCCGAAGCTGCTAATACTACACATATTATTACGTAAATTAAACATGAGAATAATAGACCTTTTTTTCTATTAGATATTGTTGTGTCCTTTTTTTAAATATGAGCACTGAATTTTATTATATAACGATTATATTTTTCTTTGTGTATTTTCCCGAACATTTTTGTTGTTCATTTACGCGAATAAGAAAATTTTTTGACAGTGATGGGCAGAATAATTTGCATATAACCTTCTCAAAATAAACCATCAATATAAGTGTTTCCACATGTGATGTACGTTATGGAAATATCGCGTTTCATCTGATATGGCTTCTTATGGTAGACTAATAATCGTAATTAAGATAGTCCTCTTAGATCCTAATCGGAGCAAACGACAACAACCGGGATTCGGTTCAAGACCGTATCCCGCGGTTGTGTGGCTCGGGCAACAATGTTGATAACAAGAGTGACGTCACGAAATAATGTAAATGGTTGTAGAACCCTCATCAGTTGAAAAACGAAAATCATTATTGTCTTTCCGAGATAACTTTTATGATGTGTTGAAACGGATGATCGTAGTTAGAGTATCGCGACGACGTGGCCGTATGACGTGGACTCGCGACGGCCAGATGCCTGCTACGCTACAAGCGCGTGAAACATGCTGTCTGCGACCCCACCACGTGTGCAACGTATACCCAGAACCAGGATTTGCATATTCTGACGGATTACATGCAGTATGTGCGAACTTGTCCGTGTGTTACACTTCCAAACATTGTGGCGAGTATAGAAAGCGAGCAGACGTAAAGTACATGAACGTAACTTCGACCTTATAACATGGTGTGATAAAATTACTGAGTGTAAGGACGCTAATGTGGGTCGGCTGTCAGTTCGAAGAAATCACATTTCGTCATTTTCTCCATGTGTGTCTGACTGTGTTCCGTTTGATTCTATATCACCTCCAAGTAACCTACAAGCAACATTATAGGTAGGGATAGGAAAATTTCGCGAATTCATTTCATGACAAGATAGACGTCCAACACGTGTGTACTGAAGTCATTTTGGCAATTGGATCGCAATTCATTAGACACGACTGGACAACTCTGAACCAATAGCAGACTTGCAAGGAAACAAGTAGAGAGTACCACACTGCCACGTGTGTGGTAACACTGGCTACTCTCTGGAGCAGCAGCCAATGAACAAACATCTTAGGCTCGAGTATACACAGGACTGTGGAGTCTAGCCTACAGGTCATTGAACTCACGAAATTTTCCTATCCCTAACTATAGGTTGTTCACGTAAATGTCAGCACTTTTTAAGGCGCTTCTAAATTTTTCCTTTTAATCAATTTTGATCTTTCTCCCTCTTTTTAATATCAGCATTGTCATGTGACTAATAAATACGGTTTATACTTTCACCACTCTCAAAAGTTATTGTCTGAGGTTTCAATAAAGCATATTTGTTAGTGGTTAATGCCTGGTGGAAGGGTCTTAAAAAGTGCTCAATTTATTGTGAACAGCCTATAGTACTGTTTACCTGGGTAGTAAAAACGTGTTATCGGTCTCATTGTTTTCAAGCCATCATAAAATTTAAAGAGTTTTAAAGCAATCCTGGTTTCTTTCGCCGATGGCAACCTAACCTAAATGAAGCCAAGTTAAGTTTTTAAGCCCTGCAAAATATTTCTAGTGAACTTCCTAAACTATTTTGGAGGTTTTTAACACAGTTAGAAAATTGACCATAAATAGAGCTGCAAGTATATAAATGCTGAGCGATTTTAGTATACAGAGTTGGAAATATTAATATGCATATGGCTGTTCCCTGAACAAATTTACAAAATCTACCATGGTTGTACGAAAAAAAAAAAAAATCCCATTCGTGCTTTCTCAATATGCTTTAAATTGTTGGGTAAATTTGTGAAAACCTTTTTTATAGCGTGACTAATTCTATTACACTTAGCGACTTATGAATTTATATAATTCTACATTTCTACCACCAATTACATAAACCCATTTTATTTGTCACAATAGTTTCCGATTATAAACCTCAAAACTATTTGAATTCGTGGACGTATGTGTTAAGTATGTTTTGTTATTATTTAAAAATATCCCACGCAATAAACTTATTTATTATGAGCACTGAAAAAGAACGGAAATTCACAATTTTGGAATTTATATTTATCTTGTTTTGATTCGTTTCATAAACAAAGCGTTATAAAACAGTTTGCATGTATGTGCGCAAATATGACCAAATTCGTAACCTCGCGAGTATTTTAAACAGTGTATGTGTTTTTTGGAGAAATAATTCTAAAAATAGTTGTGAAATCGTAGGGAATGAGATAGAAATATTGTGTTACTGCTACTGGAAATAATGTGTTTCTAGCATAGCTACGATAGTTTTCATTAATAGCGATATTGAAGATCACATGTTCCAAATAAAGTACTATTATAGTTTGACTTTCTAATCGAGGAACAAGATATAGGCTGTGTTCGAATTCGCCAGCTAAGGGCCCTTATCTGGCCTCGTGCCCTTGGAAAGTGCATCCCGGATGTGGTGTCACATTGCCGCTGTCCCGAATTCACAGCAAGGACACATTATGCACCCTACAATGTCCCCTTCAGCCAAGGGCTCGAGCAGCTTGCACTTCTCGAGCCCTAGATAGTTTTCGATTCGCAACTGTTTGAAATACCTACTTCATTTGTTTGTATTTGTGTTGTGTTTACAACTCTGCACAGCCGCGGAAAACTCTTGCAAACGTCACAAAAAGACAAAAGAAACTCGCATAGAGCCAAATTCGACAGAATAGAACTCGGAGGTGGAAACGAACACAGGCGCATTGCACCGAAATCGAGCACAGACATAGTCTCCGTTTAGTGTATTCTGTTTCACCAACGCTACGTGTTTCACAGAGCAGTTCGGCTTGCTTCACATTTATAAACGTAGTTTGCACATCTCGTGGGCGGTTTGCGTATACTGCGATTTGCCTCTGGAACTAGACTACGCATCTGTCCAAAACGTTGCCTTAAAGCAAATAACATCTGAACGTGTGCTTGGGCAGAAGAAGAAGGTTGGCCACCTCCTTTTCATGAAATAACTCTATTTGTAATGAAATTGAGAAACGTACTTTGGAATGTTTTGATATATAATATAACATATGATATATTATAACTATATATATGACATATATAGGGCCTATAATATATACTATTGCAAAGAGCTAGGAAGTAGTAAACCGAATTTGTTTGTACTGTTTTCCATTTGATTTCGAAGTTATAGCTGCTTTTCAGATAAGTGAGCACTTGCAAACAACTTTTAGAATATCTTCGCTAGAAGGAGCGTGTATTTTTTATATAATCACTTATCAGAGTACGAAGAGTTAAGTTTCCACTGAATAAGAAACATTTGTTCCATGTTGTAGCGTTTTGTTTAAAATGTGTTGTTTAAAGTCATGGCCACTCAAGTACGTTTATTGTTGTTATATGCATTATATTAAGAATTGGCGTTTATTCAACATACGTAGGTATATTTCTTAAAATTTTTAACTTTTTCTTTGATTAACGCGTACGTTCTACTCCCCGGGTACATGACAACGTTAATTGTAATTTTGAGGTAATAATACAAGTTTGATTAAAAGAAGATACTAAGCTCTTACACTGTTATTAATTAATCTAAAATTAGATCATTTTTATTGTAATAAATTAACTTGGCGTTTGCGGTACAGAATAAGTCCACTGGGCAGACATTGAGGCACTTAAGAAGAATTTACCGAACATAATCACTCACGTAAACAATTGCATATGATCGCCAGGTACCTCCGTGATTCATTTAGTTAGGAGACGAGCTTTTGCCTGTGAGTATGGCGGTTCGCATCCAGACACCTGTTGAATCTGTGGTGGTTGGGCCGCCGGTGGGAGGAAGCTTTCGCAGACTCTTTACTCTTACCATTGTCCATCACTGCTAATGTAGATAGTAGGTAGAGAGTGAATAATAATTATTATTAGTATAATTTTCTTAACTAAATTAATAAACGTTCCTCTTCAGCCTTCACTAATAATATATCACCTATTATAAACAAAAACATAATCTTGTACAGTGATGTCGTCCGACCCACAAAGACATCAATATTACAGATACACACAAGAACAAATAAACTAAAGGAACAGCACCCACACTGTACAACACCCTACACAAACAACATTACACAGACACCCCCACTACACAGACACAAACATCAAACACACGACGGACACCTCACAAATACGACAACAATCGTCGGCCCCTCTGTCTCCGAAGAGGATGACGGGGTGGAGGTAGGGGGATTTTAACTTTTGACATTTTTAAATTATAACGTAACCTTATTCGTTAAGACTATAACAAAAGATAATCTTAAGCCATCTGTAATGTTAAAATTTACCATGTTTTTATTTTTATAACCTGACAAATTTTATGTTTCGACTATTTTCCAGATTTATTTTAAATTAAAGTAACTAAGACCAGTTATGGCCTACAGCTGGGTACTGGTGCCATTTTAATATGTTCTGTTCTGTTCTGTCCATCACTACTAAAGGTGCAAAAAAGCACTATCCTTGGCGTTTGTTTCTGGTCAGATGTCGTGTTAGCTGGAGGCGCCTGCTCTGATTGATTGTATCTCAATCTTCGCTGTCGGCTCCTTACGCAGAGAATATCCCGAGTGGTCAGATGTTATTATGTTGCCCTTGACACTGGGGCTGGTGCTCGCTGCCCGTAAGACGGTGTGATGTGTTAACATCCGTAATAGGCTGTTCGCGGTACACTAACAACTTTTGAAATACCTGCTTTACATATACTTATTTATCTGCTAATTGCGTATCCTCCGCTATGGATAAATCTTACATTGCCATGGGCCTGATCCCTCTAATAGATGCCCCAGCCAGGAAAAACCGTGGAATTGTTAGCAATGTAAATATGGTGCTGATATGCAAATACGTATTCTAATATGAATAAACGAGGGTCATTATCTTCCGTGGCAATAAATTTAATATTACACTCGCAATGGAACGCCGCTAAAGGCTGTTCACGATCAAGTGAGCACTTTAGAAATGAACCTTAGGAAAATGTCACTGTCCCAGCATGCATACATTTTAATGGGCGCATTGAGTGGCATTCGTCCAGTAAAGATGCTAACGATGGATGGAAAATTAGTACCAAATCCTAACGGTGAATAATAATTGTTAGGTAACCATTTACGATAACTTGAAATTATTACTTTCGCTTTCTGTTTTTTCAATGCAGGGAAGTATAAAAATTAGCGGATATGTAAAGTATCTACTATATTAATAATTTCAGAGATTCATTTGACCGACGCATGAATAAAGTGACTAGGGCCATGGCAATATTGATTTTACATAAGACTGGGGAATAAATAACGTGTATACATGTAGATTTTAAGCAGGTCTTTCAAAAGTGCTCATTTTCCGTGAACAGCCTATACCAGTGGAGAGATTCGAGTGACTCTTAACATCGAGGTCTCGAGAGCCGGATATGGTGAAGTGAGGTGGGTATGAAGAAGCGACGGAATGCAAGGGCGGGGAAATGGGATATCCCCGAGAAAACCCGCCGATCAGCGGCATCGTCCGGCATGATTCCACATACGGAAATCCAAGAGCGATTCCTACGTCATTGCGTGCTGTAGTATATATGTAGTTATGACCATTGATTTTTTTTTCGAAGTTTGATTTTAAAAGTACTTGCTTTACCATGAATAATCTATAGGTATGCGCCGTTAGACTGTAATTTCTACCTGTGTTAATTCAAATGCTGTATGGATTTTTAGTAAATTATTTTGAAGAGACAGTAATTATGTTTTGCTCCCCCAAATATTATTTATACTGTAGCTCTACCTATAGGTTTATTTTAAAATTATAATTGTTAGATAAAATCAAAGTTTTATATTCTCGTATTGCATTATAAATAATTGTTATCTATTAAGTAACAAAACAATCTCACACAAGTCTACCCACACCGTTGCTTATATGGTTTGCAAATTAAAACAAAAAGGTTAATTAGTGCCATTAAAATATTTTTGTTTTAAAATATATATTTTTGTTTTGTTCTGTACAATGATACAGTGCTTCACGATTCTCACCTTCCGCAGTTATGAACAACCTGTACCAAGCACCGCCATGTTTTCACAATAAAACTCCATAGCGAAAACACTTAAAAGTTTTGTTATTGTTTCGGACGTTCAGTGGAACACACTGGCGTCAAACGAACACTTAAGACGCTCTGAACACTTTTCGTAAGGAAACGAAAAATCGAGTAACAATGAATCTTCAGTCGAAAGGAAACGAAACGAATGACTTAGAATAATCCCCCAGGTGTACCTGTGCGTGACAAGACAGTTTCAGTCAGTAACTAACCAGGATATCCTATCACCTTTAATCTTTCGTGTATACAACGGCGCGACGTAAAGCTGCTAACTTTCGTCCTGTGGTAACGTGTCACGGTCAACAAGTTCCATCCATTGGTTACAACACTGTCCGGGACCTTGGCATTGTGACTCAAACCAGTTAATTCAGTTCAGGCATAGATTTGCACCTGGCTAGTGGAACACGACAAAGATAGCTACATTTGAAAGCTTTTCCTTCTCTCCATATTTTGATCTGACGATTATCTATACCATTAAAAAAAAAATTCCGTCATTTTACGCAAGAGTGCTGGCATGAAATACCCGGAACTTTTTGTGAATTCACGGAACATTTCCGTAAATTTGCTACTTTGTTTTTTCTGTACTTCCGGTTTAGAAAAGGAGATTACGGAAAATTCTTACTTTTTCGTTGTGCATGTGTTTTACTGTGAACAAAAATAATTGAAAATAAATCGTCATATTCTGGAGCGAGATTAAGAATAATTTTCGGTGCTTCTCACTCTAACCGTTTTCTGCAACCTTCTCGTAACAATGAAAAGTATAGACTGTTCACGATAAAGTGAGCACTTTTGAAATCAGCCGTATAAAAAAGTCACTGCCCCTTTGCATGCATTTTAACGGGTGCAATGAGTCACATGTATCCAGTAAAGCTGGTAACGATAGAGGGGAAAGTAGTTCCCTATATTAAAGTTGAACAAAAAGTATTTGGCAACCATTTGTGATAACTTGCATTATTTCTCTCGCTTTCCGTATTTTATAATGCATCGAAGTGTAAAAATGAACAGATTTGTACTATATTTACTTTTCTGATAATTTCACAGTTTCACTTGATAGACGCATGAATAAAGTGATGAGGCCCATAGTAATGTTAATTTTACATAAGGCGGAAGAACATACAACGTCTATACAAGCAGATCTAATACAGGGCTTTTGAAAGTGCTCATTTTACTGTGAACAGCCTATTTAAATATGTAATTTCTACATGTGTGACGGATATAAAACTTTTAGTTCCAAGTAATGTTTAACCCGTTCAGTCCTCGTGCCCATAATAGAAGAAATGTTGCACCCGAAGGATATTTATGTTTCGCACTGTACACAACAAGCAATCATTGGTCAGTGTTTTGAGCGTCTCCTTTGAGAGAGATCTGGTTTGTTGAAGTTTATAAATTTTTCATCTGTGAATGGTTGAAATTGACATCAGTTAACATACAGCACGTTGTTCATTTATTGCAAGAAGTACGCTTGAAACAAGTACAGCACACACCATACAATTAAACGATTGAAATATTCGAGCTCGGATAAATGATTTCGGGACTGAAAAGGGTTAAGTGTTTTTATGTGCTCATAAGTGTTTTTCCAAGTGCCTGAAACTACTTTTTGATATTTTAAGGAATAAGTTTAAGTGTCATGGATATCATAACTGAAGTGGAAACGATCATTTCTTGGTTGCCATGGCGAAGAAACTTCGTGCAAACTCGGCAATGTTCGTTCCCGAAACCAGAAGATGTAGGAATTACGGATACGTTCCGTACTTTGCATTTACGGAGCTCGCATCCGTTTTCGTCAGTACGTATCGCGGTTCCGCATATTAATTCCGCATTTTCGTAAATATTTCCATGAATTTACGGACACTTTTTTTTACAGTTTAATGCTCCCGCTTTACATGCCCGTAAGATAATCTTGGCGCGGATTACACACAGAAAAAAAAAATGTTAGCTTAAACCTGAAAAGAGGCCGCGGTGGCTGAGCGGTTAGTGTGCTAGCCTCCCAACAACGCGAACCGGCTTCAATCCCCAGCCGGATCAATCCCAAATTTTTTTCAAGTGGAAATCGTGTCGGACGATGCCTCTGGTCGGTGGGTTTTCTCAGGGATCTCCCGTTTCCCGCCCTTTCATTCCGGCGCTGATCCATACCCACCTCGCTTCAACATCATGGTCTCTCAAGGCCTCTTATGAGTGGAACGGAGCAGCGCATACAAGGTCAATATGCGAGGGAGCGATACGGGCGACACTAACACGCACTTCTAGCGCCTCATCGCTCCTACGCGCATGGCGTGTAATGTTTCCGTCGTGAAGCTGTACTGTGTAAATCAGATCTGTAACAATGGGACTTTATTACACGCTATGAAAGCCTACACAATAAAATACGCCTGTGTGGTCGTACTTTTCTCTTACTGCTTAAGAAAACTGCATAGGCAAGCTTTGAAAATGCGATTTTTGACCATTTCTGCGAA